>OZ024696.1:13507111-14707111 GCA_964016905.1 Perithous albicinctus | reverse complement strand
TATCGCCAATAAAAATGGTGTATAACATAATTTAACAGTTGCAAAAATATGCAAAAAAAGTATTGGCTCATAATTTAAAAAAATGCTCGAATAATCGATTTTCAGGTATATAATTTATTTCTGGCAAACCGTAAAAAAGGGTCGACTACCAATAATGGACTTTCAACGGCCGCTGAACGGCAAGCAAATATATGGTCTGTCACAAAAATGATCCATAACAAAATAATCTATTGAATAAAATAAAATTGAAAAGAAGAATTTTACGTATGACAAAAAAAAAGGAGCACCGATCGGTGGACTCGGAGGTGGTACAATTGGACGAGGATTTCGTGGAGAATTTTGTCGCTACTCTCTCGTGCCTGGGATCTATCAGTACGAGATCGCAGATGCGAATCGTTTTATTCTTACCATCATGGACACCGATGGCAAAAATCTCCATCAACAGGTCTTGTCGCATTCGAAAGAGTAAGGATTCACATTACTTCATAGCGATTTCTACTTTTTTATTTTAACAAAAAAAAAATTTTCCATTATTTTTGTTCTAATTGAAATGGTTTTTTTTTTAAATTTAATTATAATTATTGGGCAAGTTTTCAGCATTTTACTCTCAAATTTTGAGCATTTTTATTTTTTTCAAGAAACCTCAATTGAAATTTTTTATCCTTAACATTTGGACATTTTTTGTTCTCTCTTAAATTAAAAAAAAATTATTCTCCAACTACGAAAAATTCAGGGGATCACCCTGAATTTTTGTCGAAATTTTTATCACTTGTTTTAGCTTATAAAATAATTTTATTTCCACAACTTTTGAGTGAAAATTAATAACGAACAGATTTAAAGTTCTGAAATTATGTTCCATAAAATCTAGCACTAAAAACAGGGATTTTCATCGTAGTTGGAGAATAATTTTTTTTTTAATTTAAGAGAGAACAAAAAATGCCGATGACCGAGTGAGTTGACTCGGAATGCCCCATATACAAATGAAATGTAAAAGTAATGTATGCTAAATATTTCGAAAAAAAAAATGGAAATTACATTCTTTTCCGTTATTAAATTTAATATACCTTGCAGCTTGAATAAAATTTCTGATTATTGAAATAAAATACTTTTAACAATGTGCGTTACGAAGCACTTTCTGACCTTTTTTTGCTTGTATCTCGATAATGTCAATTTTAATTAAAATTCCCGGTTGGCTCTCTCATCGAATTCTCTGAATTGTCAATTGCGATTATTAAAAGAATCTCATTGCGGTGAAAAGAACTCGAAGAAATTTGAGCTCCTGGGACTGGAATTTCGATGGAAAGGACGCTAAGTACACAGCCTTGTATCCACGCTCGTGGACCGAGTACAATATTGAGAAATACGAACTGAAGCTCGTCTGTCGACAAATATCTCCTGTAATACCGAACAATTACAAGGACAGTTCGTTGCCCTGCGCGATTTTCGTTTGGGAGATTGAAAATCTTTCCAAGCGTGAGTTCAATGTGAGCGTAACGTTTACATTTCAGAATGGACAGGGCGAAAATCCCGAAGGTACGTATGTGTGAAACCGCCGCAATCGTGTATTTAATCGAATTGCCGAATTTATTTCACTGGCAAAGAATTCGCTTCGTGAAATTTTATTCCACTAAGAGAGAAAAAAACAAAAAAAGAATTTATTACATTCTTTTTTCTTTTTAATTAATGGTAATATATTGTCATTTTGCAGGTGAAAAATGGACCGAATCGTTTCGACACAATGATAGTACTGTCGGTGTAATGATACACCAGAAATTACGAGACATGCCTTGCACATATGCAATCGCCTCCAGAATCAGTGATAATGTCGCTGTTACTCGAATGTTGAACTTTGATCCGCTTGGCAGTGGCCAAGAGCTTTGGGAGCCTCTAATTAAAATGGGAAAACTCGACGATGAACCGCAGAAATGTTCGGGAAAAACGAGTAAAGATTTTTTTTATGCAATTGCAATTAGTTAATTGGTCACATATTTATTCCATCCACAATTATTAAATAATTTTGTTCACTAATATAAACGTATTGATAGCACTAATTTTAGTAAATCAATTTGAATTTTAATAAGCGTTGGACTTTGGTATTTTTTTTGTTAAATAATAAAATATATATCTTACTATATTTCAGCAAAGCAGATCGCATGTGCGGTATGTGCCTCGAGGCTCGTTAAGCCCGGCGAAAAGAGTCAACTCGAATTTAGTTTAGTCTGGGACATGCCAAAGATACATTTTTACAACAAAACGCGAGAATACTTGAGGTATGAACAATTTTTAAAGAATTGTTTCAATCAACTTCACAATGAGGTCATTTATTAATTATTACTTTAAATGTCTCTTGAAATTTCGATATCGAAAGACATATATAAGGGGCATTATACACCGATCAGACCAGCTTTAGTTGATTTTTTTTTAATCATTTACTTTAATGGATGAAGGATGCTCCATTTTTTTTTCAAATTTTTCATCGTATTTTTCGCGCAGTTGTGAATTTCTAAAAACTGCTCTAAAACATGCATTTAAAAACTTTCGAATGCACGTATCTTCTTGAATATGAGTCTTATCATAAAGAAACCTACATAAAAGATTTCATTTTGTAGTATACTTTAATGTAAATTTATTTTAAAAATTCTTTAACTCGTCCGAAGTATTGATTTTTTATTTATTTTTTTTATTTTATTTTTAATTAATAAACCTAACAATCAATTTTCGAAAAACTTGGAGATTTTTTTATTTTTTCTGACAAAATCTCTAAAACACTCCTCATAAAGACGAACATTTTACGCATAGACAGGAAGTGGGACAATCTTTTTTTTAGATTCTTTAGGAGAGGAAAATTAAATAAAAAATTAAAACTCTCTTAAATAGTCGGAAGAAAATTGTTCCACTGTGAGACAAAAAATTGGAAGTAGGATATGTTTTTTTGCAATTTTTCAATGAGAGTTTGAAAAATTATGAAAAAAAAATAAAACTCTCGTAAAAAAAATGTCCCACCCCCAATTACCTGTCCCAAAAAGGGACCATTTTTTCCCGACATTTTATGAGAGTTTTCATTTTTTATTTATTTTTTAAACTCTCATAAAATTTTTTTAATAATAATTATCATAAAAATTCGGAAAACAGATGGTCCTACTTCTCGTCTAGGCTTAAAATGTTCGTCTTTATTAGTAGTATTTTCGAGATTTTTTCGGTAAAACTGAAAAATATTCAAGTTTTCGAAAAAACGATTTTTATGTTTATTAGCTAAAAATTAATGCTTCGAAGGAGTTGGAGAATTTTAAGAATTAATTTGCATAAAAGCATACTTCAAAATAAGAAACTTTTATATACATTTTTTTGACTTATATGCAAGAAGAAGACGTGCATTCGAAAGTTTTTAAATGCAATTTTTAGAAAATTCACAACCGTGCAAAATATGCGATGAAAAATTAAAAAAAAAAATTGAGCATGCTCCATCCATTAGGATGAATGACTAAAAAAAATAATCAACTATATCGACGATCGTGATGGTAAATGTAGTCCGAACGGTGTACAATGCCCTATAGAAAGACTAAAATTTCCGTGTCCGTTCGTTCCTAAAGTCAACACATATATATGACCCGAATATTTTTCTGTTACAGATATTACACTACGTACTTTTACGATGCTGAGAAATCGTCAGCACCGGAGATTTCGAATTATTCTTTAGAGAACTATTCCACTTGGGAGGCTGATATTTTCGATTGGCAAAGCGAGGTGCTCGACGATACCGAGTTGCCCGATTGGTACAAAAGCGCATTGTTCAACGAATTGTATTACGTGTCCGACGGCGGTACCGTTTGGTTGCGTAGCGACGAAACCGATAATTTCCCGATCGCCGATCCACGGTATAAATACGTCCAATCTAGCAACGAAAATTCACTCTGTCGAGCTGGCAACGTGACTGAGACATATCCGTAACGATATAATAGTATAATAATCAAGGGTTCCTTCATAATTCAGACGTAAATACGGACGTTTCGCATATCTCGAGGGTCACGAATATCGAATGTACAACACGTACGATGTGCATTTTTATGCTGCTTTTGCTCTCTCCACACTATGGCCAAATTTACAAGCCTCAATTCAGTACGAGATTCGCGATAGCGTTCAATCCACGAACGATGAAATGCGCACGATACTCTACAATGGCATTAAAGAGACGAGAAAAAAGGCAGGGTTCGTGCCACATGACATTGGCGATCCGTGTAAGTTTAAAAAAAAAAAATTGCCTCTTCATTGAGAAGAGGCTTTCGTGAAAAAATCATTTTTTTCGAGATTTTAATGTCAATATATGTACTTAAAATAGCCTAAAACGTCGAGAAATGCAATTTTTAATCGGCGTTTTAAATCTTTCTCAAAAAGCTAAATATCTTTTCTGATTAAATCTTTGAATGGTGGATTTTAATGAACTATATGCAAATATTTATTAACACTGTGCCGTAATCAAGAGCAATAAAAAGTCTCGCTATTCGTTGAAGTTTGATAAAAATGCAATTGCAGGTGAAGAGCCATTCAAACTGGTGAACGCCTACATGGTTCACGACGTCTCTGACTGGAAGGATCTAAATCCAAAATTCATTCTGAATTGCTATCGCGATTACGTAATATCGGGAAGAATCGAGACACTGAAAGACTTCTGGTCAACGATAAAGGACGTGGTTGAACGTTGTCTCAAGTGGGACAAGGATGAGGACGGTCTGATTGAGAATTCTGGCTTTCCCGATCAAACCTACGATACGTGGATCTCCGAGGGCCCTAGGCATGTATATCTCCGTATGAAAATTTGGATAGATTTCGAAGACGAGATGAGATAACAGACGGAGAGGTAGAGGCGAGGAGAAGTTTGGATGACTATGTATACGAACGTGCGGTTGTGGGATAAATATTTTAATTTTCTTTTCAGCGCATATTGCGGTGGCTTGTGGCTCGGTGCCCTGAGGTGCGCTTTGAAAATAGCCGAGATTCTCGAGGATACCGAGACGGCTAAAAAGTACAACGAGATATTGGTAAAAGGCAGTCGGGCGTATCAGGAAAAGCTGTGGAACGGCAAGTTTATTGTAATATCAGATCGATCGATTCAGGAGACATGCAAATATTAGCTACAATAACGAGAAGAAACATTTATATGAATTTTCTCTGGAAAATATTCATTCTCATTTTTCTTATAATTATGATATTTTTTTTGTATTTTTATTAAAAACTATTTCCAGGTGAATATTATAATTTCGACAGTAGTAAGTCGGAGCATTGCAAAGCAATAATGAGCGATCAGTTATGTGGACAGTGGATGTTGCAGGCCTGTGGTTTTGGGCACGAGGTAATTTTAAGAAAATAAAATCTACGAATATTGTATAAAAAAGTAGCAGATTTGAACTTTGCACATTGCTTCCTCATCATTTTTTTTTTCACGAAGCGATCTCTATGAGTCACATACATACACATCCATACATACATTTTTTTCTAAACCACTTTTCCCGATGTTTTAGACAATTTTAAGCACACTGACATGAAAATCTCGAAAAAAAAATGTTCACAAAAAAAAAGCTGCCTCTATGAGGAAGCAAAATGAGAATAAAAATGACCAAAGCGACGTTAGATTTTTCCAGAGGACCGTGTCAAGTCCGCACTGGCTACAATATTTTCCAATAACGTGATGAAGTTCGAGGGTGGAAATCGTGGGGCTGTGAATGGTTTTCTTCCAAGTGGAAGAGTCGACACGATGACAATACAGAGCGAGGAAATGTGGACCGGGGTGACTTATGGCCTGGCTGCGCTTATGATACACGAGGTACACATATATGTGTCTCTAAACGTCAACGTTTGAATTGAATTAATCGAATAAATTAATTGAATAATTAAATAAAACATCAACAATTGAATTTATTAGAAATTAAAAATTAAAAAAATTAATTAACAAAAATTTTGATTATATTTTAATAAATTAGAATAAAATTGATTTTGAAGAATTAATTCAATTCCGTAATTTCTCATTGCGATATTAATTCCTACCGATCTATAATTCGTCGTCTACGATTTTACAGGGAATGATCGAGGAAGCCTTTCGCACTGCCGAGGGTGTCTACAGAACTGTTTACGAGAGAATAGGACTGGCTTTTGAGACGCCCGAGGCATTGTATCAGAATTTCATTTATCGCTCGATTGGTTACATGAGACCGCTAGCTATTTGGGGAATGCAACATGCCTGGAAGGCAAGAAAGAACAAAGATCCAAAAGCGGAATAAATACAAATTTATTGTAATTTTCTTACAATATTTTCTAAACGTTTATTACGCATTATTATTAATATTATTGTTATTACAGATCTTATTGTGGGCACAAAATAAAATTAACCCTTTAAGATCGTCTGCATGAGCTGTATTAAAAAAAATTATTTACACATCTTGGAATTAAAAAAAAAAAAATTTCGACATCGATTAGTTCAGATATTTCGTGTCATCAGTTTGACACTTTTTGATTAATCGAGAATCATATTTAAATGCATATTGGAGCAAAAAAAAACACTAAAACACATACAAAAAATGTATTCTTATTTATTAAAATTTTGTAAAAAAAAATGGTCGAGTCACAAAATGAGTAACATAATTGTACAGAGCAAAAAAGAGATTGAATTAGTGTATTCGCATCAGCATCAACTTCATTAGCAACGACTGTTTTTCCTAGTCTGTGAAATTATCTTAGTGACACGGTATACTTGTTTTTTTAAATCGTTGAAAACAAGTTTTTATTTAATTCAACCTTACGCCTTCTATGAATAAATTCTTGGCGGATGTTTTGAGCACATATGTACAGTGTTTTTGACATTGAGACTTAATTTTATGCATATGAAAGCGTTTTGCCTTGCTGCCCGAATTAAGACGTTTTTTTTTCTGAGACAATTACCAAATGAGCGTGTGAATCGAGAGTGAGAGTCTCGCATATATTTAGTGGAGTTGATTATTGTTGCGTCTTGTTAAAAATTCATCTGTGTGATTAGTCAAATTTGAGTAAAACAACTTATTTACAAACAAGTGTCTTAAAGATAAAGCAATGATAATTTTTTTTTAATTTGTACTTTTTATATAAAAAATAAATGGACTCTATTATTAATTATATTGTTATAATAATTACGTAGAAAAAAAAATAAATTCATTATTCAAATTCGTTGGATACGAACGATTTTCTTTACAACATATATATGTTACAGTTGAAGGTAATATCCTGATTTAGTTGGACGGGCTATTGATGGCAATTACCCGCGTCCTTGAATGATATTTATTCGGGATATACACTCGTTACGCGTGTATTCATAGATCCGTGAGCTTGAACTCGAGGGGCGATTTTACGGTGTTGATGAAGCGATCCTTCGTTTCTAGAGGTCCGCCTGTCCACTCCAATCGGAAATTTCGCAATACCTTTAATCAGAGGCGAAATCATACGTCATTATTGCTAAACAAAATCTAAAGCAAGCGATCAAAATAAATATGACATTATTATATTATATTATATATAATATGTTTGATACTGAATTTGGGCAAAATCAATAAAATAGTTATGATTTTACAAAAATTCGCATTTCCCAATTTAAAAAAAATGTTATAACTCGAGAACGGTTCAAGTAACTGACCCAGAATTTTACATAACAATTGGATAGAATGTCTCGTTGTTTGATATTAAATTTCTAGAGAATCAGACAAAGATCTAATATTTCACAGATTTTTTTTTGAAAGTTCAACTATTACCCACAGGTTTTTCAAAATGACCTGATATTTTGAACGTTGAATGTCAATAACTTATAAAAAGATTGATTACATAAAAATATATAATAAAAACATTCTCTAATATTCAATAATTTATATTATTATTGAAAACAACGGTGTAAAATTGGACATTACACATAGCTGATTTATTTTCCACCTTTCATAAAGCCTCCTCTACGAGGAAGCCAAAATTGGCGATCATATTACCGCGTAGAGATTATTCTGTGAAAGGTGGAAAATGAGGAAGCAATGTGCAAAGCCCGACTTTTTTATACCTTGAGCACCAAAGTTTCAATCTCGAGCTCGGCGAATCTTCGACCGATGCAGGTGCGAGGTCCGAAGCCAAAAGGCATATACGCGAAAGGATGAGCGTCTTTCGCTGAAGTTGAGTCCGTACTTTCGCGGAGCCATCGTTCCGGTATGAATTTCTTTGGTTGCGGAAAATGTTTGGCCTCCTGGGCGAGGATGGAGTGGCAGGCAATAATGTCAGTCTAAAGTAGGAAATATTTTGAAAAATAAATAAAACAAAATTTTATATCAGACAATTATTTAATATATTGCTTCCTCATAGAAGAAGCTTTTGTTTTTTTTTTAAATACTATAACTCGATAATGGTTAAATAATAGCATATTACGATACGAGTGCGATCAAACTTTTTAGAAAAAGTTTCTCGTACCAGTTTCGTATACAACGTTATACCACTCGGTGCGAGAAGTGCCTGCACTTTATCGCACTAGTGCGAGAAATAGGCACTTTTCGCACTAGTGCGATAAAGTTGTGTAACAAATTCGTGCGAGAAATTTACTTTCTCAACACGTGTGATTGCAACACTCGTCTTCGACTCGCAGCTGCAAACTCACACTCGTCAAGAAAAAATTTAATCGCACTCGTATCGTAATATACTATTATGCCACTAGTGCGATAAAGTTGTGTACCAAACTCGTGCGAGAAATTTTTTTTCTCATCACGTGTGATTGCAACACTCGTCTTTGATTCGTGCTGCAAACTCACACTCGTCAAGAAAAAATTTAATCGCACTCGTATCGTAATATACTATTATGCCACTAGTACGATAAAGTTGTGTACCAAACTCGTGCGAGAAATTTTTTTTCTCATCACGGGTGATTGCAACACTCGTCTTCGACTCGCAGCTGCAAACTCACAATCGTCAAGAAAAAGTTTAATCGCACTCGTATCGTAATAAACCATTATTGCACTAGTGCGTAAAGTAGGCACTTTTCGCACCGAGTGAAATAAAATGATATTTAAAAAAAAAATTGTGTCAATACACTTACACCCGCAGGTATTTGGTAGCCACTCAAAACGACATCCTTAGTCATCGTTCTAAGATTTCCAATAGCAATTGGCGAGAGTCTCAGAGTCTCCTTGATGCAGGCTTTTAGATAGGGAATGTTGTTCAGTGTATCGTATGTCACCGGAGTCTCTTTTTCCGGCAAAACTTTCAACACCTCTGCGCGCACTTTATCCTGTGTTTTTTCATCTGTCGAGAGATAGTAGAACAGAAAACCGCTAGCGTTGCTCGTCTGTTGAAGAAATTAAAAAAAAATTTTTCATCAACCTAGTTATGATTTGCTTTGTATTAAATAAAATATTGAGAGTCCAAATAGTTGAGATACAAAAATCTACGGTATATTATATCTGCTGTATCTAACCGTGTCGATTCCAGCGGTTAGCATGTCAAGTGCCATTATGTATGCTGTCTGCTCGTCAATCTGAAGAAGATTTTCAAGAAGGCTTCGATCCTGTTCATTATCCTTTTGATCGTTATTGCGAAATCTCTCCTTCGCCTGATCTATGTATGTCCCTGAAATCCTACAAAAATAATCAATATTTCATTCATTTCAATTGTTTCGCTAATAAATATAATTTTCTAAAGTCTATCAATTTTTTTTGTTGTTAAATAAAATAAATTAAATAATCCAGACGTGTCTGTGAAGAAAAACTTTTCGTTAAAAAATACAAAAATGTCAGTTTAGTTTTTCATTTTCACTGCAGTTTCAAGCGTTCGAATTATTTGTTTCTCAATTAATGAAAGAAAAAATGTAAAAGTAACAAAAAAAAAAGAAATTTCGGTTAAAATGTTAGTTAAACTTTGGGGCTAATTAAAAAAAAAAACAACTTGCTGGAGATAACACGCACTTGGTTATCGTGTCGAGAGTTCGGAAGAGCTTCTTAAGATTTGGCGTGTCGTAGATTTTCCAGAGCGATGGAGTGATCTCCAATTTGTAGAACAAATCAAACATGTCGTGAACCGCGTTTATCATCTTTTGAGGATTGGAATCTGCGGCAAGATTATCGTCCAGACAGCCCATACGGTGATCCAGGGCGATCACACATATTGCTGGAAAGAATAATTAAAACAAATCATTTTCCCAACATTTTTTATGCTCGACTTATTTTTTTTTTATATATGATTGACGTAACTCTAAAAAGCACTCTTTTTTTTTACACATTTTTAATTATCTACGATTTTTTTTAAGTAATTATCGAAAGACACAAAATTCTGAGAAAATTCTGAAAAATCTTTTTTCGAAAAAGAAAATTTTTAGTCATTGAGCTGAAGTGAACCGGCGAATCCATCTATTTTTTTCAGCCTTTTTTCAACAAAATGGAAAAAATTAGTTAAAAATGAGTAAAAAAAAAAATACAAAAATAAAATTTGTGCTTTTCAGAGTTACGTCAATCACATAAAAAATTGTCGTCTTAATCGAAAGGGTCGAGGGTCAGACCTACGTCGAACCCATCAGGTGTCATTTTAATTTTTTAATTTTCTTTTACACATTTTTAATTATCTACGATTTTTTTAAAGTAATTATCGAACGACACAAAATTCTGAGAAAATTCTGAAAAATCCTTTTTCGAAAATGAAAATTTTTAGTCATTGAGCTGAAGTGAACCGGCGAATCCATCTATTTTTATCAGCCTTTTTTCAACAAAATGGGAAAAATTAGTTAAAAATGTGTAAAAAAAAAATAAAAATTCAGAGTTACGACAATCACATAAAAAATTGTCGCCTTCATCGAAAGGGTCCGAGGGTCAGACCTAGGTCGAAACCATCAGTTGGAATGCCCCATATGGAAACGCAGCGTGTGAATATGCCTTTTCCATCTACGAGGAAAGCGTTATATGCTTGCTTGGTGTGTTCACGATCATTTTATCGTTGAAAAACGAGTGTTTACTCCGAGTTACGCAGCTATGAATTAATTCTCCGTGAATATATATGTTAAAAGACACAGTGTTTGTGACATTGAGCTATAAGTATACGGGAAGCATTGCGCGGCTATAACCGGATTCAGAGCTTGTTTCCTTAGACAATTACCAAATGATGGTTACGCGTGAGAATTCAAAGAGTGAGAGTCTCTCGCATATGTATATTTAATCAAGTTCATTGTTGCGTCTTGCATAAAACAGTATAATTATCCAGGCTTATTTTTAGTCGTATAACGCAGCTTTATAGCATTTACAAAAAAAAAAAAAAAAAAAAAAAAAATGCAAAGTAATGCTTCCTCATTATTTTACATTTTTAAAAAATGTAATAAGCTTTTTTAAAAATGAATGCGTTTTTGTTGTCAAACATTTTGTATTTTTTGCAAACAAGCCTGCAAAGTAGAGCCTTGCAGGCTTGTTTGTGCATGAAAGGAATTTTTATCGACATCTTCACCGATTGCAAATTGCTTCCTCATTATTTTACATTTTTAAAAAATAATGAGGAAGCAATTTGCAAGGCTCTACTTTGCAGGCTGTCATTTGTGCATGAAAGGCATTTTTTGCGATATTTTTACCGATTCACGAAATTTTTATCACAAAATCGCATTCACGAGCTTTTTACATTGCTTCCGCATTTTACATTTTTGAAAAATTGCTTCCTCTTTATTTTATATTTAAAAAAAATGTTAAATAATGAGGAAGCAATTTGCAAGGTTCTGCTTTGCAGGCTTGTTTGTGAAAGGCATTTTTATATATTTTTACAGATTCACGAATTTTTTTTATCACTTTCACATTTTTTTCACATTTTTTTTTGAAAAAAAAAAAAAAACAACAATAATTTTTCATACTTATTCAGCGAGAAATTTAATCTTAAAAAGATACATTTTTTATTTTTCGAAATAAAAAAATGACACATCTATCTCGAAGCTAAACTGGCTTCTTTAATGCGTAGATAATAAAAGTACGTATAAAGTAGGTACTCACACTCGAGGGCCCACTTATTCATCTCGTTGTTGAACGTTCGTGGCAGTTTCAAAGTTTGTCCATCGCGAAGTTTTCGCATTTTTTCGACAAACTCTGCGGATACTTGGTCGACCTGAGAGACGAAGGGTTTTATTGCACTTGGTTTCATCATGTGTTGGTTGACGTTTTTACGAAAGTCGTGCCACATCTTTCCCTGGCTGTGGTAGATTAAATAAATTAATAAAACATATCGAGGTAATAATAAGAAAAAAATTTTTTTTTTTTAAATTAAAAAAAATTGTAGGATAAAAAGGGAGACCTCCCAACGAGTCCGAAGTAGCCATCGAAAACCTGGGGATTCACCTCGCGATATCGCTTCATAGTTTCCATAGCTATTCTCATCGGCCACGGGCCTTCGTGTCTGTACATTTTTTCGATCTCTTCAGGATCAAAGAGAAACACACAAGCACGACGACCAAATATCCCTTCGAGCTTCACTGTGTCGCCAAATTTATCACGAAACTTTTGCAGCTGTGCCATCATGCTAACGTCGTTATACTCGCCTGAAAACAAAACATTTTTTTTTTTCAATTTTCCTTCGTGGCTGTTCAGCAAAATTTTTTTTTGTAAAAAAACATTTTTTTTTTTCACAAATCCTCGTTCTATGAAAAAATCAGGATTGGCAAATAAGCTTCCTCAGGTGGCTTTGTGAAAAATCGAAATTAAAGAGGAAGCAATTTGCATCAAAGTTCTACTTAGCAATGATTTTTTTTTTTTTTTTTTTTTAATTAATGGTACTAATCAAAAAAAGAATTATTATTTCATGACTTGCCTATGAGAGGCAAAAATCTGAAGATATTGCCAACGATCGGTAGAGATTTGGGTCCCGGAATTTCGGTGAAAGGACGAATTTTGTTGCACTGTTGAGTGTCGTCATTTCGCAAATGACCATCAGCCGGACAAACGGCGACATTAGTCGATTGACGTCTAATGGAATTAATATTTTTTCCAAATTCCTTGAACTTGTGAAGTAATTGATTGCTGGTTCGCATCATCAAAATGACTGTCACCTTGGGTTGGATGCTATCGATGGCAGGCTGATGTAGTCCTTGAAATCGCGGAAATGATATCTTATCCAGTTGAACCGGTACGCTGGTCAGACGGAGGGAAATGCAGATTAAAAAAAAAAGAAGATATCTTATCAAGCGCATACAGACACACAGACTTTATTTTTTCTAAACCAATTTTCTGAATCTTTTGAAGCTACCTGCGGGGGGAAAAAATGTGCGAAAACAAAATTTCCTGAGGAAGTCAAAAGTTGCAAAGTTGGACTTTGCACATTGCTTCCTCATTAATTTTTTTTTCCACAAAGCGATCTCTCTGAGGAAGCTTATTTATTCATTTTAGCTTCCTCATAGAGGAAGCTTTGTGAAAAATGAAAATGTAATCTATTGAAACATGAAAAATCTGAAATTGAAAAGCTCAACAAAAAAAATTCCACGAAAACAAAGCTTCCTCTACGAGGAATCAAAAATTGTATAAAACCATTCGTTGAAAGTCTTGAAGACGTCAAGTATACTTTGGACTTTGGAGACGAAAAAAAAAAAATGTCAAAGAACAATGCACGTATATTGAATGACTCGGGCTATATTATTATCACCGCACTGGCTGATAGTGAACTAGTGCATGCAGGTCGTTCGTAGGGAAGAGACTCGCCTGTTCTCCAGTGCTACACGATATTGGTGTTAAACGTCAACGTGTGCAATGTCCAATTGGAACGACAGTATTTGATTGTACCTCCAACAACGATCTATATAATATGTACAGCTGAGGCTGCGTAGATTAAAACACACACAAGAGAAAAAATTAAGAGCTTCTGACCTGGAGATTTCGTTGTTAAATTGCTCGAAAAATTTCTTCTTCCACTCGTTTAATCTCTTCACTCCCAAATTTATCAATTCGATACTATCAAGATTTTGTTTTTTTTTTTTCGTTTTAATTTCAATTTTTTTGATTTAAGAGTCAGTCCCAACGCTTGAACGATAAGAACAATACTGAGACTGCATTGCAATTTTTCTGATTGCAAAGTCACTGCTTGGTTGTCGTCTACGAACTAATCGACGTCACAGTTCTCACATAACGGGGATACATAACAGTAATTCACTCTCTTATCGTTTGTATTATCTCCACTAATGATACTCGATAGTAGGGAGACATTTGGTCAGAATGGAGGGACACAGGTCAAAATGTAGACATGAAAAATGAGTGAAGGAGGATTGCGAAATGGGTCACTCAAATTATAGAAAAATAGGAAAATAATGATACCCAGGCCGGGGCTTAATGGAGACATCGAAGACTATTTCGTTGTGGAGCAATATGGGCTGATCGTCACGCTCAGATGCTGGGTAGGAAATGATTAAAAAAAAAACAGGCTGCAAAGTAGAACGATGCAAATTGCTTTTACATTATTTTGTATCTTTGACGAAACTGGTTTTTTTTTTTTACAAAGCTATCTCTGCGAGGAAGTATATCGATCAATTTTGCCTTACTCGTAAAGGAAGATTTGTGAAAAAAAAAGTAGAACCTTGCAAAATGCTTCGCCAGAATTTTACATCTTTGAGAAAGATTTTTTTTTCAATGCTACCTTTTTGAGAAAGTTTGTTCATCACTTTTTGCTTCCTCGTAAAAGAAGATTTGTGAAAAAAAAAATAGAACCTTGGAGAATGTTTCGCCATAATTTTACATCTTTGAGAAAGATTTTTTTTTCAATTCTACCTTTTTGAGAAAGTTTGTTCATCACTTTTTGCTTCCTCGTAAAAGAAGATTTGTGAAAAAAAAGGAGAAACTTGTAAATTGCTACCCCACAATTTTCTATCGTTAGCTTTTTTTTTTACAAAGCTACCTTTTTGAGAAAGTATGATCAATTTTGGCTTCTTCACGAAGGAAGATTTGTAAAAAAAAAAGCTTTGTTAAAGATAGAAAATTGTGGGAAAGCAATTAGCAAGGTTTGTAGGCTTGTTTGAGCTCGAAAGACGCATTCCAAAAAAATGCAAAATGTCATAAATATTGAACCGATCGACCGATTTGCGTGAAATTTTCACTCAAACCCTGTTCTTTGGCAAATAAAATCTCGAAAAAAAAATATGTTCACGAAAACAAAGCTCACTGTTAAAAATGTTCGCGAATTTATATTATCGCAAATTTTATTCATTAACTGATGTATTAAATTTCATACACGAGTGTAGTAAAGTTACAAATTTTCATACTAAATTTCCTAATTTTCATACAAAACTTCTGAGTCTTCATAAGTATTTACTGCAAAGTGTAGTAAATTTACAAATTATCATATTAAATTTTCCAATTTTCATACAAAACTTCTGAGTCTTCATAAGTATTTACTAAAATGTGTAGTAAAGTTACAAATTTTCATATTAAATTTCCTAATTTTGATACAAAACTTCTGAGTCTTCATAAGTATTTACTAAAAAGTGTAGTAAAATTACAAATTTTCATATTAAATTTCCTAATTTTCATACAAAAATTCTGAATCTTCATAAGTATTTACTATGAAGTGTAGTAAAATTACAAATAATCATATTAAATTTCCTAATTTTCATACAAAACTTCTGAGTCTTCATAAGTATTTACTAAGAAGTCTAGTAAAGTTACAAATTTTCATATTAAATTTCCTAATTTTCATACAAAAATTCTGAATCTTCATAAGTATTTACTATGAAGTGTAGTAAAATTACAAATAATCATATTAAATTTCCTAATTTTCATACAAAACTTCTGAGTCTCCATAAGTATTTACCAAAAAGTGTAGTAAAATTACAAATTGTCATATTAAATTTCCTAATTTTCATACAAAACTTCTGAGTCTTCATAAGTATTTACTAAAAAGTGTAGTAAAATTACAAATTATCATATTAAATTTCCCAATTTTCATACAAAACTTCTGAGTCTTCATAAGTATTTACTGCAAAGTGTAGGAAAATTACAAATTATCATATTAAATTTCCTAATTTTCATACAAAAATTCTGAATCTTCATAAGTATTTACTAAAAAGTGTAGTAAAGTTACAAATTTTCATATTAAATTTCCTAATTTTCATACAAAACTTCTGAGTCTTCATAAGTATTTACAAAAAAGTGTAGTAAAATTACAAATTACCATATTAAACTTCCTAATTTTCATACAAAACTTCTGAATCTTCATAAGTATTTACTAAAAAGTGTAGTAAAGTTACAAATTTTCATATTAAATTTCCTAATTTTCATACAAAAATTCTGAATCTTCATAAGTATTTACTATGAAGTGTAGTAAAATTACAAATAATCATATTAAACTTCCTAATTTTCATACAAAACTTCTGAATCTCCATAAGTATTGACTGCAAAGTGTAGTAAAATTACAAATAATCATATTAAATTTCCTAATTTTCATACAAAACTTCTGAGTCTTCATAAGTATTTACTGCAAATTGTAGTAAAATTACAAATTATCATATTAAATTTCCTAATATTCATACAAAACTTCTGAGTCTTCATAAGTATTTACTGCAAAGTGTAGTAAAATTACAAATAATCATATTAAATTTCCTAATATTCATACAAAAATTCTGAGTCTTCATAAGTATTTACTGCAACTTGTAGTAAAATTACAAATAATCATATTAAATTTCCTAATATTCATACAAAGCTTCTGAGTCTTCATAAGTATTTACAGCAAAGTGTAGTCATTTTACAAACCACTTGTATATTAAATTAAACATACCCTTTTCTGTAAAAGTGCTTCCAGCACATTTGACCTGAAATATTTTTAACAGTGGCTTTTTTTCACCAAAACATACATCTACATAAAAAATTCTCTGAATGCCAAATTCAGTATCAAGCCAAAGGATCCATTCTGATATTCAAAAAGCAAATAAAAGTCTTTTCTCCAATAATTTATTTTTTCTTTTCAACAGAAAAATGTACATTTTTCAATTGAAAGTCTTAATTAAGAATTGGGCATTAAAGTGCGATTTTCGAGCGAGCACATTCCACCACTTGCGATTTACTTTCACAATTTTACTTTCCCATTGACTTGTCGCTCATATTATCCAAGTTTCACAGTTACAATTGTCCACTTGTCCCTCTCTCTCTTTCTCTCTCCCTCTCTCTCTCTCTCTCTCTCTGACTAGCCGACGGACGGAGCAATATGCCTGAGGCTAAGCACCGGGATCATCATCGTCATCTTGGAATATCGGAGCAGGGCATACACGGTAGCGGTCGATCAAGAGAGAATAGGAGAGAGAATGGACATCACGTCGGAGTGTCTACGAAGAGCATGGAGCCCCTAATGCCAATCAATATGACGGTCAATCAATGCTCTGTGTTGGTCGGAGATTCGAGGGTAGGGTTGTGGGTGAGGATGAGGGCAATGGGGTTGGGGGGGGGGGATAGGGTCGCGTTATGTGCACGAGCCCTTGTACAGTGCGTAGTGTCCGGCGACCAGTCCGGAGAGCGAAGGGGTTGAGTGAGACGAACGTGAGTGGTATCTGCTCTTCGCTGCTGACGAGTGACCGATCACTGGACAAGCATTGCTTGCTACCAGATCCGATAATCCCCCGCACCATCAGCTTAATTATTGTCCGGTTGGTGGGTTCGACCTTTAACCCCCCCTCGAATCCATCAATATCTTCATCAATACCAAAACCGCCTCATCATTCATTCGTCGTCAATAATTATTTTCGCAAAATTTGGGAGAAAACAAAAAAAACAAGCAAAACGATCATTGCAACGTGAACCAGCCTTTTTGGTGAACACTTTTTTTTTTCCTGTTGTTTAATGCATAAAATGGGAAATCTTGTGGAAAATAATTCGTGAATCGGTAAAAATGTCGATAAAAATGCCTTGAAATAAGCCTGTAAAGTAGAACCTTCCAAATTGCTTCCTCATTATCTTACATTTTTTTTCAAACATTTTTCAAAAGTTAAAAAATTTGAAGAGCTCCACCGATTTGCGCAAAATGTATACCCAGACCTAGTTGTAGGACAATTCATATGTCTGCCAAATTTCATTGAAATCTGACTAAAAAAGTCGAATTCTTTTTTTTTCGAGACAGCAATGTTTCGCTTTTTTTTGGAGTAAAATCGAAATTCTAAAATCGAGTTTAGAAAAGTAGAAGTATTTATGAAAATAAAAAAAAAATTAAAATCGCAATAAAATTTGAGGCACTCAATCGATTCTCGGCAAAGTTGGCACCAATCATGGTTCACTGTAGGTTCGTTTGTGTTCAAAATTTCGTCCTGATATATCGAAATTTGCAAGAATTATAGCGCGAAAACGATTTTTTCAAAAATTTTTCCAAATCCTGTAAAAAGTGAAAAAAAATTTTTGCAAAATAAATAAACAAAAGATACACGCCACACATAGCAATGTGCGTTGATTGATCGACGCGAATCGGAAGCCGATTAATATTTAGAAAGTCTTTTTTTATCGAAATCGCGTGGATCTTCTCGAATTCCTGCTCCGTTTGGTTTGTGGCTCATCAGAAACGTCTGAATCTGCTTATTTATGGACATGATCGGTATCATCCGTCCGATGTCCGTTGGTAGTTTCGCCCGTGGCTCGGATATATGTATTGCCTATCGTATCATCGATCCGCGATCATTTTCGAGCGAGACCCCGGAGATCGAGCGCTCCGAAAACTTAAGGTCGTCAAGTCACGCGAACCCTTGTACGGAGGCACGGCTTCGCCTATTAGACAACATTTCACCTTCCCTCCCATATATATTACGTTTAGATATATATGTATATATATATATATATCTATCTATATATCTACTATGTGTATAACGCGCGTTCTTCCGCTCTCAGGGAGCAGCACAGAGAGATGTGAAACCTTACCTACTGAAACGTTTTGAGAATGGAGGCGAAGATCGCGTGGACGCGAAGAGTAAAAGCAATCTTCACCTACGTATCTATGCTAATGAGAAATATTACGCTAGTAACTGGAGAAGGTGGAGGAGGAGGAGGAGGAGGAGGAGGAGAGAGAGAGAGAGACCTATGTGCTCGTATGCTAATTTCGTGCCATGCACCAAGATACATGCTACATATGCTTTGCACACCTCAAGTGTATCTTAATATTAGTATTTATGGAGACGTAACAACTTTGTTGATAAAAACCTATGTAGAAACAAACTATGCTCCAAAAAATTTTTTTTTTGTATATCAGAAAATATCAATTCTTTTTTTGTAAGTCTATATATAGGGCATTCCGTGGAATTTTTTTTTCCTTCACTATGTTATAAAGTCGATGAATTGTTATTTATTGGGACGAAATTAGAAAGAAACTTTAGTCCAAAAAATATTTTTTCTGTATCAGAAAATATTAATTTTTTTTTTCCGTAAGTCTATATATAGGGCATTCCGTGGAATTTTTTTTTCCTTCACTATGTTATAAAGTCAATGAATTGTTATTTATTGGGACGAAATTAGAAAGAAACTTTAGTCCAAAAAATATTTTTTCTGTATCAGAAAATATTAATTTTTTTTTTCGTAAGTCTGTATATAGGGCATTCCGTGCAATTTTTTTTTCCTTCACTATGTTATACAGTCAATGAATTGTTATTTATTGGGACGAAATTGGAAAGAAACTTTAGTCCAAAAAATATTTTTTCTGTATCAGAAAATATTAATTTTTTTTCCCTTCGACTATGTTATAAAGTCACTGAATTATTATTTATTGATTTATTTTTTTTTGTTTCTTTCTTTTTTCCGGAAATTTTGTGAAATTTCAAAGGCCCAACATAATTTTGTCAGTTTGTGCTGAGAAAGATAAACGATTCAAGCAGATCGCATTATACTTTTTCTTCGATTAATTTATTTCATGTAAAAAAATACAATTCCTTGGTAATATCTTTTTTACCAAAAATAAATTCTACAAAAATTGAATTACGTGATTTAAACAAATATTAAAAAATCAAGAATTTTCAGTTTGCTAAATTACGTTTTTTTTTTAACATTCGTGCATAATGTAAAATCCATTCGCACTCATGGGAAGTCTTTCACAATGGCTAATTAGCTCATGCCAAAGAATTTCATATTAAAATCGTAACTCGACAGAAATATGAATAATTTTGAAAAAAAAACGTACAATGTGCAACAAGCCACCTTTTTCTCAGCACAATTAATTCTGTATAATAGTTAAAAAGTGAGGAGAAAAAAAAATTTATTTACAAATCATTTAATAATTGAATTACGTAATCGGATAAAATAAATGATTAATCGACCTTCGGTGTCTGCGTGCTTTTATTAAACACTTCCGTTTAATAATAAAAAAAAATGCGCTTTAAATCCAAAAATAATATACACATGTTATCCACGCCTCGGATTCCCGATAAAAAATGGCCCTCAATTAACACACTAATTTGATGCTGATTATTACAAAATTAGCCGCGTATAGCATTGAGGAAAGACATCAACGCGGAGTACCACCGGTGCGATATATCTTTCACATAAATCATTGATGGCGTTGGCGATGCTCAGGAAGTCGCACAAGACGAAGTAACACTGTATATTATCCGTGTGCTATATATCGTAATTCGTGTAGTGAAAGGCCTTGGAGATGCACGAAATAAATCGTGTATATTACAACAAGATTATGTCTACGGGGGCATCGCCGTCGAAGCGCACCGCATTGTTAAGGACAATGAGTCATCTAGAAATCATAAAAAATTTGAATTTGCTTGCTCTTTAAAATATTATTATTTTTAATGTGAATAATTTTTTTTTATTATTTAAATGAGTCATCTAGATATCATAAAAAATTTTAATTTGCTTACTTTTTAAAGTATTATTATTTTTAATGTGAGGCATTCTTTATAAACTGAACCACTTTTTTTAAACAATTTTTTTTATTTAAATGAGTCACCTAGAAATGATAAAAATTTTAATTTGCTTGCTTTTTAAAGTATTATTATTTTTAATGTGAGGCATTCTTTATAAACTGGACCACTTTTTTTAAACAATTTTTTTTTATTTAAATGAGTCACCTAGAAATGATAAAAAAATTTTAATTTCCTTGCTTTTTAAAATATTATTATTTTTAATGTGAGGCATTCTTTATTATCTGAACGACTTTTTTTAAATAATTTTTTTTTATTTAAATGAGTCACCTAGAAATGATAACAAATTAAAATTTGCTTGCTCTTTAAAATATTATTATTTTTAATGTGAGGCATTCTTTATTAACTAGACCACTTTTTTAAAATAATTTTTCTTTTATTTAAATGAGTCATCTAGAAATGATAAAAAATTTAAATTTGCTTGCTTTTTAAAGTATTATTATTTTTAATGTGAGGCATTCTTCATTAACTGGACGACTTTTTTTAAACAATTTTTTTTTATTTAAATGAGTCACCTAGAAATGATAAAAAAATTTAAATTTCCTTGCTCTTTAAAATATTATTATTCTTAATATGAGGCCTTCTTTATTAACTGGTCCACTTTTTTAAAATAATTAAAAAAAAAATTAACAGAATGCTCCAAAACGTCGAGAAAAGCAATTTTAATCCGACGTTCTCATTCATGTGAATCCACTTAAAAAAAAAAAAAAAAAAAAAAAAAAAAATGAAAATACTATAACTGCGATCCTGCGATTGTTTCGCTCGTTTGGTATACGCACAATTGAGGCGTTATTCATCTTGGCGAGATTGGAGACAGCCGGAAAGAAAAAGATTGAGGGAGATAGTCGAATGGTTATGAGGGGGAGGGGCTGGGAGGGGGGGGGGGTTGAAAAGACAGGTAGACAGACGGATGGAGATGAGACACGAGGTTACACCGATGAGCGATGAACAACGGATGAATTGTAATGTAATCCAGGCGGTACATACATAGTATGTAGCTTCTAGTAGTAACGGCCAAATGCCAGGAGACGCGTCAGACATTCGACCGCGGTTTGCGTAACCCCCAACTGTAACATCGAGAGCAAGGCCATCACGAGGAACGCGGATCGCACGCGTAACGCAATAGTTACAGCTCGAGATGATACACGCGATCACTTGGAGTCTAGTTGACGGCGTGGTACGCGCAGTGGAAACACCGAGAATATGCCAGGGTACATCCGTCGTGGAAATTGCTCACTCACGAATACGAGCGCGCCCTTCTGGTCGACCTCGAGGGAGCCACATTTTTCTGCATGTGCATTCAATCTTCGCCATTGGCCTTTTTTTTTCATAATTTTGTTAAAAACGAGAAATTTCACTTTTACATTAATAATAAGGGAAGTAAAAAAAAAAATTATGTTTGAGCCATTTTTTTATCAACTAGATAGTAAGTTTTGAAAAAATTTTTACACTTCCAAATATTTTTAGGAGAGAATAGATTCCTGAATGAGGAAGGAACATCAATACAGGGGTCTTTAATTTTTTTTTTATATACGATTTTTAACATTCATATATTCTGAGATTAAGTACGATTTTTTTTTACTGAAATCTATACTTGACAATTGATATTTTCTACAAAAATGAGAAATTTCAGTTTTGTTACATTAATAATGAGAGAATTTTTTTTTTAATTTATATATGAGACATTTTTTTATCAAATGGGCGACAGTAAGTTTTGAAAAAATGTTTACACTTCCAAATATTTTTAGGAGGAAATAGATTCCTGCATGAGGAAGCAACATCAATAAAGGGTTTTTTAATTTTTTTTATATACGATTTTTAACATTCATATATTCTGAGATTAAGTACGATTTTTTTTTACTGAAATCTATACTTGACAATTGATATTTCCTACAAAAACGAGAAATTTCACTTTTGTTACATTAATAATGAGAGAATTTTTTAAAAATTTATATATAAGACATTTTTTTATCAAATGGGCGACAGTAAGTTTTGAAAAAATGTTTACACTTCCAAATATTTTTAGGAGGAAATAGATTCCTGCATGAGGAAGCAACATCAATAAAGGGTTTTTTAATTTTTTTTATATACGATTTTTAACATTCATATATTCTGAGATTAAGTACGATTTTTTTTTACTGAAATCTATACTTGACAATTGATATTTCCTACAAAAACGAGAAATTTCACTTTTGTTACATTAATAATGAGAGAATTTTTTAAAAATTTATATATAAGACATTTTTTTATCAAATGGGCGACAGTAAGTTTTGAAAAAATGTTTACACTTCCAAATATTTTTAGGAGAAAATAGATTCCTGAATGAGGAAACAACATCAATAAAGGGTTTTTTAATTTTTTTTATATACGATTTTTAACATTCATATATTCTGAGATTAAGTACGATTTTTTTTTTCAGAAATCTATACTTGACAATTGATATTTCCTACAAAAACGAAAAATTTCAGTTTTGTTACATTAATAATGAGAGAATTTTTTTTTTAATTTATATACGAGACATTTTTTTATCAAATGGGCGACAGTAAGTTTTGAAAAAATGTTTACACTTCCAAATATTTTTAGGAGAAAATAGATTCCTGCATGAGGAAGCAAAATCAATAAAGGGGTTTTTTAATTTTTTTTATATACGATTTTTAACATTCATATATTCTGAGATTAAGTACGAATTTTTTTTTACTGAAATCTATACTTGACAATTGATATTTCCTACAAAAACGAGAAATTTCACTTTTGTTACATTAATAATGAGAGAATTTTTTTTTAAATTTATATATGAGACATTTTTTATTAAATTTTTACACTTCCAAATATTTTTAAGAAAAAATAGAATCCTGAATGAGGAAGCAAAATCAATAAAGAGATTTTAATTTTTTTTATATATGATTTTTAACATTCATATATTCTGAGTTTAAGTACGAATTTTTTTTTTCATAAATCTATGTAGACAATTGACATTTCCTACATTTGTGATTCTAGACTTGACTTGATGATAAATCTATGAAAACCGTTCGTTCATAAATTAATTATGTGGTAAATAGACAAAACCCACGTATTTGAAAGTAGGGAAGGTGCTCATTTCTAACAATTACAAGTTACACTATGTTTCTCGAGGCGGAAATATATTGCCACGTGCTCTCGATTTTTTAGTCCATGTCACCATCCATGACCACTTATTGTGTTCGTGACCTATGTTTCGACACAATTTGCACCCACGAGGAAGAATGAAAGTTGTTTTTTTTTTTACCACACTCGCTTTAAATGCATTCACAATTGGATACATAAGAATATTTTTTTTCGATTTTTGTTATGCAAAATGGCTTCATTAAAATAAAAATAAAAAATTAATTGTAAGGCTGCTTAGTTCTCCAGAATTAAAAATATTTTTTTTTAGATCTCAATTAACGAGAGCCCTTTTACACTGACAGAGATCTTTCCAAGATAGAGTACGTATTCTTCACTAAAATAAAAGCTAATTGAAAGACTGCTTAAAATAGTTCTCCTGATTTTAAATGTGTATGTATGCTTTTTTTTTTAAATCCCATCTAACGGGAGCCCTTTTACACTGATAGAGATCTTTCCAAGATACAGTGTATGTGATTTATGTGCAGAGTGACAGAACGTGGCAAGAGCTATGCTGCTATGAGCTAATAGCTGAGGTGGCATAAGAAACAAAACAAGGATGCAAAATAGAACACATTCTACATTGCTTCCTTATTAATTTAATCATTGCTTTATATTTCAAGTGTGAAAAGAAAAGTTCCCTCGATACATTATTTTGGTATATTAATTAATGGAAATAAAAATTATTGGTTCATAGAGATACGTTGCAAAAAAAAAAAGAAAACGTTGCTTCCTCATCAAATTTTATTTTTTTACAAAGTCACGCAGATGAGGAAGTTTATTTATTAATTTTGGAAAAATTAATGGAGGAAGCTTTGTGAAAAATGAGATTTAATGAGGAAGAACTGTGCAAAATTCTACTTTGCATTATTTTTCATTTTAATTAGCATTTTTTAAATATCCTCTATATTTTTGGCAACACAAATTAAAAGTAAAAAATGTATCATCTATAAAAAAAATAAATTATACTACATATGAAAATTCTGTGAAAAATTAAAAATTCTGTAAAATCTGAACCACTTTATCGATCCTCATTTTTCGTCTGCAGAACATTTCAGTTGATTTTTAGAGATTCGACGTGATTTAGAGCAAAATAAATATTTTTCGAAAAATTCAAAATTCTATAAAATCCAACCCGCTTTACCAATTTCTTCTCAATACCAATCAACATTGAACCAGTCTTCAGTTATAAAAAACTATTTAGCTAAATCGTCGAACTCTTACGAAAGATTCGTCAGAGCGATCTCGCGATTTTGTTGAAAAATTGAAAATTCTGTAAAATCTGTACAAATCGATACATCTTGTTAAAAATCACACCAATTAAGCAGGAGTTACTGCTCTACTTGTATGCCAAATTTGAGCTCGATCCATCGAGCCGTTCGTGAGTTATGGACGATTGAATTTTCGACATACAGACATTTTTTCTAGATCATTTTTCTCGCCTTTTTGAACCATTCCGAGTAGGCTGACATGAAAATCTCGAAAAAAAAAATTTGACAAAATCAAAATTTCCACCATGAGGAAGCAACAATGCACAAGTTTTCGATATATTTGCCTGGAATTGGTGTTGCGGCAGTTACGAGAGGGATATATACAGTTGAAGAGGATCTCGGAGCGATGATGTTAGTTGAAGCGGATGGGCCAGACTCCTCAACCGAAGCATTCACTTTTATATATGCTTTGCGATGGTGGCTTGGTTTAACAGTGCGTAATACTAAAGTTGAAGTTAAGGCATACAGGTAAGAGAAGCGGGGAAAGAAGGAGCAATATTGAAGGACCGCCTGCCCTCCCCAACCTTGCTCCTTGACGCCTCTCCGTATACCCACCATGAAGAGCGATGCGGCTAAAAGGCCCGGTCGCTGCTACACATCTCAATGTTATGTATAAAAGGAGGGTTCAACCTCTGTGCCAGAATCAAATCAAGTTGTGCCCTCACAGTGAAAACATGAAGGTAAGGAAGGAAGGAAAGAAGGAAGGAAGAAAAAAATCGTGGCTGGTGCTTTTAAACTCGAGGATAATCAGTTTTAAAAACTGGCATGGTAGTCTTATTTGAAAGGGTCTCACCCACACACATCTACATTGCCATTTACGTTTTTGAGCCAACGTCAAAAAGGGCCATTGAAGAGTTTGCATAAGGAAAGAGAGCTGGTGCATCAGGTCTCTTCAATAGTCAAGTAAATTCTTAAGTGAAAAAAAAAAAATAAACATCTAGCTTATGGTTTTTTCATCTTCATTTACATCAAGGATATTTTTGTACTTTTTAATTAAAAAAAAATATCTTCATACATTTTGGAGCGAAATCGAAATGGTCGTTCTTAACGAAATTTTTTATTTTTTGTTTCTCTTAAAAATGCATGAAATTTAATCAGCGCAAGTATGGACATCTTTCAGTGGGAACTCATGCATTCAAAGACCTAAATTCTGTGTGATAACATTTTGTTTATACATTGGAACGCTTTTTTATGTACAGCGAATCGAAAAAAAGAAAACAGAAAAATAAGAAATCGTCTGAAAAATAGGATTAAAACTAAAAAATTTTTCAATAGTAACTTCAATTCTTTACATGAAAAAAATGAATTAAAATGATTACAAATAAAGTCCAGAAATAAAAAGAAAGCAAATATATTCCAATTGATTTTCACCAAGCAATATTGTAAAGAATTTTCATGAAAATAATTCATATTAATTAATTAGGATTGGTGTAATTTTTTGTTTTCTTCGTTTGTTAATTATACAGGTCCTTATCGTTCTCGTATGCTCTCTGGCTGCTTTTGTTCATGGCAGTCTCGAGCCAGCTGGCTACAGGCCCCCTGGCTCGTATCCTCAGTCGAGTTACTTGCCACCTTCCTCGAGTCACCAGAGTGTGCCGAAAAATAGTTACATACCATCGTCGGTGGGATCGAGCAGCCACTCATCACCATCAACGTTCAACGATCAAGTGTCAAACAGCTTTTCATTGCCTTCGAAAAATTCGCCAGTGCCATTTGGCCAATATTTGCCAGCCAATCAGCAGCAGAGTCATCAAGGAGTAGCCAGTGTTCATGGAAGCAATTTTGGTGAAAATCCACGTCCATCTAACCAGTACATTCCAGCTAACGAGCACCAGAATTCCTTCAATCATGCAATCCCAGTGAATGACTATCTTCCTCCAAGGCTAAATGAAAATAAACATTCTGGTCCATCGAACGTTTACTTGGCGCCAAATCTCCAGACTCATCACTCGTCCAATGGATTTTCTCGTCCATCTGGAATTGCATCACATCCACACTATTCAGGTGCAGCATCTGTGAATCGTCACAGCAAAATTGATCAGGCAACCAGTGGACACTATTCCTTTGGACATGGTAGTCAGCACTCTGCCTCGGCTGGATATAATTACAATGCTCCAGAGAATCATGTAAGTCCATCAGAATTAATATGCATGTGCAACTGTTTTCGTAAATACATTCATTTTAATTGAGAAAAAATAGTTGGTACCATTTATTTTACGTCCACATTTTTCTTGGGAATTTTGATGATTTTGCCAAAAATTATTATATCAAAAGTTGAATGTACAATTTTTGGGTCGTTAAGAGACTTTTTTTTGTCATTATTTTGTGGTTTCTTAGATCCGGTATTTGATTCATTTTCTTTTTTGTTTTTTTTTTTCTTATTTTTTTAGGTACCAGCTCAGTATGACTTTGAGTACAAAGTGAAGGATAATTATGGCAACGATTACGGTCACAAGGAAAGCCGTAATGGTGAAAACACTCAGGGTGTCTACACGGTTCTGTTGCCAGATGGACGCAGACAGATTGTCCACTACGAGGCGGACAGTCACGGCTACAGGCCCACTATTACTTACGAGCAGACGGGCTCGCAATCCGGATACAACAAACAAGGATATCACTATTAATAAATTCAATTCGTTATACTCTGTCATTTTACACTTTTCTATCCTTTTATTGTATATTAATGTAACATATATATGTGTCATTACGAAATAAATATGCGTTTAGTAACTTATTTTATTTTCTACAATTTGTTGCTTCCTCATAGAGAAAGATTTGTTATGGTGAACATTTATTTTTTTTTTTCTAGATTATCATGAAAACGTGTTCAGAATGTCCCAAAGTGTGTAGAAAATATATTCAGAAAAAAATTGAAATTTGGAATACAAGTAGAGTGGTTGGACCCTCATATTTAGGACAATTTACAAAAAAAAATTGAGACTTCCGTTCAAATTTTACGAGACTTTGAATTTTTCGAAAAAAATGTTGTTCGCGCTCCAGCTGCGGCAAATATTGAGTTATGGGGCTAAAAAAATTTTCAATCGTAGACAAACGTCAAACGATGGATGAGTTCGAATATGGTGAGGATCGGTTTGAAAAATACGATTTTTATGACGTTTTGAATTTTTCGAAAAAGAAGTGTCATTGCGTTATAGCTGCCGTAAATTTCAAGCTGTCGGGTTGAAATTTTTTCATACAAGTGGACTAACGTCGAGTAAATTTCGGTACCAAATTTGGTGAGAATCAGTCAACGGATGAAAGTTCGCAAGGATTTTTTTTTAATTACCAAAAAAAAACGTGTGTCTGTTCTCTAGCTTTCGCAAATTTTTAGTTCTCCGGCTAAAATGTTCTCCAGTTGGTAGACTAACATAAAAAAAAAAAAAAAAAAAAATTCCTCGTTTTGCTTTCTCATAAAGGAAATTTCATTGATACTTATAATTACCAAAGCTTCCTCTACGAAGAAGCCAAACACAAACCAGTGTACGTAGTCGAGAAATCCTCCTTCGAGGAAGCAAAATGCAAATTCATTTGCACCCTTTTTTACATTCACAAGGCCAGAAAAAAAAATATATATATTCATACCAATTTAGCAATTGTTTTCTTCGTTGAAATGCACTATTTTGTTCCACACGAAATAGTGATTGTGGGTCTTTTTTTATTTTTCTTTTTTTAATTTTCATTGATACCGAGTCAAGGTGGATTGTCGAGGTGCTAAAATGAGAGAAGCGCACGTGAGAGGCTGCGGATTATGAGGGAATCCAAATGGATATGTGCACGCGAAGCAAGAGCTATTAGATAACGAGGGTATTAGGTAGTCTCTCTACTCAGACTCAGTTGACTTGGTTCTCTCGTGCTTATACTTCCAACCCCTGTGAATTCCATTAGCACTTGCTGGTCCAACTCGCACGTGCGATAATAATTCCGGCGCGTAGAGAGGATATCCAGAGAGAAGCGCGAGTGTACAGAGAGCGGGAGGCGCGAGCAGAGCGTTCGCGTTCTACGTGAACTTGGATCTCGCTCATCACTTTCACATCCTACCTTCGGAATGTTTCTGTCGAGATAATTGCGTCAAGCGGGGTTATGCCGAGTTCTGGTGGAGGCCCTCTATTGCTATGGGATATATGCGCTATGGAAAATATACATATATATGAAAATGGAAGGGAGAGGATCGCTTGGCATCTGAATTCGTAATGAACAAATTCCTTAAGCACATCGCTGCACCTTCGTCTTCTTCTTCTTACTCGCACTCACTTCACTTACCTCTTTTTCATTATTACCATTATAAAAAAAAAAAAATGTTTTATTTAAATTATATTTATATTTAAATATATATATACATTTTTATTTTTTTTTCAACGGTTAATAGAAAATTCATTAATAAAGGCGTGTGCTTTTATTGAGCTTTTTTTTCAGGTTGATTTGCTGCTGAGTTAGGGCACTTTTAGGGCAAGTACGCCCTGAATCGAATTGTAACGTTACGTCAGATTTGAGTCTGGTCCAAAGTCGTCTGACTGGGTTGTTTTAAATAGCTGAGCATTTTTGTTATAATTATGGATTATATGAGGCAAAACACGTTAAGTCAGCGACCGCAATTTTTCATTTCAACAAAAGGTCCTCAATTTTTTTTTAGGACGTTGGTCTGGTTGAAGAGAAAACGTAGGAATTTTTGCACATTTTTTGTTGCATATTTCTGGTATTAAAAATTTGGGGAAATAATCATTGTTTATTTTTTAACGCCAAAAAAATCGTAAGAACATCAAATTTTGGCTTTTCAGCGTACTTTCCGAAAATATTTTTTGTAAAATTCTCCGATTTTATTTAATGCTATTTTTCATTTAAATAGTGTTGCCACTTTTTTCCCTCTGAAACGACATTTCCGATTAATCTGAAATTTTCACACTTTGCTCTTTGGAATATCTGGAATCTTAAAAAAAATTGGCGAGAAGGGCGGCAATTTTGTCCCAGAGTTACAGCTCTTCGAATCGCTGAGAATGTCTATGGAAAATATTCTAAAGCCCGCATTACATTTTTTTATTACGTGATTCTTGTTTTTTGTATCAGACACCGCGATGTTCGAGCGTTCGAAGAGCTGTAACTCTGGAGTGAAATTGCCGGCGATCTCGCCAATTTTTTCCAAGATTCTAGAGACTTCAACGAAGAGAATGTGAAAATTTCAACTAAATCGGAAATATCGTTTCGGAGGGGAAAAAATTGGCAACTTTGTTTAATTTAAAAATAGCATAAAATAAAATCAGAGAATTTTACAAAAAATATTTTCGAAAAGTACGCTGAAAAACCAAAATTTGATGTTGTTATGATTTTTTTGTACGACCCCTACGTATTGGCGTTAAAAAATAAACAATTTTTTTTTAAACGATTTTTCATCAATCAATCAGCAAAAGTTTTCAAAAGCCAGAAAAAAAAACAATGTACCACCGATTTGACTAGTACAAAACTCTGAAAACTCCTTAAATACAACAGAACAGAATACGCTGTGTGAAAATCAAGCCTACAGAATTTCGAAAGAGCGAGGATATAAAAAAAACGTATGAGACGTATCATTCTCAAGTAACGTTTATAAAAATGACATACCCAGAGTTTTCAATACTCCAACCGAGAGTGCTCTCTTCAAGCCTCTCTCTTTTTTCCTCCCTCTCAAAAGAATATAAAAAGCCACCAGAAGAAAAATTCCATTATTCACGCGATTTGCGTATTTCACACAATACACGTATATCTCCTTTTCTTATATAATATATATATATATATATATATATATAAAAATACACCTAAATTAAAAAAAAAAAAAAGCGTGCTCGGTTTGAGTATAGAAAGCCACGCACATACATTCATCTTAATAAAAAAAAAGTAAAAAAAAGAAAAAAAAAAAACCCCGTTCCCTAGCGGCGCCCTTAAGAGTACTTGCCAGTTGCTCTGGAGTTTTTCTTTGAATGTTAATGCTTTGAGGCGCGGGCGCGTTTTCCTGCTGATGCTGAAACCGTGGCGCTCCGGCTTCTGGTTATATATATATCGTAAAAAAATCTTTTGCCTGGCAACGGCCATTAGGACAACATTAAGAGTTAGAAAAGCGAAAGAGGAAGAGAGAGAGAGAGAGAGAGAAAAAAAAAAAGAGCGATAGAGTGAGAGGAAGCGAAACGCACTGCGAAGCTAGGTCAGGCGTAAGTTCAAAGAAACAAGCTTTGCAGGCGGCCTCCCGCGACCTGGTTTGCGCCACAGAGAGTTTTGCGCCGCCGCGGCGCTCTGCGCCGTTTTGGCGCCGCCGTTGATGACTGCTCGGTGAACTCAGAGCCCGCGTTTTTCCACGCAGAGAGAGAGAGAGAGAGAGGGGCTTCGGAATGAACGCGGCATCGGGCGAAAGGGCTGCTCTGCGGCAGCTTTAGGCCGGAGAACCCGCACGGTGTTTATACGTTTGTGAATGAAGGAGTGTTTTTCCTTTTTAATGCATATAACACGCCTCGCGAACCCTTCCTCACTCTCTCTCTCTCTCTCCCTTTTTCTCTCTCGCGCTTTAGCCCACCGCCCAAGATTGCAAAAGTGAAGAGAGTGAGAAAATGACTTTGAACGCGCGCGCCTCTCCTGCGTTTGAACGCGCGGTGCCGGACTGGAAACGCGCGCCAAACGGAATTTTCCCGTCAGCGCCGCAACGCAAAACCCTTCTTCCACCGTCACGAATCCTTCCAGCCGCGTCGAGCTCTCTCTCTCTCTCTTTTTCTCTCTCTCTCCTACATCCCCCTCGAGAATTCATTACCAAACCCCCGACCTCTCGCTTCGGCTCATTAGCAAAGTCTGACCAATTAAAACTATTAATGGGATATTATAAAGTTCAAGCTGAGCGAAATATTAATCGATACGCGGCATATATATGTATGTATGTGTATATAAGTATGGGTCTTCTCAACCCAAATCCCTCACTTGGCTTTATCCAGAGTATGCTCAAGCACTGCAAAATCAAATTTCATTTCTTTACTTTCTTATAAACTTTGTTTTCGTGAAACACTTTTTTTTTTTTCGAGATTTTCGTGTCGGGACAAAATGTCGAGTGGCTTGGAAAAAAATCTCTGGATTTCCATGTGACTCAAACGGGATCCTCAGATTTTTAAAACCGGCCTGGAAGGCTTCGTGGATGCGGCGGACGAAAATTACTCAGGAATCTATAAGCCTGAGATTTTGGAATTTTTTTTTTTTTTTTTTTTTTTTTTTTTTAGAATAAAAAAAAATTACGGAGTATCGTCAAAGAAATGAGGTTGGATGAAAGCCTAGCCAGTTTGGCCTGAAATGTTCAATTTTTTTAATGGAATTAAATTTAATTTTTAATTTCATTAAAAATATATTAATTTAATTTTTTTTTTAGAAAAAAAAAATTACGTATTACGATTAAAGAAATGTGTTTGGATGAAAGCCTAACCAGTTTGGCCTGAAATGTTCATTTTTTTAAAGGAATTAAATTTAATTTTTAATTTAATTAAAAGTATATTAATTTAATTTTTTTTTGAGAAAAAAAAAATTACGTACTACGATTAAAGAAATGTATTTGGATGAAAGCCTAGTCAGTTTGGTCTGAAATGTTCAATTTTTTAAATGGAATTAAATTTAATTGTTAATTTAATGAAAAATATATGAATTTAATTTTTTTTTTAGAAAAAAAAAAAAAATTACGTACTACGATTAAAGAAATGTATTTGGATGAAAGCCTATTCAGTTTGGCCTGGAAAGTTCAATAATTTTAATGGATTATATATAGCCAAGAGCGCGGATAATGAATAATATAATTTTAATAAATAATAAATAGTCGATGTTAAAATTTCATTAAATTTGATGCATAATTATATGTATATATATATATATATTTTCCTTGGTAATTATTATTACATTGATATTACAATATTTTCATCACATACAAAAGAATTATAATTATAAGAAATAAGACTATATTACAGAAAAAATTTCAGGCTCTTTTGCCTCTTCTCTAAACGATTTTTCGCCTCTCTCTCACTCTGTCTCGCGCTTCTCATTAAAATTACAAAAAAGAGAGATGAGAAATATCGTTCGATTATACGTACACGACTTAACTGTTACGTACAATTAGCTTTTTATACGCGACATAGTTTTATGGCAATGAAAAAACGTATTTATGAAGAAACGAAAAACGCTGCATCTGCATATCTGTGTGTGTGTGTGTGTGTGTGTGTGTGTGTGTGTGTGTGACAGAGAAAGAGAGAAAAAAGGGAGTCTATAGAAAAAGATATAAATATCGCATTCAGGTGCGATTTTACATAAAATCGCAACGATTTTACATAAAATCGCAACGATTTTTATGACGTCATTTGTGTGTAGTACGCAATTTCTTATTAGCTTATCGTACAATAATAATAATAATAATAATAATATTAATAATATATTTATATGCCTGTGTACGATATTTGTTTGAACAAAAATATTAATAACGATAACCGTTGTTTCCACTCGGATAACCACCAGCGTTGTTACCATTTCCTCCCCCGATACCCGGGCCTTCCTGTACGTAAGTTACTTTTGGCCGGAAGCCGTTCTGGTCGGCCTCGTACTCGACGGTCTGGCGACGTCCGTCCGGCAAGAGCACGTAGTACACTCCTCGTGTAAGATCACCGTCTCGGTTTTCCTTGTGACCAAAGTCGTTTCCGGACTCCAAGTCGTTCACCATGTACTCAAAGTTGTACTTTGCTGGTCCCTTTTTTTTCGTTTCGTAATCGATGTAGAAAGTCAAGTTTTACATTTTTATTCGACAGGTAATAATTTTTCCAGCGTTCATTTAGATCAACTTAATATTATAGAAAAAAAATGTTGTTTGACAAAATTTGGTAAAGAATATTAATTGAAATCTCGAAATTAATTCGGTATAGAAATTAGTTTCAGTTACTAAATATGAGTTAGAAATAGTTTTTTTTTTTGAATGGTATTTTATTTTAATCGATCGATTAGTTTTGGTCAATTTTGTCTCACAAATTTCTCTTTTAACAGTAATTAATATAAATTAATATTGTGAGAAAAAGAAAAATATTTTTGACAAAATTTGGTAAAAAGTATTAATTCTAATCTCAAAAATAGTTCAGAATAGAAATTAGTTTCAGTTACGAAATATAAGTTATGAACACTTAATTTATTTTAAAAAAAGATATTTCCTTTAATCGATCGACTGGTTTTGTTAAATTTCGTCTCACAAATTTCTGTTCAATTATTAATTAATATAAACTACATTAACATCATGAAAAAAATTGTCTTATTATATTAAATGTCTTGAAAAAAAATATATATATACATTGTTGTCTGACAAAATTTGGTAAAAAGTATCAATCCAAATCTCAAAAATAGTTCAGTATGGAAATTAGTTTCAGTTACTAAACATAAGTTATAAATACTTAATTTATTTAAAAAAAAAAAGATATTTCCTTTAATTGATCGACAAGTTTTGCAAAACTTCGCCTCACAAATTTCTGTTTAAACATTAATTAATATAAACTAAATTAACATCATGAAAAAAATTGTCTGACAATATTTGGTAAAAAATATCAATTAAAATCTCAAAAATAATTTACTATTAAAATTTCTTTCAATGACTAATTTATTTGAAAATAAAAATGATATTTTCTTTATTGACTAGTTTTTTTTTTAATTTCTTTAAATTCGAATGATTTTGTAATTTGGACTTGTGTATAAACTCACATTATTAGATCCATCATCGTAACCGGCGTTGCCACCTGCGCCGGGAACGCCATACTGCTGATTTGGCGGAAGGTATTGATTAGGTGCAAAGGGGGCACCGGGGGCACCGGCACTACTTGGACCACTTTGACCCGGTCGGGCGTATCCTCCACCGAAAGCCCCAAAACCAGGGCTGGCCCCGCCGACACCGCCGTTTCTCTGCGGTGGTCCGTACTGCTGATCTGGCGGTAGGTACTGCTGGCTCACCGGTGGTTCCGGTCTGCCTGAGACTCCGACCACGAGTAACGTCAGTGCTATCGCTGCTCCTGCCACCGACATATCTGTAACAGAGGACCACACGATTTTAGACTAATATTTATCGAAAAAGCACTTTTTTTTTTTCTAAAACATTTTCAGTCCATTAATCTCGTCGCCTTATTATTATTTATTAATATTTACAAATATATATTTTATCGAAATATATTTTATAATTTTTTTGATATCGGACGTAACAAGAACCTGAAATAATGGCTGCAAAGCCATTATTTTTTTAACTTTACAAAGTTCTTTCTTACAAACAAATGAAAAACTGCAGATTATTTGAATTGATAATATTTTATTTGAACATGTTTTTTTTTGGAGCACCAGCGAAAAAAAAGAAAAAATTTTCGTAACATAATTTTCGGTAAAAACATCATATTTTTGGGTAATTAAATTTCTCAAAAATATTGTATATTCTAAAAAAGAAAACTACAGATTATTTGAATTAAAAATGTTTTATTTGAAAATATTTTTTTTGTTGGTTTTTTTCATGTTTTTTTTGGAGCACCAGCGAAAAAAAAATGTTCATTCAAATTACTTTTTCAACGCAAAGAAATTTCAAACAAATTTCGTAACATAATTTCCGGTAAAAACATCATGTTTTGGGTAAATAAATTTTTCAAAAATATTGTATATTCTAAAAAAAAAACAACAGATTATTTAAATAAAAATATTTAATTTGAACATATTTTTTTTGGAGCACCAGCGAAAAAAAAATGTTAATTCAAATTTTTTTCTCAACATAAAGAAATTTCACACAAATTTCGTAACATAATTTCCGTTAAAAACATCATATTTTTGGGTAATTAAATTTTTCAAAAATATTGTATATTCTAAAAAAACAAAATAAAACTACAGATTATTTGAATTAAAAATATTTAATTTGAACATAATTTTTTTTGGAGCACCAGCGAAAAAAAAATGTTAATTTAAATTACTTTCTCAACGTAAAGAAATTTCAAACAAATTTCTTAACATCATATTTTTGGGTAATTAAATTTCTCAAAGATATTGTATATTCTAAAAAAACAAAATAAAACTACAGATTATTTGAATTAAAAATATTTAATTTGAACATAATTTTTTTTGGAGCACCAGCGAAAAAAAAATGTTAATTCAAATTACTTTCTCAACGTAAAGAAATTTCAAACAAATTTCTTAACATCATATTTTTGGGTAATTAAATTTCTCAAAAATATTGTATGTTCTAAAAAAAAAAAAAACTACAGATTATTTGAATAAAAATATTTGAACATATTTTTTTTGGAGCACCAGCGAAAAAAAAATGTTAATTCAAATTACTTTTTTAAAGAAATTTCAAACAAATTTCGTACCATAATTTCGAAGCAAAAGCAGATGGAGAAAAATGTAATTACATTTATTTTGTAATATTGAAAAAAAACCTGTTATCGTAGAAAATAATTGCAATTATTTACGGTATAAAATTATTAATCCAACCCAAATACATTTTGCGTAATAAGAACGAAAAAAAAAAAAAATAGGAGGAAGCATTCTCTTGATTAATCAATTTGTCGAGAAAACAGTTAAATTATGTATTAGAGTATACACTCGTGTTAAATTCGTGCAGATAATGTGTCAAGCGTCGGGACATCCAATCACCGAGTATATTACAGCGCCATGAAAATCTCTCGAACCCGGAATAAATTATTTTCCATCACGTATAATCTCACGTGGTCGTTACGTGTCTCCATATACTATCCTATATAATACTAAACTAAAGCTATCACTAGACTCGTAATATATATATATATATATATATATCAGTAGATGCATGTAATACGAGAAACACCATAAGCAGCGATATAATATACGAATGCGAAGTCCATCTATCGTGGATTACGGAAAAGCCTGGTATATATCACGCGCACGATATAGCTGACTCGCCTACTGTTGGTCCCACTCGAATATGTGATGCAGTCGATCCTCTCGCACTGCATCACCATTTGCGTAACACACGAAACGTTGGTTAACGAATCGAGAAGATGATCCGATGTTTGACGGATGATACGTCTATATGCTATATATATATATATATATATATTTATCCAGAAGAGAAAGGCAAGATTTTTATAATAGTTATTAAACTATAAGAAGAAAATTATTGAGCACTTTGGCTATAAACTAGAAAATTTTGATATTCAACAGAGTATTTTCAGAATTTTTTCTGATTTTTAAATTATGGCATTCGATATGTCAGTTTAAAAAAAATATTTAAAAAAAATTTGCATAGTTCGGAAATATCTGAAAAAATTCTAAAAAATAATTTTTTTTTTTTTCTATGTTTTAGTAACTTTTTAAATCAAAAAAAGCTTTAAGACTATAAGAAGAAATATCCTGCACACTTTGGCTATAAGCTAGAAAATTTTGATATCGAACAAAGTATTTTTCAGAATTTTTACTGATTTTTAAATTATGGCATTCCATATGTCACTTTAAAAAAAAAAAATTTCAATTTGCATAGTTCGGAAAAATCTGAAAAGATTCTAAAAAATCCAGTTTTACATAAATAAACATTTGACCAATCACCTGTAGTAGATTCATTTTCTTTTTTCTATTTTTTAATAATATTTTTAATCAAAAAAGTTTAAAAACTATAAGAAAAAAAATCCTGCCCACTTTGGCTATAAGCTAGAAAATTTTGATATTCAACAGATTATTTTTCAGAATTTTTACTGATTTTTAAATTATGGCATTCGATATCACACTTTAAAAAAATATTTAAAAAAAATTTGAATAGTTCGAAAAAATCTGAAAAAATTCTAAAAAAATCCGGTTTCACATAACTAAACATCTGACAAATCGCCTGTAGTAAATTAATTTTCTTTTTTCTATTTTTTAATAATATTTTAAATAAAAAAAGCTTAAAAACTATAAGAAGAAAAACCGATACGCGACTTTAAAAAAAAATTTTAAAGTAAAAAAAATGCCATAGAAAAAAAAATCTGCTGTATTCTCGGGTCTAATTAATCCCACAAAAAATTACGAGCCAAATCGGAGTGGTCGAGGGAATCCAGTTCGAAACGGGTTGCCCCATATGTAGCCAAAGTACCACAGAAGCTGTGTACATATAGAGACCGCCTCTTCTGTTAATCTGTAACACGGATCTTACGTACGAAACAGTGAAGCAAAGAAGAATTTCCTCAAGCACGCATTGCAGAAGTTATAAGGACGTCCCGAGAGGCGCGTGTACGTCTGCGAAGATGATGACGATGATGATACAACTACATACAACAACTCTTCACTCCTCGTCGACGGCTATATCCCGTTGATGGGGACGGGGCTCGTGAATATAAAACCGCGAGAGATACGACGCTCAGATCCCCCGACTCGTTTATGCTAATTTCTTACACGCCTCGACGCAGCTTAATCCTATCGTAACCTCGGCTGTATTATCTTTTCCCGAATTTATAATTTCCACACAGAAATTCTTTTTTTTTACTCGAAAATATTGGCATCGTATACAGGACTTTTGAGTGAATGAAAAATAAAAATATACGTTGGTTTTTAATATCGATGTGTCAAATGTTTAAAAAAAAGTGTTGGATAAAATTTCTGGTTGCGTTTTAGAATTGGAGCAGTAACATAAAAAAATGTGGATTCGTATCGAATCGTTATGGAATGCACCGTACATATATATATTTATTTATTTATTTATTTATTTAGTTGAGGGCTGTCCGGAAGGAAAGGAGATGATTCTACAATAATTATTGACTTTCTCGTGAGTCGCGTAGGCGGACGAGGAGGGTTTCCGATATGCAGTCACGCGAGTATTGAATATATCGTGCGAAAACATTGGGTTGTAAAGAATATTTCTTTTTTTTTACATTTCTTTAAGGATGGTTATCGTAATTGAGTACTTAATATGGTAGCTCTTGCAGGTAATCGAAGCTGCAAATTTATCGGGTAAGAGGCGACGTTTTTTTTTTTTTTCCGGATGGCATAATCGCGTACTTACGCAATGATAACTTCAAATATTCAAGCGACTTAAAAGGAAAAATCATTTTTTCTCTCCTCAAAATTCAACGTTCAGTGTTTTTTTTTTTCACTTTCACAATTCATGCACAATATTCTGAATTCTGACTGCAAAAAAAAAAAAAGGTAATAATAATTTTTGAAGAATTCGTAACAATGATAATAATTGCCTTGCCTCAGATACGAGATTCCATATATTTTCACTTCACACATATAATTCCGTGAAACAAGGTGATTGCAATTAAAAAAAAAAAAAAAAAGAAGTTAATTATGCCGATTGATGTGAGAAACGTTGAATTAAGTGTGCCGTTGTTCCACCGCTGTTACGATTGCCTTTTTAGACGGAGAAAATAGTTTCGTCGAATGCGCGAGAAAAAGAAAAGAAAAAAAAAAAGTGACTTGGTTGGATTCTCATATAGTTATTCAAATCAGTGAAAAGGAAGAAGGTAATGAAAAAAAAAAAAAAAAAAATAATAAAGATGAAAACGCGAGACGCGAAGTAGTAGATAGGAACTCTCTGTCTGAGGATGACGGCTTCGGATGCAATTTAACTCGAGCTTTGCGTAACGCGATCACGCATCCTTCCATATAGAATGCAATTGGCCCTCACGGATACACTATCTATTTATCTCTCTCTCTATTTCTGTCTTTTCCTTCACCTTACCTACTTTCATTCGTACTCCTCTCATTCATCATTATTCTCTTTGGATTTGCCTCGAGCGCACCGTGACTCGTCGATGACACGGTCCGGAATGTAACTTCGACTATTACCGACACTCTCTGGTAGCCCAACATTCGCGTCTTAACACCTGATGTATGTATCGTATCTCAGAGCCACGCACTGCAATCCCGACGAGTATACGGATTGTCTGTACCGATGTTTCGCAAGAGAAAGAGATCTAAAGGCCCTATTCATAATTCTCCGAGCGAGACCGAAGTGAATATCAGAGCGATTTTAAAAACCATTTCGGATATTCGTATATTGTTCTACGTCAGCGTTGGAACAATTGAGATTGTGCTATTAAGAGGACCGAGTCATTGAAAAATCATGAAAATCAACTGAACTGTGTTTACAACAATCTTTATTTTTTATATTTTAATCCCCCCCCAATCCTTGGATAATAAATTTAATTTAATTTGATCAAGAGTACTACTGGGCAGACACATGAAAAAAAAGTTGCAAAGTCGAATTTTGGGCATTGCTTCCTCATACAAAATTTGTTATAATTATAAAAGTTGTAAAGAGAAAATTTTGAAAATATCAATTTTTCGCAAAGCTGCCTCTATGAGGAAGATCTTTACATTCAATTTTTCCTTTTTTTCACATCAACAAATCAAAACGATTCCTATGTCCCATCTTTCAATTACTCCTGATTTATCAATCTTATGTAAAAGAAAAAAAAATAGTACTCACTGTTTCGTTGCTTATCGTCGATTTTTTGTTCAAGAAAAAACAAGACTAAAATCAATGTTGAGCAATTATACGTTTTTTTTTTCGCGAACACGTCGAGGAAGTATTTATTAAGGGAAAAAAAAAAAATTTCGAGTACGATGATAAGAGGATGATATTGGCCGCGAGTCGATTTCCGATCCTTATGGGAGATGACTATGGTGCAGAGTGCGAGGTACCATCTGCCTTGGACGGATTTTATACTTTCGCGGGACGCTCTGCCCCCGAGGATCATCCTCTCCGTTCTCCGATATATGTAACATCACGAGCAAGGCCGTTGCGCCACCGATTCACTTACACAATGTTGATTGAGAGGTATTCATACGTAGTGGACGGCGTATTATACAGGTATAGGTCGATGGTTCCTCAGAGGCTGAGGATCGACCATGGAAAAGCGTACGCGTTCGGGGGTGGTTGCGTCTTGGTTTGCCTCCTCGCGGCATCTTCATCTCTTTCTCCGCGGCGCAGTTACGCACGATCGCCTCCCCCCACCTTCTTTTTTTATTCCTTCTTCGCGGTACTCATATTTCTCATATACATATATATTTCTCTCGAGTACTCTCTATTCTGGAGCGGTGCCTGAGCGAGGACTTTTCGCTTACACTAATCAGTACTCTCCATAGAGCCGATTTCGATCGATCAATTACGACTAAACAGCACATCTCGGCGCGTCCACTAGATCGCTAAGTATTACGAGACTGTAACTCGAAACTTTCAAGGGAATTTATCGATCACTCATGTACTAGCGAAACTCATGGTTTCGCGGAATGTCATTTTTAATCAGGATTTTGCAATTCATAATTTGCCGCCAATTATCAGCTTTAATATGGCGCCTAATTTTTGTCTACTCGTCTGAAAATTGTACAGGGTCTTAAAGGGATAAGGATCTGGCAAATGTTAGCGCTTTGTTTTAAATTATTGAGGTTTATATTGATCGGTCTATGCCTCCAAGATGTTAGAAATGTATTAACGAAAAAAAAAGATTCCTGATCGGTCTATGCCTGAACGAGATTTGAATTTTTTCGACGGGAAAGAAGATTTTTTGATCGGTCTATGACTCAAAGATGTTAGAAATTTGTCAACGATGACAAAAAGATTCCTGATCGGTCTATGCCTGAACGAAATTTAAATTTATTCGACGGAAAAGAAGATTTTTTGATCGGTCTATGACTCAAAGATGTTAGAAATTTGTCAACGACGAAAAAAAGATTTCTGATCGGTCTATGCCTGAACGAAATTTCAATTTTTTCGACGGAAAAGATGATTTTTTGATCGGTCTATGACTCAAAGATATTAGAAATTTATCAACGATGAAAAAAAGATTTCTGATCGGTGTATGCCTGACTGAAATTTGAATTTTTTCGACGAGAAACAATATTTTTTGATCGGTCTATGACTCAAAGATGTTAGAAATTTGTCAACGATGAAAAAAAGATTTCTGATCGGTCTATGCCTGGACGAAATTTGAATTTTTTCGACGGAAAAAAAGATTTTTTGATCGGTCTATGACTCAAAGATGTTAGAAATTTGTCAACGATGAAAAAAAGATTTCTGATCGGTCTATGCCTGACCGAAATTTGAATTTTTTCGACGAAAAACAATATTTTTTGATCGGTCTATGACTCAAAGATGTTAGAAATTTTTCAACGATGAAAAAAAGATTTCTGATCGGTCTATGCCTGAACGAAATTTGAATTTTTTCGACGGAAAAGACGATTTTTTGATCGGTCTATGACTCAAAGATGTTAGAAATTTGTCAACGATGAAAAAAAGATTTCTGATCGGTCTATGCCTGACCGAAATTTCAATTTTTTCGACGGAGTAAATTTTTTTTGATTGATCTATGCCTCGAAGGAGTTAGAAATTTTGTAAATGCAACAGGGATGATTTGAGACAGTGTTGAAATTTATCATCGGAGCCTTGAATTAGTCAAAGAATTTATTAATGAGGACATGACGTAGAGTCTGTACAAAGAAGCTGCAAAGAGGAGTTCTCTCGAAATCCGGTAATACACGCAGCTTGAGTCCCAGCGATCCTGACACAGATAAAAAAAAAATCACAAAGTCATTTCGATGCTTCAAAATAAAAAATACCATATTTAGCTCTGGATGAGGAAATACGATACCACGATAAGAGAGGTGGTCCTCGAACAGTGCTTCGCGTCGATGAAATATAATATGTTACTGCCGCATCTCAACTTAAACCGGGCCAAAGTACGCAGGACTACCGCTAATTAATATCTCTCTTACACGCGTTGCACAATTAAGTGAGAGTTTCATCGAGTCACGTTGCTTTTTTTTTTTTATAAATCGATTAATAAAATATATTAAATAATCAGGCGAGCCATTAAAATTAAAATTGAAAAGCCAAAAAAAAAAAAATATATATATATATATATAAACTATTATATAGATTGTAACGACCGTTGAACATTCATTAACTTATATCATATTAACAATAAATAATTTATTTTTTTAATTATATAATTCTTTTTAAATTCGTCGTGTATCTTCGATAAAAAAAATATAGTTTTGCTATCGAAATTAAAATATGAAAATCATTTTTTTTTTCTATTTTCATCTTTCAGGTAAAGTGTCAGAAGGACTGGAGATTTTGGATTGGATTTTAATACCAAAATTACATCTTATACATAGAAGACACACATAAAATTTCACTGCGTTCCACAAGTTTTTACAAAAGTTATTGTGTTTTCGGACAGCTGCCACAGACAGACAGACAGAAATGAATGAATGCCTTCTTTGGAATCTACGACCTTCCAAAACGTCTATTTCCATAAAAATTTTAAAGCTGCATTTCTTGTTCGATTGCAATACTTTCTCGTTTACTGCTTATGTGATGAGGGAGCAAAAAAAAGTTTAAGAATTTATGACATAAGTAAACAAATAAAGTGAGCTTACAAAGTATTGCGATAGTTTGAACTCTACTGTCTGGTAACAGCATATAGCTGAAATATATGTAGAGTCGCACCAGAGCATAATGCTGTATTATAAATTGTTATAAATTCATATAGTGCGACAGACCTAATATGTTGTGGCGTGCATGAATCGTGTAGAGGGAGTCGCTACAAGAGGGCGGCGCATATAACCGAGAGGCTTTTCATATTATCACATAGCTGTATCATTGCACATATAATACACATATGTTTATGTGTATAGACGGTGAAATATATACGCGCGTAGCGGAGGAAGTTACTTGTACAATGCACCTGGTCTGTGGTGTCAAATGCACAGAGGTATTTTCGTGGCTCACAGAGAGATGGCGCTGAGAGCGAAAGGGCGTGCACCAGGTCCCGCAGAGAGAGAGTAACCGGAGCACCCAAACAGCGTTCATATAAATATATATATATATATATATATATAACCTTGCGCTTTCGACTACAATTTATAGTCGAGTAATCAGTGCTCGAGGGGCGAGTGGGGTGAGTTTTCTCGTGTGTTCCCCGGTAGACACCGGTGGTGGTCGATAAATTTTTAAAAGCCGCATAAAACGTGCACGCGATAGTCACGGGTAAGGTGTACCTGGTTTTTTGGTGTTTTTCTTTATTTTCGTTTTTTAAGATCAAATTTTTTTTTAAATATACATATTAAGCTGTAAAATCTTTTTGTATATTCCAATTATCAAGAAAATATATTTTTATCATTTATCGTATATTATTATTATTTATTCTTTAAATTGAGAATTAACAGTTTTTTTTACTATTTTTCTATTTAAAGAATAATAATTGAATAATAATCAATTTAAAGAATAATTATCGAAAAATTGTAAAAATTATTTTCACTATTTTTCAATTTAAAGAATAAATGATAATAATAATATACGATAATTCATAAAAATATATTTTCTTGAAAATTGGAATTCGAAATTGAAATTTTTTTAAACACACAATAAGTTGTAAAATCTTTTTGTATATTCCAATTTTCAAGAAAATATATTTTTATGATTTATCGCTCATTATTATTATTATTTATTCTTAAAGTTAAAAAATAGTAAAAATAACTTTTGAAAATTGTTAAATTTTTATTTTGCGTTATTTTTTTTTTTTTTTAACTCTTTGCTTGATAAAAATTCGAATTCCTTTAGTTCAATGTCCAGAAAACTCTTTTTTTCCTTACAAAAGTGAAGCATTAATAAACGAACGTGTTCATATAGAGGCAACTCCATGTCGAATTCAGATGAGGAAAATGTACTCGACAAAGTTTAAAAAAAAAAAAAAAATTTGAGGCAGCCACGTAAAAGTATCTACTTTTCAGATAATCAAAAACGTATTTTACGTGAAATAATCTTTTACGCCGGAAAATCCGCGACCCCGCATTATCACCGAATCAACGAAGCGCCGAGGTTGAGTCTTATTGGAAATACGAAATTCGCTGAGCTTTACGGAAACACGAGGAATGAGAGCACAAGCTATCAGGATGGAAGAGCGCTTTGATCGTCTGTACCGAGTGATTAAAAAATTCAAAGGGGCTCTACGAAAAAAAAAAAGGGAAAAATAAAACGTTTTTTCACTATTTTAAACACTTTTTTATAATTAATCAGCGGATGAAACCAACTTTTTAATAGCGTTTATAGTAATTCTCTTAAATCGATCGAGGAAGTTTTAGCAAATGTAGAGAGCGAGAGAAGATTCTTCTCCATTAGTGAATACACCTTGTAAAGCTTCCACGTCGATGAATATTAATTTATTATTAATAAGCGGTTGATGAGTTGTGTGCTACAGGCAGCAAACTGGCTACAAGGCACAACAGGCTCATAAGCTCCATTCTGGATATAATTGAAATGTAATATTAACATACGTGTAATTGCTACATGACTTAATTAATATTCAGTTAATCAATCGAGCTTACAGCTGACGCAGCTCAACACTTTTTTCCTTATTCCAATTTTCATTCAAATAATAACACGAAATTTTAATAAAATCTAATATACGTGTTGAAGAAAATGTGAATAATGTTAATGAATATGATACAAATATTTAAAAAGAAAATCTAATAAAAATGTAGAAATCTAAATAGAAAATAAATAGAATTTAAAAAAAAAAATTTCTTTTTTTTTTGTAGAGGTGATGAGACTCAAAAAAAAAAGAAGAAGGGCTCCAGTTAAGATATTCTGTACGTGTAATGTAGAGAGGTATTTTTATAATCATTATTATTAGATCGATTTAATTTTTTTCATCGCTTAATCCAACTAAGTCTGTCGAAGATATGAATTCGCCATCGTGGCAATTTTTCTGCTTCATGTCAGTTTAAGAAGACACGAACGACGAAGTAAAAAATACGAAGTAATGTGCAATTAACACTTTGGCAATTTTTAAAAAATTATTTCGATTATATTGTGTTATTGGGTAATTCGTCAAGCAAAACTAATAGTCAGCATTATCATTTTATGGATTGGCTAGGGAAAATCCTCTCGGTCACATTGCGGATTAAATCGAAAAATTTTCATCGAGATAGGGACTGTACAGGATGTAGACTCTATCTGGATTGAAATTAATTAGCTATTAATAATCATTCGATAAACCCTGATACTGCGGGGCAACTATCGACATGGCTTGTGTGTTTGCGTCGGATGTATAACGTTCCTGAGCCCTAATGCACAAAGATAAGCCAATGAAAATATTATTTGTAAGGTTACCGTAAAAATAAAATTAAAAAACATAAGCCTGTAAAGTAGAGCCTTGCAAATTGCTTCCTCACAATTTTCTATCCTTGCCTTTTTTTTTTTACAAAGCTGCCTCTATGAGAAAGTATGTTCATCAATTTTGGCTTGCTCATAGAGGAAGCTTTCTAAAAAAAAAAGGTTTGTCAAGGGTAGAAAATAGTGAGGAAGCAATTTGCAAGGTTCTACTTTGCAGGCTTGTTTGAGCTCGAAAGACATTTAAAAAAAAAATATAGAACGTCAACAAAAATTTTGACCCGCTCGAAATTTAAAAAAAAAAAATCACAATGCCATAAAATTAAAATCGCTTCACCGATTTGCATGAAATTTGTACTGAAACCTTGTTGTGCAAAAAATTACGAAATTTTTATTTTTTCGTGGCATCATTTTTTAAATTTTATTCACAAAAATCGAAATTTACATATCGACAGTTCCTGTGACTAAATTAATCATTGATAATAAAAAATCGTGAAATCATGTCGAAAATTGCATCCGGATATCTCAGAATTTACAGGAGTTAAAGTCTTTGCAGAGAAGTAAAAAAAAAAAATTTGAAATTGCAATAAAATTAGAACCACTCTATCGATTCTCTGCAAATTTGGTAAGAATCCTGGTTAGATGTTAGTTCATTTACTTCCAAAATTTCAGCCCGATATCTCTTAATCTGCGAAAAGTTACAGCGCGAAAGTGATTTTTTCCAAATTTTCAAAATGCAGCAAAATTTGTATTTTCCATCCGATTTTCTTCAGCTATGACAGTTGTTGTATGAAATTTGAAGCAGCTACATTTAAAATTACGACAGTTGTCGTGTTTGCGAGAAAAATTCTAAAAACCCACACTCATACAAATACAGAAATTTCGTACAAACCACTTATCTCAACCATTTGTACCATTCTGATTATGCTGACACAAAAATTTCCAAAAAAAAACCAATTTCACAAAATGAAAGCTTCCTCAAAGAGGAAGCAAAAAGCAAAGTAATATTAGGTAATATTTTACCTAATATTATATCATCGTCAAGTAAAACAAAATTGTTAATTAAACAGCTAATTAACAGTACCACCAATTAATTATATTTATTTTCTTATCAGATATTTATACCTCGTCTAATTAGTATTTAGTGTAATTAGTATTCCATTGAAGGAAGAAGCTGGAAGCCTCTGTGCGCCAACCGGTGCCTACACCTTGCGGGTCTTTCCACTTCGATGAAAATTAATTTGCTATTAACAAGCGGTTGATAATCCTCATGGACCCTGCAGGGAAATTTCTCTTCAACGTGTATATAAACCACGATGGAAAAGCGAGAGAGAAAGAGAGAAAGAGAGAGGGAGACGTAACGTTGACGCTATAAAAGAAATCCCTTTAATAATATTAATAATTATTTTAACATTGTTAATAATAATAATAATACCGTGCACGTAATAATTACGAGATTATATATATTGTCGAGGAAATAATAAGGAAATCGAGGACAAAACGGATATGATGCTATGGGGGGCATGCGCATGCCACCGCGGATCACGACTATTACCGAAGAAGAAGAAGAAGAAGAGATAGGAAACTGCATCCATCTAGTTACGTAATTCATCAGCTATGCCAGTCGTAAGGTTTGCGTGCCCGAAGAAAGCAATTATATTGCCAGCGCGCCTTCGAGATGTGGTGACGGTTCATCCTCTCTCATTCCTCGTTCATCCGCAATGCCTCTCGAACTATATATACATTTGAGGGGGGGGATTTAAGGCTTCGAAGCAATTCAATTTCTCTGTGTCCCGTGTCGGCATGATACTTTTGTTTGATAGCAAATTTATGCCACGGCGTGTATACCTTCACGGGGCTTGATGAGGAACATCATTTTAACGCGGTAAATCATACAGTTTCTGCGCGGCTTTTCGTATCTATATAAGGTACAATAATAATATTCCGTCGAGAAAAGAATGTAATAATAAAAACGTCCATTTGGTACAATCAAAGGATTATGCGGTGACGATGTAAATCGACAGATTCGCTTGTACATCCCACTGGTCGCGCTCGGGATTATTGCAACTATCATTGTCTATCTGAGGGAAAATAGAAAAGGATGTCAATGGCATGGAGCTACTGCTTTTTTGCTTCCTCATTGGAGGAAGCTAAGCTTACAGTTTTTCCGAAAAAAATAAGACTCCTCTGGAGATTAAAAAAAATTTAAGGAAATAAATAGAATATATTTTCACGACTGATAGTTAATTATAAATAATATTTTTAATCCAGAAATGATAGTTTTAAACACACGACGAGTTGCCTCTGGCTTCGGGCGTTCATTCTTAACGAATAAGGTCGAATTAGATTTCAACAAATGAATGAATTGTGAATATAAAAAAAAGGGAGTAATATGTATTTTATACTGTATGTATTGTATCCACTCCCTTCCCTTTGCTGTGAGATATTGTAATCACTGGAAAAGCAAATAAACTTCTATTCTATTCTATGATAAATAATAATCAATAAACGAACCATTGAAAAACTTAATGTACCACAAAAGTGAGCATAGAGTAATCCAGACAATTAATGAACACCTATCAATGAATGAGCGCAAACATGTTTTTTTTTTTCTAAATAGTGTCTGTGCTTAGAAATGTTTAAACGAACATTTCTAAAGTTTATTTTTACATCTGATGACGACGCTGGTGTTTCAATGTTTTATCATTTAGGTATAATAGCACCGTCAACCTTAGTTTCAGGATTAATTAATGCAGGAGAATTGAGATGAGCAGCTGACTGATAGTTTTGAAATAAGTTTTTCCGAAGAAAAACCGTCGAAACTTTTTGTGAAAAGTGTTAAATGCTAAAAGTGACGTTCCAAAGTTTATTTTGTGATCCTGTGAAACCGGTTTTAGCTGCTCAAACGTGTTTGTTTTGGGACGTTCAGACATTGGGTTGAATATTCAGGGTGAATCCAATGAATGAACGAGCGTTCTTTTGAATATTAAAAATATTAAGACAATAAATAAACGATATGATTGAACTGAAGTAAACCGTGCTGCATTATAGACGGTTCATTTTTGAATTTATTACCATTAAAGGGATCGAAGAATAGAAAGGCAATGAAAAAAAGTAATAAGAATATAATAAATAGTACTGAAAAAATTAAAAGCAATATTCACGCAAGTACCAAGAAGTAAAAGAAAATAAAGAACAAGAACTAATAGCAAATACACGAGGCCGTGAGATTAAAAAAAAGCCCGAAAAAAAATTAACACTGATAAAGTTGATGCTGAACCCATCAATCAGTAAACAGCTAAATAAAAAAAAATAAAAAAAAGTAATGGCTAAAAAAAAAAGCTCCAAACAGTGAGAAAGAACAACAAGACTCGCAAAATCTAGTATTTAACTTATGTAAAAAAAAGTTTATTAATTTTTATAAAATATACTTCTTTATGCAAACGTTCATTAATTGGCCTAAGTAATTGAGCGGTGTTCATTCACTGGATTTTTGTAGTCCCTTCACAAAATTCGTCTCTTTTCATATTGCCTTCAATCGTAATCGAATATTACGATTCTAATCCCTTGCCAGGGACCTAACTTGTCAAAAAACAACAGTATAACATGCGAGCTTACTTACCTAGTAATAAATGTTCACCAATACAATTATCACACCTTTCTAACCGTTTCTTTCATTTCTAGGATTACCCTATTAGCCTACGAAATTTCTTGAAATAAAAATCGCTAAAACTCAGACTGGACAGAGTCTTCCCACCTAAAAGTTCCATCGCTCTTCTACTTGCAAAATCAATTTCGTCTTATCAATGCATCCTCATAAACGCTGCGGCAATTTATCATACATTTGTCATTTACCGAATAAAAAGGAAAATATATGAAAAATCTGTTTGTAACTGCAATCGGTATACAAGAGCCACAAAGAAATCGCTAAAAAAAAGAAAAAAGAAGATGATTCTTGACGCATTAATTAACGACTGTACCTCGGAGGTATTTCACATATTCGCAATGAAGGAACGGCGCGAGGGCGAGCTCAATTAATTCACGGTAATAAGAAGAATTTCTCAATTCTCTCGTTTGGTCCTTTCGATCGAGTGCGCGATGTCCGATCGGCATAACGGATGGATTTACTCCAAAGAGGAGCATGCGGCATCTGCACGTGGTATATGCTTTCTCTCTCTCTCTCTCTCTCTCTCTCGAATATTTCTCGAAGCGGCGGGTGTGCACTCGCGCGTCTCTGATGTAATTGCTGCGACTAGAGAGAGAGCAGATCATCAGCAAACCGGCGATCGTATAATACAGAGAGCTTAGAAGTGGTACGTCCTCACTCGCTCTACATATATCTATCTTTCAAAGTGAAGAGAATCGCTACGCGGTTAATTTCCAAAGCGTACAAATCGGCCTGATGCTCTCTCCGAGAGTCCATTGCACAACAATATTCATCCTCTTCCCTTCCCCGTTCGCCCACCTTCAGTGTGCTTTCTTTTATCTACTACGCCTTGTAGCGCTTACAATCTACTCACATCGTTGATTCTCTGTGAATGCTTAGTAGAGCGGTGGCTCCTCTCGGGCACGAGCCCGCTAATTGCGCAACCATTCACAGAGCGACTAAAGACGATTTGTAGTATAATACCTACTCTGCTTGGATCTCCGAAAATACGCGTAAATATTTCACCACATGATTTTCGATACGGTCTTTTGATGCCAAGCCGGAAGCGTTCATTTGGAAATAGGAAGGTGATGAGAATAATTTTACAAAAATGAAAATAACTGGACGAGGTACGAAGAAGAGGAAAAAAAAAGGTTGCTAAGTAGATTCGATTTTTCATCGACCTCTGTGATCCATCCAGACTTTTTTTTCTGGGCCACTTCTCTCGGCCTTTAGGACCATTCTGTGTATCGTGACATGAAAACCTTGAAAAAAAAAAAATGTCCTTCCTCTACGAGGAAGAAAAATGATGAAAACAACATTGTTGGTTCATTTTGTAACATATGTATTTATTGGCATTTAAAAAAAAGTAAAAGTTAGTATCTCTCAGAGCTTTGGCGAAGAAAATGTTTAAATCTCATAAGCAAGCTTTTTTTCATCGCTGTTATAGTCGAAGAAAAAAAAAAATGGAAAAGACAAAATTATTTTTTACGATTATTATCTTCTTCTTTTTACCACGTCTCATGTGAAATGTCCCGTGTTAATTTAGGGCTCACTCGCGGAGGATCATTGAGCGAAGAACATTGATTACCAAGCAGTACCATGTAACGATATATAATAATGTAGCATCGAGTGGACTCATCACGAATTTGCACTTTGAATTTCCGTCCCAATACTTATTGGTATTAAATAAAAAAAAAAAAAGAAAAAAATGTTAATCTCGGAAGATTCTTGAGATCTCGCCCAGCTGTACACTCCGCCGAATTTAGAGGCCTCGTTACTTTTTATTATATCCACAAACTTGTGGGATACATATGCTGTTACGTTTTTTTTTTTTTTTCTGCAGTTGATGATGGAAATGAGTGGAAAGGAGGGCGGCGGGTGCGCAAAAGTAACGTGTTGCACGCGCTCTCGGCACTCGATCCTCTTTCTTTTCTTTTACTTTTCGATCCTCTTCCTCTTCTTCTCAATTTCTCAAGGAGAACCGATCTTACGTCACATATGTGCGTGCCTGTGTCTGTGTATGTGTGTGTGTGTGTGTGTGGAGGTAAACTACACGATAAGATGAGTGGATGCATCTCCACTTATGCAGCCTGGCACTGACTCTGAGATTCTTTCCTCGCTGTTTTATGGCAAATCGAACTCGAGAATTTGCACTAAAGCGCCGAATAAATTAATACCTTCTCACTGGCACGAGGTCCTCTCTGTAGCATACGATTATTCGTTGTTGCACTCGTCGGCAAAGACTCTCCGTGTATGTGTGTGTGTGTGTGTGTGTGTGTATTTGCGTGCTGCTGCAAAAACTTTCACGCTCGGTCGCCTCTCGGTGCACCAGAGTGCATCTTGTATACTGTATTACACCGCGCGGTAGCTGTATCGCCAATCTCGTAATGCACATCTTCTGTGTCTGGATCCCATTCGTTTGGCCTCTTACCAAAAAACTTATGTCGGTTAAGCATTTTTTATGTAGCCATCTTTTCTTTTTTCTTTTTTTTTAATTCAGGGTTACGTGGATTCAGAAGGTTGGATGTAGGATTCTTTTTTTTATATTGTCATGAGGTGGTAATCAATAATTGGGCCAGTTAGTGCATTTTGTTGTCTGGATCTCCAGATGGGATCCATTTCCAAAGCTATTCCCCCTTTTGCATATACCGTTTCATCAGAGAGGCCGGAACTCCTTGTCTCGAGATATCGTCTCCAGGATGTTTCACAAGGTGATGCTGCAGGATCGTCGGACCGGATCTCGATCCACCCAACGATTCAATTCGTCAAAATATGTATACGCAGTTCATTTGTTCTCAAGCTAATTTATTTCACGATGGTTAAATTACTTTTTTTCTTTTTTTTTTTTGGTGAACTTAATTTAAATGCGTTTATTTTATCTGCGTTGAATTTGCTGAGAATTGGGAGACGATGAAGACGTAAGCCACGAGGGTGACGACGATCTGGAATGTAAAATAAATATAGCACAAGTTTTGTGTGTGAATTTTTGTTTTAAAGTTGACAATTGCATTGTCACAGTGATTTCTCTCTTTTATTTGTCACTATAAAAAAATTGCGAGTCGCATAAAATTCCGAAGGACTGAATCAATTTTGTCCAAATTTAATATCGATCATAGGTCTACAATTGTTCATTCTTGCACCAATTTTCAGCCCGATATCTCAAAATTTGTGTGAGCTGAAGTGTGTAGAAGCATTTTTGAAAAAATAGAAAATGGCGTGAAATTGATATTTTTATAATAGTCCAACTTCGTTCAAAATTTTAGAGCGATATCTCAAAAATTGTGGAAGCTAGAGCGCATACAGACATTTTCGAAAACGTTGAAAATCGTGTAAAACGAAAAGCACTGCCGTTTATTTCACCAAAAAAATTGCGAGACCACAGGACATTGACCCTTCAACATGTCTAAAAAAAAAATTCAGGAAAACAAAGCTTCTTGAGGAAGCAAAATGGAATGAATGAGGAAAGCTCGAGTATATTAGGGGGCTTAAGAGCCTCGATTCGTTGCCTGAAAAGCGTTGTGTTATCCTCAAGTTCCTCGTCTATCCCGAGTACGTATTCTCTATTATGTATGTTCACCTTTTTCAATGCCGGATAATCGATAACGAAGAAATTACAGGCCGTTAATTGAAGAACCCTGCTGAGGACTCGCCGAGCCATTGCGTCCGCCTATAATCGAGATTTTACTTTTATTTTCGTTGTATTTATTTTTTTCCTCGCTCACCGACAAGATCTGATTTTCTTTTTTTTTTCTTTTTTTTTATTTCATCACGAGAGACATCGAACCTCATTCTTGAGCGGCTGGTGATCCGCGTCCATAGATTTCTCGTAGAGGTGTCGACCGGACAGCTTTCCCTGTTATAATGATAACGAGGCAGCATTAAATAGTGATGAGGAAAGAATTAACATCCGAACAGTCGTAACTCAGCTCTACGCTCGTAATATATAAATCGACCATAAAACGTGGCTCAATCAAATGAGTACTGTCGATAAAATAATTGGACAAAGATTTTCTACATTCTAAGTAGAAAAAACGAAACCAAATACAACATTATCACTCTTTTAAACTTAAGATTTCCTGTGTTAGCTTTTTTTTAAACGATAAAATTATTGGACAAAGATTTTCTACGTTCTAAATAGAAAAAAGGAAACCAAATACAACATTATCACTTTTTTAAACTTAAGATTTCCTGTGTTTGCTTTTTTTTCTTCAATTAACGAATAATACGTTTAATAATTAATGTAATATAGTAAATTCACGCCAAAGGGACCGAGACACCTAAAAATCATAGAAATGAATTGGTGCATTCATTACCCATGGGGCATTCCATACCAAATTCGACGATGAAACACTCTTCTAGGTTGAATTTTTTTTCCATCTATGTTCATCGCTGAAAATATTTTTTATCGTATGAATCGCGAATGCGAATAATGTCTCTATTGCTTTCAGAGAAGAATTACAAGATTGCAAAAAGCACAACATTGGCATCGGCTCATACATAACAATTTCGATCTTTCCCTTTCTACATTCCAATAATAATGAGAAAGAAATAAATTGAAGAAAATGAATTGACAACTGAAGAGTCATACAGATTTAGTAATTGCTTGAGTGAACGTCTGTCCAAGCATTATTATTGTACGTACGTATTACTATTTGCTCGATCAATGTGAGTGCCAAGTTCGAGTGGACCGTCTATGTGTATGTGTGTGTGTGTGTGTGTGACAAAAGAGATTTTGCTCTTTTGTCGTGAGGAAGTGTGGCAGGGTTAACTTGCAATACAGACATTGGTAAATCAGTTACACTAACCAGAGTATATAGAAGGCATAAGTATATAGCAACACGAGAGCGACATTTATACAAGCTTCACTGTTAGATACTTGCTTTCTAAGGCAAAGAGAATGAATAAGATTTGGAACAGAGGAATTGTGCCCTGTATATAGCACGTGCTGCAACCAAACAGACACAAAGACCAGCCGCTCAAAGACTTTGTGTGTGCCTTGCGCGAGCGAAGAAACAGAGGTAGTCACCGTGAATGGACTTGTTCAACGAGTCATTGACGATTACGTGGACGTGATGCTATGCGCTCAGAGCACAGAAATACCAGTTGAAGAGAGAAACACGAAGAACAGGCTCAAAACTATGGCACATTCGCGCTATTATGTAGCACTGTATTCAGAGAGGATCGAGGCAAGTTGGCACACACGATTCGTATTTCATCCCTTCTTTTTTTTTTTTAATAATAGCAATTAAACTGCATTTTGATTAAAATTCGAAAGTTCTTTGACGCATTTTTATTTTATTGTATTTTACGAATTTTGCCTGATAATTTTGAAGAGGAAGAAAAATCTTTTTCTTCTCATTTGGTGAGATAGAAATAATTTTGAAGGTCCTGCGAAAAGAATTTGGATAAAATAATTAAGTTCCTAAATATTTGATTAAATCGTGGCAATTATTTTCGTGCATGTTTGAAAAAAAAAAAAGAATTTCGAAAAAATTGTTGGATCTCAAATATTTAGTTTGACCAAGTTGCCCCGGTCTCCTGGGTTTACCATACCTCGGTTACCACAAACGGATCATTTGTGAGGAGTATAGAAATATGGGTCGATAATTCTTGAGTAAACATAAAGGGAATAATGGGTAAGAGGCCTTGAAGAAATTACAACGATGAAATTCCTCGCCCTTACGACCTTTTTTTTTTTTTTTGTATTTTTTACTTAGGTGAAAAAACGACTGTGCTACAATAATAGAACGATGGCCTTGCCACCCATCGATCACCGTCACGCGATCAGAAACATAATCAGATATATCCTACCTGGGTTTTGTGTCAGTTTCGATCTAGCGTACCATCTTTGATGGCCTCACTATACTTATCTGTGTAACCTGCGTATCTGCTGTTGCCACTATAGGCCTATATCTTTCGAAATATCGACCATCATTTGCTCGATGATCGTCAGTGGAAAAGAGGGAGGGCTTGATTATATTGAAGCACAGTGAACGCATTGACGAAGATTTCGCAATACGTGATTTCCGTCTCGGAAGGATCTTCAATCAACGCGGACGCACTCGACGACGAGTGGCCACGAAAAAAAAAAAAAAAAAAAAATTGAAAAAGAAAAAAAAAACATATCCATGACTCGCAGCTCTACCTCGCTCGACCTGAATTGATGATCCTCCACGAGGTACTTATAGTTGTACCCAGAATTAAAAAAAGAAAAAATGTTGCAAAGTTCAACTTTGCACATTGCTTCCTTATTAATTTTTTTTTTTTTTACTCAAAGCGATTTGTATGAGGAAGCTTATTTATTAATTTTGGCTTCCTCATAGAGGAAGCTTTGTGAAAAATGGAAATGCAATCTGTTGGAACATGAAAAATCTGAAATTGCTCCAAAATCAAAATCCACTTACCGATCGTCATCAAATTTGGTACATAGCAACAGTGAATATTTTTCATCTGTATTTTTTCATTTCGAAAAAGTTTTCATTCATTCGTTGTTAGTTGACCTGAGTTATAAGAAAATGATGATTTTTTCAAAATTTCATAATCACGTTAAATCTTAATTTTACCGATCATTAACCAAATTTTGTACGTTGCAGCGTTGAGTATTATTTATCGGCTGTAGAAAATTTCAGTTGATTTGTAGATATTTAATGTGAGTCAGAGGAAAACATAAATTTATCAAAAAATTGAAAATCTTATAAAATTCGAAGTCCTTTACCGATCATCACGAAATTTGGTACATAGCAGCATTGCATGTAGAAAATATCTGTTGATTTTTTGAGATTTTACGGGAGTTAGAGGAAAACGTAAATTTTTTGAAAAATTCAAAATCGCATAAAAAACCGAACCTATTTATAGATTCGCCCCAAATTCAATACCGATCCTTCTTTAAGACTGCTTTATGTATAAAAAATTATTTGGCTCTGTAGCTAAAGATTTGCGGAAGCTGGAGCGCGTACAGACGTTTTTCGAAAATTGCAAAGTTAAATAAAATTTGAACTGATTTTTGAATTTTTTTGAAACGTTAACATACATACACACTTCCATACATACATTTTTTCTAAACCAAAAATCTCGAAAAAAAAAAAAATTTCACGAAAACAAAGCTTCCTCTATGAGGAAGCAAAACATACAACTATAAAGACACGAAATAAACAATGAAACAATTTGATATAAAAAAACATTTTTATTTGCATCCCAAGTTTATTGCTGCAAATGATATTTTAATTTTCAGACAGTAGAGTTAAAATTGTACTATATAAAAAAAATTAAAAAATCTCTTCTGAAAATATTTCGTTTATCGAGAGTTACAAAGCTGCATATTTTTCATGAGCTAGCAAGATTTTTTTTTTCTAAGATAACTTTATTCTCCTGATCATGATCAGGCTGCTCGGTCCCCTTAAAAAACAAATCTACGAGTTTTCAATATATTTACCTTTATGGTGACTTTGTGACAGGCCTCGATAACGTACACGTACTTTCCAAGATAGAAAATTGCCCAAAGTAATTCCACAATGAAATCAATCAAATTATTCGTTTCGCCAAAAGTCAAAGTAACAGTCCGCAAGTGTGCGCAGCTTGTGAGAAAGTAAACGACGAAACTAGTCAGGATCATCGTTCCGTAAGCCTCGTTAAGGTTCATTGCAGCGTTGACAAGTTTTTCGTGAATTCTATTCAAAAGTCTCAGCCTGAAAACTTGAAGAAAATTTATGATAATATTTTCTTAATTTATAAAAATTAACAAAATATTTGCGACGCTATTTCGAGCTGCAGATTTTTTTTTTTTTCATTAAACGATGAATTAAGTATCAAATGAAATATTTGAAAAAAAAAAAATTGAAATCAAAGTTTTTTTTTAATAGAAAAAGTAATGAAAATAATACGAGGCTATTTATTTACTATTATTCGTCTCCGATTCGAGTGTACTAATAATATTCTTCTCCACAGTCATCAGATTTGGTATCACTTGATTTATGGCCTCGAATCTCCGGCGAATTTTTGACATTATAATAACGAAACTGGCTATCACCAAACTGTTAACAAACTCTGGCAAAGTATTGACGATCCACATGAGACTAAACATTTTTGGTGTGTCTGGTCCGATCTGAGGAAAATACTCGATCAAATTAAAAATCATGGTGATCAATATAACTTGTGAAACGTGAAAAATCTCCCTTTTCATTGACGCGAAGTAATTAAATCGCACGTTCAAAAGTTTCATCTTGTCATCAACCGCATTGATCTCAGCGTACAGCTGACGAATTTTCGAGCTGCTGACAACACTCGAGACAACCATAATCGAGACGAAAAAAAGATTGTTAAACTTTTCAATCACTCTGGTATTCGTGGTTTTTGTGAAAGCACTCATTGCATCGTAAAGTGCAAGTGTGTCGCTCAAAGTCAACACGTAAAGCGCATAGTACCCAAGCAAAAGCATTGCGACATACAGATATCCAGGAAATATTATCGAGCAGATACTCGGTGGTCGAAGTCCTGAAAAAAGAAAGAAAGAAAAAAAAAATTCGTATGAATTTAATTGTTACTAATTGCCTGAACAAAACTGTCCAATAATTGGCTTACCGACGAGTCCGGTAATGAAAAACAGTGGTCGACTTTCCTCGAATATATTTTTCGCTTTACCAATGATAGCCATTTTTTATATAATTATTCGCAAATTATTATTTGCAGTCGATTGGTCGTGCGAACGTGTGCGGACAGACTGACTCCCGGTTGCGTTGGATTTGTTTTCCATTGAACTCACCGGGCTCTGTTTGTCCCGAGAGAGAACGAGTGCAACACGTTGTACACCATCGTTCTCAATGGAAATGCGATGCATTAATAAATGAAACTTCGTGACAATAATATGTGTGCAGCCGGAGCTATACTCGTGGAATGGGTAATGAATTTTTCATTAATCACGAATGAGAATTATGGATTGCGGGGGAGGAGGCTCTCGCCGTTTATAGACTGCAGTTTGTGTGTGTCAGTGTGTGTGTGTCGAGGTGCTTCTGGTACAACCAGACAGCTCGATATCCCCGCGTGTGTGCTTACGGTATCAGCGATATGTCATCAACTTTGGATATCTCATTCTCAACCTCCCTTAATTCCAATAGAATAATCTACGTAGAGAATATGAATTATATTGGCCTCTCCTTAAGGCGAAAGAACAATTCAAGTCCTTCTTGAATCGTAGAAATATCACAGCGAAAAAATGTCACGAGACATCTTTATGTATTCAAGATCAAATTTTTTTATTACATTTATTTACTTTACTACATATTCATAGTTGAGTCTGTCTTCGTGTAATAGCTTACTAGATCTCACAGTTATTAATTGTGGGTCGATAATATCGTGCAACGTTGAATTCATTTGCTATGAAGTTTAATTTTTTTATGTCAAGTTGATATAAAAATATTAGTAGCTTATTCATCTATAGTTAATATAAGAATATTAATTGGGGAATAATAATTTTATTTAATTGAGTAATATTATGATGATTTTTAATAATAATTGCGCATGGATTATGTTCATTAAGAATATTTTGTTTAGTTAATATTAATTGTGAACGATTAATATGACGAAGGTTATTTATTAATAAAGGGATGATTAATTGTTTTCCTTCAATTAGATGAACATGATTTAAAAATCATATTAATGATAAATTAGATGGGCATTTTAAAATATGTCCTTCATTAAATTTATGAAGAGAAATAATGTTTATTAATTCTATAATTATATGAAAAAAATATATTCTAATAATATCAAGCTTCGATTACCAAAAGAGCTCAAATGCCATTTTCTTCTCAATTACACATGGCAATGCTACTCCTACACCCGTTTCTTCTTTAGTTCATTGTTCGTCTTTAGTAACTGCAGGAATTTATTTATTAATACGATTTAATTGTTTCATAATAATAAGAAGAAAAAAAAACAAGAATTCTTATTATCTTTAGTAACAATATTTTTAGCAGGTTTGGGGGCTAATTTTGAATTTGATTTTTAAAAAATTATTGCTCTGGCCACTTTAAGTCAATTGGGTCTAATAATTTTCTGAATTTTATTAAGATGAATATTATTTTGAGATTTTAAACAGAGAATATTTTTTTTCGATGATGTATATTGTTGTCGTAATATTTTAATTATTAATCGATTATTTCGTGCTCTGATAATTTGTCTGTGATATTTTATATAAAAAAAGTTGCTATAACTTTGAATAATCCTTCTCTGAAGATTAAATTCCCCAAAGTTGAATTCATTGGAGGCTCGAAAAGCTTTATCTCGTGCTGAACTCTCTAATTTGTCTATCGATTTATTAACGAAATGCATAAGCAAGGTTTGACGTTCGTCATTATATTGCTTCGTTAGCAGAATATGGCGCTCTGCTGTATTGAATGAACGTGTGAACAAGCTTTTCGGTCATCTCGTTATAATTATCCAGGATATAATGATCGATGCACACGGGGGCCAATGGGGAATCCACCGACAGTACCAGTAGCTAGACACTCTAGCCACAGCTCTAAAGCTCTTCGCGAATCACTCCAATTATTTTCGTTCGACAAATACGTAATATAATGCTTTCGATTTTCTATTGAAATTTCAAATTCACGAGTGATATTTAATTAAGTCAATTTGCTCGCATTTATCCATTTGCCCGTATATTTATGTTAATTTTTTGATGAAGATTTTCGCACCACTGTACGAATATACCGATGGTTTAGAGTATATTGTTACGGTCATTGATTCAAAATAAACCATATTTTTATCTTTAGAACATTTTTCTCTTTAATTCTGATTGCCCGAGCAACGTTGCATGGCCGATTTTTATATTTTAGAGATTTTTTATAAAATTTCGGTCCTATAAAAAAGAAAAAACATTAAAAAAAAAAGAAAAAAATCATGCAAGAAATTTTAAAAAATAGTAATTTAGTCGATGAAAATAATATCATTTCCCACTTTAACTCTGTTTGCCCGAGCAACGTTGCATGGCCGCTTTTTATATTTTACAGATTTTTGATAAAATTTCGGTCCTTTAAAAAAGACACAAAAAAAAATCATTTAAGAGATTTAAAAAAATAATAATTTGGTCGATGAAAATAATATAATTTCCCACTTTAACTCTGTTTGCCCGAGCAACGTTGCATGGCCGATTTTTATATTTTACAGATTTTTGATAAAATTTCGGTCCTATAAAAAAGAAAAAAATCATGCAAGAGATTTAAAAAAATAGTAATTTAGTCGATGAAAATAATATAATTTCCCACTTTAACTCTGATTACCAGAGCAACGTTGCAAGGCCACCTTTTTTTTGACTGATTTTTTAAAAAATGTCGTTGCTATAAAAAAAAATCATAAAAAGAAAAATTTATTCAAGGGTTTAAAAAAAAATAGCAATTCATTCGATGAACGTAATAAAATCGTGGACTTTAACTGTGATTTCCCGGACAACGTTGCTCGGTGAAAGGAGAGCAGCAGAGTGTCGTTCTCTCGTGGCGAATCGAGCAAGTTGATCGTAAGCTCGATCCTCTCGGAGTGTTTTTACCGTGACTGAAATGAATGAACTGACTGCCGGTAAATCGAGCTTCCGATCTGTTTGAAATTTACCGTGAAATCTGTCAAAGGATTTTAAAGTAGCAGCGGATTAATCATAGTCACTCATCGTTTCTTTTTTGTTTAATAAAACGTTAACAGTTTTACAAACATTGGACGCAATTATGAAAAAAAAAATATATTTTATTTTTTCGTCGATAAAACATATTCTCGTCGAGACATCGTGAAATTTGATATAATAGTAATGCGATGAATTGGCGAAGTAAAAGAGAGAGGAAGCGAGAGACAAATATTCGAGCTGATCGAAAAGGGTCGAAGCGAATCGGGGGTATATATTTAAAATTATTTGTGGGATTCTCTCTATACCCTCGAAATATAAAAAATCACGATGAGAATTTGATTAATATTTGTAACCCTCGTCGCCCCCCCCTGGCGCTGGATATGTCGCGGTGCCCTCGTATCGAATATTCGGACGATAACCACCGGCGTCCGCGACGTATTCCACAATCTGGGTTCGACCGTCCGGAAGCAATACGTGATAAGTGCCTTTGGCTTCTTCGTCCTTTCGCATCTCACGATGACCGAAATCCAAACCAACCGCGGCGTCTTGCACCTCGTACGAAAATTCGTAATTGGCTGGATCCTAAAAAACAATAATTATTATACAGAAAAGAGAGAGAGAGAGAGAGAGAGAGAGAGAGAAAAAAAAAAGTTGCAAAATAGAATTTTGCGCGTTGATAAATTAGACAATTTTGTCATTTTATCATTTTTTCATGAGCTTGATAATAGACGACTTACTCCTGCCCAATCGTCGGGGTGTCCATTTGCACCACCTGGCGGTCTTCCGGCACTGGGTGGCAAATACCCAGGTCCTTGTGGTTCACTCCGAACCGTCACCAGCATCGTCGCTAACAGAAGTATGGCCTGCGTTTTAACATATTCAAAAGAATTAAATACATTTTTTTTTTTTTTTCGGAAATAATCAGCAGACGTTTTATTTTTCATATCTAGAACAATATTGACACGACTTTCATTTAGTTTTTGACATAAAAATTAAAAACGAGCCTGCAAAGTAGAACCTTGCATATTGCTTCCTCACAATTTTCTATCTTTGACGAAGCTTTTTTTTTTTTTTACAAAGCTACCTCTATGAGAAAGTATGTTGATTAATTTTGGCTTCCTCATAGAGGAAGCTTTGTAAAAAAAAAGCTTGGTCAAAGATGGAAAATTGTGAGGAAGCAATTTGCGAGGTTCTACCTTGCAGGCTTCTTTGAGCTCGAAAGACATTTAAAAAAAAAAATTCCAAATTTCAAGGAAGTTATATCTAAAATTACGACAATTATCGTGCTTACAAGAAAAATTCGTACATTTCGCACAAACCCTTTTCTCGACGTTTTCGACCATTCTGAGTATGCTGACATGGAAATATAAAAAAAAAATAAATTCACAAAACCAAAGCTTCCTCTACATGGAAGCATAATAAACTCAAAAGTACATAGACGGTGATGCTCTGTGGGTAGTAAAATCACGTATGTTCGAAGCCCAATTAAATTTCGATATCAAACATGATTTTATACCTCGTTGCCAATCGAAATGATATTCAAGCCCGAGCATTAGTTTCTTTTGTCTGTTCGACCCGAGCGTCGTAGTTGTTCGAACGTGTTCATCGCTTCGTGTCAAAAGGTTATATTCAAAGCAATTCAATATATTTCGAAATCTGGTGATTGAACAAAGGACATCGAAGCCGTTGATTGAATTTAACCAGCATCAGAACCGACGAATTTACAATTCAACGCATTTAACGATGCCGAGACATTTTTCGTGAATTCCATTGTACATCGTCGATTAATTAAAATTTATATGTGTTTCACTGATATATATTCTGTATCATGATAATAGAAGAAAATTCACCGCACGCTCAGAGAATATCGTCGAACCAATATATTATACATATTAAAAAAAAGAAAAAAAAAAAAAAAAAAAAAGGTACGCGCGTGTATGTGTGCATCACGTAGTTTGGGGGGGTGGTAAAGTATTCCATTATGCATCGAGTAGCTGTAGACAGAGGTGCGGGTTCCCCGGGCGCGTTGAAAATCGACGTAGTGGGACGTCGTCGTCGGCGTTAGACATTTAAATAGCCTTTCGGAGGATCGCGCGCATCGACTAACGCCAAGTGGCAGAAGCTGGGCGACGTCGGGGTTGGAGGGGTCGGGGGGAGGGAGGGTTTGGTCGGAAGTGCGCCAGCGGCGGTGAACGGTCGAGGAAAAGGGTGAAGGGGTGATTAAGGGGGAGGCGGGGGAGACTGCATACTTGGGTATGCAGATGACCCGTTCCTTAAGCCAAGTAGTTGCAAATTATTGTTTGAGCAGCTCCCGAGGGTGCTTGCCATTGTAACCGTGCGCCTTATTCGCTACTAAAACCCCTCAGGTTCGCCTCTTCCCCACCCTGCCCCTCCCCCGGCCACCTCAAATAAAGTACAAAGTTCCGTGAAGCAGGTGAATATTTTCGTCGGAGTAAAACACCACGGCTGCACACAATCACCGAGTCGCAGACACTTCAAAAACACTAACTTTCAAATGTTTTCACCGTTCTTTCACTAATTTAGCGTTTTTTTACATAATTTTTTAATTCAATATCTTAACATTTTCCGGTACGATTTTTTTATTCTTTTACGTGGCAAGCAGTCTTTTTTTTTTTCAGAGTTCGCTCAACGAGGATTAAGTCCCATAATTATAAAAATATTTTTTTTTTTTAGTAAAACAATTATCACTCGGCCAACAATAATTTTAAGGGGAGACATTGAATTGGTCATAAAAAGAATTTCGTGTTCGTGTATATGAATTTATGTAGAATGAATTTTAAAAAGGACGTAATTTCATAATACTGAGTTGAGTTTGATTGAGACACAATAAAAAGAAATTCTTCTAATTGGTACAAAATAAGTAACCAAATAAATATTCACAAAATTTGTCGCGAGCTAAAGAATCATTTTTTTTAAATTTCGACACACTCCAAATCAATGTCTTTCAGGAGACATTTCACTTGAAAAAAAAAAAACATCTCGATTTTGAAAAGCGTTGAAAATATTTGAGATAATTTTACTACACTCGTATCTGTGCGTAGTTTAACACTAATTAAATTCAACACTAAAAAGAGTCGTTTTGAAAACCGAATGAGTCGACACTGCGGTGAATCCACACCAATCAGTGTTTTAAAGGCGCTGAATTTTTTTAAAGGGCGTATATAAAATGTTGTTACCCACCTTAAGAAGCATGAGCAGATTTTTTTCGTTTCACCGCGACTGACGGTGAGTGAGTGATATTCCGAAGTTAAACTACGAGATAAGCCAAGAAGCTAGAGCTGCTCTCCTCTTTTATACCTAAACTGACTCGTCGTCCTGATTCTATATACATGCATATATATATATATATATATTTGCACTGAGGCATCCCCAAGCTCGCAATGTAATGAAGATTTGAAACATAGTCATTTGCACGAATCGCCATGTTGATATAACGCAAATGTACGACCGTTATTACACCTAATAATAAAACCGCAATACTCGAGCGCGGCGAGACGACACAGCACAGTCGTGGAGGTAGTCGCTCAGACGGCTCAGAGTGAACCGCCCTCGAGAGTCTATAATACACTCTTGTTCGGAGTTACCGCCGAGTTCCTGATTCCTAAAGCAATACTCCATCGCTCAACAATCCCACTGGTATCTCGCAATTTCGCAAAACTCCCATTCAGTGCGACTATTGCATTTTACAAAGCAGCGGGCAATTCCGGGATAGTCGAAAACAACGACCAGGGTTTATACATTGTATTAATAAAATAACCAAGTCGAATATAATTGTTGATAGATTTATCACGATTACGTATACGATTACAACGATAAGTTCAATAAACAACGAATACAGCGTCAGATATAATTTATGATCTGTATATACAATAAAATGTATATAATTACAACACATATTGTATAGAATATTTAATAATAATAATAATAACAATAATTAATGAAAATGTATACAAGCTCCACGAGTTGAATGTTAATGCTGAACGAAATATTTATAAGGACATCGCAGTGGAACCGAAATACATTGATAATGTATCATTTGAATACGGAAATATGAGACCCATCTGGAAAACTTGTTATGCTACGATATACGTGTTAAGTGTCGTGAATGTGCAGAGCTTGGTTGCTATATTGAATGTTGAATATAAATATAAATGGAGGTTCAAGCGCGTGTTCGCACTGCTACAGGTTTCTACTGTTTTTTTTTTTTTTTTTTTTTTTTTTTTTTTCTTGCTACCATGTTCTACCGATTGTTAATTAGTATTGATATCCTCCGTTGGCTTCAGCGTCGCCACCGCTACCAGATGGATAGCCACCACCACCACCACCACCACCACCGGTGCTTGGTCCGCCGGACGAATATCCTCCGTTTCCAGCACCTTGGCCACTTGAGCCGTTGCCAGCATCGCCAAAACCACTGCCAGGTCGTCCTGATGGGTAGCCCCCTGTAACGTCCCCCGTTATTTATCGTTGGTGGTCACCGTACTACACAATTCTCACTACCTTTATGGTACATATATATATGTAAATACAAAGAGAGAAAGAGATTGTGTGTATGTGTGTGAGAGAGGGAGAGACAGAGAAACTAGAAAAGCCGAGAGCAATGAACCTCCTATGTGGTGATTAAATTTACCTCGATATACATTCGTTATGCAAACCCTCTATAACTCACTATCTCTTTACTCTACGCAACTGTATAACAGCCGCAGTCCTCAAAGTTTTGTACTTGTAGATGAGTTCGCCAAACAAATATATCTCAAGTAGCTCAGTTCTCAACAAACAAATCAAGTTAGTGCCAAATAGAATAAACTTGCGTACAAGTGGTCATAGGTTTATTTTAGATCGTAAATGGATTAGTCTAATGGAAACACAATGGGTGTTGTCCGCAAAAGATTAGTGTATTGACACTGAAGGCTGTTTATACGTCAATTAAGTGTGAAGTATTTGCCTCTAATAAATTGGAATAGTTTTACTAGGTTGTATTAAGGCACAACCCTATAAACTGTGATTCATTTAATGTATTGTTTTGCAAGTATTTCATTCAAAAGCTTTCGCGCAATGTTTGGATTCGCGTCTCTTAAGGATTAAATATTTAATTCCATGTTGATTCTAATATTACTCACCATTTCCGGAGGAGCCGTTTCCACCTCTAAAGCTTTCGGCACCTCTGCCGGATGGTCCGCCCGAGGGATAACCCCCATTACCACCGCCAGATCCACCAAAACCGCCGTTAGTTCCACTAGCGTCTCTACCCGAGTAGCCACCGTTGCCGTTACTCTGGCCGCCGGACGAATATCCACCGTTACCACCTCCGAAAGCCCCGTCACCCGACGGCCCACCCGACGGATAGCCCCCGGCGCCTGAAGAACCTCCGTTGAATCCACCGCCGTTACCGCCATTGTTTCCAGAACTCGAGGGACCACCGGAAGGATAACCGGCTCCATCGCCGCCCGGGCCGCCGGAACCGTATCCTTCGGCACCGCCGGCGTTGTTCGCCTCACCCTCGTACCTTATTTGCGGCTTGAAACCATCCTGATCGGCCTCGTACTCGACGATCTGTTTTCTTCCGTCCGGAAGTAAAACGTTGAACATTCCCTGGGCACGGTCACCGTCACGGCTCTCCGTCTGACTGAATTCCGTTCCCGTTTGTGCGTCCTTGACCTCGTAGTTGAACTCGTACTTTGCTGGCTCCTGCTTTGCCAAATTCATTATGTCAGTTTTATGACTTTTCCCGAGTAGAAAACCTGTGCCAAACGGCACAGTTAAGAGCAATATATTATTAATATCTTATTAATAATCTGCCTTTCAGGGCAGATTATTATAATCAGCAGGGTGACAGATAAGTTTTTGTTTAAATTACAAAATTGGACGAGTATCTTATTGCACACGTAAAAAAATGCAACAATGTGTTTATACCATAGCCGATCATGCCGGTTGGTCGACGTCTATCAATTCGGCGATTCTCCCGACAATCCCTTTTTTCCGTGCGTTAGTACATAAAATCACAAGTTCTTACGTTATTTTCTTCATCCTGTCCTCCAGGTCCACCACTTCCGTAACCTTCAGATCCACCATTGCCGCCTCCGTTTCCTCCAGGTCCACCAGACGGGTATCCAGCACCTCCTCCCTGTCCATTGCCTCCCGGTTGACCAGCTGCTGGTGGTCCATAGCTACTCGACGGTCCGCCGCCGCCGTTGAACCTACCCGCGCCATTTCCTCCGGCACCAGGCGCACCGTAGTTGCTAGACGGCGGTCCTCCGTTATTTCCACCACCAAATCCGTTTCCAGCTCCGGGTGCGCCATAACTGCTCGATGGTCTACCACCGCCGTTACCGTTGCCGCCATTACCATTACCTGGTGGTCCGTAACTGTTCGAAGGTCTTCCGCCACCGTTACCGCCGTTACCATTACCGCCATTACCATTGCCAGGTGGCCCGTAACTGTTGGAAGGCCTACCGCCACCATTGCCATTTCTTCCGCCTTGTCCACCGGATCCAAAACCGTTTCCATTACCGCCTGCACTCGGTGGTCCGTAGCTATTCGAGGGTGGCTGTGCTCCACTACCAGGCGCTCCGTAAGAGTCCGAAGGCCTTTGGGAACCTCCACCAGATCCGCCGTTACCAAAACCTCCTCCCGGTGGACCGTACGAATCCGAGGGACGTCCTCCAGAACCACCGTTGTTTCCAAAACCGCCGCCACCACCGCCGGAGTTACCCCGATCTGGTGCACCGTAACTGCTGGACGGACGTCCACCGCCGTTGCCACCTCCGAAACCACCGTTACCCCCGTTACCCCCGTTGCCACCGTTACCTGGTGGCCCATAACTTTCCGAGGGTCGACCATTGCCATTTCCTCCTCCTCCTCCGCCTCCTCCTCCACCACCACCACGACCTCCACCCCCATTTCCACGTCCACCCGAACCAATCGGCGAACCTCCACCGAAACCTGGTGGTCCGTATTGACTGGATGGGCCTCCATTTCCATTTCCGCCTCCACCGCCTGGTCCACCCCGACCCGGGGGTAAGTACGAGTTAACGGGTGGCTCGGGCCTCGCGTAAACCGCAACGAGCACCGTGGCTCCTAACAATAACTGAGAAACAAACATTGTTAAAAAAAAAAAGAAAGGCTTTCAAACAATTAACTTGAATATTATCGACGGAAGATTGTGAATTTTATATTTTTAGCGTATCCACCGACTCACTTTGAACATTATAAAGAGGTTGAATGTAAATGAAAACTCTTGATGTATATATGGGCGAGAGACGTTTTGTCAAGCCCTCTCACCCTGTCTCACCGTCCCGGAGAGAAGCTTTACTCAAATTCAATGCGTTTAATCTGACTCTCTCTCTCCATCCAGGGCAGTTCGCTGCTGGAATGGTTTGCCGCGAATGACAAACCTAGAACCCTCTAATCCGCTTTATATATTCGCACAGGGGGTACTGTACCGATATCCCTGTATTCGATGCTCCTCCAGCCCAACACGGTACGAGACCAGACAGCCATGCCAACAACGTCAGTGTGAGATTCTAAATCATGGATTTAGTGCAAGCGGGAAAGATTTATCCGTGAATAACGGTTGTAAGCGTGTCACAGTGGTGAATCCTGGTATCGGTGACGACGACGACGACGACGACGACGATGGCGACGACGAATCGGGGGGCCAGCTCCTCTCGCTTCACAGAAACCGTATAGCACGGAGCTAAGACTCGCGTGAAGAGGATCCTAGTAGCATCCTCGAGATAACGAGTCTCTCGGCAAGACACAGCTTACATTCGTGTTTCGCGAGTGGTCGATGTGTGTATGTGTATGTCTGTATTTCTCTGTGTCGACCGCTGCTCCGATTTACCATCCGGCACAAACCGATTCACGCTCGACTATCCTCCTTCTGTATCCTACCTCTTGATCGCTCGTACTACTCCAACCTCGTCATAGTCGTATCCGCAGCTATTACGAGAGTGTGTATGGGAACTTGGCAAGAAGCTATCGCACAAGTTGCCGACTCTACCGGGGCTGTAGACACGGCACTTCTAGTGGTGCATCGCTACGAGAATTGGCTGCATATGCAGGTATTAGGTTGTATACCAGTAGTAGCATATACTCCCTCGACTACCGTACAACCGGAGATCGAGTACAACCGCCACCGTCTCGTCCCGACTATCACGACCATGGTGTTGCGAATCACTTTCGCAATATACGTACCCAACGTCTTTGACTTCGCTATATTCGATTATAGAGCACACCGAGTTTACTTTCGTGCCAATGTATTGTGTCTATGTGTCTTTCTCTCTGTCGATGTTCGAACGAATGATGCGTGCAGCAACGCAGATACTGGAAAACTATTGGCATCCACATCGACTGACGATTGATCGAGAACTTCAATCTATCGTCACGTTCTTCTTCAGTTTTACATTTTATACGTTTAAGGAGCAATACCACTGTGACGGGTTGAAGAATAACTGTTGTTAACTCTTTTTTTTAAATTTATTTAATTTATTGTTTGAGGATAAGCACACTTTGAATTATATTTACACCAATTGAGAAATATTTATAAATTCTAAGCTAACAAGACACAAACAAAAGGTAATTCAAGATATTTAAAAAAAAAATTAATTGAAAAAGAAACGGCTATCGGTGCAAATTAAACTCTACGAAAAGTGTAGAAGTATTCGAAATTTACATCGATGAATTTAGCTGCAAAGAAATTGGCACTTAAGTAATGTGTCATTTTTTGGGCTTCTGCAGTAGTCATTTTAATCAAAGTAAAAATTTTATCCGTACAATTGATGGCTCATTTAATTTTCATGATTTTTATGTGACGCGACTCCCCGTTAGGAGAGTAAAAAAGACTAAAAATCATAAGAATGAAAAATCTTGTTATTAAATAAATCACAAATTCGTTAGTAACTTTAACAATTAAATGACTTAAGCATTTCGGTGCACGTTATTTTAGCTTCCATCAAGTCCACTTGGAATATCGTATTTCGTCGTGATGACATAATAAATCTAAAGCCCCTCTCCTCCCAAGTGAATTAATTGAGAGCAGAGAAATTCAAAGACTGTACAAATTATTGAGTTTCTGTGTCGGATTTCACAGAGAATTGTTTCGTCTTCTATCTCCCCGTCCTTCATCGCCGTATTTTTCAATATGAAATGCAAAAGCTATCGCCTCTCTATAACACGATCTTGCCGTGTCAGGGTTGCAGTTTCTTTGAAGGGGCGATACAATAATGCAGCTGTATAATGCAAAAGAAGACGAGAGGTTGTATCGCAACAACGATATTTGTGTGTTTAAGATGCAAATTAGCTGGACCCGAGAGGGAGAACAAGAGGAGGACAGGGCGGGGTGGTCTGGGGGGCTTCGATCCGTGTTCCACATCCTCGAAACCCATCGTCTTTTCCATCTCACCGTGCAAAGCACACAACGAGAGCACGGGAGGCTCGAGTCTCTCGTTATCGTTCTTGAGATGATTTTTCAAGAGTGAAAACGAGCTATATACTCCCCGCTGCGTCGAAACCACGCGCCTCGAAAGCATCAGCTTCTCCTGGAGAACCTCTTTTGCGATTATAATGGACGGATCACCGGTGTATCTCGTCTTTCAAGGAAGATAAAACAAAATTTTACGTAAAGAGAAAAAAGAGAAAAAAGAAAGAGATTTAAAAAAAAAAAGTGAACCCAACACCTCGACTGTATTTTCTTGCATGCAAGTGATGCTTTGTGCAATCGTGTTGCACTGCATCTGATGCACCGACGATGCAACGTGGGACGGTTTGCCCCACCAGCTGATATTGGATGGGATAGGATGTGCTAGGAATCGATTGCATCACATACACTTTATTGAAACTCTACTTTCTATGAATACAGACAAGCGAGAGAGACAGAGAGAGAGAGAGAGAGAGAGAGAAAGGGAGACAGAAGAAAATATAAGAATAACATACATATATATATGTGTACGTGAAGACTAAACTAATAACTTAGTGACTTTGTACATCAGGAATATATATCTTTAAACGATCTCTGCGTGGTGCATACAAATTTGGTGGTATCGATCTTATTGTACCCAGCACGATCCCACGTACAGCAGATCTGTATTCTCTCGAATATCCCTTTCGTTTGACTCACCCACGAACAATTACACATTACGTATATATAAATATATCTATATACGTCCTCTACATCTTGTCACGATTTTATAATAATATGAGCGACGAGGCAGTTAACGAGGCCACCATTCCCATACAATCTTTTTTTTTTTTTCCTGAGGCTTCCGGTATATGCTAAACTCGTATAAATCTTTGTCATATTCATTTTTAGTGTAATACCGTTCGATGTGTTAGCTTCGACTGGTATCGTCATTTTTCTTCTCAGTGACGACGTGTTAACATCAATCATCGATCGTTATATATTGTTTTTAATGGTATTCGAATGATGAAAAGTCGTTCCATAGAAGAAAAAAAAAGGAAAAAACGACACAAAACGATTGCACGCTCTCGATGTACTACGACTGTCACTTTTAGGAATAGTTATGCTATTTCTGTTTCGTAGTCGTGGTGAAGACGAACAAGTAAATGCGCAGATACAGAGAAATTTCTTTTACGAGGATATATACTTATGCAATATCATGCAGCTCTTCATGTGATCTAATTTAACGCAGCTACATCGATCTCTCCGCAGACCCTCACCGCGGCTGTCTCTCTGAGCCTCGTTGCAACACCTTCTCTCATCCGTGTTACCATGTCTTCCTCTCGTTGCTCTCTCTCTCTCTCTGACGAGAGCGATCCTCTAAAGCCGAATGAATATGACTGTACGAACGTCTTCGGGATCCTATAAATACTTAGGATAACAGCCAACAGGACGCATTATAATCTTGAACGCGACATACACCACTCATATTACTTAACATCTCAGCTCGCGGTTTTATCTTGTTTACTGGCTCTACAACAGGGCATAAATGTTTCTACTATGGGAAATATATATTTGAGGCTTAATCATTTTTTATGTCAAGAATATTTTTAACTTTTGTGTTTCGAAATTTTGTTGTTTTTTTTTTTTTGTTAATTTATTTCAATAGTCAGATTAATGGAATTAATTTTTGGAGTAGCGAGAAATAAATATTAATTTGAAGTTTAACAATTTTTAGTGTCAGAGAATATTTTTGAAAATTTTACGAAATTCTTTAAATATCTTTTTTCCCGATTTTACAAAATTTATCTCAAAGGACAGGTTAATGGATTTTTTTAGGAGTAACGAGAGAAATAAATACTACTCACTGACTGGAGCACAATAAAATAATAACTCTTAGTTTAAATAAAGGAAATAAAAAGAGAGCCGCATTATACATATGCGGTTCCTAGGGCATTTATTGGAGAAACTTCAAAAAAACTACAAAAGGTGAGTACTTGTGTCAAGCCTGCACTCTTTTAGCATGTGGATAAATCCAATTAATTATTGGCCACTAAAACTGACGTCTAATTTTTAAATTTAATTAATCCAATTTCAAAAAGGATTCTATTCAGAGATAAAAAAAAAATCGATCTACGTGAAAACATATATTTTTATGAGAATATGTAGACTTTTGTGTGAAGACCAGAAAAAAAAAAATTTCGAGTCCAATTGTCAAATCCTTTATCATACACAAAATGATTAAAAAAAAGGTTGAGATACATTAAAAAATAGGTCTACAATTGGGGCGAACAATTGTCGGAATAAACCAATTTTTTTTTTTTTTCATGAAATCACATATGCTGTACTTGGTGGCAATATCGTTTCCGTAGTAAAAAAATATTAGCCCTTTGAATTGAATTCATCAGAGTTAATAAATTGGAAACCACCGAAACGACGTTAAAAAGCTCGGTGACGACGCTTTTGACGTTTTCATCGCTCGTCTGTTTTCGCTCGGAAATCATCTTCCGAGCCGTACTCTACTCGAAAAGCCCGCTGTCCACTTGGAAGAAAAGTACATATTGCACGCGCGAGATTGAGCGTCACGAACAAGAGCAAACGAGAGAAGAGCGTACGTAGCGCGGTGTGGTCCAGAGGAGCAGCAGCAGCAGCAGCAGCAGCAGTAGCAGAGTACAAGCGTGGCTAGGCCCTCTGATCGATTGTTCGATGCGCGCTCGGAATGGGAAATGAAAGTGCACCACCGTAGAGTATAACCACTCGACTCCACATACACATATACTCTTCCGCAAACTTTATTTTCGATTTCGCAACGCACGGTAACGTAATTCGCGCAGCCACGAAAAATAGTTGCGAGAGTTTACACGAATTTTTTCAAGGTATTCTCAAAAGCGATTTTTGTATATGAGTCATTCCACGGTATTTCACACACCAAAAAAATCCGACCATCTCCAATCTCCTTTTAATTTTTTTATATCGTTTACCACGTCAAACGAAGCATCTATGAATTTTTTTTGGAATTTTATTCGGATATTAGTTCGATTCGTAGAATAAAACATGAAAAAGTGAACAAAAAATCTAACGTCAAGTGAATAAATCATATCGACGAAAACAACTAGGCCAATATTTTCGTAATTCAACACAGTTCACGATAAAAGTACTCTAAATTTTTTTTTAAAATTTGTTGTATTTTATTTATGCCTTTTACCTTAAAAATACCATTTTACTAATTTGGACACCTTCGATTTCATTGAAAAAAATCACGAAAATAGTACATTCAATGGCAAACACTTTAAGCGTAAACCTAAGATGGAGAAATTAATTCTTCCATTTTTGTTTACGGTTTTTCGTGATCGAATATTTTTTTTTTCTTCCGATGTTCTCCTTAATTTTTTATGTTATTGATAATACCAAACAGAGCATATGTGAATTTTTTGATTAATAAAATTTTTAATATTTAAAAACTTGATAAAAATTGTACTCCAAGCGGAAAAATCATATTGACAAAAACAACCAGGTCATTTTTTTCGTAATTCAACACAGTTTACGATAAAAATACTCCGAATTTAAAAAAGAAAAATTTTGTATTTTATTTACGTCTTTTACCTAAAACAGGTACCATTTCACTACTTCGGACCCCTTTGATTACAATAAAATAAAAAAAAAAATTCGGAGTATTTTTATCGTAAACTGTGTTGAATTACGAAAAGAATGTTTTTTTTTTTCATTTTTTTATGTTTTATTCTATGGATCGAACAAATATCCGAATAAAATTCTAAAAAAATTCATAGATGATTCGTTTGACATGGTAAACGATATAAAAAAATTAAAAGGAGATTGGAGATGGTCGGGTTTTTTGGTGTGTGAAATACCGTGGAATGACTCATATATATGGAGCATTCCAAGTCAACTCTTTCGACGATTTTTTTTTGCATATTTTGGCCCAAAAAGGGATATTTTTTCCAAATTTCCATCATTTGTTTTAGCAGAATATTTTTTTTGACATTATTTTCGAGTAAAAATAAACTTTGTGCAGGTTTAAAATTCTGAACTTTTTTTTTTCATAAAATCTAGAATTAAAAGCAAGTATTTCCATCGTGGTTCGAGAATGGGCTGAGAATAATTTCTATCTTTTACATTAAAAAGAAAAATATTTCCAAATTTTGAAAATTAAAAATCTTTATGACGGTTTCTTGTAGGAAAGAAAAATAAAACATGTTACGGTAAAAAAAAAAGAACTTTCCCATATTTTGAGAGTAAAAAGCTGATAGAATATCATGTAGAATAGTATGAAAAATTATGGAGCAAATTGGAAGGGGTCAGGTTTGAATGCTTAGTGAGATCGCCAGGAATACCTCATATATATCAAGAAAAAGATGCTTGCACAAAAGGATATTGGTGTTGAGAGATAATAAAAACGATAGGAGAGAACGATCGCGAATCGGCTGACGTATCGGGGTCAACGTTAGTGGCTCTTCGATAGACACTCTTTGGTCACGTTTCTATTCTCTTCTCAACCGCGAATATCAGCTTTATCAGCTTTCCACTTTCGCATGCACAAAATCATTCATACGCTGTCGATCGCATTGTAAAAATGTGTATTACGTGAAAGAAACTCTTCGGACACTCGTAAATGTACAAATATTTTGCCGATTTCTTGTTAATAATTCATCGTCGACATTCGAAAAATGATAAATTGCCCTTTCTTATTTCCCAATTTAATTTCCGACATTTAAATGGCACCTCTCACTGCTCATACAATTTTTCTTCAAATTTCAAACTCTCTTCGGAGCTTTCGATACTTAATTCCAAATCAATATTAAGAATGAATAAAAAAAAAAGAAAAGTTCCCGACAAGTGGAGCAAATTGTCCGCAAAATTTGCCCAATAATTAAGGAATTCCCGAGAATTTCCTCCCATAAATCATTACGAAGTGTCGGTGTGTGACGTTTTTTCTTTTTTTTTTTGTCGAGTTCTGTCGTCGCTCTAAGCGTAAAACGGGAGTTAAAAAATTGAGAGGAAATTTCGTAGCGTTCATGGTTTATTGAATAGTCGTGGGGTCACCAATCGGCGAGAACAAAGACGGGTTATGGTAGCTGCAAAAAAAAAAAAAAAGAAAAAAGGTAAAAAAAAGAAGAAGGAAGAATAGAGTGAGAGAATGTCGTGGGTAAAAGAATAGCGGGAGAGTGGGATGGAAAAGCTTACAACTTTGGTGAAAGCGGTATGAGGCTCTCGCTCAAAAGTTTGCCTGGACGAAACTTCTCGAAGACCGCTGCTGCTGCTTCTTCTTCTTCTTCTTCTTCTTCCTCTTCTTCTTCCTCACTTTTGCGATTCCCCTATCCCTGTTTTTACGCCTCTCGAACCTTTGTGCCCTCTGCGTTTCTTTCTGTTTCCCTTTGCTCTCTTTTGCTCACATGGGAAGCTGAAAGGTGTGCGGTCAAAGCGGGCGTGGATAAAGAGCGATTTTTCTGCAGCGCTTTTCCCACCGTCTCTAGCCCATGACAACGGCTCCTCCGAGCTTGCGGTATTCGTCCGGGAGTAATAATAATACTCCAAGCAGACATTTGTATCTGTCATCGCCCCCGCGCCCCGACGGGAGACGGGAAAAAACCTCGGAACCATCTTTCATTCACGTACGGCCGTCAGTGAAGTATTTTTTTTTTTTTTACAAATAACTTTTCATATATGTCGCGCTGGCAGCCATCAAGAACCACTTAAATTCAGCAATTTATTCCATCACGAATTTTATATAATGCGCCTTATAGTAAAATACAATCAGTGCTGGATTGGAAATAAAGATATGAAGAATCAAATTTTGCGCTGAATTATTATTGGAAGGAAGAATGTCACATTTGTTGAATAATATTTTTTTAAATTAGTTATATAATTAATTAATTAATTAATTAATTCACCAGCAAATCGTCTAAAAAGTATTCTAATAAATGCATACACTATCTCAATTATAACACTCAAATCTGTGGCTAATTGTATGAATTATCAATAGTATCTAAAAACGAAACACAAAGAAAACACCAATTTTGTCTTCTATAGTGTTTCAGATAAAGTGTCAGAAGGAGTGGATATTTTGGATTGGATTTCAATAGCGAAACTACATTTTATACATAGAAAAGACACCTAAAATTTCACTGCGTTCCACAAGTTTTTACAAAATTTATTGAGTTTCCACCTGCCACAGACAGACAGATAGAAGTGAAGGAATCCCTTATTTAGAATCTAGGACCCTCAAGGCGGCTGTTTCTTCAATAATCAAAAGGGACTAGAATACAAGCGACACAAATACACAGCCATATGTGCGCCAGAGCAATTGCATAAGCATTGATGCATCGTCGGGAAACTTATGCATGCCTTGTATGTGTGTCACTTCTGTTCACATATTGTGTGTACCACCAAGTGCACAGGGATTGAAGGATGAAGCTGACATTGGGACGTCTGTCACGGGTATTGTTACGACTTTATACGTATTTTAACGTTTCGAAAAAATCTTTTAAACCGTCGCCTCTCCTCATGCATTTCCATATCCAGACTTTTCAACCAGCTGTTCAACCCTCTTTCTCATCCAGCATCACCACAGTCACGTTGGTTTTTCGTATAACTATACATTGATGCAGGAAAGGAGAAGATATATAACGTGAGAGTGTGTGTGTGTGTGTGTGTGTATCGTTGATGCTTATATCATTCACCGTTGCGCTAGTCCGTGCGGACACGCAAAAGATGTGGAGCAAGATATCCCCAAGGGACACCCCCTCACTGCCGGATCACCTCATTACTTGTACGTGACTCCGGCGTATACTCGTCGTCGTGTTACGCAACCCTTTCCCGGTCTCGTCCTCTCTTCTCTTCTGTCGCGTTGCTGAGATCGCTCGAGCAACTAACCCATTCGTCAGGGACTCTCATCCGCGATAAATCCAGCATTAACCCTTCTCAGGCCCCCAATTAACGCCCTTCTTAAGACCTTTTCTTTTTTTAGTCTTGCATTTTTATTTCTATTGAAGAAAAAGAAAAAAGTGAAAAATAAAAACGCTACGCTGGCAAAGCAACATACCGCCCTTTTCGAAGTGACTTACTCAACTAATTGCAATAAAACGTGGAGAAACTTGACCATTGAATAAAATACTTTTTTTTGCTTCCTCATACTCAGAATAGTCCAAAACCTCGAGAAAAGTGATTTGTACGAAATGTCTGTAATAAATGTTTTCCTCTATGAGGAAGCCAAAGTAGATAAACGTACTTCCTCATAGTGGAAGCTTTGTAGAGAAAACAATTTGCAAAGTTCTACTTTTTAATTATGTAAATGAAATTCAAATTTGCCTATTTTTCACATTCTCTATTTTTTTTATCACAGGATTTTAATTCGAATTAAAAAAGAAAGATTACACGATAAAACAACTGTTTAACGTCAGTTTTGAGCTAATTTAATCATCCAATTGTAATGAAACTTGCACAGTGTTTTTTTTTAAATCTCAAATTCGTCATTTGGTGAATTGCAGATTATGCTTGAGCTATTTTTGACTTTATGATAGGATGTTAATATAAATGTCATTAATTAGACAGGAAAACATCTGGATAACGGAATAATCTCAACACAAGCCGATAATATTGGTTTATCGTATTATAAGCTGCCTGGCATGCCTGATATTATGGAATCATTCAAATGGATGCAGGAATGTGCAATTACTCGCGATAAATTAGCCGTAAAATACCTACTGTCCAAATATACGTCGGCAGAATTCATTTCAATTCACACTTTCATTTTTACAATTACTTTTAATTTTTCGTTTCCCTTTTTAAAAAAAACCAAAAAGCAATTTAAACGATCTCCAGATAGGAGAATTCAGGAGGTTTACGTAAATGAAATTAATTGGACTGCAAAATAATGCGGAAAACTGAATTATCTCTACAAAAGCTGGGAATATTCGTTTATCGTGTCATTAGCAGACCGAGATAGAGCTTTTATGTAACGCACAATTGGAAAGGGTGCACAATTACGCACGAACAATTCACCGAGAGGAAGGGCCGGGGGGGGGGGGGGGTGCGCTTTCCGACCGGATATGTTGAATGGTATACGGTGTATATCAAAAGTCCCCTTTTGCGACACGCCCTGCGGCTAAATGAATTAGGAAGGACCACCCAAAATCACGCGTGTACGATTTCTCCCTTCGAACACGTTATACACTCCCGATCCTCCACTTCACTTTGCCTTTCAAAATTCAATTGTCCTAATTTCCCGGGAAATTGACAAACCATTTAACAGCCTGGCAATGACTTGAATGCCTTTTACGCCACTTCCCTCCAATAACTCAATTTCCGACTATATATACACAGTCATACAACATTGACTGTGAAAAAAAAAAAAAAAATGTTAACTCCCGGCTGAAAAAAGGTGCTTAATTGATAAACAATATTGGGTAAACAAAAAATTGAGAAATAATTAAATAACCATTCGCCTGTCATAGTCGGAAGATTTCCAAACCTAATAACGAAAAAAAAGTCTGGCGGTCTTCGATAAAACGAAAATAACACGAATTTGCATTTATAATAAATTGAAAATTTTATATCTTCGTTTAGCTTCCTACTTGCGTCTCGTCGTTTTTAATTCAACTCGGGAATAACCGCATCAAGGGCTGCATCGAGATTTGCTCCTTATGGCTTATTATCAAGTTATCAGATGTCGAGAGTGAACGAGAGAAAAAGAGGTAGAGATAGCCACTTCATGAAATTATAACGAGAAAATCGAACGGAATTTTTTTTTAGCGGTTACGCTCCTTCATCCCAACCACAAGATTCACGGAACAGTTTTTTTTCCTCTGTTATTCCTGCAACGATTTGATTCGACTCCTCAGCTAGATCCGAGCTCATTACTGTTTACTCATTTTTTTTCTTTTTTTTTTTTCTTATCTTCAATCCCTTGGATTTCTTCGTGGGATTTTTATATCCGCGCTCATGCTGTGAAGTTGCGAGGATGAAAACGTACTTGAGTTTTTCTTTCAAAACAATAATTAGTGATGACGCGCTGACGACAAGCTATATGAGAATCATTGGAGAATTAATAATTTAAAAAAGAAGGTTGTTAATTTGATTGATGTAAAAAATAACATTTAACAAAAATCTCGAAATTTTTTTTTCACGAAAACATAGTTTCCTTCTGAAGAGGCAAAATAAATGAAGCTTTTAGCGACAACATTAGCGACAAGTGAGAAAACTTAATTTTTCCTGTTTTCCGCGATTCACTGGTAGGATACGAAAAAAAAAAAAAAAAAGAAAAGAAAAAGTAGAACGAATTTACTTCAATCGCTTGATATATTTTCGGATAATGAATTCAGAGTGCGGATTAGCGAGACGATTGAAAACCGATAAATGAATTTCTTCTTGTGCGCTCGGGTTGCCTAGGGGAATGCAGAAAAGGGGTGCCAAGGGGGGGGGGGGGGGGGGGGGGGGGGGGTGAAAGAGAGGGAGAGCGAACGGAGAGGAGTCGGGCGACCTATCGATGTCGATTTACGTAAAACACACTCCTCGTCCCTCGTTTTAGCATGTATTTCAACCTTTCCCCTCTGGCAATCTATTAAATTCGACACTCACTCTCGTTATAGATTTATTTCAAACTAATACGTTTCGCACGAATTCACCTCGGTTATTATATGCATATATTAGTCATACACACCCTGTACATTATGTATATGTAGCAGAATATGATTGGACAGCTGTGATTTTCGTGATATATTTTACGTTCGTTCCAATTGTAACCGAGTGACTAAATGTAAATGATTTCAAATAAGCCAGGAGCCAATAGGTTGTTACGTTAATTAAAAATCAAATAAACTCTGATATCTATCGAAATGCCCTCGGTCTTGTCATATTCGTTTTTGCTAAGTGTGTTTAGAAATAAGTGCAAACGAAGGAAAAGCAAAATGCAGACGACCAAGGCAGGGTGAAAGCATCAATTTTTAAAGCCTCGAAATCCCTATGCCAGGTGCAATTAAGTCGATGGTAAAATGTACCAAAACGAGAAATTATTCACTCAAATTCTCTACATCATTTAACTACCATTGAATATCGATATTCGTTATTCGAGGCTTCTGATCATCAATAACGTTCTCCTTAGACGTAATTTACGTGGCGAAGATCCAGAAGTTCCTTTGCTCGCATCCCATCGCCGAAGTCGAGGCGTGTGGAACGTAACGTCTAAGCGGATGTTGAGGGTACCAGCAATGGTTTTGGTGCAAATTCTTCAAAAATATAATCACGGATCCTATGCGTGACTCCTTTTTAGCAATCCAAGACTTTTGCCGAGACTCTTGCTGAGACTCTTCACGAGACTGGTTTCCCATACTGGTTTTTCTCGCGAGGGTACTCTCCGAGTAATCTTCAGAAAACATATTTCCATCTGTACAAAAAAGATATTACAAAATTAATAAACTTAATATAATAAACAAAGTAATGTAATTTTTATTAAACCAATATCAACTCACCAGTACACATCAATCAATGATGTCTTACAACACCGACCTAAGTACTTTTTTAATTTTTATATCGTTGACACCTATTGATTAGTAACTCTTCCATCCTTATACGAAGATATTCCCAAAATTGATGCCCTTGTGGGGAAGAAAAAGACCATTAAAATTTTGTTTCAAACCTTTTTTCTTCTATTAAAAAAAAAAATACAAATGTGGCTTTGGGAACACTGCTCATCGAGCCATGTTTTAAACTTGTAATCTCCGAATGTGTGGTGATTCGGTTAGATATTATACGCTTGAACACCAATAATATACGATGCAATCTCGAAGACCGAGCCACGAAATATAATCGAGGAAAAACCGTGTTTACAACGGATGAAACGAGATGATTCGCGTAGGTATATTTAGTAGTTTGTACATAGCGTTGAATTCAGTGAACTGTCGACATTGCGGAATGACACGAAGGGATATAGTTGATGGGTGTCATTCGACTCGATCGATCAATAAAAACGAGAAAATATTTACTGTCGAAGTGTCACAACGAATGACAACTTTTTATTTCGTGAAATTTAACGGCGCTCGACATATTTACGCGTAAAAATAATGTATAAATAAAAAAGTCGACAGAAGCACAATTAAGGAAACGAATTGAAGGGAAAAAAAAGAAATCCCAGTAACGTAAAATTTCTTTTTCAGAGATCGCTCAACAACGTTTCACAATACGCATGATTAGCACGTGGACCTTTTTTTCTGAAATAATTATAACTGGGCCAAAGATAAAGGTATGGGCGTCGCTGATTGCTCAATTTTAAGGTGATACATTGAGCTATTTATAAAAAAATTACGATACCTCCATTTGCTTCGCCATTTACGTAGGATGAATTTAATATATGAACTATTTTGGAGTAGTGACTGAAGTTGACATGCGACACCAATTAGCTCAATATTAATCCACCAAAGTGAGTTATTACGGTGATACCGCCATATATTATTCAGATATTCGTACAAATTTCATCCTATTCTTGGTGGGAGCCGATGAAAAAAAAAAGAATGTTCATTTTCAACACACCCTAAATCTATACTGCTTAAAAATTGCAATTTCCCTCGGTTGAAAAATCCTCTAAACTTATTTCATAAAAAAAAGAGAGAATTATCGAACAGCCTAAATTAGACTTTCATAGGATTCATTCGAATTTTGTGAATATAAAAAAAAATAACGAATGCAAAAGAATTACAGCGATGTTCCACAATCATCTTTATCAAAGAACAATATAACTAATAAATAATACTACAAAAAACACACACACACACACACACACACACAATTTTTCATAGCGTTTTCTTTTTTATCAGACAGATTTTTGATACAACTCTGAAACGAGAAGTATCGTATATCCCCGATACACGAATAACTATGAGATGACGATGGACGGGAGAAAGAAATAAACGCGATCTAGGTGAAAACAAAGAAAGAAAAAAAGAAGAAACGAAGCGGGTTAATAGCCACGAGCGTAATAACGACTCTCTGTGCGATAGAATGTACGTGCAGAAGCGGAAGAGCGTGTAGGTGCACTGTAGGTGGTTGACTGCCTCACCCGTACGAGAGAAAGAGGGAGAGAAAGAGAGAGAGAGAGTGAGTTTCCACTATTTTAGGCCCCTAGACGAGACACGATGGGCACGGCCAATACCAGAATCTACATAGTACGAGCTTCGATCGATTCCACCGTATACATACACAGAGAAACACACACCCTATACACATGTATATAGGGTAGTAGTGAAACGCGGGTCTCTCTCGTCACATAGCTATACTGTTTGACTATCAAGATTCGTAGGGGCGCTTCGCCGCGAAAGCGCGCTACGACGAATAAAAAAGAAGAGGCGAACGCCCGAGCCAATAGCCTGGGTTCGCCACGACCGCGTGGTCCCGAAGCTCTCTTTCCCGCCGTGGCCTGCCTCACTGGCTCTGCTCTCGTCCCATCTCTTCTTTGCCGAGCATTCGCCGTACCGTAATCCACGGCGACCGAAAAAAGAAGAAAAAAAAATGCATTGATTCTCCGCTTCCTCGCTCATTCTTTTTTTCTGTTTCATTTTTCCTTTTCTCTCTCTCTCTCTCTATGTGCCTTCTTTCGACATGGGAATAGCTCTGTCCGTACCGATACCGCACACGTGCGAGAGCAACACAGCCTGTAAAATCACAAAATGAAAGAAGTGGGAGATACGATCGAACGTCGAGGGAAAGAAAAAAACGCGGCTAATTGGAAAAAATTGCTATTGGTATGGCAATAGGCAAGTTCATAGCTGAGCTTGTTCTCCCACGAAGAGGAGTCTCGAGAACTGACTACTCATGTTTCTCTGAATAATTCTAAATCGCAATCTATTTTCATAGCCAGCCTGGAAACTCTAGGAATCTTCGATAAGCCTTGTCGGGATTTTTCTAATTTGTTTGTATATATTTATTTTTTTAGTAAAATAAAGGTATTGGGCAAAAAAGGAATGACAGGGCTTGTATCGATTATAATTAAACAAAACTTTAAAATCTTGTGTGTTTCATTAAGCTAGAATCATTTTTAATTTCTTTTTTTTTTTGTTTGCAAATTTTTCATTGCCAAGCCTTGCAAATTGCTTTCTCATTGCTTAGTATTTTTGACAAAGCTTTTTTTTTCTTACAAAGCTTACTCTATGAGGAAGCCAAAATTGAAAAAAAAAAGGCGTTATCAAAGATACCAAATAATGAGGAAGCAATTTGCAAGGTTCTACTTTGCAGACTTGTTTTACATATCTTTCATTATTATTTTTTTTCTTTTTTTTAGTGTTGCCTATTTTCAATCGACATTGCCGAGCGAGTTGTCGAAAACTCGTTGGAATTATATGACGCGATGCTACTGAATAAAGCATTTCCATAATACCGTCAGTCGTAACTGCGTGAGAGAACGATCCTGCGATAAATGTTTATTTCATACGACGTAATAGTCGCGCGAATTTGCCATTGGGAATCGTACGAGTTTTACTATTGTGATAGGATAACGATAGCTCTCGATACTAGAGGCGGTTATTATTATTATTATACGCGGGAGGACTAGTGTTTATAGTGTTTTGATGTAACGAGGGGAATGAAAACCCCTGTAATAGACTGAGAGATTCGAGGCTCTTCCCACGAAGCAGTGAAAGTGAAGTTCTGTGTGCGCTGAGATTAGTTCACGTGCTGTCGACCGACACTTTTGCCCGTATAGAAGAGCTCAACGACGGTGCCGTCGTGGGTGTTGCTCTCTGTGTTGTGTGTTGTGTACCACACAGACCGAGAGAGAGAGACAGTCTCCTCTCGTCCCAACGTCAAAAGGCTCTGAAGGCAGCCTCCGCGCTCTGCGCGTCCTCCACGCGAGAGTCAGCAATGTATGTTCACGAGATGCCACAATGTGTTGGGGTATGTAGCGCGGTAGCAACGGGCTTTAGCTATGTGTTCAAGGTAGCCCATTGTTTCTCGAAACGTAGGAACGAGAGTGAGAGAGAGAGAGAGAGAGAGAGAGAGAGAGAGAGAGAGAGAGAGAGAGAGAGAGAGAGAGAGAGAAGAAGGGTAGGAGGATATATGCAATTGAAACGTTCGTGCAACGCAGAATGCCCTCTTCGCACAGCCCCAGCTACGCTCCAAGCGCGATAACTATTTGCCTTGTAGTTACCCAGCTGGTGTGCCATGTCGTTTTCCCAAAGGTCGATTAGTCGCCTGTTGGCCAAGCCAAATGTCTGACCGAGAATAAGCATTATTCAAGATGAAAACAAAATCGTTAAAAGTAAAACTTAACAACGTGGATTCATGTAATCTTGATTGTTCCAGCCAAAGCAGCTTTATAACACGATTTCCGCGTTGAGAAAAATGTTCCTTTTTGTTGTTGTTGTTGTTTGTTTGTTTGTCATCTAATTTAGTTTTTGTAATTTAATTTATCTGTACAACCTGTGGCGTTCACAAATCTCATATAAAATCTGACCGAAATTTGTCGAGGTTTTATATAAAAAAAAAAAAATTGAGGCAATGAATTATTTTCACGTAACAGATAATACAGTTTTATCTCACAATCAGCTCGCGTGCAGCCATCTCCGTGTCGAGAAAGAAGATTAAGAGGGAAAAAGAACGATAAAAAGTAACCAGAGGATACTCTATGTATCCAGTGTACTCGCATATAATACTCGTTCGAAATTGCAGAACGTAGCAGCAGCAGGTATATACAGTGCATGGGACTCTGCAAAACCCACGAGTGTAATCTCGAGTCTTGACCTTAATGGGCTAGTCGTCGTCGCACTCGTCGTCTTCGTCGTGCCACACCACAGAGCATCGCCGACGTCGTAGTCGTTGTCCCCAGGTGGACTTTCCGAGTTCCCAGCTATCTTCCACTACACCAGTTATGTATTAAGGCTCTCTCACTGTGGCGGTACCGTAGGGTCTTTACTCTCTTCCCTTTCACGTTCTTTGCCAACTCTCGTATATAAACACGCACATTTTCGGCATTAATTAGCGAATTTACGAGACTCCATAATCTCTGTCACAGATCACAGCTATGAACAAAATCTAATCTGCTAATTACTGTTGAAGCACTGAAAACAAAAGCCTTAACATGATAAAATATAACTTAGCTTGAAAATGTTAACTATTCTAACTTTGAGATTAAAGGCCAACCTGGTGAAAATATTTCGCTGACCATTTGTCTGAAAAACACTAACCGGCTCAGTGACTTTCACAGAGTTTCCTACATTTTTTTTTTTTCAAAGTTTCTCTGGTATTTGCTGAAAATCTCTGCAATTTTGTTCGCACAAACTCCAACAGTTACAGTTTATCAGAGAGATTTGGAGTGTGTTCTGAAAAATTGTAGGAAACTCGGATTTTTTCAGATAATGCGAGTTCATGAAGTTTCACAGAACTTAAATGGCTTCTAAATGTCAAAGATAAATCGGCATAAAGTATCAGAGATTTTCAGAACAATCAGGAATATTTAGTTTCGGACAAGGCAATTCATTTCTCTGAAAATTGCGAAAAGTGACAGAAATTCAGAGGTACTTTCAGATATATTCAGAGAAATATTTTCACCAGGGCAAAAATATAATTATCGAAGCTTTTATGATATTTCACTGTTAAAATAGCGTAAAAATGTACTTGTAATAAAATAAGAATAATAAAAACAAATTTGTAAGATTGAACACGGGTCGAAAAATAGCTGATCTTTACTCAATTTAAAAAAAAATAAATTTGTTATTTAAGGATTGGGAGAAGGATATGTTATTAAGCATAGTTTCGACTATGTTTACATCAAATTTTATTGAAAAATATTTTTTTTAATTCTAAATTTATAATATACAAAATGGTGCACCAGTATTTCAGTGGTAATTTATCGGAAAAATAAACAAAACGAAACATTTTCGTAATCTGTATCCTTAAACGATGTCATTTTTTTCATCTTAAAAGTTACTATTTTTTAAGGTTCTTTGAATATCTTTTTGTATGAATCACCATCTTGTGTCTCTTATATAAGTTTAGAATTAAAAAATATTTTTCGATAAAAAATGGTATAAAAATACTTCAAAGTATGTTTACCGACATATCCTTAAATAACAAATTACATTTTCTTTTTTAAATTAGTAAATATCAGCTATTTTTCGACCTGTCGCAAAAAAAACAAAAAATTTAATAACAAATCTCCGTTAAATTTCGGCTTTTTGTAATTACAATATTCGCTCATTTCTCTTACTAAATTCTATAAATAAACAATTAGTCGTAGTAGTTAATGAAATAAATTGCGCTGGTCACGGAGCTTGTGACTCATTTTCATACGTCGTTCTAAAAGCATTTTTATTAAATTTCAATTCGATTTATAAGGAGTATAAAATTAATATAAAAAAAAAAACGTTGTAATATATTTATAATAATACCGAGGTTGCGATGTGTTTGGTACAGAGTTTCTAGTATCCTCGGAAATTTCCGCCAGGACCGGGTGGTCGTTGAAGATCGAGACGCGGTGTACCCTCGTAACTGACCTGAGCACTAAAGCCGTGCTTCCAATCGGCGGTGTAGCGTACTATTTGCGTGCGACCATCCGGCAATTGGACTCTGTACTCTCCCCTTGTTACGTCACCGTCGCTTATCGCGTTGTGCGAATAATCGTTGCCAAATGCATCCTCCTTGACAGCGTAATTAAAGTCGAAGGGCATTCCTGGCTCGTGAACATGATCGGGATGCTGCAAACATAAACGTCTTCGATTAGTTCGACGGCTCTCAATATATACCGTTACTATACAATAAGTCAGACCACTTTTTTTTTTTTTTTTTTCTGTACTATGTACACGTTGTGATTCATCGCGCTGATGAGATACGTCAATAACTGTCGATGCTTCTTTTTTATTATCGAAAGAATGTCTGCAAAGGCGTGGACGAGAATGCAGCCGAGCCTCGCCCTCTCATAATATTCCTCATATTTCTCATCGTGTGCAGACCAACCGCGGTGTACAAGCCCAACGCCAGTTTATAAGGATGTCTTTTAATTTGATTGGATTTTTATTAACTTCATCACTCAACCATTTATTTCCAGGTTAAATAAATATTTCTTCGGTTCTCATGCCTTTAAGATGAAGTTCCAGCATAAATTCAGTTTGAATATTACCGTTTGCGTATAAAAATGAAGAAGAAGCATGGACGGTATACTTTTTAAAAGAGCCATTAATATGTAAAAAAATTTTGACAGAACAAAAAGGAAAAAAAGAATCAGTAAAAATATTATAAATATCTGGAAGTTGATATTCTTCGATCACTGTAGCAAAAGTCAGCTTTCTTCAACTCTGTTCGAGAAGATACAAGGAAAGTAGAAGGCCAAGTCGTATAATCAGGTATAAACTCTCTTTTCATTTTCTTTTTTTGCGGCGTATATAGGCGCGTGAGAGCAAAGTGGCAAGAATTTCCTTATGAGCCAGTGTTACATTGATGCACAACTCGGTGACCAGGAAGAGCATCGTGTTTAACTTGGGCCCGGCAATCACAGAGCTGGAGAATCCGCGCGAGGCCGGAGAGAGAGGAAAAAAAAAAGCTCGAATGCTGCTACCTTTAATGATCCGAGGTACTTGGTCCGCGTTGCAGATGCGTCCATAGGAAATCGGACAATTTGTGAAGCGAGTTTTGCAGCCGCTCCCCAATCCCCCTCGTCGCTCGCTTATAGCGGTCTTCCGACGCGAATCACAAGACGGTGCAATATACAATTTTCTCCGTTGGTGTTACGAAGCACAGATAAAGGGAGAAAGACGCTTGTGAACCAAGCTATATATTCCCTCCACCGGCGAATGATTTTCAAGTGAGAAAGTATCGCGAATCGAACACGATCGGTACCATCATTTCATCTCGAGCCTTCTTTTCTCCTCCTCGTGGATTTCCTCATACTCTGCATAATTCGCGAATTTACGATATGCAGGTGGTAGACAAGTTGTATTGGAAAATGTCTTGCAAGGATTTTCATCTCTCTTTCTATCTCTCGATTAATCGGAATCTATTCAATGGTGGTGTTTATAAATAAAAAGTTTTCTTAATGATGTCGACGCTGCTGCGAGTCTTTTTATTGGACATTTATTTATGAGAGAGTTTGACATCAAACCACTTCTGTAGCTTGTTAATCTCGTGGTTTTGAGCCTCATGTTGAATTCATGAGTACGGGGTGAGGTAAACCACACTTGATGTTCCAAGGGTTAAATATCAAATAAATCATGTACATAAAAACGTTCGAAATTCTCTTTGCAGACGTCGTTACAAAGTTTCGAGAAATAAACAATTATTTCATATAAATATTGTTGGGACTGAGCCACATAAAAATCATGAATATTAAATGTTACAATTATTATTTCATGAATTTGTAAAAGAAAAAATTTCGACGAAACAAAAAATGTTTGATCGGTCTATGCCTGGACAAAATTTGTCGACGATTTTTTTTTTGATCGGTCTATGCCCCGATTGAGTTTAAAATTTTTCAACGAAAAAAAAAGATTTCTGATCGGTCTATGCCTGGAAGAAATTTGAAATTTTTTGAAAAATTGTCTGCAGCACATGGCGACTTTACATGCAAATAATTATCACATATCGATTTACTACATATTTCATAAACTTGCCAAGTACTATAGCCACTTTTTTCCTCTACAAATTTTGTTGTATTAAAAATCTTTTAGAATGATGATATGAAAATTTCGAAATGAAAAAAAAAAAGAAAAGAAAACTATTGACAAATACGTTCTACGAGGTAACAATTTAAAGTGAAGAAAAACAATTGTTGACTTACATCAGGCGGAAGTTTGTTTCCATTGTTTCCACTGGGCACACCAGGATAATCCGGGAATGTCGGTGTAGGTCTTGGTCCTGGTGCGGGATATCCGCCACCGGGTGTAGGCCTTGTGGGCGATGGGAAACCTGGCGTGGGTCTTGGACCCGGACTGGGATAACCGGGTCTTCCTGGTGTTGGTCCTGGTCCGGGCCGGCTCGGGCCCGTAGGTCTCGGCGTCACGGGGAAAGAAGGCGTAGGACGTGGTCCCGGTGGAAATGAGGGGGTCGGCCGTGGAAACGGCACGCTCGGAGTGTTGTAATTGTAGCCTTTCGTGGGCTCGGGCGGCAGATAAGTATTGCGCCTCGTTCCAGGTGGCAGATCACCCAAGACGCAGCTCAACGTCGTCCAGCAGAGGATCACCGCTAACTGCGAATAAAACGGTGAAATTTCATGTACACGTATACAACGAAACAGAAAAAGAGCAACGGATAGCTATGGCGTAACCATGATGTTTCGGACTGAATTGCGTATAGCTATTTGAGGGAGCTCATTTAGGAATAGATGAACTTTTAATGTGTAACGACGAAATGTGATATTCTTTTTGAATTTCAAGACCACTTTTACATTAACTCAAATGCTTTTTTTTTTTTTGCTTCCTCATAGAGGAACCTTTGTGTTCGTGAAAAAAAAATCTTTTGTATGTGATAGAGGGCCTAAAATTCATATTGCCATAACTCGGGAACTACTCGACCGAATCATCTCAAATTTTTGTGCCATGTACAGCACAGTCAGGCGTCTCATTGGTATAGATTTTATAAAAGTCTATTGAAGAATTTTGATTTTATGGAATTTTTTAGATTTTCAAAAATGTCTGTGAACACTCTAACTGGAAAAATTTCCATCGGACTGAAACTTGGAACAAAAGTTCATCGGTGTGGTGCTTCGTTTAGCATTGAATTTTGGAGAAATCGATGAAGTAGTTCAAATTTGATAGAAATTCGTATTTTCGTAATTTTTTTGAAAATGCTATAACTCGAGAACGGTTCAAGCAAGTGGTCTAAAATTTGGCATAAATCTCAAAAAGAGTGTCTGAATATTTGATACTGAATTTGGGTAACATCGATAAAACAGTTAAAATTTTACATAAATTAGCATTTTCCTAATTTTTTGTCTCAAAGCATTTGCAAAACCGAACCTTGCTTCACAATTTTTGTTGATCCGCCATCCACAAAGTTTCCTCTATGAGGAATCCAAATTAAACAGTGTACTTTATCGGAGAGTTTGTGAGGCCAAAAAAAAAATGAGGAAGCAATGTGCAAGGTTCGACTTTGAACCCTTTTTTTAAAATTAAGATAATTACTTAGTAAACTGTATATGCGTTTTACGAAGATTGTTTACAATCTTAAGAATATTTTTTGTACACTCAGAAATATTGGTAATATTTTCAATAGTAAGCGTGTCGATTCTTAAACGTCGGATTCCTCGAGAGCGCTATGTTCAAGGGCGTAGTAGAGCATTAAAAAAAAATCTCGGATTTTCTTGGGGTTTCCCGAGGCGTGTGTTTTCTCGGTCCCCGCGGGGCATCCTATCGGGTTCTCCCTGCCTGCTCGACACGAGGGAATTGAACCGGCAAAACTTGGTGGATTATGAAAATTTTTCATAAATATTTAACAAGCTAGTAAAGATAGCGAACGAAACCTTCCCACACTCCACCTCATCGTTTTTTTTTTCTACCTTTCTTTTTATTCTATCTTCAGATTTTCTTTTTACCCCTCAGCCCAGGTTTTTGCCATTCTTTGTAGTCGTTTTACGACATGGCGCTCTTGCTTCTCGGATAAAACTTCGGTATCCCCTCTCCCCATAGACAACGTCACTTTTATTTACTTTCGACATGTACTTCTTCTATGCTCATTACATATTTTACGGATTATTCATTATTTTATCGAAAAAAAAAAAAAAAAAACAAATCGCCTGTGTGACACAAAAAATGTTCACTCTTATATAAAATTGTAAAAAAATAAACGATTCATAAACGTTCTTTGTAAAATAATTAATTAAATAATGGGATAAATGAAAATAAAGTGAAAATATTATAAAATAAAAAAAATGTGTTTGGCAAAACTACCAATACACAAAATCTGTCCACACATTTTTAAAAATTAAATTAGAAGTAAAAAAAAAAATATAAAAAAAAATCATAAATTTTTGCTAAAATTCAGCACAAAATGAGTATATAATAAATGTATAATATACACATAAATATTGAACGATTAATTAAAGCATATTAATTAAAAGTGTTAAAATAAAAAAAAAAGAACATCTATTATAATTATAACGTGATATTAAATAAAAAATAAATCATCAATATAATAAAATTATTATTTACAAGTAAATACATATTTCGTGATAGTTTAATCGGCGTTTAGCTCGCAGTAATTTCATATCCAAAGGCTAAATAGTATAATGCCCTTTAGGATGGATAGTTTATCAGTCTCGTGTGACATATCCCGAGCTTTTTCGCCTTTTTTTTTTGCATTCGCGTCTGTTGTACGATCGAATAAAAAGCCACTCTGTAACGAGTAAACCTTCGAGTGATGCACTGTAGTGTGTAATTCAACGGTACAGAAATACAGGAAAACTAGTAGAGGAATCTTATCGAGACGAGCTTAGGACTACAGCTGGCTACTGCTGTTCATAATTCATAGGATATTTACAGTGTACGAGGGGCTATCAGAGAGCTATGCGTCCGAGTCACCACTCTTTCTCTCACTCTCTCTCTCTCACCATAAACCCTTGTCTACATTTCATACCAACTCTCATGTACCGATATATATACATATATATATATATATCTATATAGGTATAGAATCGTTCCATTGGCAATAATTTATTAACGCGACGATCATAAACAACGCGTGTACTCGACGATGCTTCGCTTATTTCTAATGCTCTTTGCTTTTTCGTTGAGAGGAATAAATGTTTCTTTTGCCTCTGGCAAAGCGTACGCACACACAATTTCGAATTGTGCTGTACATGTATGTATATATACGTCAATAGATACATTTACGTGGACGAGTGTGTCTGTAATACGAACTCTATATAAACTATAGAGATTGAGATATGCCCCGGTTCTTCATTCTGTCGTGTGAAAGAGTGATTAATCGGCTTGCCCTTCATCGTTGGCATCCATAAAACTTGGCATGGATAAAATTCTCTATACAGCTTGCTATACAGACGATATACAACGCCTCCTCGGTCTTGTTGCACTTGACTATGTCATTAAAAAAAAAAGGAAAAAAAAAAAAAGTGTTACCGCTCTTTCTGCCGTTTGTAATGCACTGCATACCATACGTTATTCGCCTACAGGCGGTAAATGACGCGGCTGTAAAACCCGGCAGCCCGTGAGGGAGCATCAAGTAGATAATATAATGTATATATATATCGTGTAGGCACCACCACCAGCCATGGAGTATCGTTAAAATGCATATACTGCGAAAGAGACATTCGGCATGACGTTATTATACGAGATTCTTTGGTATCCAAAACACCTGTGACACCGTTTAAAGCACCGGCAGTGGAAAAAAAATATATGGCACGAGTAACATTTTTAAATGTGTCCTCTTTGTTCTTGAGAGTTTAAGGGGATGTAATTTAAGATTTAAATTGAGAAAAAAAAAATTTGATCCACATTTTTTTGTCCTTTTTTTTTTGACAATAAAAAAACCTGTTAATTTTTACAAAATTTGTAACAATGGAAATTCAATTTTTTAGTTAAATTAACCTGTTTTTTTTTTAATTTGAATTTTTTTATGAAACATATTGTTTTTATTTGAATTATAATACATTATTTATTTTGATGAATAATTGGAATTGTAAATATTTGTTATTATTTTTTATTTCTCTTCGTTAATTCTATTCTTAATCAAAAGATTATACAAATTATTAATAATTCAATTGTGAATTTAGGTACCTAATTAAAATTCAATTTTTTCACCTAAATTTACATTTTTCGAAACATTTAAATTTTGTATGAAATATATTCTATTTATTGAAATAATAATACATTATTTATTTTGATGAATAATTGGAATTGTAAATATTTGTTATTATTTTTTATTTCTCTTCGTTAATTCTATTCTTAATAAAAAGATTATACAAATTATTAATAAGTCAATTGTGAATTTAGGTACCTAATTAAAATTCAATATTTTGGGTAAATTTACATTTTTCGAAAAATTTAAATTTTGTATGAAATATATTCTATTTATTGAAATAGTAATACATTATTTATTTTGATGAATAATTGGAATTGTAAATATTTGTTATTATTTTTTATTTCTCTTCGTTAATTCTATTCTTAATCAAAAGATTATACAAATTATTAATAATTCAATTGTGAATTTAGGTACCTAATTAAAATTTAATTTTTTAGCTAAATTTACATTTTTCGAAAAATTTAAATTTTGTATGAAATATATTCTATTTATTGAAATAATAATACATTATTTATTTCGATGAATAATTGGAATTGTAAATATTTGTTATAAATTTAAAATCCCTCTTCGTTAAATCTATTCTTAATAAAAAAGATTATACAAATTATTAATAATTCAATTGTAAATTTACCTAACTCAGTAAATATTTCAATATTACGAAATTTTACTTTCTATACAGATCAGCTATGCGAAATATGTTTAACGAAATAAGGGAGGTTCATAGATATAAATTCCAAAGTGTAGATAAGAATTTTTTCTTGTTTTTGTTGTACTTTCCCAAGAAGTACACCAGACCACTATTATTTTTTTTCCCATTCCTTTATTACTTAACAATATAATATATTATTATTTTTTAAAAATTAACCGTTTACCATCTTTTTCGCATTATTTCCTGAAACTTTGTTGCTTTTTTTTTTCTGCAGTCAAAAAATACATATATTTTTTTTGTATATCTTAAAGATTGAAAATAATGAAATTTTTGTAAAACTTTTAAGAAAATATACTAGAAACTTAAAAAAAAAAAAAAATGAACCGTTTACCATCTTTCCCGCATTTTTTCCTGAAATTTTATTTCTTAACTGCAGAAAAAAAAACAAAATTTTAGTTTCTTTTTTTTAATAACAATATAATATAATTAATTTTATTGCTTAAAAATATAATACATTGTTCATTTATTTTTTAAGCGTTCATCTATATTTTCTTAAAAATGTTACAAAAATTTAACAAAAAAAATACAAAATTAAAGTGTTCGAGAAGTGCGAGTGATAGGTGCGGAGAAATAATAAGGGGTGGTGGCGCGGCACGCGGTTTCTTCAGTGAATGGTAAAGCGTTTCTCGGTCTCGGTATCGCGAGCACGTAGCGCCAGAGCACAGTGGCAGAAGCGCTGCCACACTCGCCTCTTTCTTTCGTTATATTATTCTCTCCATCTCGCTTCCACTAGAGAGAGGGATCGAGAGCCACAGTGGAATTCTGTTGGCGAAGGTGGGGAAGGGGTCAGAAGAGTGAGTTCTGCTCGAGTGAAGTAGAAGAGTACAAGAGCGAACGTCTCAAGACTCGGCGTATCTCGGCTATAACGCTGCAGTGCACACCGCGCACTTTGCACTGTGTGCACGTTGCATTCGAGTGCAGTGTGTGCAAGTCGGTAGTTAGATGTGACCTATCGCTCTCGTGAAGCGATCACTCTCTCGCACAACACTCCTACTGTCTCTCCTTCGCGTTGCCCTCTCAACCCCTCCCCCCCCCCTTGCCCTTCTTTCCATTTGCCGTTTTAAAATCCGCGAAAGAAATGCAGGTGCAGCTGCAGCTCCTCCATCCCCCAGACCCCTCGCAGTAGTATTCAGCTCAACTCCGTTACCAATGTCCTATGTATATTTCACTACCTCAACAGTCTTTAAACGACAGCTAAAATCATTAATATACGCTTTTACTTCTGCGTACAGTGTCATTTATCGAGTGAACACTAAACTACAATTATGTAAACTGTTTGTCAGTTTCTCAATTACTTTTTGGTGTTCTCAATGATTTTTCGAATTATAAGCAGATGTATGTATTTTTTTATTGAAATGTTTAATTTTTTTGATGGACATTACATTGTTGCAGCAATTTTATACACGAAGGCTTTTGTTTTGATAAAAATTATTACCGGGCATGGAAAAAATATGGAATATTTTAGTAAGTGGCATTTCATTTTAAATGGAAATACTTTGTTTATTATTTCAAATATAAACAAAACCTAATCTGTTGCGAATTTTTTTTTTTTTTTGCGTTTACGTTAGAATTTGAAAAAACCATGTGAAATTCCCTGCTTCAGCACGTTAAGTTGGTCAATACTTAATTGCAACGTAAAATCAACTGGTACACATACAAAAAAAACTACTTACAGCACAAACTAAAATTAGACTCTCAATCGTAAAAAAAAAAAAAAAAAAAAAAAAAAAAAAGCAGCCTTCCAAAAAGTTTCCCATAATGCAATAGAGCCCCGTCTGTACTTGAAGAACCAACGTATATCGACGTAGAGAGAAAAAAAAAAATAAAAAAAAATAAGCTTGGCAATATCACTTTCACAAAACTTTTAATGGCGAAACTTGGAGCCATAAAAGGGTCAATATAAAAATAATTGAGATTCCTTTCACCGGACGATATTCCCCGTTGGTATTTCCTGTCCATTATAGAGCTGGGGTCGACAGAGAGGATAGAGCACACATAAAAGACAATCGAGAATGAAAATGAAAAGGGGGGGGGGGGGGGGGGGGTTCGGGAAGCTAAAACGAAGCTCTCTTCTCATCCGTATTGCAATCGAGCCCTGTTCACCGTTTTCTACGTAACAAAAGTTTCGTATTTATATATATATCTATACATATATATATATATTTCCACAGCCATTTGTATTCCTCGCCACAGAGATGCACCGAGCCTGAAAATTCACATTGTCTCGATACATGTTATATATATATATGGGGCATTCCAAGTCAACTCAATCGTGCATCGGTCTGACCACCTCGGATTCGATTGATGATTTTTTTTTTTTTTGGCATATTAGGTCCAAATATCTTTTTTCAGATTTTTATCACTTGTTTTGTCCTATAAAATAATTCTTTTATTTGAGCTAAAATGACATTCATTTTTTACTCAAAAGTTATGGAAAAAAAATATTATTTTATAGGGTAAAACAAGTGACAGAAATCTGGAAAAAAAAATTTGCACCGAAATATACGAAAAAGAAAAAATCATCACTTGTTTTACCCTATAAAATAATTTTTTTATTTGATCTAAAATGAAATTCATTTTTTACTCAAAAGTTATGGAAAAAAAAAATTATTTTACAGCGTAAAACAAGTGACAAAAATCTGAAAAGAAATATCCTCTTTTTTTAAACCGAAATATACAAAAAAAAAAAAATCGTCAACTCAATCCGAGGAGGTCAGACTGATGACCAAGTCAGCTGACTTGGAATGGCCCATATATATATATCGGGCCGTACATATATCAATACATATGATAGAGCCGCGCGGAAATTCGTCGAATTGTTGACATTCGTTCGACTCTCTCTCTCTCTCTCTCTCACTCTCTCTCATCCTCATCCTCACCGCACAGGAATGAACTGGTCTGCAAAACTTTGCAACTGTGTACTCTGGTTGGTTGTACGCGATAAAGCCACCAAAAAGGAGATTACATACCACACCGGGCAACATCGCCCACGTGGAATTTACGGTTTGATATATCGCGCCTGTTTAAGACAACAATGATAGATATGCACTGTTAAAAACCCGATGTAAAAATCAACCCTGCACGGTGGATATAAATTTCAAACGTGTTAATTGTCAGTGTTAAAAGAAAACTGGTGTCAATTTGCATTGGTTGTTAAAAATTTAATAATCAACTTATAACTAAGATAGACTTAAAATTTTCAGCCGACAATCAGATAATTTTAATAATCACGCTCGTGTAAATTTAACATTATGAAAATAGTATATTAACCAAAAAAAAATCATAAAGTGATTTTGCAAAAAAATGCACAAAATAGTCTCGAATTTATTTCTTAAAAAATAAATTAGCGATATATTCTTGAATTTTACTTGAATTTTTTTGAAGTTCTTGCTAAAAAAAAAAAACTAAATTTTGTGGGAAATTTTTTTTCTTACACAATCACATTTTTCAAAACCTTTTTTTGTTTTCCTTGCCACTTTTGCATAGGAACTTGAAATATAAATTTCCACATTCAGACCGGAAAGACTGAGAGTTTGAGTGTTCTTAAAAAGAGAGAAATAATCTTGAAAAAAAAAAAATTGATCGATCGATGCAGTCGCGTAATTTTACAATGAGACAAGAAAATCATATTTTTTTACAAAGTTATTGAAAAACTTTATCCAGAATAAAACGTTGACTCTAATCTTTATTTGTATGATCCAAGTAGTTTAGATTTTAAAAATCACTTGAAACACTTATTTAGACGTTCTATCGCAGGCACACTGCGAAGTTCGTTTCTTGGTTAACGTCGACATTAAGAAAGAAGAAGAAAAAAGCAATTCTCTTCGTTAGATACTACTCGAGTAACTGTGGCACTGACGTCCATGTAATCAGTGAATATTTCTCTCAATTTTAATCACCAAAACCATTTACGTCTGCGATGTATGATTTCTCCTTTCTATTAACAAATATTTATTTATCTATTATAATCTTTTTTTTTTTTTTAAATACGATTCAAGTGATATTTCGTACATTCACTGATTCCCATCGCGTTCACTGTCCGTTTAGCCGCTATAGTAAAATAAAAAACGTTATCGACGCCGAAGCCAAAGCCGGGACACAGGACGTACCTGAATGCGAAACATGTTTCTCGTTCCCTCGGTCATCCCCTTTATTATCAGCTGCGATAACAACTCGAAATATTCCCGCACCAACGTCGATGATTATTTGTGTTATCTCTTTAATTGAAGAAAGAAAGAAAAAAAAATTAATTATTTATATTATTATCCTTTCGAGATGTACAAAACACCGGAAATTCGTGTACGTGTAATTAAAATAATCAGTAATGATTCATTAGCGTGATGTAAATTTTTTGTGAACGCCGACACCAGACACTACTTGGATAAACGTTTTAAGCAACTGATCCGAGCAGCGAGTACTTCTGTTTATATAGCCTGGGCCTCTAATAAGAGGCCTGGAATCCTTGGTGGTGCACATTCAGAGCCCGAACGTTATCCGACGAGGATGGAGGTGGATAAAGAAGGTGGTGGAGGTGAATATAAGAGGAGAGAAGTCTATCCGATCCGCGATCCGTAAGAAAGAGGGGCAACTCCCTTGCCGGGATAACGCGCGGTTGGCTCTTGTATATATATCCTTACCTTGCGACTCTGTCTCTTCAACTCCTTGTGTCTCTCCGAAGCCCATTCCTCTCACTCGCTTGCTAAGTATACACTGTCTCCTCCACTCCTGAGACTCTGACGGCGCGAACTTCGCGCCGTCAGAGGCCAACAAGACCTCAAGAGCCAAGGGGGGCTGCTGCTGCTGCTGCTGCTGTTGCTGTCTGCTTCTTCGAAATTACACACGCAAAGTATACCCAGTATACACTATTCGATTCGCCCAAACACACCTGCCACTCTGCTTTCGATATAATAACAAAGGTTTTGCCACGACGATGCTGGCAAAACCGAAGTTTTATTCCAATTTTTTTCGTATTTTACGAATTAACGCACTTGAGATTTATGCGATTTTCAAAATTTATTCGTAAGTTAACAATCATTGGTTTGTTTCGATGGTAAAACTATAATTATTAATAATCACAAGGCACGAAATTTGGTTATCGTATAACAATTATTTTCGCTTCTCTGTCAACTTATCATTTGGGTTTAAAATAATTCTATTGGTTTATATTTTATGTATCCGTCGATACACGTTTTTTTGTCTCTGAATTTTAAGAAAAAAATATTCAGCTATACAGAACAAGTATTTTTCTAATAATAATAATTTCTGTAAAACGAAAAGTGTTAGCCAGAGAAAAATGATAATTTAATATGAGAAAAACATCAAGAACTCAGGAAAATTTTCCTCTCATTTTAGGGACAATATATATTTTTTTGTTTTCACCAAAACGTACAACTATTTTTAGCAGGATCCTACAATTTTAATGTCACCAAAGGTCAATAAAGTCTACACTGCTTCAGCATAAAAAAGAGATATAAAAAAAAGAGAATAAAAAAAAAATATGTACACAATATGAAATTGAGATATTTCGTATTGCCCCACAACTGGTATAGTTGCAGTGTACGATGTTAGTTAAGTGAATGCGTGAATAGCCGTATACAATGGATAAACGACGTAGAGGACGTTGCGATACAGATCTATCGTTGGAACGAAATCTCTCAGCACTCGTATCGCATTCTCTCCATTGTTGCAGACCTTCGAAATATGCGTATAGGCACTTAGTGTCTATAAGGTATATCTAAAGATTTTGAGGATCCGCTCGGGAGACGTAGAGTGAATAAGAGGGGCAGTGGGAGAGGTCGAATTCTCATGCCATTATCTTCCTAACGATGGTGATTGATCGACGTCTATATAGCACGCAGAAGAAGGTTGACTTAGGCGAGCGCTCTCTAGGTTACCTCCCCCCCACCCAACCCCTCCCCCTTCTCTCCCTACTTCATACTTCATCACTTACTGCACTATAACAATCCAGAGCTCTCTCATAACATTCTATCCTCTCACGCACTTGACTCTCTCCCATATCTGGTTTAAGGTGATCCTTATATGGGATCTGAAAAGAATGTCATTTCGCAGCCCGTCAAATCGTCTCGAAATGACAAAAAAAAAAGTAGCTAAAATAGAACTTTGTGCAAAGTTCTGCTTCGCAGCTTTTTTAATTTATTTATTTTTAAAGCACAACACAGCAGCCATTTATTCAACCGTGATATCTGTAATATATAGAAATCTGCAATTTCCAAACTAATTACACGCGCGAATATATGGTTAACCTGACTAAATATCTCCACATATGATATTTGACAAAGTGTGTAGCTTGTTGACGCGGTGTTTGATGGTATTCAGTGAATTATAGAACGGGCGAGAAATGTAGCGTTACCGTTTTCGATTCACGTGGATTTAGCTGCAGGCACGCAACTTGGTGTACTTTGAGCTTTCGCGTATTTCTGTGTGTAGAGACGAATGAGAGTAGAACGCGGTTCGATGCCGGTATGGCGGCGGCAAAGGGTCGAACGCCCTCGGCGTCGCCCAACGTCAGAGAACTCACGCGCGCGTCCCTCTCTCTATAACTTTGCACTGCTTCGTGCTTACCGAGAGTGTGTAAACTTGTGTATAAAACGACGAGTGCCGTCATGATGCGGGTGGGCGACGAAAACTTTTCGGGACTTGTAGTAAATGCCAGTAACTGTACAAGCTGTACCCATATGTTTACATATGTAAATGTATCATCACCTTTACAAAGAACTTCGGTTTGAGTTATTGGTAGCCGAGAATTTTAAGTAACAAAAGATAGTAAACTATATCTTTATTTAATCTTGCATAAGTTTTGAATTATGTATCATCAGGCGAAAATCTGGCGACTGAAGCGCCACGCTTAGCTTTTAGCGACATTAGACAACACAACATTTCATAAGACTTTCTTTGTTTCTTTTTCGATTACCTAACAACGGATTTTTCGAAATATTTTTTCTGAATTTTTTTTCTCAATAAGCTGTAGCGCCTAAACTATTGACTTGGGGGAAAAAAAGTCTGGAAACTTTTTCGAAGAACAGTCTAATAAAATTTTGTAAAAAAATTCCTTTGTTAGGTAATCGAAAAAGGAAAAGAAAAGACCCTAGACTTTTTTTTCCCAAGTCAATAGTTTAGGCGCTACAGGTTAATAAAAAAAAAAAATTCTGAAAAAATATTTCGAAAAATCCGTTGTTAGGTAATCGAAAAAGAAACAAAAAAGTATTATAAAATGTTGTTTTTCAAGCAACATCTAAGATGTATGCATGTCAAACCGAAAAATTGACTCTACTTTTACGAAAAACAGTCTAAAATTTTTTTTTGAAAAAATCCGTTGAAAGATAAATGAAAAAGGAAAAGAAAAGTCCCCAGACTGTTTTTTCTCAAGTTAATAGTTTAGGCGCTACACCTTGATAAAGTACATTTTTTGCAGATGCATAAAATTTCAAGGTCATACCCCCTAAACACCTTTTTAGAGTGATTTCTTCGAAACCCCCATTTTTTGGCCGATTATCGTAACCAAAACATAATTCAAATAAATAGTCCATAAAAAAGTCTATTTATTTTCATTTAATCTCTTTTTTAGCAGTTCGACAGACTACATACAGAATTTTGTATACAATCTTTCAAAGCAACAGAATTTTTATAGTACAAAATATTATGCAAAAAAATACGATTTAAATTTAATGGAATAATTTGTCCGAGAGCCTTTTATGAAATATTTTTTTTCCGAATTAAATGTCTAATTCCCCGACGTAAGCCCCTCTAATTAATTTTTGAAACATCTGTCGCAGTTTTTACTGACTTAGTGGCCATCGCTGAGTGTCTGTAGGGGAGAATAACTAATGCATGGAAACAGAAGAAATGGTAGTCAAGTGCGGAAAATAAATTCGAATGAAATAAAGAGTACGTTATGGGTGTCGAAGAGGGTGATATAGCTCGTAGTGAGCTTTTTCTTTTTTTTTTTACCACTCGTATATGCACGGTGGCAATAAAACGCGCGCCAGAAGAGCTCGTATATACGTCGTTTTATTTTTCGAGGGCAGATCGGGCGCGACGTACATCGACGTTTGATCGACGAGATGAGAGAGACACATGGGAGAAGGGAGGGTGGGGGGGCGTCAGAGACCAGTCGAAACGAGCGTAGAGAGGAGGAGAGAGAGAGAGAGAGAGAGAGACGGGAGATAGTGCGAGAGAACGGTAATCGTCGGTTCAACAGAGCGATGTTCTCTCCACGCGTGGTTCGTGTTTCGTCTAGCTTCGAGAGAGTTCACAACGAAGCACCGATGACCGCCGGCGAGGATCTCGCTTCGATCCTCAAACTACATACAATGCATTTGCACATGTCGAACCTACCGCAAATAGTCATTGGAATCTTCGAACCTTTAGTTACTAAAGTTTTTTTTCACGTTTATAATCACTTTTTCGTATCTGAAGTATCCATTTTTTTCTTATCAGATAGAAATACATAAAAGAAAGAGAGCCCTTCTTAATCATTCGCACCATATTTAATTATTTCTTCTAATCCACCTTTAATCTTCCAAATCGAGTTCCAAATCGATTCTCCACATTTAAAAAAAAAAATACGTTAATACCCTCTACTTCCTTACGCGCTTCCTTTTATAACGTGACTCACTCGCATGCATGCAGCGCGCGCATCCGCCAACGGTCGTCCGCGAACAAAAGATTAACAACACACGACACGGCATCGCTTTGTAAGCGTTGTCCTCAAGTTGTCCTTTGAATTTGTTCGCGAATTGCACTTTATTTACTAATATAAATCTTTGGCAGTTTGTCACCGTGTCTCTGGCAGTAAAACGAGCACCCAGAGAATTCCGTGTTCCTCGCTGTTCTCGCACTATTCATCCCGCGTCGTGCAGAGTATATAAATTATATCCAGCGCGATCGATTTAACTCAATTTCCAAAATACCTCCATCAGTCTTATGATAATCCACATACGCAGGGGCAGTGCATTATTTGTTCAATACAGTTATAAATGACCTCTTTTGTACAGTGAACGTGCAGTGCTACAGTGCAGAATTTTAGTGTGTCGCTCGCTCATCGGATGACGAAAGAAGACATCAAAGTTACTAAGTCAACAAGAATACGTGGCCATTTTGTTTTTTTGCTATTTCGATCACGTGACTCTAGAAGACGCCATTTTTGTGATATGAAACGTAAAGAGAAACGCTGTTTTTTAAGTTTTAATATAATCGGCGTCATGAAAGAAAATTTAATTTAATTAATCGGGAGTGTTGAAATTATTTTTCGATCGAAGCAAGAAATTTGCCTTTTTTCGCGATCAGTGTTAATTATTCCTCCAACAGAAGTGAAAAAGTGGTGTAAAAGACGCAGCTTGCCAGTCTCGTCACTTCTTGTCAAGCCAACTGGATTCTTGGATCTCCAGACAAAACTGCGGAACATCTCGTCATCGTAATATAATAATCGAGGGACGGGTATGTAATATTTATGTGTATATATATATATATATTTGTAGGCGGTTAGGATTCCCAACGCTGTTCATTTCATCTGCTACTGCTGCTGTCGCTGCAGGCTTCGGCTTCTGCTGATGCTGTGGCAATCTCGTTACCAGCTGCATTTTCTGCACTCCCTCTCCTGCTGCTGTTGCTTCCATGTCTCTTGTTGTGCGCCAACGTAATCCGTATACACACTTTTCAGCGTTTTCAAGCATTTCCTGTGTCGCTCGGACGAGTATCTAATCGTCAGACATTTTTTTTTATACAGGGTGTCCCACTTTAATCTTCCACCTGATTTATCCCGAAAAATACTGCGAAAATCAAGTTTTGAGTTTTATTGAAAATTTTAGGGTTCGAAGGGGGACGTTAAAAAAAAGAAAGAAAAATTGGTCCAATATTCAAAATGGCGGAGTTACGACGGCCGATATGTATATATATATTTTTTTAATGGCACCATGACTTTTTTCTACCAGTAAATTCGTCATATTAAATTTAACAACTTTTTTATCTTTTTTTTATAAAATTCACATTTGTTAGTTTAAAAAAAAAAAATTCCTTTATGTTCATTCAAAATAATCGGCATTTAAGCCTTCGTAAGATGTATATAAAAAATTAGAATTTTGCAATTTTGTAGTCGTAGAGGAATGTTGTCAGATGAAATACAATCTTTTTCTAGACTTTTTTTTATTAAAAGTTACGAAAAAAGGTTTTATCGGTTTTAGGTGGCTCAGAATCCATTATATATGGGCAGATGGTTAACACCCCCCCCCCCCCCCCCCCCATCACCTCCTCGCCTATATATTTTTGACCGACCTTGTCACAGTGAAATGCGACAATAATTGTCAGCGAATTGAAAACCTTCAATCTTTATTACAGCGACGTGAGAGTTTTTTTTTAATCGCCAAAACTGTCACCATTGAAATCTTTCTAACAAGGTTTCTTTTTCACGAGAATTAAAAATTAAATTTTATCGTATTAACGGAAGCACTTAATACTATGATTATACAAAATATTTTTAAAAAGTGAAAAGTAGCATAATCAAACAATAATTTACATTGCGAAACCAGTTTTTAAATATCTACGCCAAGTTGAAGATTAATTTTTGGTTTCAATAACGTTCAATAAATAATAGCACTAAAAAGGAGGGAAAAAAGTGGCAACTCTATTTAATTGAAAAATAGCATAAAATGAAATCGGAGAATTTTACAAAAAAATGTTGTTGGAAACAACGCTGAAAATCCAAAATTTGATGTTCTCATGATTTTTTTTTTTGCGAGTCGTAGTATTGGCGCTAAAAAATAAACGATGATTATTTTCAGCGATTTTCAATGGCTGGAATATGCAATAAAAAAATCTGTAAAAATTCCTACGTTTTTTCTTCAACCGAACCAACATCCTGAAGAAATGTGAGGACGTTTTGTTGACATGAAAGATTGGGGTGGCCTACTTGACGTGTTTTGCCGCATATCTATGTTTTTACATATATATATTTATAGACGCATAGAGGCGTTGTAAAACGACGCGCTCTTTAGCAAACCTTTGAATAAATTCATTTAATACGAATATTTTGCAATATGATTCATCGCGTGTGGACGTTGATGGGAATTAACAGAGAATCAAAGTCCTCTGAGCTGCAGTCGACGTCAAAATGATCCAGTGCGAGAAATTCGAAAATATGGTAACGCCCACGCAGGTTGATATTTTTTCTTATTCAGGTTAAGAGATTCGTGTTATAATCATGAGTGTATAATGAGTCGCAGTTCTATATTTCTCATCTGCTCATCGTCGAGTGAAAGATAAATAAAATGAGAGGGCGCTGGTCCTGTCAAGCATTTCATCCTGGAATACACTTGAAAAAAAACACACAGATATATATATATATATTTTAATATAATAATATTTAATAATAATATTAATATTAATAATAATAATAATATTTAATATTATAATATAAATTTATATTATATTTTATAAAATATATATATATGCTTTGTATATATATTATATATATATATATACAAAGTCAACATAGCCACTTTTTTTTTATGAACATTCTCGGATATTTTTCAAAATTGACAAAAGCTTCTAACTCAACTCGATGGTAGTCTTTATGACTTTTTTTTCAGATTTCTTAATCTATTTTTGAAAAATGTTGCATTTTTTGTTGTTGTTGTATCCTAAAATTTATAGTATAGGTTGCAGAAAAACAAGTTTTCACATAAAAGTTCTGTTTTCGTATCAGTTTTTCATGATGTTTTGAAAAAAAATTTGTCGCACTGATAACTTTATATTTTCCAGGAAAAAAGAAATTCCAGATTTAAAAAAAAATAAGGCCGATAAATATTTTTTTCTCAAACATCCTGAAAAGCTGATATGAAAATTGCAACTTTTACACCGAGTAATTTTTCATTTCTGCGGCGAGTTATAAAATTATCCGAGAGGGTTGAATGAAACTGGCTGATTTGACGAAGAATGCTCAATGTAAATATGCGTAAATGGCGATACAATATTAACATATGAAAAGGAGACGGAGGCGTCGTCGACATGCGCCCCCGTCTCGTTGAGACAGTCTCGGCTATTTAACTCTGCCCAAGTCTCTCTAATAACTTTGATGATGATGATGATGATGATGTTGATGACGATTATTACGAGTCTGTGCATAAACTAACGCACAAAATATTCACAAAGTATCTGCAAATATCTTAACGACTTGACTTGAGAAATAAAAACAAAAAAACAAAAAAAATCGAACTCCCCTCATTCTCGATATTTGCTGCTACACAGTGGAAATGTGTTACAGCGAGTTATTTCCAAAGGTCAAGGTTTAGGTGCGATTTCTTCGTGCACCGGTGTTTTGCTTCTGCAACTCGTCCAATTCTGTGGAACACGCGCTCCTAAAGACGATGCCGAGGACGCTTGACTTTTATATATATATATAAATATATATAAATATATATATATATTTATATATATGTATATGCATACAAATCGATTGCATTTGTGTATGTATGTATAGCATTTGTCGAGGCGAGCGAACGAGTCGAACAATGAAATACATAGCCGAGGATATAGCAAGTATTGCGATCGGTGGAGAAACAGAAGAAGATGAAGAAGAAGAACGATAAAGCGCAGTCTAGGACGACGAGTACGGCAGTTTAGTCTTTCCGTCCCGGGGTCGTGACCTCACCGAACTATTGTGCTTCTCTCTCTCTTTCTCATGGTTCTTACATGCCATGACCTTTTTCGGTGCTGATGCTCCTCGATCTTCGCTCATCGAGAATAAAGAGCTCAGCGACAGATAGATATTGAGAGACATATAGTTGCTGCTGGGAGGGCAAAATGAGAGAGAGAGAGAGAGAGAGAGAGAGAGAGAGAGAGAGAGAAAGAGTAACAAAGAGAGTGGAAAAATGGTTCGGGATTCCCGAAGATCCGGCGATTGGCTGAACAGCGTAGCGTGCCAATCGCGCCCCTTGTATAGCTGTTTCATTTGGGGCACTGGCGCTTAGACCTTTTCTCTTCTTATTTTCTTTGACATTCGATTTTTCATTTATTCTTTATTGGAACCTCTTTCGACGACTCGAGTTTCGCAGGATAATATATTTTAAACAAGAGGCGAAATTTTGTGCAGCTGATGGGATTTTTAGAAATTTTTATTTCCGATGAAGAAATAAAAATGAAAATGTGATTTAAAGTTTCTACGAAAGTTGCTGGATAAAGTAAAGACTAAATTAGGTAAGACTCGGAGAAGGAGAAGGAAGGGTTAGGGGTAAGTATAAGCTTTATTGCTTCCTCATTGAGGAAGCTTTGTTTTCGTGAAAATAATTTTTTTTTGAGATTCTCATTTCAGCACACTCAGAATGGTCCAAAATGTCGAAAAAAGTGGTTTGGAAAAAATGTCCGTAGGTATGTAAGTATACTCAACCGAATCATCTCAAATTTTTGTGCCATACGCAGTTCAGTCAAGTCTCTCATTGGTATATATTTTATAAAGATCGATTGAAGAATTTTGATTTTATGGAATTTAAAAAATTTTGAAAAATGTCTGTGAAGACTCTAACTCGAACAAATTTCCAGCTATCGGGCTGAAACTTGGCAGAAAAGTTCGTCGAGGTTGTGCGATGTTTGGTATTGAATTTGGATTTTGTAGAAATTCGTATTTTCTTTTTTTTTTTTGAAAATGCTATAACTCGAGAACTGTTCAAGTAACTGATATTAAATTTTGTATAAATCTCAAACAGAGGGTGCCAATGTTTGATACTAAATTTGGGCGAAATTGATAAAGTAAATAAAATTTTATAAAAATTTACATTTTTGTAATTTTTTTTCAAAATTCCATAACTCATGAACGGAATAAGCAACAGATCAAAAATTTTGCATAATTCTTAAAAAGATTGTTTCGACATTTGATACTGAATTTGGGCAACATCGATAAAGCAGTTTTTACAGAAATTTGCATTCGCGTTTTTTTTTTTTTTTTTTTTTTTTTTTTCAAAACATTTGCAAAGTCGAATCTTGCTTCATAACTTTTGTTCGATCCGCCATCCGCAAAGCTTCCTCTATGAGGAAGCCAAATTAAACAATGTACTTTATCATAGAGGAGAGTTTGTGACAGGCAAAAAAAAAAAAAAAATGAGCAAGCATTGTGGAAGATTCGACTTTGAACCCTTTGTTTTAAATTTACGTTGAAATATTAATGAAATGACTAAGTAACACAGTGAAAAGTAACCTATATTCTCTCTTTAATTAAAAACGTTGACTCTTTTCTGCGTCGAGAATGTCGAGTAAATTTTGATTGCAGGTGACACAAAGGATTTTGAGGAAGTGGAGAGCTCTCACTCTCTCTCTCTCTCTCTCTGTGTTCTCCCCTTTGACTTGGAAATAATGCATCGCTCTCCAGTGGAGATGGACGATGATGCGCTGACGAGACAGCCGTCGTCACCTGTGCTGCTGCGGTTCGTCCGGCTCGTAGCTACAATAATGCTGCTACTGTTACATGTACTTACACCTCGTACATACACTGTACCAGTATATCGAAGCAGAAAGGCATTCCCCAGCCAGCAGCACTAGCAGCAGCCTCAGCAGCATCAGCCTCAGCAGCAGCAGCAGCAGCAGCAACACGATGAACGTCGAGAGCGCGGAATGAAAGTGAAAACTTTGCTCTGCTCGGAGATGACCTACTGTTTGCCAAGAATCTAGGTGGCTCGGAGCGGTGCGCGATGTCGTCGTAGAGTCGTCCCGAGAGCTTCGCCGTGGAGCCTCTACGTCCTTATTCCAAGCTGCACAGACATACACATACGCATAGAGCGAAGCATCATCCGCGTGCCCTGTTGAACGAGCAGAGTCATTCAGCTCTCGTCGAGACCTATTATACAGAGTTACAAGAGCGAATAATAAAACTTGTGTATACATGCAGTTTCCACCGCGGCGATCTCACGTAACAGTGCACCTAGTAATAACTCACCGAAAGCAAAACACTACTTATAATGCTATTAAGCTTTTTATGTAACGCCATATAGCAGGCGATCGTACATTTAATATTTAAGAAAAATTGGAGCTGCAAAAGAAGAGAGCATTAAAAACGTCGGTTTTCGAACGGCTAATAATAACGCAATTAAATTGATGAAATGCCTATGGCGTAAATTAGATATGAAACAAAAAAAGGTAAAAATGATTAAGGGGAAGGCATAGTGACGGGTCGAAAAATAGATAATTTTATTAATTTTTTCTTTTTCTTATTAAAATTGTTGGCTTGGTATGCTCGGGTTTTATCATAAAAACATCACATTTACCACTCCTAGGTAACAATGTTAATAGTTCAGTACAAAAGTATCACGTGTTGCGGTCACGATTTATGCAATTTAACCTACGCGTGTAATACTTCATCAGCACAATGGTCTGGATGTGTGAAAAGTTAATATAACACAAGTCATCCTCTTCATAATAATATTGTAAATAGGATAGACTGTAATGCTTGTGCAAGGACTTTAGCGGTAAGAGACAATGTATGCGGCTTATGTACACTATATAGAAAAGTAGTAATGGGCCAAGTTGCATTTACACCGAGCAGATCTAATCGGTTTTGTAAATTTACCGGATATTTCGTAAAGTTTCTTTGTTCGATGACGAAATATTAGCCCCGGTGCGATCTCCGGCAATGTTACTCTTGCTCCTGGTACCACCGATCATCATCATCATCATCATCATCATCATCATGACGAGGACGAAGAGAAGAAGATGATTTCAACATGGTCGATGAGAACAATTTGATATTTCCACGATCTTTTCTAACCAGCCATACATAATAATAGCTGAGACACAATACTGATTTTATACTTTTCGTCTCTCGCTCCATATGTCTCGGATCATTTATCTTGACATGGGCACATATAGGACATCCCGGACCTCCTCTTAGTCATGAATCGCGTTATTTAAATTTGTTTCCTTTTGTATTACATTTCTTTTCACCATGACACAAAATCACCGGAAATCGATTTTACGCAATCGTTAAAAATACTATTAGTTTCAAATTAATATTAATATTAATATTATCAATATATTGTATAATTTTTTTTTACTAACATTAACGACATTGATTGATTTCATTTTTACTTGATTATTTTCTTTGCTTTAATGTCATCTTCAGAAATGTTTTATTTTTTGATGAAGATTCACACCGTCATTTTTACAAAAATAATTTAAAAAAAAAAATTATTGACTCAGAATTAATTGATAAAAAAAAATCGGGACATACAAAATCGGCTCTACAAAATATAAATTGACACATAAAAGTAGAGTACGGCCAGAATTAATGAAGCCTGGAATGTGCCATATAATTGTCGAAAGTTTTTAGAGGGTTCGATATGTGGTTACGTCGTACTTTTGACATATACAGCAATGCATATGTCAAAGGCGTATGACGTTGATGTCCGCGTTAGGCCGTTGACGAGAGTGCAACGATAAATATTCATAGGGAAAGGTACAGCATTCGTTAAACCAAAGAGATAAAAAAAAAAGTAATATATAAATATATAGTATATATAATAATTATGTGAACGATAACGGCGCGATAATAATTAATAATCTACGGTGAATCTAAACGAGGATATTGAGAGTGGCGTATAAGTATGTAACCGAATGTCGAATACGCTGATATTGGTATTAGAGAATTTGCTGTATACTCGGTGTGTATGTACGTATTATGACTCCAGTACACATGATGCAAGGGAGCATATCTCGCGTTTGATGTTCCGACGGTCATACGTTAAGGTCATTTGCACGCTTGCTCCGCTGAGACTTTACTAGAGAGACTGCTAAATGTGTGAATGCATCTGTGTGAGGTATTCCACCAAGATTTATGGGCATCGGGTTAGGCCTGAGCTCCAGGCGCCCCTTATCTTCTTTTGCTCTTTCTTTTTCTTCTTCTTCTTCTTCTTCTTCTTCTTCTTCGCCTACCTTGCCTCCTTCTTTCGCGTGGATATGAGTTACGATTTTAGTCGTTCGTCTTCCAGAATCTACCTACACTCTCTCACGCTTTAGCGAAAATATGTTTTAGCTCGGGCCAACAAAATCGCAGAGCTTGGAGTGTGCTGCGTTTCTCGAAAGCAGGCATGAGACTCGCCGGAGCAGCACCTCTCTTGACTGAGTAGCTGTGCTGTACGTAACTGACTGACACGCCGAACGTTAATCTCGCCTTAAAGTCTCGACTACTTTTTTTTTTTTTTCGTTATTTACTTTTGGCATCAGGGATTATTATAGATTCGCGCTTGTAGAATAAAATTTTCGAGAGATAGCAATGAAGATTAGGATCTTAAGCCGAATTCGCATTGTCTGCTTATTATTTTCGACTCTTTTTTTTAAGGTTTTCTCTATAAGGAAATATAATGATCGGTTTTAGCTTCGCAAGATGCTGCGTTTTACACTTGGAAATAATGAGGAAGCAACATGTATAAAATCTCTTGTATAAAATCTGAGTTCAACAGGTCAAAGTTGACATCAGTACGTCACAGTATAATTTTTTTTTTGGTCATTCAAAGTTCTGTATAACCAAAACTGTATTATAGAAGCGGTGTAGATAAATATTTTTCTTTGAATTCCAATTGTTTAAAAAAATTATATTTGAAAAACGCTGTAAGTCATATTTGCACAAGGCTTTTTCATCAACTCTGTTTACTTTTATCAGAACTATGCGGCTGGTGTAAGAAACCATATGTGATAAATTTCAGTGTCATAATTCAGAGAATTTTAATTGTCAGAAAAATTAAGTCTGGTTGTGATGGAACGTAGAATTCGTCAAATTTTCCCTCGTAGAATTCGGATGACGGATTGCATTTAATTCAATGTTCCAGGGACAATAGTGACTTTTTTACCACCATTATTATTTTTGAAATTAATTCTTTTGCTAAATGTTACTCAAAATAGGTTCAATCTGTGTAAAAAGTTATAGGAAACCTAATATTTTTCTGGTTTATGAAAAAAAGAAAAAATGGTTGCATTAAAACTCTTCGTTCTTGTCGCATTTTTTCCTTCTTAAAAATAACATTGTAAATATCGTTTGCCTTGCGAAAGATTGGTCGAGAGGAATTTATCGGTACCAGGTACAAGCAATTGGCAAAAGGTTCAAGTACTTTTCCTCTTCTATAATATATGTTCTCTCGTCGGGGGGATGAAGGCGAATCGAGAGGAGTCAGCCAGGTGCTCCACTGATGCCGGAGGATCCCCGTCCAACCTGTCGAACTATATACTCTGGGCACCGAGAGGCGCAGTCCTCCCGTGACATTAAGAGGGCACACCTAGATCTGGCACAAGCGTAGCGGCTGGTGATCACGTTGATCCAGTCCCTTCGGCAGTTCGCACGCGATGAGCAGCTATATATCGCATAACGCGAACACCAACAGTTATTTGTACACAAATTGTATAGCAAAAAAATCATTGTAATCGTCGTAGAGAAGAGTTTCCCAGGGAAAACGTCATGAGGAGTCGGCTCATAAGTAAAAGCATAAAGTAGTTGTAGCACTTTTGACTCTCCAGCAGGAGCTAGAGAAGCAAGACACAATAATCATCGCCATAGGCAATATATGCACCTGATTCAGCTGTATTCACTGCCTCTGATAATTCGCCAGAGGACCTTCATGCTTGTTGCAGAGAATTTTAACGTGCCTTCACTGTGACCTTACAATTGAAACTGACAGTTGAATCTATATTGATGTACTGTTTCACAAGCATTCGGGTATTGTACTCCTGGAATAATTGTAACTATGGAAGGTTTTGGATTTTGAGGTATGAAGGGCTACAACACACCTGCAACTTGTGACCGGAAAACGGGAGTTGGTTTCCCTCGACGTCAGAACCTCGTATCGACTCCTCGAGAGAGCTTCGTTATACTTGAACATTAATTTGAAAATTTACGATTTAAATGACTTTGAAAACTGTGCCGTGGGCAGTCGAATTCAAGCGCAAATAGCACGTCGAAATGTTCACACCCGACTGTTTGACGAAGACGCTGGCATCGACAGCGTCGCGACGAATTACGTCGACCCTTATCGACCAACAGGGTCATGAGTGAGTCGAAGCGTAGAAGGATTGAGAACCGAAAATCACTTGCTTGTCGGATTTGTAAGGAGGCACTTCGGTTCTTGAGGAGACCCAGTCTTTATTGTCGATCTTAATTAATATTTCTTCTATGATTAATAATTATTCAATTATCGATAACCTGCGAAATTTCACCGTGAAAAGTTTGGAAATCTTGTCAACAATTCGTTTGGGTGAACTGTGGCTCGTCAACGAGACTTGTTAACAGATTATCATCAACGTACGTCAAACTTAATTCGCTTGTGCTCCCTGTTTGTCTTTCTTGATTCCGCTCACCCTTGCAACATTATTCCCCCTTTGGGTCGTATAATTGAACTCCTTGCGTAATTGATACCGACGAAATTAAGAGTAGGAAAAATAGCGTCTTTTTCAAAGTTAAAAAAAACTGCACTTGACACAATTGTTCAGTTTTGTGGTTCACCAGTAATGATACTGATCAGGGTAATAGCTTTTGTACATAAAATTGCTGCACCATTTAATTCTAATGATTTCTAGGTGGTATAATTTTTCTTTTCCATAAGAAATCAATTTTTTTTATTATTAAAAAACGAAGAAATTGTATTTGTTTTGTTTTACATAGCACTTACATTATAGTTTGATGCCATTGTCATAGTGAAAGTTGTTGAATTTTATGAAGAGTGAATCCAACGAGTTTCCATTTAATTTTCTACATATTTATTTGAGCTAATAAAATGTACAATCAACGTAAACATAAATGACCTCGCTGCGAATCATAAAAATATAGGTTTAGTAGGTATTAAGGTATAACGAGCGTCTCCGTCTGTATTTGCACAGTTCATATTTGCTTTCAGAGAGTATAAAGTGTCAAGGGAAACTCTTTGAGTCTGTGGGATGAGGTATAAGGCCAGGCGTATTGAAAGAACAAAAAAGAAAGAAAAAAAAAAAAAAAAAATGTTTTCCCACTGGGACAATAACGCGGAGCTAGGAAGATAGTTCCCTTCTCTCTCTCGATACTATTTTACCCTCTCTATGCTATCGCCGTTTTATTGCATGACCATCAGAAGTAGTCACAAGTTTTATTCGGTATATACTGTAAAGAAATTCAACGAGAAGTCTGTCAGCATTGAGTTCCTCTTGATGGGTTTATTCGTAGTTTTTAACAGAAATATTCTCTCCACAAACATCTTCAGAAATTTTGTGTTAATTTAACACTCGTTTCTTTTTTTTTTTGTATAAAAAGATACCTTTTCTAGTCAGGATTTGAAATAAAAAGCACAAAAAAATTGCATGCCTTTTGGTATTCATAACGGTATTATGATAATCGTAAAATGTAAAATAATCTGTTCAGTTAAGTGCACAAAATATTTGTTTTTTTCTCCGACTAAAAAGCTACAAATAATTAAGTTGAATCAACCGATTTGGTTTTTCAAGCTAACCGAATTTCTTTTCAATGCATGAACCAAACATCTTGCTATTATTACATCGACCTTTAGTCGATGGTATCCGACCGCAGTCAAATAATTTTGTATTCGTTGAACAATTTTATTTTCCCACTGATAAAAACGGCAATAATAATTTAATTTAGAAAACAGGGGAAAGGTGGCAATCTAAAGGATTTACAGGAATGTTGGTTTGGATGGAATGGACAAGGAGGGTAGAAAGATTTTTTGTAAAACATCGATGTGAATGTTCTCTCTCGAGAGGTTTGAGAGGTCGTCGTGAGTCTCGCGGTTATCGGCAGGATTCTCGGACTTGAGTTCTGCGGACCAGCACATGAGCGAGGTTGGTTCTCCGGTAGGGTGCGCGTACTTACACTCTCGTATCACTTTTCCTCATCAGCAGAGCGAGCGCTGCAAGCAACAGGAGCCACGCGGGCTATACACCACCGGGGTGTAATTATCTCGGGCTGATGAGTTACAGCTGCGGCGTGCCAAAGCTTTGGCTCCTCTGACGTTGCTTTCGGTATTCCCCAACAGCGGAATGGAGTAGAAAACCAGAAAGTAGATATACACCAACAAGCCAACACTGGTATAAAGGAGGAGAGGACTCGTTAGACGTGAACCGACGTTTTCTCCCTCCGAGCCTCCCTCTCGGCAGTCCAACTTTTCTCCACGGATAAAACATAAAATTACTTTGCTTCTCTGTGTCAGACGTTGTTTTTTTTTTCTTTTCTTTTTTCTTATTTTTATTTCATTTTTTTTTTTTCAAGTGCGATCCCGAAGTCTCCGCAAAAATTGGATGAACGAAAGCAGAGATAAGAAATAGTAAATGATAAACTAACTCTGCGTATCGGTTAATCTCCAGGCTAACTCAAGAATATATATCACGAGTTGTCTATCTACAAACGTGCCCGTCTTTATCTCTACCATTATGCGCGCGCATCTATAATTAAAAATGTTATTTATTCGCGGAAGCCAAAGAGCATCGCAGCAATTGATTCCACATAGATGGCTATTAACTCTAGACGGGAGTAAATCTCCTGGCTCGTCCCCATGGCGATTTACTACCGGGGGTTCATTTATCACTCCACACGCCTATGATGCAGCGAATATTTTCCGTTCTTCTATTTGAAATGAGATTCCCACAAGCATGCAAACTCTTAGTTATTAGCTTCATGAAGGAGATATTTTCTGTGTATTCATTTCAATTATGATGTATTTAATTTTTCTTTAAAAGTATACATTTTAAGTATTTTGGTCACGTGAAAGACACGATAATTCGATAGTTTTCGAAAAATCAATTTTTCTTATTATTTTTTTTAGTAGTGAAATTTTTCATGTTTCAACACTTAAATCTCGTAAAATTGGATGATCAGACAAATATTTGGAAATATTTTTCGAAAATTAAAAAAAAAAAAAGAATTAAAAATAAATAAATAAATTATTAAATTTAGTTAAAATTACAGACACGATAATTCGATAGTTTTCGAAAAATCAATTTTTCTTCTTATTATTTTTTTAAGTAGTGAATCTTTTCATATTTCAACACTTAAATCTCCTAAAATTGGATGATCAGACAAATATTTGGAAATATTTTACGAAAATTAAAAAAAAATAAAATTAATTAAAAATAAATAAATAAATTATTAAATTCAGTTAAAATTACAGACACGATAATTCGATAGTTTTCGAAAAAATCAATTTTTCTTCTTATTATTTTTTTAATTAGTGAAACTTTTCGTATTTCAACACTTAAATCTCCTAAAATTGGATCATCAGAGAAATATTTGGAAATATTTTTCGAGAATTAAAAAAAAAAAATAAATAAAAAATAAATTATTAAATTTAGTTAAAATTACAGACACGATAATTCGATAGTTTTCGAAAAATCAATTTTTCTTCTTATTATTTTTTTAAGTAGTGAAACTTTTCATATTTCAACACTTAAATCTCCTAAAATTGGATGGTCAGAAAAATATTTAGAAATATTTTACGAAAATTAAAAAAATAATAAAATTAATTAAAAATAAATAAATAAATTATTAAATTCAGTTAAAATTAAAGACACGATAATTCGATAGTTTTCGAAAAAATCAATTTGTCTTCTTACTATTTTTTTAAGTAGTGAAACTTTTCATATTTCAACACTTAAATCTCCTAAAATTGGATGATCAGAAAAATGTTTGAAAATATTTTTCGAAAATTAAAAAAAAAACAAAAAAAAAATTACTAAATTTAGTTTTACTATTGATGAATATATTTATGCCGTCAATTAAAGATTCTACATTGGCATATGATAATATTCTGACTTATTGACATTCGTTTTTAATATTCGCAAATTTTCCAAATTTTCAAAAAATGCCATTATTATATCCTTCAGAATTGACTATCAAAATATGTACCACTGTAACTTTTCAAATAAATTTGTCATCCCTCCAGATAGTATTTCACAGCTCTACAAATTTTTCTGCAGCTTCTGTAATTAGAAAATAATTATTAAAAAAAGTGGCCCAGTTGATAAAAAAAAAAAAAAAACATGTTATGTAAAAAGATATGTAAAAATTAAAAAAAGTCTTCATGTTGTTTGCATTTGATTACTTACAACTGAGTGAATATAACTATATAGTTATGATAATAATGGTACCTACGGGCTCTATATTTCTTGCGGCCCTCGTGCTCTGCGGGTGAACCAAGCGGTTAAGGTTTCGCGTACAATTCTCAGCGCGAAACCGCGTTCTCGAGGTTCCACGAGTATCGTGAAGTTTCCGAAGTTTAAGGAGCGTCCTGAGACTACCTCTGACCGTTTGTATCTCTTTCCCTTTCTCTTCCTTTCTCTCTTCGTCCTTTTCTCACGGTAGTGTGCATATATATATACATATATACATATATATATATATATATATATATATATATTCTCTGGAGAAGGAAACGACGAACTGGTCTCTATGCTCGAGCCACAAGCAGTGGTTGTAGGGTACACATCAAAGAGAACTCGAGAATCGAGAACGATAGAGATATATACGTGAATGAGACAGCGAGGCTCGTGGAATGAGACGGAAAAGAAATACAGTGGATAGAGTTCGAGAGACTGTTGTGAGTTGTCTCGGAGTGGGCCAGCTACTAACGTTATATATATATTTGATCTAAAGAGAGAGAAAGAGAGAGAGAGAGCGAGAGAGAGAGAAAGAGAAAACTCGTGCGGGGCGGCCGCGCCTCGGGATCCGACTCGACAAGAATGTCCTTTGTGGGTGGATGTACCCATTGTGCTACACGAGTAGCATCCGTAATGCTCACGCACGCGAGCTCCGGAGCCAGCAATTTCCCACTGACCCCAACCCCCTTAACCCCCTCGCGCCTGCCGTTATTTTTTATTTTTTTTATTTTTTACTTTCAATCGTTAATGTTTGCACTTTTCTGACTGTATTTATCCACTTAGGGCTCTTTTATGATGTGACTAGAGTGGACTGGAGTTGTGAACACGCGTACATTTTTTTTATTGCATTGGTTCGTTAAATATTTCTTCGATTTTTGATCATTAATTGATTTTGCACAATGCTTTGGCTCTACGAGGAAGCCAAAATTGATAAATAAAATTCCTCATAGAGGAAGCTTTGTTTTCGTGAAATTTTTTTTTTTTTTTCGAATTTTTCATGTCAGCACATTCAGAATTTTTTTATTTCTCGAGAAATCTCGTTTGCGCACTAGCGGAATAATATATTGAATATTTTTATATTTTATAACAAATATATTTGACTAAAAAACCAAGAAAATATCAAATATTCTCAATTTTTGTGATGAAAAATTCGTGAATCGATAAATATGTCGATAAAAATGCATGCACTCACAAGCCTGCAAAGTAGAACCTTGAAAATTGCAAATTGTATTCTCTGCAAAGCTTCCTCTGTGAGAAACCAAATGTAGATAAACGTACTTCCTCATAGTGGAAGCTTTGTAGAGAAAACAATTTGCAAAGTTCTACTTTGCGTACATGTAAACATTTTTTAAAAAATGTAAAATAATGAGGAAGCAATTTGCAAGGTTCTACTTTGCAGCCTCGTTTTTCATATTTTTTAGTGTTTCATGTTGCAAATATTTAATAATCAATATTTCCTATATTTCGTTATTTTATTATTACTGATCCTTGGATTTATAGGGATAAACATGCTAGTACGTAATAGTCTTAAACACACAGACACACTCACACTCACACACACACACATCTTTAACAGCTTTCAATGATAATGTTACTCGTCTCCCATCTTAATCCTATATTCGTGGTTGAGAGATGCTCACTCCAGTACTTCTGCGCTTTCTGCAGGTAAGACTGTGGATCCAGCAGGCGTCTGAAGTTTGCACGGTGAATGAGAGTGACGAAGGGGTTTGAGAACCGAGAACGAGAATATTCATGTGCCTCGAAACTTGCTTCGTGGATAATTTAATCATTCAATATTCCGCGGTTTCTATATAATAATAATAATAATAATAATAATAATAATAATAATAATAATAATTACTATTAAATGCACAGCGCGTACAACTGTGTTACAGGCACAGAGAGGTATAAATTGCTACAATTAGGAATATTATTCGTTGCTCGACGTCTCCTCTATTTTCCCCTCCAAGCGTTTTTTTTTACCTATACCTAAAAAAAAATCCGTTTGGAGTAATTGAACAATGCTGCTTCTCCAAAAATAAATTTCTCACCCCGTTGAGAGATATGGCAATAAAACCGAGTTATTTTCGAATTTAATTGCTTCAACCCCTCAAATTACAAAGATCCTTTCATACGCGAAGTTGTCTACTTTAAAAATAGAAGTTTCAATGTAGAACTGGTTGCCACTGATCACAGCAGGTTTAGCCCTCGAAAGCGAATTAGTTTCTCGAGCTGTCTACACCTTCCAAAATTCACCGTATAATAGAATTCACTGAATCTCACCTATTTTCGTCTCCCTCTCTCTCTCTCTCTCTCTCTCTCTCTGTCCTTCTCTCTCTGTCTTATTCGCTATATCGCAACTTGGGCGACTAGGTAACCCACAGACTTTTTAACTCACTTTCGTGTCTGTATCTCTCATTCGCTTCGGCGAACTTTACTCTGGTATTCATTCCTGCCTTCCAGATCTCCATGGATATATAACTCGCCCTATCTACTATGTATATAAATGGGCCATTCCATGGCAAGTCGTGTCAGGGTCGTGATTTTCCTATTTTCAATTATATTTTTTCCCTCCAATATGTATTACGGTGACACAAGAAAAAAGCATTTCAAATCAATTCCAAGATTTTTAATTTCAAAACCAAAATCATGAAAAAACGTAATTTACTAAAACTACGTTGAAGAATAAAAAGCAAATCGTACATTGTTCGTTGAAAATAACATTTTTGGGATTTCTGAGAATGTGCATGAATCTAGAATTGCAATAAGAAATAACACAGATCAAAAAAAGGCCTTTCCCCATTTTCGATCATTGGGCCCAAATAAATTTGACGAAAAAAAATTTGATAAACTGGTATAGACTGTTTTTATATCGTACGAAAAGATACGAAAATGTACAATTAAAAAAAAAAACATCGAAGACACGCTGTACACCTTGTCGTTTTGATCTGGAATGCCCCAATTACGTAATATATGCATGTATAATGTGTACCATTCCCCGAAAGTTGGATTCCCTTGGTATCTTGCAGGTAATACATATATGTGCATAGAAAATACGATTTCAAATAGTTTTCCGGGCAATGAATTTATTCAAAGATAAACATTGGGTCGCGACTCGACGATTATTTCATTGGCTAAACTCTCTCTCTCTCTCTCTCTCTCTTTCTCTCTTGTTGGAAGAGACATATAGAGGCCGCGGCCCTGTCATCGCAAAGTGTTTCCCGAGCGAAGGCGCACTACACAGGTCGGTCCATTATCTCAACGAAAATTCGTCCCTTCTCGCGATTCCCGGCTTTCTCGCTTGGCTATATATACACGTACAGAAACATCCTGAATAAATTAGCTACAGTCGTTGAACAATAACTTTGAATGAAGGGGGGGGGGGGGCGAGAGTGCGAGAAAGACGGTGATAGAGGTAAAGGGTGAAAGGGAGAAGTACGGGCGTGAACTAGCAGCCAGACCTCTGGCTCTGCAATTAGTCATTCTCGTTGCTCTGGCTGGGCAGAGAGAGCGACGCGAGACACACACACACACACACACACACACACACATACATAAGTCTTTGCTACCTAGTGCTTCTGTTACACACTGTATAACGACGGACGAAACGCGTTCACGAATTAACTACAGGCTCCTCGCTTGAATCCCGGAGAACGAAAGAGATAAATAATAGAGAAATGTACTTTGAGAAATTAGAGGCTCCTTGGGACATTTCCTTCTGCCTTCGAAATGACATTTTAATAGCTCCTCATGGATCTTCTGGCTCTTTGGCAAAATAAAAATGAAAAGTATTAAATAATTGGGAGGATCAGTTACGTAGGTAAAAGCGACCAGTCAGTGGACGTAATTATTATAATCTTAAATGTAAAAAAGAATTTAAAAAAATATATATTTCGAATCAGCTACACCGACGCTGCGAGCAATTCATCAAATATTTTTATTCCACGCTGTGCGAGAAGTGGCTACTTTTCGTACTCGTGAAATAAAGTTGTAGACGAAATTCGTGCGAGAAACTTTTTCTCGACTCGTGTGATTGCAGAGCACTCGTGAGAAAAAGTTTGATCGCACTGGTGTCGTAATGTACTATTATTTCACGCCTCCAGTGAAGAGGATAATCCGCTTACTCGTTCATTCGCTTGCCGTCCGTTTATCCTGACGTTTAATTGATTCGACGGATTGAAACGTCAATTTTTTTTTTTTTTTAAACATTATCCACTATTTGTCATAGGTGACCTCTAGAAATAAACTTGAGAAACAGACGGAGCGAGAACCCTTGTGCTATTTCTAAATCCTGGCTCTAATGGAGCTCGAAGCCTTTCAAATTGATAATGAGAGACGAATTTGAAGAAGAAGGTGAGATAGCCCAGGGGCGACTATGAAAACCGTCACGTCACTGAAGTGGATGAAGAGGCGGTGGATTTCGAAAGGAGCTCGTCTTTCCTCTGCGTTGGATTACTACAATACCGTGTGGATTGTTGTATGTGTACTTATTATCGGTTGACCTCCCTCTCGTCAGCCTACAACACGAATCCCGAGAATGGCTACAACTCCATGGCCAAGTACCAAGATCTTCTTGTTCATGAAGTCCGCGATGAATTTCTCTTTCTCCTTACATTTTGCGATAATACCTTACGCAATTTATAATCGATGCGGAGTTTCCTCCCTCTCGCGTTGCTGTGTCTCGGAGAAAGACTTGGACAGAGGTTTCACTGGTTGACTCCCTCATCCAAGGTAACTTCTATTTGTATGTAAAAAAAAAAGAACCACTTCTATAAAGCTGGAATACCGAGCAACCACGCGAAGGTATTGAAGCGAAATTGCTTCATCCACATGAACGTCCTTAAGCCAACCTGAATGACAAGATATCGCTTCAAACTCCATCTACTCGATACCCTATTGTTAGTCAAGTGATCACTTTACTACGGAAAGGCATTAGGAGCCACTAAACCGAAGTGGATCATCAGTTTTATACTGAAATTCGGTATGCGAGGCATATCTTGGGCATATCAACCGAACCGCTATAACTTGAAAAAAAAAAAAAAATATTCTGAAATTTTTCTGAAAATTCTTCCATTTCCGTCAAAAAAAAAGTGGTCCAGTTAATAAAGAATGCCTCGTATTCGTGAACCTAATTATATTCCATCAAACAGTAAGTCCTGGATAAATTAATGTAAAATTTCTTGATTGTTGTAGATTATTTTTCGACTTCTCAACCCAACTTTTATGCCTTCTTTTCTTCCGATAAATTACAAGCTATAAAGCGACTGAGAAATTTTTTTTTTTCTTAATTAATGAGGCAAAGTACTGGATAAAGTATGTGACACCATGCATCACATTTCCCAAATACAGTACAGCCAAGCTACGAGAGGAGATTGTGCCGAAATTCTCTCGGTCATCCTTCTCATGGTCTGGTTGACGTGAGAGCCGCGTTCTAAACTATGTTGTGAACACCACCGCAGTCTACAAGTACTCCGAGTCCTATCGGTCCTTTCTTCGAGGTATATCCTATTATCCTATGAAGATGCTTGCACAGCGCAACCAGGACACCTAACGAAGTAACTATGTTCCCTCCCGCTCCTTCCTCCCACCTGCTTGAGTTTCACCACAACAAAAGGAGAGCCTGTGCATGACCTGGGGAGTCTTCTATGTCGTCGTTCTTGGAATTTTCGTGTGATCCTTCGCATCGACCGTCCACTCGACTCAGGGTTACGTTGAAGAAGCGGTTGTTCTCTCCTCCATCGAGGTTTCTGGTGCTCTCCCTCTCTCTCTTTCCATCTTGTTGCCTCAGAGAATAGACTTGGTCAATTTGTACCTGAGAATAAAGCCACGTTAGAGAATTCAGCAGAACCCTCGAGTGTAGTTTTCAGGGTTGATTAATTAATTCGCGTTTAGGGCAACCTAAAGGACGAAACGAGTTTTGCTTTCATTTTGTACCTTCGACAGGGTGAATTTGAAATTATTCGTCTCTACTCCAAGTAACATCGACAGAAAGCAATTTTTTGCATTGTTACAGAAAATTCATTTGGTGAAAGAAAATGTTCTGCAATCACACGAAATTTCATAAATGTCTCTATTATACAAATTTTAAAAAGATTGATTAAGCGATTGAGCAACGCGCTGCAAATTGATTATGAAATTTTTATTTCAAGCCGTTTTGTGTTGTGAAGCTGGGTCTCTCTGTGAGTTCGCCACCGAGTTTAATGTTATTCTTCTCCTCGATAGGAATACTATAACTTAAGGGTAATCGCTGAAGCCTCAAACTACCATTTACGCGGATAGTGCATTAGCCAGATTATTATTAGCTAGATACTGTGTGGAAGGCTACCACGGCTATGTAAGTATTATGTACTCTCGTGGTATAGTGTACAAATTTATTTTATACACTACTTGTGCTATATATGCGGTACGTGGCTCCGGGGATCACCGTGCACGGTCGCCCAACGGCTATAGAACCTCAAAAGGTTACAGCTCACCGGAGATTGAGCACTCTTTGTAATGCCAGAAGCGCGAGCGAACCACGTATATCCTTCTCTCTCCCTCTCTCGATGCATCCAGCATTCCATGCGAACGTCTTATTTTAAGGAGGCTTCGTTATAACCGATATACCGACACCTTTCAGCACAAAGAAATCATGTTTTTCTCACGTACCTGCTTCCCTTATTATATTGCAATTCTGATCAGATCCTTAAACGCTCATATTTATGCTTTTCCATTTATATGCAACAAGTAATCCAAATATTTTACGTTTTAACGTCTGATTTTCAGCATATTTTATTGTATAATGTCATAGCTAAATTAAGAAATGATACCAGAAGAAAAAGATAAAATAAATTGCTCTTTAATTCGGTTAACACTATTGAGTAAATGAGGAAGTTAATTATCGTTGGCTTTGCCTTTCGAAAAAAATAATAAAAAAATAAATAAAAAAAATAAAGACACGAATGAGAATGAATAACTAGTTAGATCCGGAGAGATACAAGCATGTACATGAATCACCTGTCGCTTTTAATCCACGTCTTCTTCTCACTAGTCCAATGAAATCAATGTTCTGCGCGGCACACGCGTTGACCGAGAAGTGAATATTCCAGCTATTTTCCAGCGCCACGTTACAATCCCACGGAGAATCCATTTAGAAAGATATATATACGTGTTTTATTGGCAGCAAACACGGTAGCTGAACAAATTATCGATAGATAATGATCGCTGTAAAAAACTAACGGCAAAGATCAAACGGATAGAGCATCAAAGGATCTAACAGGAATCACTGTCATAGAGTTGATTCACCGAGTCTCCGATGGTAAAAGCATCAATCACTGGCTGATCATCATCAGCTGTCAATCCGGCATCAATCCAGGTAACTCAACCTTTATAAAATACCTTGCAAATTGAAAAAAAAAAAAAAATAAAAAAATCTATTTCTTCTTCGTGCCAACTTATTCCTCCCTTTTTATTTATTTCTTTCTTTTCTTAAATAACAGTTGGAAGGCAACGTAGGCTTTGAAATGTCAATTAATGTTTCAGCGGCGGAGAAAGAAAAAGGAAGGAGAGGGCCAGGAAGAGCGGATCGAGAGAATTGGAGAGACGAGGAAAAGTGCCCGCAAGGGATATATACCTAATACAATAAGTTATTGATAGAGTGATGGAAGTCTGGCAGACGTGGAGAGCTCCGCTGCCTGCTGCCACAACACTGGCAATGAGAAAAGATAGAAACCCTGAAGTGAGAAAGATAGAGAAGCAAGGTCCACGACAGATTGTAACTTATTGCTGGTCGAATAGGTAGGTACACACGAGCCCAGTCGTCAATCCACGTTAGCACGGAACACTGAACCGAGGAAAAGCGAGATGGAGAGAGAGAGAGAGAGAGAGACACACACGAGAGAAGGAGGAAGGACTTTACTTGATGTGGGAGAGAGAGAGTTCGCTATACTCGAGGTGGATGGACTATCCACCTGCTTGTCGACGTCGACGAGTCGTGAAACTTCGTAGACTCAACGTTCATCGCCATATCCTCGGGTATCACCGCACGAATTTGCATAAACACGCTCCTATTTCCCTCTCTCTCACACACACACTCACCCTATGTATCTTTATACCGTAGCGTATTATAATATACATACTACAGTGCGTAAGATCACAGAACTCGGACAGATTGTGTTACACGATGTTGGCACTCGCTCAATCGTATATAAGTTCGTGGTTATACCGCTGCTGAAACATTTCTCTCTCTCTCTCTCTCTGTCTCTCTGAAACACTGTGTCTTACTGTAATATTACAATTATGCTAATGATTCTCCAAAGTGGGAAGCCTGGAAAATGAAGACTGCTTCTATAATGTACGTCAATAAGTCACGCTAATCTCCGTCTTGGAGAATGTCGCGAGTCTACAATATACTCTGGCAAATTAGTATAGATATATAGGAATAACTTGAGGGTAAACGGTAATTGTCTCATCAGACGAGGATGCTGCTGATGCATCTTAACATCGTCTCTGTATTGAAGGTTCATTGCTGTACAGTGTTTCGATGATTATTGTTAACGTGGAATTGTCTTAATTACTTTATATTTTATTTGAATTTTGTTGGTTTTCTTCGATTGAAGAGGAAATTATTATTTACACTACAAATGATACTTTGCAAGTTACAGCTTTTGTTTTTCTGAAGTTAAAACGACAACCTGAGTCATGAAAGTGAAATCAGAAAGAAAAAAAAGTTGCAAAGTGCAACTTTGCATATTGCTTCCACGGTAATTTCGAATTTTTCACAAATATCACTTTTCTCGACATCTTCGACCATTCTGAATGACGTGACATGAAAAACTCGAAGAAAAAAAGAATAAAATCACGAAAACAAAGCTTCCTCTGCGAGGAAGCAAAAAGGAATACTCGAAGACAGGATGCACTTACGAATTGGCATTATCGGTGGGCCCGAGGATGCAGCATTATGCCTATAGCTCAACCGCAATAGCTACAGCTATCGAGATACTGCGCCTATTCCAGCGCCGACTGCTAATACTCCATGTGCGGGCACGATTAGATGGTCCTTAACTATGCATGCAGCCTGATTGCCACAGTAATTGTCACAAATTACGCTCCCGGGCAATTAACGTCGCGGTGTGCACGTTGGCCAATGTATACATTGCCAGGAATATACTAAAGCTATATATATATATATTATACAACTTCTCATATATATATATATATATATATATATGTACACAAATCAGCAATATATATATATACATAAATATGCGCTTCTCGTAGAATCGATCGAGACGAGACTCCGGGAACACACGGAAAGCTTGAACCAATCAAATTCCTAACATAGCCACAACGATTCCGTACGAGAGTGCAGAGAGTTCCCGGTGGCACTGGAGGGCGGATGTGAGAACGGTGCGCGGGACGAAGTGAACACCCCCGCGGTGGGTGGAAGCAGCGGGGTGAATTCACTAGTTCGGGAGTGTATGGCGCCACGAGGAAATTCCGATTAGGAGTCCAGCCAAGTTAACTTCTCGCTTCTCTGTTCTCCTCGCATATCTCTCCTTTACATACGCGACGTTTATATACCAGTCGTGTATTACGTATGTGCGGTATAAATGCGACGATCGCAAAACCCCAGAGCGCGTGTGAATTCAGGATTTGCGAAGAGAATCCGAAGGGGAAGAAGAAGAAGTAGAAAAGGAAGCAGAGGAGAGGAAAGAGCCGAGTGCCGTAGCTGGGAAAACGTGTTTTCGTTCCGAGTCCAACTTACACATATACGGAGTTCTATACAGGACGTTTCGAGCCAAATCTATCGGATCTTTTCATTTTCTTTTTTATACTCACTATGTTCGATAATCTTTTAACAAAAAAACTATATTTTTGCATTTCACTACATTTAATAATCATGTAGCTTTGATGAAATGAAAAAAAAAACATTTACGTCTTTTGAATTGTTTTTAAATACTAGAACTCGAGAGCGGTTCAGAGAATTACATTTTTTTTACAAAGCTTCCTCGACGAGGAAGCCGAAATTGATCAAGATAATTCCTCGCAGAGGTAGCTTAGTAAAAAAAAATCTCTTCATTGATACAACCTAATGAGAAAGTAATTCGCAATATGTTCTACTTTGCAGCCTTTTTTTGTATTGCTAATTCTGTAAGTTCAATTTTTAAACTTTTTCTGACACAATCATAGGATTAGAATTTGTAAATGTTCTCCAATAAAAATTGGTGATAATAGGAAGGAAGAAGGCGTTGGTCGGGCCTGAAATGTCCTATGTATACACATATATACGTAGATTTAGTAACAGTAGTGGTAGGCGCGGGAGAGACAGTAACGCCTAGGCGTCGTCTCGGAATCAATTACCTCACAGGAATCGGTACATAGTATCCAATGTACATTTATAGTATATATAAGCTTACATAGGTAGGACATAGGATTTGTTCCCGTGAAGGTAGAAGTGTCGCGGCACGTAGAAACGAATTGTTTGGTTTAAAGGGCGCGCTCTCGACTAACGGGATGCGAATGGTGTTGGAAAGAGAAGGAATAGTGAAAAGAAAAGAGGCAGGAGAAAAAGAACGTAACCGAAAGAAGAATCGATAGGTTCAATTGGGTGTTTGAGGGGAAACTCCTCTATCTCTCTTTCTTTTCTCTTCTGTGTCGAGAGGACGAAGCCGGCATTCGCCTCCGCAACCGGAATCTTGTTATCGTTCGCGTACGTTCGTTCGTTCGTTCAGTCGGTCGCATGAAGGGGGTAAAGCAGGCTAGCCCAAAGCGAATAAGAAGCTTTCGTGACTACGTGAGAGGAAGATTGTTCAAATAGTTTGAAGCAACGGACCAAATACTAACAGGTACTTTACGTTTGTCCAACAACAAGCACCGATTTAGGAGCGATCTAAACTCCCGATTGTGTGACACATGCTAAACGAGCACCAATTTGTAGTCATTATAAAATAAATAAATAAATATAAACATTTGTATGGTTGATTTTACATTTTTGGGAAAGTGAAAAATATATTTTTTTTTTCATTACTTACTTTTAATTAGGAGGAAATAATGAAATTCATTATTTTTCAAATTTAACAGAAAAATGTGAAAGCAATGTAACTCCAAATTGCCAGCAGTCGACGGGCCTAAATACTTTTTGCCAATATTGAACATTTTTCGAGAACAATTTCATGACAAGATTGTTTAGGAATGTTTGATAGATAATATTATGATTAATAAACGGTATGTTAAATAAATAAATATTCATTAATACGTCTGAAATTTTAACAGTCTCTCTTCGATTGCTTCGAAGTGAACGAGCGTTCGAGTTATTTATCAACTTCTTCTTCGTCTTATTCGGCTGTACAAGTTAGACTTGAGATATTTCTCGGCGGATCTCCTTCTATTCCTCTTTTTTTTCTCTCTCTCCCATTCTCTCCCTCTGTCTCTCTCTCTCTCTCTTGAATCCCATTTTTCCTGGCTGGTGGTTGTACCCCATGCCGAGCGAGACACCGGCGTCGTTCTCGCGCAGTTGCTGTTCCGGTACGCGGGTTTCCGCACCTCTTCCTCCTCACGCCGTTTTATGTATTCCGCATGCATGCGGGGCCTTTATATGTGTATAGATACACCTATAACGGAGCAACGTTGTTGAATATACAGTTGAAACACGCGGGAGATACTATTCCGCAGAATAGTGTGGTGTACACACGTCTGTAAATAAATCATCGCGATGAATGGCATCGGTTGAGTCTCGGAGAGTCTCAGCGTTGGGCTCTTCACCGCGTACTCTATGCAGCAACAACGACGCATAAATTAATCGGCTGCGGTACGCGGCATGCTGTTGCATTATACACCGTACAATTTCAATGAGAGTACGCGCCTTTTTTTTTTTTTACATTTTTGTCGTACACGCGGTTTATGCAAATTGCAATTGAATTGTGACAATGTGCATTCGGTACATCAGTAGGAACCTTCAACTTCTTGGATCACAATCAACTTTAAGAAACATTAGTAATAGCTCATGGAATAAAAGTATTCTGCAAAATTCAAGTGTCTGTTTTCAAAATACATTTTTAAAGTGGCATATTGAATGTCACAATTTTAAAATCTGAAAAAATTCTGAAAAATATTTTGTTCAATAACAAACTCGAAACCCGGCAGTTTCAGCATAGCCGAAAAAAAAGTATCTTCAGCAACACGGGCGGAGTGGATTTTCACCACGTGTTCGTGCTGGCCTCGGTGAAAATCACGCACTTTCCGCCCTAGAACCATAATGTACTATTTTCATGACTTCACGGAGGCTCTTGATTATTGCAGCGGAAAGCAGTCAATTGTTGAATCGGGGAATCCGTCGATTTCCCGATTAACTATCACGCCAGTGAGAAACGGCGTTGGATTTGGAACATCGTCGATTGGGTGAAACGCTTCAACGGCTTACGAGCTGGTTCGAGAAGCGTACGGTTTGCATACCGTACATTACAGTGTACATGGACTACCAGCAGTAAGACGACTTGTGTTATTCAGAGGCGCTGGTGTGCCTCATGGAAGCGAAGTCGAAACCGTGTATATGCGATCGATTCGCTTTCAATAGAAATTGGAGAGCATTTACGTGTGTCTCGCATGCTGGGATAACCGGAATGAGGCATTCGAGAAGGCAGCTATAGGAAGAGACGAGACAGAGGGGGAAATGGAAGCCGGAACGGTAGCTACGAGACGACGCGTACCTCGATTACCGCAACATTGTACCAACCAACGTATCATCATGTTGCTTTCATGCTCTCTCGCCCAAACTAACACACACACACACACACACACATGCGCGAGCGCAATGGCAACTAAACGCACGTGATTCACAAGGACCACGTCTGGGAACACTACTGAAATCCCGCCAAAGCGGATGGTTGAGTCAATCCTAAGATTCATTGTTATCGATATCAATTCAGAGAACAATTACACCCATTGTATTACACTTAACTTGATGTAAGCATTGGAACTGCTACTACTAAAGATTCATCAAACTGTCGTGAGTTTATTGATTTTCAGTATTTTCGTGGCTTAGCAAAGTAACATTTCTGATATCTAATTCTTTTTAATATTTTTAGGGAATGAAACGATTTTTTAATCTGATTCTTGGGTTGAAACTAAAGATTTGTGATGAAATTCTTGGGAGTTAGGTAAGGTTTAGTATTTTTATGACTGAGTAAACTGTAGATTTTAATTTGTAATGCTTTCAAGATCTTAGAAGATTATTTTTCATGATTTATGGTGCTGAAATAAGTTTAAACATTTGTTTCTTTTTTTTTTTTGTTGAAATGGAAGATTTATGATCAAATTTTGGTGAACTAAGTGACATTCGTATTTCTGTGGCCGAGTAAAGTCTAATTATGTTTTGAAATAAATCAAGATTGTTTAGTGTAGTTAGAGGAATTATATTAACTTTTTCTTTTTCAACGAACAAGGTCCAATTCAGATTTGTAATGCTTGAAGAATTTGAAATATCAGTTCGATGACTTTTCGGCGTTGAATTGATTTGATAATTGAGTTTATCTTTAGGACAAAGCAGTCGCAGAGTGGACTAAGCTGGCTTTACAGCCTCTCCAGGTTCCAGGCTGTATTTTGAAATTCTATGGTAATGCAGTCCAGTGATAAGTAATAAGTAGGTCCTTGTTCGTTTGTTTGAGGGATCTGAGCACCTGTGAGTGTGTGAGGGCTTTAAACCACAACGGTAATAGAGGACTTGGATTGCGCAGCAGAGTAGAAGGGGCCAATGTAATAGAAGATTGAGATTCCAGCAGCAGCAGCAGCAGCAGCAGCAGCAGCAGTGAAACAGCACGTCCTGTAATTATAAAGGGATAATGGCCCGTGAAGGAAGCCGATTGTGCCAATCCTACGTCCTGACGTTGTTCCTTTTTTTCCTGTCTGATCTCGTCTTCCTCTTCTTCTTCTCTTTTTTTCACTTTTACCTAACAACGATATATCTGATTATTTGAATTCCGTCTAAACGTTTATCTCGCCAATTCCTTTCGTACATATCTTCACGACGCTCTGACATTGATTTAGCACGCTTGTCTGCTTCGGATGAGAACAGTGCAATTGTGACGAAAGTTATGAAACAAAAAAGCAAAATGCGTCAAGGACTAAAGTATGCTTTTTTATTGTTAACTTTGATTTTCAACGCAATTAATCTTACAATAAAGAGGCGCACGTCATGATTTAACGAAACTTCTCATGCGTGTTTCTTTACGCCTGGCCTCCTTTCACCAATGTTACCTTCGTGCACGACAGGTAGTCAGGTATCAGGCGTTTGTTCAATTTAAACAAATATATGCATTAACGATATAAATATATGGTCCATTCCACGATTTATCAACGGAATCGTGAACCTCATGTTTAAAGACAAATAAAATATTCTTTTTCTGACGTTGCAGCGCAACATGAAAATGCACTCCAGAATTTTTTTCAGATTTTTTTTGAAAATTTGTCTTTTCACAAGTAGCCAAAATTTGAAATTCACAAAAACTACGTCGAGGATTAAAAAACATTTGCATTTTTTATTTTTAGAAAAAAAAAAAAAAAATACGTCTATGTAGTAGTAAAACCTATCCATGGCAAATATCCAAGATTGTCAGGAAACCAAAGTTTCCAAATTGATACAAAGTTCCTCATACATATATTTTCCGCAATTGTACCTATAAAATGTTTTTGCTAAACAGATGTAAAAATCGATGAAATGCTGTTGGAAATTAATGAAAATATGAGAAAAGCCATCGGATATTTTTAGTGATGATACTTTAATTATAATTCTGTTTAGGAACAATGTATTCGTGGCTGGTAATAGAAGTATATGGGTTTAAATACGTTTGCGGATCACCCGTTACATGGCGTCCCCCTTCGTTTTGCCGTATCACTGTCCATTTATCGTTAACCATGTGTCAAAACTCAAGTATAATTCGGTCACTGGCATTTGAGGCCGAGTAGAGGACAGGTAAAAGCTTGCGTGTTGCTGTGTAATTAGAGTTTGGTTAGTTTTCAATAATTGGTTAACCCCGCAGGGTTCGCGTTGAGGAAGAAGGGTAAGGCGGCTGCGGAGAAGGTAGCAGTTGCAGCAGCAGCAGCAGCAGCAGCAGCATCGTCGAGTGAAGCAGTCTGCTTCTAAATTGGTTGCCCGTCGTACCGCGAGACAGGTATACCGCTCGAGAAAACGCGGTGAGCACGAGCAAGAGAAGACGATCGGTAGATAGGAAGAGAAACGGAGAGAGTTGGAGAGAGAGAGAGAAAAAGAGGGAGAGAGAGATACGGATAGAAAAGCCAGGTTCGCTAGCGTATAGAGCTAGCCTCGCGTATCTGGCTCACTTCCAACCCGGTACAATCCCGAATCGTTTTACGACTTTTTATTCTGCTTCCTCTTACTCCTTCGTATATCGTTCCACCTCATCCTTTTCCTCTCCTTTATTTTCTCGCAGTTTAACACTGAATTCCGAGTCAAACTGTAACACGACCGACGATCTATCTAACAATAAGCACCGAAACTCGCTTCCTTCGTATATTCCGACCAGTGCCAACGAGTTATTGTATTGCCTAAGCCGGTGAAGTGCGGACATTGGGGGTCAACGATCCTACAGTCGAAACCCGATTTTTATTTCCAATCTCGAAAATGATACGCAGCTACATTTTAACGAATATAGACGAAATAATGCGAAATTTCTTTCTCATTTTTCATCGATTCATATTTACAGTGTTTCTTATTTTGTCGTTACACAATTTTGGCGAATACTCAAAAGAATAAAGATAAAATAAAAATAAATTAATAAAAATGTTATTTTTATTTTAGAAAATTGGAATCCGGATTGGACAATTAAAAAATACTCTGTATCGTACTTATTGTACAATTATAGCTTTTCCTTATTCCTTTTTTTTACTTCCATTTCTTTATTTAAAAATGCAAGCTTTGAAATAAATGGAAACTACGTACTTTTTAGATTTTTGTTGATGGTCAATTTTGCGTCACTTTGATTACGACCATCCAATACGTTCTCCGGGACTTTGACTAATCGAAAAATCTTTATTTTACGAGCAAAACGAATTCTCTTTTGAGCCCCGGATGGTTCTCGTCACTTGTCTGTTGCACTGTGCATCGCACTAGTATAAGTACACAAGCCCGGTATATATTACTGCAGGTTGCAGTTGTGAACTATAACTGGATTGGCAGCATTAAGGATGACAGACTATGAAAGAGCCAGGGATAGAATCAAGTTGAGCCCGAGGACTGTTGCGAATCCCTCTGTCCTTTATATCCTTTATATATATATATGATAGGATGTAGCAGTGTATAAAGGACAGAGGGGGTTGCAACTCGGAGAAACAGTCCCCGGGCTCAGCTTAATGCTATCCCTGGCTATGAGGTATTCCTGGCGAACTGAGTAAACGTTCAACCATGACACCTTCCAATTTGCTCCATAACTTTTTATACTATTCTATATGCTCGAAAAAAAATCACTTAATTTTTTTTTACATTCTTGCTTCCTCATAGAGGAAGCATTGTTTTCGTTACAAAAGATAGAAAAAATTCTGAGATTTTCATATCAGGACACTTAGAATGCTCCACAACGTCGAGAAAAGTTTAAACCGCTTTAACAATCGAGCTGAAATAATAATATCTGTATTGGATATAAAAAAATGTTAAGTTTCGATCTAGAATGTCCCACAGTGCGCAAATATTTGCGTCGATACTTTTAAGCCATTTTTTTTTTTAAAAAAGCCATCGAAAAATGGAAAAAGAAGATTCTGTATAAAAAAATTTTTTAAAAATTTTAAGTATTTTTTTGGGCATATAGAATAGTGTAGAAAATTATGGAGCGAATTTGGAGGGGTCAGGGTTGAACGCTTAATGAGTTGGCCCGGAATATCTCATATATATATATATATATTTAATAGTAGTAAAGAGAGATGGAGTGGGAATGAGGAATACAATGAAGTTGGGGGGAGCAAGTGAAGGAGGATAGCAAGTCTTCGGCTTATCACACGTTTCTGACAAATTGCCATCATTTGGAACTGCCCCCATGGCGGACGCAATGTATCGCTGTCGGAACCGTGGGTGGTCTTCCCAGTCTAATGCATTTAGACGAGTCACGGTATTCTGCTCGTGCCATTACTGGCCAATCCATGTTTTTATATGTCCGCAAATCTCGTGGCCAATAATATTTAAGCGTCAAATTGTCGACATTTGCAATCATCAGCGATAAGGATCGTATGAATATTAGACAGGTACATTTTTTCCCCCAATATTTCAATGAAATTGAAAATTTTACAGTTTCATCAGAAGCATTCTTGCCTTTCATTGTGAACTTTCACTTTTACAGAACAAGTAGAGACAAAAAAATATATAAAAAATCATGTATTTTCATTTTCTACAAATTTTGCATCAATCACACTTTTTTCTATCACTTTCAATTCAACATATAAAAATGTATACGAATTTTAATTTAATTCCACGTTTGTGAATGCTAAAAAAATTATCTGGTGAAAGAAAGAAAATAATTCAAGATTATTGACATTAAAAAAAAAAAAAAAATCATCGAACCCGGAAAATATATACGAGAATAATTTTAAATGAAAATTCCACTCATTCCTATATTATTCCCCAATAAATAAATACTCAATTATCGACGAATTATTCGTATGAAAATTTATTACCATAATAATCAGCATATACAATAGATGAAGGTGCGCCGGGCAAAAAAAAAGATAGCACACAAGCGTGATAAACATTAGAGATAATGAAGATTTAAATTCATTTACACAGCGATTGAATAATAAAAGTGACAACATACATGTTGGATTCGACGATTTTAATCTACGATAATTAACGTCTGTCTATATATTATCGTTGATGTGTATGAGAGTATTAAATGCTTGAAATTGGAGAGTGTGCTGACAATTTGCAAGTGTTTGGGCGTGTCAGAGTGGTCATGAAACGACTAAGTTGAATCTCTCTCTCTCTTTCCCTCTCTCTCTCTCTCTTCCGTTACTGAAACAAGCCCAAAGTGTACAAGACAAACTTAGCGGATAGATAATGCGGTTATATATATGTGGTGAGGGTGTGCATGCAGTTGAAGGAGGATCGTGGAAACTCCAATGGTGTGCCGTTGGTGGCTCGTGATAACTGGCGAAGATATGGTTGGATGCGTCGTTGCGGCGATGGCACACCGTGAACGGTATTGTTTACGGTCATTTGCCATAACCACCGGTACTGGGAGGTAAGTATCGATTGCTCCCGGTGCCTCCAGCCTCATTCCCACCACTGCCACCGCCACTTGGGAAGATTCCACCCCCGAATCCACCGACGTTTCCGTAACCACCCCTACCTGTCGCCAACACGAAATCTCATTTATATTTATGATACTGCGCGTTCTACGCTCGCGTGCGCGCAGAGAAAACCCTTCCAGTGGCAGAGGGAGAGAGAGAGAGAGTGAGAGAGAGAGAGAGAGACGGACTAGTAATGGCAGAAGGAATGGAAGTACGAGTGCGAATCATACGAATGCCATGAGCACACGTACAAGCCTCGAGGGCTGCGACGAAAACCACTTTTTCTTTTTTTTTTTTTTTTCTCTCCTTTTCACATTCTTTCACTCTCACGATACATAGCTTTTCAGATACAAAGTTACTCTAGTGTGTATAACTGTGTATTATAAAATTGTGTCGACGTATTTACAGAAAGAAAAAAAAAAAAAAAAAAAAAAAAAATGTTGTAAAGTAGAATTTTGCACAATGTTTCCGGATATAAAATTTGTTAAAATTATAAAAGCTTTAAAAAGGACGTTTGAAAATTTACTATTTTTCTGCTTTTTATTTATCGTTGAGTACAATAAATTGTGCTGTGCGATATTAAGCTATTAAATTTCTTTTTTTTTTTAATCTAAAATAAAAATACAATATTTACGACGATGGTAATTTCATTCGTTGTTAGATATGATATTGAGAAATGCAAAACTTCGTTATATTACATTATCGACACTACAAAATTGTCGCAATTGGCAACATAAAATTCGATGTTTACTGCATATTTGTATATCAATTATTTCGTTGCACAAAATAAAATCGAACGGATAAATTATTTACATTCCTACAGTTCTATCTGAAATTTCACGAATACCTGCGCAGTGTTATTAGCTTTTTTTCTGGTAAATTATTTAAGGGTGTGCAATAGTGTAGCGATAAAAAAAACACCCCCAGTATTACGACACGAACGGAAATATCTCAGCGAGTGAAAATAACGATTCTATTGGTATTTTATTTTATTTTTTTTCTATCAAAAGGGAAAAAATACATATATTTACGGGAAAATTTCGTTGGTCGAAGATTGAAGAGCGTTACTCACCCCCTTGGTAGTTATTGGCAGGTCCAAATCCACCCTGATATCCAGCATCACCGCCTCCCCCAATCCCAGAACCACCAACCCCACCGAACTGATTATATCCACCGCGCGGAAACTGTGCCTGTCCCTCGTACTGAACGTCCGCGTTGTATCCGTTGACGTCGTCGGCCGTATACTTTACGATCTGAGTCCTCGAGTCTGGCAGCAGAACCCTGTACTCGCCACGAACGACGTTACCGTCGCTGCTCTCTTGCTGGGCGTAGTCGTTTCCACTGGGCGGATCACGTACCTCGTATTGGAAGCTGTACGGCTGAGGCTATACACATAGACAAGCACACACACACATATATATATATATATACAGATATATATATTGAGTATATTTTACAGGAGCACCATAGAGTGCTGCACACACGATTGCAGGATAACGTATAGAGGCAAAGGGTGAAAGCCAGAGTGGAAAAGTAGAGACAGGGAAAACCAGGTTGAAAAATCTTTGGTGATTCTCGATTCCTCTCCTCATATATCGTGGCTCCGTTTCCGTTGCCTCTTTCCTATACTATGCAAGAGGCCCATCCTCAACCGGAAACCGAGGGAAAAGTGAGTACGAAAAAAAAATAAAAAAATAAAGAAATAAAATAAAGAGGAGTGTGGTGCTTTTCCGCCAAGTGGAAAAAGCTTCGGATCTGCTATTCAGCGCTGCGAAATCGGCTACGAAATTACGAAACTGCCAGGATACATCACCCAACCTGGATTACCGATTCGTGCGTGGTGGAATGCACACGTCGAGAATATAAGACTGTGATATAGGCTGCTTCGCTAAAAATAAAACCTGAATTATGAAATAAAATCTATTTTATTATTCAGAATTTTTTTTGGAGCAATTATCGCCTTTTTTTTTACGGTATGAAGAATGAAGGCATTATGGAAGATTTGTCGAACAATGTGTACGCTGATTCCATTGCAACAGTTGAACTAATGATGTTTGCTTTATCCTACTCTGCTCACTCGGATTATAAATGCTCAGTGTGATTGACTTAGGCGCATATACGCGCATCAACCGCATTACCTAATCGCATCAAACTCTCGGTATAGCTGGAGCGAGTATAAGTACACTTAAGGGGAGGCTACACTGACTTTTCACCTAAAAATACATATGAGGTTCAAATTTGATCCCTTCCAATTTGCTTCTTAATTTTTTATATTACTCCAAATGCTCGAAAAAACTATTTTCATTTTTTACATTTAGATTTTTTTATAGTGAAACATTTTTTTTTTTCATGGATTCTTATTTCAATTTTTTGCCCCGATTTAGAAATTTGATATTTTTTCTCGAAAATCCTGTATTGGACATCAAAGCTTTTGAGCTTTGTGTCGATTTATTTAAGACATTTTTTTTCGAAAAAAGCCATTAAAAAAGGGAACAAAATTATACAAAATGTCGGTTTGGCTTATCGTTGAATAAAACCAAATAATCCTAATTCCAACTCTGAGGTGAAAACACCGGTTGGCTACTGTTTGATTTTTCAGAACAGACGATAATTAAAAAATGTTAACTCTTGTCTTAAACATATTATAACCGATAAGACCAGTAATTAAAATTAAATCAATCATTATAAAAAAATTGTAGATTTCGAGGGGAATGCCCCATGTATAACAATAAAAAAATTATCATGTTGGGGATATTTGTGAAGAAAAAAAAAGCACACACAAAAGTAAAAAAGAATAAATCCTCAGGAGATTCTTATGAGACATCTCGTCGTGATGCCAAAAGTCAGGTGTCACCCATCACTCAAGTGGATTACCTGATTTGTATGTGTGTGTGTGTGTGTGGGTGGAAATACAGAGACACAAACTCCTAGTTTATAGGAGCAAGTTGGCCCGAGTGGAAAGCTATTTGCATGGACGAATGAATAAATCGGTAACAATATAAAAAGAGCCGATTTAATTTTTAATGCAAGGCGGATACAACAGTGGAAAAGAGAGGACGAAGATATATTATATTCGTATTATTAATATTATTATATCCACCGTAATGCGAAGCCCGTCCATAGCTATTTGCGATGTCTGCAGCCAACGAATGAATTATTTTCACGGTAGATCGGCTCGGCCGGCCGCTCCGAATATGCATGGTTGATCGAGCGAGTTATTTCATTATCAAATAAGCTCACTAAAACGTGAAATTTGATTCGTTCGTGGATAGACGTAGCAGTGGGGAGTGGGTGCCTTCAGCTGGTGTGAGTGGAGAAAGCTTAATTGGAGACACCCGAGCTTTTTTTTTTTTTTTTTTTTCTCCCTCGAATTTACTAATAATTTGTCGGAAAAATCGAAACAATTGTTTCGAGATATAAACGAATTTTCATAATTCAATTCGTGTTCTTGTCGAACGTTTTTTTTTAGGAATAATTAAATCCTTCAATGGTATATCGAAAAAATTTAAAAAAGAAAATTGCTGAGAAATATAAATGTTTTCATAATTCATTAATTCGTGTAAAATATGTATATATATTTCTTTTAAAATCGTCAATAATAATGTACCCAGAAAAAAGTGGGAAAAGTGTTACAGAGAGAGAGAGAGACAAAAAGATTTATAGATTTATTTTGTAGATAAAATTCAATTGCGACTCATATGTGCTTCCGGTCTTCGCTTCATTTCCTGGTTTAAAGGGAACAAACGAAACCATGCAAACAAGTAGAAGAAGATTGCCAACCAATTCTTCGCACGACGGACTTGGATGTCTCTCGATATGTCGTTGAAATGTCATCTATATGTGCAATTCTCTACTGCAACTGATCGATTATAGCTAAAGGCGTTAGATCGTACGAGTTATTACCTTCGAAATATCATTATTTTATCGTTGAAATTCGTCTTTATAATTCAACGCGCATATATTACATATAATGAGGTGACACTGCTGAACCAGATGAACACTTGATTATGCATTTTCAAATCGATATTGCAATGTCGTTAAATATTCTACACGGGTATTAATATTATCGGAGTCTAATTCGGACCTACTTCAGTGTGGATAATAATCGAGATAGAATAGCGAATTAAAACGATAATTTATTAATAGTTCATACCAAAGTCAAATTTACTTATGATTTTTTTTTCTCTGAATGGAACAGGTCAGTTGAAAGATTCTACATTGTACCTAATGAAAATCTGCTGTTTAAACTTTAACTTGTACGTGGTTTTTATGCAATAGTCTTTACACACAAATTTTCCCAAAAATCTTCAATCAGATATTTAAAAATGTTGAGTTTTAATCCGAAGTGGACGGACGTTTGCATCGATTTTTTTAACCTGTTTTTTTTTTTGTTCAATGTTCATATTTACAAATACTGGCAATAAATTTAAATTTAAAGAATTCATGAAAAAAAAAAATGTTTCAGCGAAAAAAATCTACAAATAATTTAAAGTCTTTTCTCAAGCTTATAGAATATTGCGAAAAATTATGAAGGAAATTGCAAGTCGTCAGTTGGCTGAACGGTTACTTAGTTGGCTAAGAATATCTGCATACACAAATAAATTTGTATAACTATGTTTGTTCACAGCGAATGTGGAGAATAAGTACTCACTCTGCCATTATCGCCATTATATCCGCCGGCTCCTTGATAATATCCGTCACCGGCATTTCCTTGATATCCAAGAGCTCCGCCAAATCCACCGGGCTGTTGCTGATAGCCACCTTGAAGCCCTCCAGCAAATCCGCCGGGTGCACCGTAGTTTCCGGAAGGACGGTTACCGAAACCAGGAGTTCCCGGGTTGTAGCCTCCTCCACCGGTGCCTCCGACTCCGTTACCGTTCGCGAAATTCGGAGGACCGTAAGCAGACGTGGGTCTGCCGACGAATCCAGCATTACCACCGAAACCAGCTCGATCTCCAAAACCCCGTCCACTACCGAAATCCTGACCGCTTGGTCGGTTGTACTGATAACCGTTCGCACCACCGTCCGGCAGAAGACCCGCCAGTACACTACCGCCCATACAGGCCAATAAAAGCCCGATGTACTGTACAAACCGAAAAATTTCAAGATAATAGCAACGGCGGACAATCGAAACGAATATCGTTTTGTCGGATTATCCAAACAATTTCATTACAATTGCTTGCAGCCTCGTGATAATCATTATTATTTCACAGTGAAAATCCCTTTAAACGCTTATTTTATTTTCCACTTTGCTAGCCAATTTAGTGTTTTATTATTTTTAATAGATTTCTTAAAAAATAAAATAAAGTTATTAGGAGATTACAGAATAATTAACGATTCGTTCAAAAAATGCTTCAGAATATAATTAATAATTTATGTGATTCTGATTAATTGAAATTTAATGAAAGTTCAGAAAATTAACTCGTTCTGAAATGCTTTCATTGGGATTGATCGATTAATTTCTTTTTTAACTCTTAAACGACTGAATAACGATCAACAGAAAATGTTAATTTTTAAATAATTGACGATTCATACCTGAATGTGAATCATATTGCTGTATGTCCAAAGAGTCCGAGCGAACTGAGAAGATGAGCCATCGTTGAGCTTATATACTCTGACGATTCTTTGTTACAGTTTATCCGCGAGCGTTGGCTGTTACGTTAGCGTAGTTCTCCTAGTGGTACAAGTCGAGTGCATTAGGATGATGATGATGCCAAAGATCTGTGGGAGGAGGAGGAGGAGGAGGAGGGTGGAGGAGGTTCGAAGAAGAAGCTGGCGGCGAGGAAATGCGCGAATATCTCTCCCCTTCACTCGTCTATATATTTTCTCTCTCGAAGGATTCATAAACCCGAGAGGATGAGTTATAGGCGCCCTGACAGCATCACGCCGCCGATGACTCTCCATCAACCTGCTCCGATGGATTTTAATCGGTGGTGCGTGCGCGCCCGCTTGCGATCGCCAATCGTCACGACTCTCCCTCTCGACTCTTTGCAATCCTACCTAATGCGAGAGAGTCCCGACGTCAATCCTTCGACGTGCAGACGGAAAATTCACTTCGAGAACACGTGTCGCCCCTCGAGGGAATCCAACTATCGAATCAAGCGTTGGCACACGATTCAACCCTTCGTTCAGCTTTTTTCCATTTAATTACGAAATACACGTAAGAAAACACTTTCTTCCCAATAGTCCATCAATTGTCCTGCAAACAATTGTTAAAAGTACAAAGTTGTCTCCGAATTTACTGTCATATTATTGATATTCGATTAGGAATTGTTAATTTCAATATTGGACAAGAACACGAAAAACTCTAAGAGTAGAAATAAATTATGTGACAAATGCTTCCCACATGACAAAAGAAACAGAAACTATTATATATACACCCACACAAAAACTCTACGGTGTTTATAGTGGGATAAAAAAAAAAACATTGAGAGATCCTGAAAGCTGCTGGACAGCTTAGGGCAAATGCTGCGGTGCAGCAGACATTATTATTATTGTCATTTTGTTAGATTTTTTTATATTTTATATGTAGATCATGTTTTTTTTCTTTTTCTTTTTTGTTGATGATAATAATGATAATAAACTTTCGAAAAAATAAATATTTCAGTTTCACGCGCTGCAAGAATTTTGCATACAAATTTCAACAATAGTCGTCGTAAAATTTCTTTTAATTTTTTCATTGGTTGCAAAATAATTATTGTTCGATAAAATCATGGTGTAAATATATTTATGCATCAACAAAATATCGGTAAATTTTTTCCAATTTCATTTTATGCTCCTTTTATAATGCGATGAATCGAACTTAACAGTTCTCCGAGTTTAGTTTCGATTACTTTTTTAAATGTTTTTGTCCGTTAAATAAATTGGATTTGAAAAAAGGTTAGCGATTGCTTTTACCAATTTGCCCTCCCCAGTAAAGCTCTTCTATTGGAAATTTCAAATGGCGATAAATTCACATCAGTTCGATCGACATTTTGGATTTATCTTTGCGTTCGAAAGAGAAACAGTGGCACCACCTTTTGTGGTAGTTAATGGAATTTATGTAAAAATTTTCATACATCGATAGACTACTTTTTAGAATATTAAAAAAAAAAAAATTATTACAAAAATGCGTTGTCCGCTGAGCCAAGAAGTAATTTTAAATCTTGATTCAGTGAAAATTCTCTCACGACGGCGTATTCAGATTCTCATAAAAATTCCTCAATTCTGTCTCCCTCGATTACTTGATTAAAATTCTCGATCCCGAAGACGTTCGCTAAATGACGGAGAATTTGTGCTGAATTATTCGTGTCAATCAGAAAAGCTTCGATTTATTTAAGTCATGAATTACATATGACACGAGTTGACTAAGCTCTCGTGAACGTTTCATATTTATTTACTTCATTTTATTAACAGGCAAAGCTATGTCTTCGTGAAAAAAAAACAAATGTTCGAGTAAATTTTTTTTTTTGAAAATGCAATAATTAGCAATATTTTTAGTTTTTTTTTTACAAAGCTTTCTCTATGAGGAAGTGAATATTGACCAACATACTTCCTCGTAGAGGTAGCTATGTAAAAAAAAAAAACTTTGTCAAAGATACAAAATATCGAGGGAGCAATTTGCAACGTTCTACCTTGCAGCCTTTTCTTCATCTTATTAACACTTCTTTTTTTCGTACATTCAATTTGAGCAAAATATATTCACAGTAAAATTTGATATTGCATTGCCGATATTAGACATACTCTCCCGACCACTTTTGGACAGGATGTAATATTAGAATTTCTCGCGGCAGGCATGTGTGCTCCCTTGGGATATTCCGAATCGGAGATCTCCGAACGCGCGCTCGCTGGAATTTTACGCACCTGTTCGAGTCGATCGAGCAAATACTTCACAATAAAATATATAGCATTTCAAGTGTACAATTGATAATATCGAAAAAAAAAAAAATAAATAAAAAAATAAATAATCTATTCGTCCGAATTATACCGAGCACGAGAAATATTCTCGTGATACTCGTGATGATTTAATATGGTAAATTAATAGACAAATTGAAAATAAGTGCTTTACTTGCACGAAATTGCTTGGTTTAATATACCAGAAATATGCTATTTATATTTTCTCCAGGTATTTCTCCTTTACGTCCTTCTTCCTCAATCTGTAATCGATATATCTCTATTAACATCAGAAAACGACGTTGGCGGTGGGATATGTATAGTACCTGAAACGACGGCTAAGAAATTCTCGAGCGTCGTCGCGTGCGGATAAATATCTCGGGAGATGTGCAGCGCACACAGCCCGAATGGGGAAGGGCTGCAGGCTGCAGGTTGCATGTAGCTGCCGCGCGCACGAGCCAATCGATATTCGACTTCCTTCTCATTATATATGTTTTCAGTTATGTAATATTGCGGGGGGTCTTCTATGCCTGGGCGAAAAAAAAAAAATAATAAAAATCCGTTTCACTCAGCTAATACGAATCCCTGACGCTCTATTGCCCAGCAGCAGCAGAACTCTTTTGCTAATAATATCCCCTTGAGGATGCCATACATTCACATTCCATTCATCAGAAAATCTCTCTCTCTCTCTTTCTTTCTTACAATTTATCTTCTTTATCAACTGGCCCACTTTAATATGTATAATTTTTTAATGCCAAGCGGTGCGAGAAGCGCCTACTTCTCGTACGCTTTTCTTAGCGTGCGAGAAGTAGGCACTTATCGCACTAGTGCGATAAAGTTGTATACGAAACTCGTGCGAGAAACTTTTTCTGAACTGTGTGATTGCAGTCACTCGTCTTCGACTCGAGCTGCGAACTCACACTCGTCAAGACAAAGTTTTATCGCACTCGTATCGTAATATACTATTATGCCACGCGGTGCGAGAAGTGCCTACTTCTCGCACGCTTCATTTGGCTTAGTGTGCGAGCACTCGTGCGGGAAAAAGTTTGATCGCAAGCTAAGCGAAGAGAATTTTGATTTTTTTTTCATTTTCACAGATTATAGTTTAGAAAAATATCATAAAGGGGACTAGAGCTGTAAACACGTGCACTTTTTTATTGCATTGGTTCATTAATTAATTATTTGATTTTTAATCCTATATCGACTTTTCATAGAGCTTCCTCTAATGAGGAAGCCAACATTGATAAATAAGTATTTTTGTCAAATTTATATGCACTTTTAACATATTTTTAATTATTTATTTATTTTATTAATAAATAAAAAGCGAAGATTTAATTTATTCTTACAAGTTATAAGAAAAAAAAAAGATAAAAATCTCGTTAACATGGTAAAGAGAGCAATCTTGATTTTCCAATAATTGTCAAAAAGTGTACAATTTGTAACAACTAATTAACCCGTTCGTATCGATAAAAAAAAAGAAAAAAAAAAAAGACCTACAACATCCATGCGTCACATTTCACGCTTTATTCGTCATCGTTAAAACTTTATCCATGAAATGGTAACAAATCGCTTCGTTAAGTGTGCATATAACAAAAAAAAAAAACGTGATGCGTGATGTTAATAGCCTGTGTGTCGTTCGTTCGAAACAAGCGAAGAAAGTTCGTTTAAATTTTACGCGAGACCGATAAATCTTTATTAATATTTTTATTACTGTCCTCTCTGTTGCCAGAACAAAAGTGCTTTCTGTATATATTGACACGATTGGCTCTCTCCTCTCTCAATACTCATATACATACTCGGACAAACCGTACAGAAGATATTTTTGTGTGTGTGTGCGATAGAGAAAGAGAGAGAGAGAGATACCGACAAACGAATTCAATCTTGAATGTAATAACTCGAAAAACTCGAAAACTGACTCGATAGAGACTTATGATATTTTATATTTATCAAAAACCTTTTGAACAAATAGAAAATTTGGCTGTTGGCCCGAGAATCACCACCACTGCTACCAATAAACAATCTGCATCATACAATAGAATCCGCACACAGTATCGTGTTGGGGTTGGAAAATGCGGTGTGGCGTATGTATGCATGGGAAAGGCTTCAATAGACATTTGTCAAGCGTGTGCGGCGGCGGCGGCGGCGGCGGCTCTCGCGTGTTGGTAAAGCAGAGGAACCGCGCCGGGGACAACCAGCAGAGTTTCGACAAATTTATAGCTCGCATAAAATTTGTACACGGGTTTACTGGTCAGGAGAGCGAGACAACGGGACGAGACACAGGAGAGACGAGAGTTCGGCTGTTTATGTGTGTCTGTGTGTGTGTGTGTGTGTGTGGGCGGGAAAAAGCGATTCACGCGAGTGAGTGAAATGGAAAATATAGCAAATCGAATAGCATCGCCGCCGCCGCGCGTCGAAGTTAAGCATTGTAACCAGCTAACTCCAATTGGTCAGCGGCTCTCCTGGATAATAAATTCAACTGGGTGCTCTCCGCGCCCGCTATTGCTACACGGGTTTATACCGAACGTATTCATAGCACTCGATGCTTTCCTTGTTTTTCCATCTGGTGGCTCCTCCCCAGCTTGTCTGGCCTGCTCTCGCTGCTGTTGCTGCTCCTGTTGGAGCGTTCCATGGCCTCTTTTCTATTTGTATTGCAACACATATATACAACGCTGTAACTGAACACCACAGATACCATATATATATATATATAAAGTTCACCAATTATGATCCAATTTGATTACGTAAATTGTGTGTTGCTCGATGCATCTCTCTTCTGCTCTGCTGGCAGATGAATCGCCTCTGCTATAGCAAGCTATCGGGCTGTGTCTGGCTCTCTGCTCTGTTGCACGCAGTTAGTACTGCTGATTCAGCACCTCCATACGCCCCCCCCCCCCCTCCCCCCTCCCCATCCTTTCCCCTCTCACCCCAGACCCCGTATCTATACGGTGTGCTTGTATTCTTGAAAAATTGGATTCCGGTCTCTCTCTATTAGGATTCCTCCGTCAATATTGAATTCACTCCATGTACTATCTCACGTGCAATACCGTGTTTATATATGTGGGGAATTTCATACCAATTCGGCCTGATTAAAACACTCGAGATTCCCCATTTTTTTTTTTTTTCCTTCGATTATGTTATATAGTCACGAAATAAAATTGAGCAGAATTTTTTTTTCAGATTTTTTGATAAAAAAATAACCTACGATTCTTTTGAAGTAGAATTGAAAAAAGCCACTTCAATGAGAATAACATTTTTTTTTCTTAAATTTTTTTAAAGAAAATAAATAAATTATTCTCGGCCCACTCTCGAACTTGGAAATACTTTAGTCCTAAATTTAATAGAAAAAAAAAACAATCCGAATTTTAAACCTGATCAAAATTCATTTTTACTCAAAAGTTACGGAAAAAAAGAAATTTATTTTATAGGGCAAAACAAGTGATAAAAATCTGAGCAAAAATATTCTCTTTTTTTCGATGAAAATATGACAAAAATGTATTCGCAAGAGGATTATAATTTCTTTTTTCTTTAATCAACAACAAAAAATACCCTAACTTATTTAACGAAAAAATTTTTGTTGAATCTACCAGAAAAGTCACTTTCGTTTTTACTGTCTAGTTAGGATTACAAAAAAAAATCTATTTATCTTCTGATTGTCTGTAATTAAATTGAATTTTTGAAACCGTTACAGCGTAAAAATGAAAAAAAAAAAAAAAAAAAAAACTGTGTGCCACGGTCAGTTGGATTTAGTCGGTAATGGCCCATGTACAATTCTATGTGGTTATCCTATGGTGTATGTTTGAGCGTGCAACTTGGGTGCTTTCCATTACCGAATGAAACGTGCAATTACAGTGCAATGCTCGCGCTCGGAATACAAGTACAGTTTCTATACATAATGGACGCACATATATATATCTCTGCGATAGGGAGGTTGAGCTTATAGATGCCAGAGTGTGTACAATATATAATTGTACATGAATCTATACGTAGTGACCGAATACTCGAGAGAGAGAGAGAGAAAGAGAAAGATAGAGAGAGAGAGAGAGAGCCCTCTCGCACCCTCTCTCGCACTACGATATAACGACTAATTATTCTAGACTTAGAGTTTCGAGTTCGAGGAGCTCCACTTCGAACGGATTGGCTTCTATCTTCCACCAACTGGTATATACTGCTGGAGTCGAGGAGCAAGTAGTATCCATAGTCCTCGCTTGTTTCTCTATCTCTATTTCTCTCTGTACTCGAGTCTGCTCTCAAACCTTCGTACTACTACGACTTTCGTGCATCTTACTATAGTTTAGCAACTAATCAATCTCTGCATTACTCCCCCTTCCCCCCTCGAATTACACTTCGAACGAATCAACTTCGATCCAATTATGTGTTTTCTCTTCACTCGTATATTAACCCAATTCATGATGTTGCAATATATAATAATCGCACACTATGGCATATCGAAAATATATAAATTGAAAAAATGATGAGTAACATTCGTGTACTCGGTATATTTTATTCAGTATAAATATATTTCGACGTGGAAACAGGCCAGTTGGGAGGGTCACGACCGAGATAAAAAATAAGTAGATGAAGTAAGTGACCGATTATGAAAATTGTGATGTTGATGGATTTACGCTTCGAACCTTGTTCTGGGTCCTCTTTAGAAAAGGATTTTCATTTTTCTCAAGGTTTACGCAATTTTTTTTCGCACAGCTTTGTAACGAAGTTGAAATTGATCAGCATATTTATTCATAGTGATGGCTATGTAATGAGAAAACAGTGTGCAGTGATCTGTTTATAAAAAAGAAAATCTTTTGCATAATGTCAAGAGAGAGAGAGAGAGAGAGAGAGAGTGAGCAGCTGTCCTCGTTCAACAACCTCGTTTATTAAACTCGGAGACATAATGCGAGTCAGCCAAGTGTCAGTCTGATTTTTCGTTAAATTTTCCTTCCATATCGTTTCCATGTTTCCGCGGTTTCGTAATGTGTCCGTGTGTGTATGTGTGTCAATATAAGGTCATAACTTTATAGAGTGCCTCTCAGGTTCTACAAACTATTCCAAAGGGTCTCGGAGCGTGCATCGCACACACATACACACTGGGAATGTAATAAACTCAAAGGCACACGAAGCTCAACGGCGTGAGTGCATTCAAGAGGGAAACCTGGCTGCATTGACCCTCTCGTCTTCTTCCTTCTCCACGACGACAAAACGCTTCGATGAAATCGATACTTGTGTCCAGTATAGTGGTTGCAAACGCGTAGCATCCAGAACTCCTACAGACAGAGACGGAGTTAGAGAGAGAGAAAGAGAGGGAGAACGACTAGAACTATTTCCATTTTCGATTTGGTCCCTTTCCGAGTCGTGACCCTGCACAGAGAACCGGGAAATAGCAAACGATGTAGTATTTCATGTCCGGATGCTATAGAAAAAGTACCAAAGAGCTTTTTCCAGTATATTCATTGATTCGTTGTCGAAGAACAGTACCACGGACATTTGTCTTCGGGCACGAATTTTAAAGAGAGAAAAACGCAAAAACAAAATAATATGTTACCGCAAGAGTTCGTTTCTACACTATCCTATTTTTTTCGAATTTTTTTTTATTTTTCTGAATCAACTTTATTAATTCCAAATTAAACTCGACGATAGTCCTGCGATCACTCTATTTGCATGCGTGGCTCTCGTGAGCTACATAGTTGTGCGTTGAAAAATTCTCTTTTTCAACCCTTCACTCGTTTGCATACGAAACAGAGAGCTCTATTTCTCTTTTCGGGAATTTCACTGAAGGTCTCTGGCCTACCGTGAAGAGCCTGGGCCGGTTAATCGTTCCGGACTCCGGCAGTCAACCGGTTGTTGCCGAATATAACCTGCCTCCCGGTGCTGTACTCGTTACGAATTTTACGTTTTACATTTTTGTTTTTATTCACTCATTATTTATGCGACTTGATTTTCCAGCGCTGTTTTCCAAACACTAGTGGCTGTGTTGAGGCATTCAAAGCGAAAAAATACTCCGGGTCATGAGAATTATTTTTTTTGTCCTTTGCTTGTATTTCGAAAACATTTCACTGTTTACGTCTGCGTTTATAAATTTAACTATTACACTAGAATTTTGATACTTTGTAAAATAATAAATATCACTCGTTTTCCTTCCAGATCGATTAATCGAAAGCTATATTTTTATTGCAAAAAAAACAAAAAAAAATGGGGAGCAAATAATCTCCATAAAATCGAAATATTTTTTCAAATCCCCGCCATTTTCTTAATTTTGCAGTAATCGAAAAAAGCCTCCGTCGTTCCACGACCAAAGTGATACTGATTAATAATCTGCTCCGAATTTTCGTTTGCTGTCATTTTGGATGACCGTGTTTGAGGACCTGGAACTCCGACAATTTTTAACTTAAAAAAAAAAGAAAAATTCCTCTGTATACTTCAAAACGTAAACAACAAACAGAAAAAACCCGCAGTCGTCTACATTCATTCGTTTCCCCACAAAAAAATAAAATGTCAGCATCTGAAAAATGGTGCTCCAAGGTCCTCCTTAACTCGTCACCTGGCAACCTTAGTGAAGGATGTGTTGCATAAAATAAAAATCTCACTTATGATCGCCTCGCCTGTATTTATTATTTGCGCAATATATATATATATATCTAAATCACTCTTCACTCTTGATATACTAACGATTATAAGATTTAAGCGTTACCACAGAAATCCACCTAAGTGGTAAATCTCGTGATTCTCGGTTGTAATACGAAACTGAAAGTGGGTAATGAAATGATATGGGTATTATAGGAATGAGACGTTAAATTATATTACCGTTACCGCATCGGCGTATATAAATATATATATATATATATATGTATTCGATATACAGTGTAATATACTAAAGCACGTACTGTACTCTGTAGCGTAGTATAATAACTTCGTAATGGTTATTGTGGGCGTGCGTGTGGAAGATTTTCTCGTTCCGACCTGTAGACCAACAGAGTGTTGCTCTCCCATCAAACGAAACGGTTCTCATGTTCCCCGGTGGTGTAGCAAGATAGAAGGCGGAGAGGATGGAGTATATAGAGCCCGAGATTTTCAACGGCTACTCGAGGTCACAACACCGTCATCATACGGAATTAACAAATCGGCAGTCTCGCTTTAACGCTTCTGTTATATATTCCGGCTCTCTCACATATCCCGCAGACGATGAGAAAACATTCCGTCAACGCGTATTGCACACTCGTATGAAGCACATTAAATAATTTTCATCACCTATCTATATTCGCCAAATGCGGTCCATCGTATTTATAAATAATAAAACGTAATATGGAATAAAATAATAGAAAAGAAAATTTGCAAAGAGCACTTATTTATTGATTTTGGGCTTCCTCATAGAGGAAGCATTTGTAAAAAATCGATGAAGGATTAAAAATATGTTTTCTTCTTTTTTCAAGCTATCTTGGTGAGCTCCTTTAATGACACACGCCTACTGATTCTAGTATGCGAGGGAATAAGATCGCAAAGAGATCAAGCAAACGTGGCTAATTTCGCTTTAATGGGCCTCACGAATGCCGCAATCCTGTCCTCCACAGTTGAATATGTGGCGTAAAAGATCGTAGGCTGTAACATATATTATGCTACACCTGGCTGGAGTGTTAATACTGTTACATCGTATGTATGTTGCCGCAGCCTTCTCAGTTATTGTTGCTATATACGTGTATATATATACACATATCAAGAGATTCAGGAGAGTTAACTCTATTGTGCAATTAATGAGAGCGTTAGTAACACGTCGTGAATCCTCTCTGATGCTCCGGTTGCAAAACAACTCTTCTACGGTAAGCGAGTGAAAGCTCATGAGATCGTATTTAGAGTACACCTCCCAATGCAATTGTTCATCATGAGATTCCTCAAGTATTCTGGCACATTTTGCCTCCTCGGGTTGATTGTTTATTCTTCTACTGAGAAATCTTCAGTGTTCACGTTGACGCAATGATGCTTTAATTAAAAATCGATAATTGTCTAATTGATCAATATGTGCTGGATTGAATTTATATTGGATCACGATTTTGCCACTCAACCAATTTGGATGTTGTAACCAAGTAAACCAGAGACAGCTATCGTGACTACTTCTCTCTCCCTCTCTCATCGAAAGGAACCATCACCCTCGTGACGTATAATTAACCCAGATACGCTTCGGGATAAGATTAATAAGATTGCCGATATAATTATAAGCGACAGGCGTCTTGGGATAATGAACTGTTGTTTGGACATCAGACAGTGGTGATGTATACGTGAGATCTTGTTATAGTCAGCCACAAAATTATTTTTCACCTTTTTTGCCGTCTTAAAAGGTCGACAAAATAATTCATAGCCCACGAGGAGGAAGTACCTTCTTTAGATTTATAAAATGATTTGACATCGGAAAATTTTAGAAGCTACATTTAGAAAAAAAATGAATAAATAAATGTATTTTCATTTAAATTTCGTTATCATTTAAATAGATACATTTATTTAAAATGGCTTAACGTTGAATGTTGACGAAGGCAAACGAGGGATTGAGGTAAAAGATATGCAACGGTTACAATGAAACAATTGTTTTTGTATAGAAGTTTGTATTTTATTGAAAAAAAAAATGTATATCGTTATGAGTTGAAAAAAAAAAATCTGTACACACAACTCTAGTTCCATAGTCCCATTCATCTTTAACCGTCCTACGGTGCGAGGACTCGTAAAAATTTTCGTACTCGGTATCTCGGCGTCCCGAGCGTCATGCAGTACGTTGAGCACGGGGATTTTTATCAGATAAAATGTGCTCGTTGATCATCCGTCGAGCGCTATATCTCTGCTATCATCTCTCGTAGCTCCTCTCTCTCTCGCCTTCTCTTTCCACTCGGCACATTTTTCTCGTTTCCCGCGTCACACATAGACGACAGATGGGAAAGTTTTCCTCTCGAGCTTTTCCTGGGGTTGCTGCTACTGCTGCTGCTTCGTTGATGGCTCGTCCGGGAGCGTACACGAGCTTTGCCCGAGTCCACTCCCTTCGTCCCTGGAGAGCCGTCGAGTGAATCTAGTGAAAGTTCGCCGTACCGTAGGTCGGGCTTGGTCCACTCGAGCCAAAAGATCCGCTCGAACTTCCGGAATAACCACCGTTGTAGTTGTCGATCGAGTTTGAACCACTGTACTGGTAATTGTTACCACCGGAATTATAATTTCCATTGTTGCCATTGCCATTGTAATTGTAGCCTCCTTGATTGCCTGAACAATAATAATAATAAAAAAAAAGAATATTATTTCGTTAATTAAATTAATTGCAGCAATTTTTTTTTATTATTATAAATAAAACCATTTTTTATTCTACTCGTGAGATATCGTTGAATTTTACGATAAACTTAATTGGCTAATTTGCCTTTTGACTCCTACTTCGTTATGGAACAAATTTTAACGAATATCAGAACAAAAAGAAATTGTTAGATTAGAAATGATGAAAATAAAAAATCATATTCACTGTTTTTTTTTTTTTTTCAATTACGGAAAATATATTGGAACATGAAATAAGAATTAAAAAAAAATAACAATATTTCGTAAAATGAGAATACTATTTTTTTTTAATACAAATTATTTATGTTTTCCTTTGCTGTAAAATGAACACGAAGAATTTGTCGACAAAAACTAAAAGTACAAAAAATTGTCCAATCTCATACCCCGATTGTAATTGTTGTAGCCCTGTTGATTATTGTTGTATCCACCGCCATTGTTGTATCCGTTATTGTTGTATCCATTATTATTGTTGTAACCATTATTATTATTGTTGTATCCATTGTTGTTATTGTTATAACCGTTGTTGTTATTATTATAACCATTGTTGTTGTTATTATTATTATTATTGTTATTATATTGATCGGGAAAAGTGGCCTCTCCCTCGTATCTGACATCGGCATGAAAGCCGGTTCTCCAATCAGCGGTGTACGTCACTATCTGGGTCCTTCCGTCCGGAAGCTGTACCCGGTATTCGCCCCGTACCGTTTCCCCGTCGCTCGTCTCTTGTCGGCCAAAGTCATTTCCCGTCGCCGAGTCTTTCACCGCGTAACCGAATTCGTATGATTTTGGCTGTGAAAAAACAAGAAGCAAACGAACACGAGGCTAAAATTAAATTACGAAATGAAAAAAGAAGAAGAAGAAGAAGAAGAAGAAGAAGAAAAAAAAAAATACATCCCAACGATCTGTATTCACATTTTCATCATTATTACTTCAATAATTATCATGAATTTTTTGTATCTCTCCGCTGGAGCTTTTTGTGCTTGACTCTCGAGTGTAATCTTCGTTAGTCTCCAAGTGCTCTCTCTCTCTCTCTCTCTCTCTCTCTCTCTCTCTCTCTCTCTCTCTCTCTCTCTCTCTCTCTCTCTCTCTCTCTCTCTCTCTCTCTCTCTCTCTCTCTCTCTCTCTCTCTCTCTCTCTCTCTTTCGGTTTATGGAAAAGAATCACGTTTTCGTGAAATCCCGATTTAACCGGAATCATGAGGAGGTAGGTGGGATGGGTGGATATGGAACGGGACGCGGATATTGCTACCGGTTTTGAAAGGAGGGTGAGGCCGTTTCTCCTGTACTTTAGCGTGCGAGAGAAATGCCGTGGGGTTGCGCGGAGGAGGCTGCTGCTGCTGCTGCTGCTGCTGCTACTGCACGCTATGCATACAAGTACAACATTCCAACGGTAGCGTAATGCGCGGGCATTCAGATTTCCCGAAACGATTAGCCAACTGGCGATAAATGTCGCGCGCGTCCCTATCTCTCTCTCTCTCTCTCTTTCTGCGTCTACCGGTTGGCCTCGGTTCTCCGGTGGTGGCCCCGCACTTGCAATGCGGGGGGATGATGCGCTTAACCGCACGCCGTTTTCCCTACGGTGCAACAGCACGTTCGAGTGGCACCAATGCTTTTCGCAGGGCAAATGGCCGGGGCGTGCGAGACCATCGTACACTCGCATTTCGAATACTGTCTTTTGAGAAATAAAGAAAAAGAAAAAAAAAAAAAAGAACAAACGAATATTCAAGAGCGGAGGAGGGCAAGTCGTATGAATTTTTGCAGGAAGAAAGAAACTCATGCTCAGGCGCTAATTGGGTACGCGCTCGAAATTTAAATTATTTTTCTATTTTTTCTATATTTCATAATAATAGTTCACTGTTTACATACGTCTCTGTGTATTGTATTCTTGTTTTAAAAAAAAATGCATGGCCTCATTTGCGTTTTATTTATCAACTAAAAAAAATGTTAGACACATTTGTGGATAGGGTGGTTCGTTGAACACCTTCAAGTACTTTTGTGGGAGAAAATATCACGCAGATTTGATAGAAATTCGACAAAATTATTTTTATGCCTCTCGCTGGCTAAGCGAAGCGTGCGAGAAGTAGACGCTTCTCGCACTAGTGCGATAAATTTGTTTACGAAACTCGTACGAGAAACTTTTTTCTCATTAATGACTGCTCGTCATGATTGCAACACTCGTCTTCGACTCGTGCTGCAAACTCACACTCGTCAAGAAAAAGTCTGATCACACTCGTATCGTAATATACTATTACAAAACTGATGCTACAACATTTTTCTTTAACGTGGTACCACCGTTTTTTCATGTGGTTATTATGCAGCGCGTTCAAGCACCGATGCATTCCGTAAGACAAATGATCCTGTGTCTTTTGAGGTATAAAATAAAAATGTGTAACGATGGCGAACGAGAAGTCGTAGAAATTTCGCAGTAAGGAAGAAAAAGAAGAAACGTCGGCTCGCGCTACTTGGCAATCGTGTAACGCGCTCTCGGATAGTACACGAGACGATTGCACCACCGTGTATTCCCGTACCCGCCGCTGCATGCAGTTGAAATAATATCCGATGTGGTATTATACTACGAGGTTGCACTCGCGGCCACTGCTCCGTTTTATTCGCGTTATTATCATTGGCATTGAACCAACACCGTGTGGTTTAACCGCTTGCCATCCTTGCTTACCTACTTTTTTTGTTCCCCCCCCCTTTTTTTCTTTCTTCCTCCCTCTATTCCTTATTCCTTTTGCCTTTGTTTTTCTTTACTTACAACGGCGACTCCATGATAATTGCTTTCGTAAAGGGTACTCAAGAAACAAATTAGAGATAAAATGTACATTCTAGTACTAACACGGTACTTCGAAGAAATTATAACAATTTTCAAAACTGCCACTGCGATTATTTTATATTTTTTATTATCACATGAAATTAAATTACTTTTTAAAAGAACCAAAAAGAATAAACAGAGATTAAAAATATTTGAATAAAAAAAAAATGTGTTATAGAGAGTTTTGAGGAACGAGCAGAAATACAATTTTCAAATGGACTGAAATTATTATTTCCTTGCGAGAGAACAAAAATTAAAGGAAACATTTGTGGAGGCCATCATTCATACTATTCTATATACTCGAAAAAAAAAACACTTCTGTATAAAAAAGTTTCTGTACGAAAATTCTTTTTAAAAAAACTATTTTTCGTTCGAGCACATAGAACAATATAAATAATTATGGTGCGAATTGAAAGGACAATCATGGTTGACAGATTATTCAGTTGACCAAGAATACCTAATCTAGAGAAAATTGAATATTAGTAATGACCGAACGCGAATTCTTGTAATGCCTCGAAGGCGAGATGAATTTGTGTGGCGGCTGACGGTAATTACCTGACTGTCGATGTAATCTTGATCCGGGTTGTGACCGTCGCCTAGAGGAGAGCCATAACTGTTGGTTATTCCGCCGCCGCCGCCGCCACCACCGCCGCCGCCACCACCACCGCCGTGAGACGACCCGTGATGGTTATTGTTGTTGCCGATTACATTGCCACCACCTGGAAAACTGCCCGGTGGACCGTACTGATTGCTCAACGGTGGCTCGCAGTAAACCACCCCGAGACTAAACGCCAACGCCACTATTATCTGCGGACACAGAGAGTTTCATGGTGAGTCGGTGAATTATATTCGAGTAATGTGATTATAGTTACCACCGCGGAAGTCTACAACTACAACGCGTTGCAATGTATATATTCCTCTCTCGCTTTCACTCCCAGCTGCCAATTAGCCGCGCATGAATATCATTGCTCAGGCAAACTGTGTGGTGTTAATGTATGTGTCATTTCGCACCACAATGTTAACCTCGATTTTTCAATATTAATCATTTAAATCTTATCGAAGTCGGGCTCGAATATATTTTTCCGAAGCTAAAGAAATTTAACTAAGAAAATAATTTAAAACCTCGTGGATGTTTGAATCTACTTTTAGAATTGAATTTTTTTTTTTTAATGATCCAAAAATGTGGCAACGAGTAATAAGACATTATAAGAAAAATCTATGTAATGTCGATTACGCAGAGGAAGATTCAAAGGACGATATGATTGTTACACAAGATGACGACGATAAATTGTTCCTCGATTGCTCTATATTCTACAGTCAGTCAGAAATGCCGCAACAAATCGTCCCGGGGTAATAAATTAATCCGTCCTCCGATTGAACACGATCCGGGTGGGACTAAAATCCACTCCCCAGATTACACAAGCGATAACCTGGCATTACGGACTATCTCAACATCGTGCATAAATATAAATTACCAATGCCTTACGTAATTCACCTACAATAAATTACGTGTATTTAACGGTCGTCGCCAGCACCAGGAAAAAAAAAATAATTAAAAGGTTGAATACAAAAAAATGATTCATCCTTGCACTATCAGCTGCATAAAAATTCTTCGATTCACTGAGCGAGACTCAAAAAAAAAAAAAAAACGAAAAAACAAAATTCTTTTCAATATTCAATAATTTACCTGACGCACTAACGACTCCATGACAATGTCTAAATCCGTATGCACTGTGATACCAAAACACTGCCGGGACCAAATGAAAAGCTGGTAATGCGGAGTTGAGGAGGACTCAACGCGGTCTTATATAGCCGCTCGAGTTAAGTTCCATGCGGTGTTTCCACGCGTTTCCTGTGACGTGACGAGATCATCCACCACCGCAGTGCGAGAGAGCCCGGCTCCCGGGAAAGGACCAAAGCGGCGGAGGAGAACTCAGCTGCGTTCACTGTAGCGCAAGCTAAATAGTGTGAGAAAGAGAGAGAGAGAGAGGGAGGGAGGGAGGGATAAAGTGAGATAATATGTATACCTAACTGAGGAAGAGCCGAGATCGCAGGAGTTCGGTTCAGCGAGCATTAGTCCACGTGTGTTGGTAAGCTCATCTGTGATATACGTAGCAAGGGTATGTACTAAGCAGTCTACAGAGGCATTTCAGTTTGTTTATGCCTATGGGCCATTCCACGGTAATACATCTATCACAACCAAAAACCTAAATCGTTTTTAATTGTACATATTTTTGTAATTTTCATCTTATCACTCGTAGAGTACGTTTGACTCTTTTTTCTAGATTATTATTTTCAGTCCAAATTGTAATTATATTTCGTTACATTTTTTTTTTATTTTTGTTATTGGGGATTGGAGATTTTTTTCTAGATTTTTTTTTCTGGCTTAAATTTGTAATAGAAGTGGAAAAAAAAAATTGAGTGCATGTTTTGCATCTTAAAAAAAGCTTGGTTCTTGAGAGAGAGAAATGCTATTTTAATTTGAATTTATTACAAACGTGCCAAAATGTTAAAAATTTTTTAAAAATACAACAAAATATGCTCTTCAGTGTTGCAGTTTTTGATTTGTTTCAAAGATATGTTGAAAAATGTCTGTGAACACCATAGCTTTGACACAAATAGAGTAGAGCTTGTTTATGTTTATGGATATGGGTCAATTTCATCGTATTTATATTTCGTTATATTTTTTTCGTATTCTCGTTAACACTGAAAGTGCATCAGTGATTTTTTTCTAGATTTTTATTTCGGGCTTAAATTTGTAATATAAATGAAACAAAAAAAATGTGGTGCATGTTTTTGCTTCCACATAAAAAAAGCTTGATTCTTGAGAGAGAAGAATGTTATTTTAATTTGAATTTATTAAAAACGTGTCAAAATATAAAAAAAATTACATTTAAAACAAAACATGCTCTTCATTGTTTCAATTTTTTATGTATCGTATCGAAGATATATTGAAAAATGTCTGTAAAAACCATAGCTTTGACATAAATAGAATAATTTTTTAAAAACTCACTTCAAGCTTTAACGTACGTAAACTTTGATCGGATGAACGAATTTTTTTTTTTTTTAGAAACAATAAATTAGTGTCGCTAGATATTCAACTTAATAAAAATTCCCTTGTGTGAGTTCTCGTGGAATGCCCCATATGTACAGCAGGAGGACGAGAAGGAGGATGACAAGAGTGCAAACACGCGTGTTCACGCACACTGAATAATATACACAGTCACTATCGCCGTGTACTTACTGTAGTGCACACACACACACACACACACACAGACACACACGCACACACTCAGCCATACACAAATACTAATTTCTGACGTTCACACGAGCCGCGAGAGCGTCAACGCGAATCCCCACAGGGCTGTGTGGCAAGCTTACGCTTTATTCGCTATTGTTCTACGTCGCGGACCGCGTGATTTTGGAACTGTGGAACCCAGCTTTGCGTGTACACGCATATTCCACGCATTTATACGTATACACGTTGGGTTACGAGGGACCGTATACGTTTATAATCGGTAATGTGTATTGGAGAAGGTGAGGCGCTGTAGAGGTGGAAGCGAGTCGAAGAAACTATCCCCGGATTTCTGATTCGTACGTGGCTTAGTTAATACAGAATGGTGAATTATATATACACATAGGGCTTCTCTTCCACTGTAAGGTACTTGTCTACAGTAGTGAATATAAGTGCGAGGCACACACTGGGTTGCGGAGAAAGCTGATGTGCTCTGCTCTCTTGATTTCCACATGTCGTGGGATTGCTCGCAATATCTTGCCTATTTTTTTTTTTCTCTCCTTTTTTTCCCCCCTCTTTTTCAATACACTAATTGGCTAATTGAGACATCATTAACGGTATGGATCCGTTTGGGGCCGTTGGGCTTTTACTCACAGGACCTCCGACTCGAAGATCGATATCTAGTGGGATGCAAACTTTTTTTCTTCCATTTATTTATAAATTTTTATTTTTATAATATTTATAATTTTTCAAAAACGAAAAATTGTTTGAACTATTTAATATCACTTTTTAAATATCTAATCGATTTTATTTATTTGAAAGAAAAGTCATTTATAGCTAAATATTTATAATAATAATAATAATAATGATGATGATAATAATAATAATAAGTAATTTTATAAAAAGATTAAATTTTCACGACTTATTATTAAAATATTTTTATGACATTCTTCCCAGCACTGTCTCTGTTTTGTGAGGAATAATAATTAGTGGGACATTTTTATTTTTTTTAAATACTTGACGTCGAGTTGTTACCGTGACTCTTGATAATTGAGACTTAATTAAGACTTGACTAGCTCTCTCGGGACTTCCTGCGTACCGACACCTGATGCGTGGAACGCACATTTCCCTCCCTCTCTGTCTCTCTTTCTTTCTCTCTATTTCCATTGACTACTCAGTAAATTGTAGACTGCAAGGAAATCAACTACACAACTTTTTGTTCATCAGTTATACTTTTCGATGTCGTAATCTTTATTTCTAAATCGCAATTCACTGTGAAATATAGTAACAGCGATATGTGGAATTATTATTATAGAAATAATAATTTTGAAAAATTAATTATAGCTTCTATCAGAGTGGTACAAAATAATTATCTTGTTCTTCACTCCTGAAACTGAGTTCACATAGACCTAAAATAACGAGACTTAAAAAAAACATTCGGATGTTTAAAAAAAAAATCAGGAAAAAATAAAAATTATTTTGAGTCCCTCTAATAACTATAATTAATTTCTTGTCATTATTACTGTGATAATAATTCAATAAATTACCTGTTACACATTATATCGTGAATTATTATTTAAAAATAATAATTACGGTAATTAAAAATTTCAATCACTTTGGGTGGCATATTTTATAGCGCCCTAAATAGCTAATTAATATAATAACAAAATTTCGCTAAAAAATCTTCAAAATTAAATAAATAAGCGAAGAAAAAAAAGGTGACAAATAATAGCCAGAACTATCTGAACTCTGTCTTCGTCCAGATAGAAAGAGCGAGATAATCGTGAGTACGTGAATCAGAGTTTTACAGATACGCTGACACGTGTATGTATATGACTATTGTGTCATAAGCTTGGTGGAGTCTCTGCCGTGGAGTTAAAATCACCGCTTGTGCGCTACTTTTCTGCCCACCATGACAAAAAAAAAAGATTATTCTATGCGCGACGTGTAGGTAACATAACGTACGCTGTGCACATGCGCGTGTGCGTTTGTGCGTAGCGCGCGCGCCTGCGTTGCACGCGGGAGAAGAGTTGATCGCCCGGGATCTCAAGACGTGACTGGTGCGGAGTGCGCATGTATTTTCGATCTCTTTCTCTCTCTCTCTCTCTCTTTCGCGAGGCGCTCGTGCAAGAAGGACTCAAGTTTGCATCTGACCTATTATTTAACGTCTCATGGGAACTCTCGTTATAATATTATATTAGATATATATGTATATATATATATTTTTTTTTTGCCACTGCTTACAGAAAGTATGCATCTCTATGATTTTTTTTTTTTTTTTTTCGTCTTTCCTCATAATTTTCTCACAATAATCGTAACTAGACAAATTGGCCGATTATGTATGTTGATAAGCTTCCGAGGATTCGTATCATTAGAGATTAATTATAAACACGATTTTCTTTTTTTTATACCCAGCAAAGCCTTGACGTAATGGAGGTACATATATATATATATATACTAGTGTATATATATATACTAGTGTATATATATATACTAGTGTATATATATATACTAGTGTATATATATTATGCGGTGTATTATTCGCTCGGTGGTAATCGGTTTGAGGGCGAAAGCGAGGCCGCGTTGCTGGAAACCCCAGCGAGGATCACATTCACGATCTGATTAATTGCTCGACGGGCTACTTCGCTACCCGCTGTGTTTAACTAGGGGCACTTTTGGATCTCGATCTTTACCGACCATCTAAGGACCGTTTCGCGTGTGAAGCAATTAAGGCTTCCTTACGGAAATACTCCGTTTATTCGTACTATTAATCTGACGTCTCGAATATATATATATATAGATATATACAGTACAATAATATAATTCCGGAAATACGAGAATTCAATAAACAACCAAGAAGACCAAAATACTTAGACCTTGACCAAGAAAAATCGTCCTTCCATTAGGGGAAGAGGACAAAAAAAATTGTAAGTGAAAAAATTGGATTTCATTTAAACAGCACTGCAGTGGAATAAAACTGAGCTTTTTTTTAAGTCTTCATATTTTTTTTAACGAAAAGTTATTAAAAAACGCTGCGAATTATATTCGCACATCGCTTCCTCGTCAGCTCTGCTTACTTTTATCAGAACTATGCGACTGGTGTAAGAAAATAAATGTGATAAATTTCAGTTTCATAATTCAACCTGTCTCTAAAAAATAAGGGTTCATAATTTTTTTCCCAAATTTTGGAAGAATTTTAATTGTAAGCAAACTTAAGTCTAGTATTGATGGAATATAGAATGCATTTTTGAAAAAATTCAAAATCGTGTAGAAACAAGAGAACTGCATGGATTTTGCACAAATTCAAACCCAATACTCGTTCTATGATAGTCCAACTTCGTATCAATTTTTAGCCCGATATCTCAAAAATTGTGGGAGTCAGAGCGCGCACAGACATTTTTGAAAAAATTGAAAATCATGTGGAAACAAGAGAACTGCATTCTGAACACGAAAATCTCGAAAAAAGAAAATGTTCACGAAAACAAAGTTTCTCGAGGAAGCAAAAACAGGCTAAATTAGATGCTTCTTTTTTCAAACCGCCAACATTTAGTCAATCTTGATTTAATAAAAAAGAAAACCTCCATAGCAAGATATCGACTTTCGTACTGATTAATAATCTTTTTTCAAATTCTGTTTCACATAATATTTACGGCCACAACCATGTACGCCATGAGGGCTCCTTTTTTTTCGAAAAAATGTTCAACCCTTAAAAGCAATCTTAAAGCAACCAATTTTCTGTTCTTCATCAGCACTTCGATTTCACACTTAAAAAAAAAATCAGACAAACCTACTTTAAGCATCGAGAAAGAAAAATCTCTAAAATCTATATTCGGCCTGTTAACACTGGGATGACCCCTTGAATTTGTTAATACTTGGCTTTCAAGCACTTATTTCGATACCCTCGTTTTTCTTCCATGTTACCATGACATTACACTCGCTTTTGTGCTACCGTGAAATAAAATGAAGTATATAAAGAAATTTGTAGCTTAGTGAATTCCGTACGTGACGCCAAGTTCGCTTGTATAAAGGATGATAGTGTGTAGTTGGGTACTTGGAGCCACCGAGATTTGATCGTCAAGTCCAACGAGTGGTATAGCGCAACCGTACCGGGTGTTACAATGGCTATCGCCCTTTGGTAAGCCGGCCAGTCTCACGTACGGCTCTCAAGCTTCGCTTTTGCTGTACTCTCGGAGAGGAGTGCTGGTGTGTCGGACCCTCCTGCGAGGGGCATTCCCCTTATTCACCCTCGTCCTCGAAGAACCCTTTCCACTCTCCTGAGCAGACTCTTGCCTTTTCCACACAAACACACTGATACATCGATACATTCGCCCTTATGGCTCCTTTTCAGCACAATGGGCTTAACCCTTGACCTGCACTTCGTCGGGCATCCAACTCTTCACGCCTCAACCTGGAAAAACGAGTCCTTGAGAATCGCTGTTGAAGCAATTCGTGTCTTCTACAACGGATTAAATTTTATGAGAATCTCTCTGGGAATGTAGAGAAAAAAAAAATCGTATATATTAACATCTGGTATTTTGGAAATTCATTTTTAATCTTGAAAAAACTTGTCTTCAGTAACGCTTCCAAAATTACGTTGTATTTTTATAATTTTTTATGAGTTTCGTGGGGTTCGTTGAAATGAAACATTGCTGTGCATAGAGATCTGCAATTATATATAAGATCATCTGTGGTACTCTCTGAAATGAATCCTTGAATTAATTCAAGGAATGAAAAAGTCTTTCAGTGAAATAAAAATAGCGAAATTTGATAATATCATGTAACAAAGTTTATTTATTAAAATTTATAACAAAAGTATCAATATCGATATAAATTAAAGGTACTGAAGTATATTTGGAGGGTTTTGACTTAAAAGTAATAAGAAGTAACGTGAAACGCAAAATCTCGGGGACTCGGAGACGGCAAACGAGATTTACTATATAAGTATCAATTGGAGTGCGGCGCGTTCCAATTCCCTCGTATATAACGTCTCAATTGGCGTCTCACCCTCGACGGGGCATTGCTAATCCATTATCCACTTCGAATTTTCGCCATTTCGCCAATTCCACCTTCCACCGAAGTTCCAAGTTGAACAACAAACGCTGCTCTCTAAGATCTGTGGGGGAAGGGGGAGGGGGGGAGGGGGGAGTACCTCTCGCACTCGCCTTTCCCTACCTCACTGCCTCCAACGTCTATTCGTCTTAAATATGTCAGTCCATTAAAAGTTTGTGGACTGCAAGGCCAGCACTAGTTTCCCTCTTTGAATCGTCGAATAGCTCTCACTCTATCTCTGACGGTCTTTCTCTCTCTCTCTCTCGGCTCTGCGCCCTTTTCTTAGAGTTCGATAAACTTTTTAACGGTTTTATAGAAAATTGACGAGAATGGTAACATTGCATACTTCTAGTACAGTATATATATATATATATATATGTTTATACAGCCTTGGACCAACGATTGAAATAAACTTCGAGATCGATTAATAACCCAACGATCACCTCTTGACGATTTTCTCTCTTCTTATGCATTCACCAGAAATAAGTCTGACTTTCGATTAAATACAGTTTGTAGTTTTAAACAACTTTTCAACCGCAGTCTCAGCAACTCTGCCTCGTTAAACAATAAGAATAGAATTTAATACAAATTATATCGATTATATTCGGTAGATAATTTATAATTAATAAATGATTGCAAGTACAAATTTAATATTCTCTTGTTTTCTCAATTTTTTTTGCTCCGATATTCGTAATTAAACCCAAAAAAGAAAAAGAATCTTTTTTAATTAAAAAATAATTGTAATTATATCAAATTTCTTGAATATTATCTACACGAATATAAGAAATATATCTTTTTTTTTCGTGAAATCTTGGTTTTCAGTTATTTTTTTTATTGAAACAAATATATATTTTTCAAATCTGTAAATTTCGAAGCATGTAAGTGCTTCAATAAAAAATCTTTAAAAAAATGAATGTTCTCTTTGGTCGAATGAATGTTCTCATTGCGAATATTTGAGACAGCTTTGAATAAAAAAATAAACGTAAAAATTGAGTTGGATTGCGTAATATTTAGTTTAGGAGGAAAGCGATAACGATCTGAAGCTTAACTTCGAGCTCAATTAACATCCCCTTCGCCAACTGGCCAAGTACTCGGTTATATCTCAAGCCTTCTTGTCTCTCTACAGACAGAAATCCTCCATCGGATCCTCAAGATTAAACAATTTGCAGCTTATATGTACCAGCGGTTGAGCGCGGTGTGTTGTACGGTGCATGCGAGTGGAGCTGACTAGGTACTCTTGGAGTCCATATGCTGTAGCTGGATGAGGCTATACCCGGGCGCACTTGGATGTGGGATGCCTATATAGCCAACCCGCACTAGCTCGTCAGCTCACGCGAGGGATCTCCTAACTAATTTCTCTAGTTACGCGGGGCCGCGCAACGCCAGAGAGGTAGCGTGTATGTACGCTTATGCACTATATGTTCTCCCCTATGTTTCATAACAATTCTGTGCGCCCGGGCCCGCTCGCTCTCCTCTCCCTGACCCCTTCAACGTATACACTCCCTCTCGTGTTTCTATTCGTTACAGATGAACCTCGTATACACGGCCGTCGTTCCTCTCCAGAGGTATGCCACATGTAACACACGGATGGACGTACACATAGTGTTGTAAAATTTAGGAATTCCCTGTAGAAACTATAAACAGCCTTCCACACACACACACATACATATAGTGCTTCAACGTTAGGGATCCGCAAAATTAAATTACTGTGGAAAACATTATTTTTCTCAAAAAACATGTTACACAAGATTACAAACAGAGCGGTGTCTATGAAATTACAAAAACATAAGTGCGATGGAATATCGCTTTTTAAATAGAATTCATGAAATTTCCATGAGTCATGAAGAGAAATTGAGGAACTAATTTTGAGAGCTCAAATTCATTGAGCTCTGTAATGATCTTTTGATTATAAATTCATGATTTTTCTTGCGACGGAATAACCTGGGTTTGTTGCATATCGATCGATGGGGAATAAGCCAAGGATGAAAAAAAAACATGAAAATCATTGAAACTCTATTGTCCGAGTAGAAGAAACAGCTTGAGAAAGCGAGAACCAACGATCGATGTCGAATTTAATGAAATTATTTTCAGAATAATGATGAAGTTAAGAGCGATATGAGCATACAGTGAAATCCATGTGGCGCAGTAGCGCGAGCAATATTGTGTAGACGTCCAGTAAACACGGAATAGAATGAGAGGCGGCGAGGAGGCGCACTTAGCTCTACCTACGTAGGTGCATCGCTGTTTCGTGTCTCGATTCGCTTCGCTCCTTCTCACGCCGAGCTCTAACAGGTAGACGGGGCGTCTCGAGGGTTTGCGTTATATCTTGCGAAATGATGCGCAGCCGCATCGCTGCAACGAGTTACGAGAAGACGACGCCGGCTGCTATGCGGCTCGAGAGATCTTGTTTCTTTTCTCGTTCGCACTTCATTAATACGAGCGCGTGCGCGATGAACAGAGAGCGAATGAGAGAGTGAGAGAGAAAGAGAGAAATTAAAGCGCGCGCATTTGCTGCATATGTGCCTCCTGATGTTGATGATGTACTATATCGGGAAAACCATGAGACGCTAATTTCGTACGTATTCTAACATCCTAAGAGTCTCCTGAGATGTCGAAAATACGATCACACGCTCCCGTCGCGATGATAAGAAACTGAAGCATGATAACCACCGTCGTCCACGTGATAATTGACCTTTTGTATCCTACCGTCCGGAAGTTTCACGTGATATTTTCCATTTGTTATACCCTCATTTCGGGTCTCTTGATGACCGAACTCATTCTCACTCTTGTAATCGGAGACTCTGTAGCCGAAGGAGTAGTTCGCTGCGTAATGGTCCTGTGAAAGGAAAATATTTATCGTATTTAGTACACTGTTTTCAGAATTAAAACTTCTACCATAGATTTCTATCATCGCTTTATAACTCTGAAAATTTACATCAATTTTGTTCTCTGTTTTTTCATGGCAAAACAGCTTTCCAGGTCAACCATCAAAAATGTTATACCCAGAATAAATCTTTGACAATTTAATTTTCTTCATTAATTCTTGTTCGCGAGACTTCTTGCCGTTGAAAATGATTGCTTTTTTTTTTTCTTTTTTTGGTTCTCACAAAGTATCCTTTGTTTTTACAACGTACCCTCCTACAAATTCAATTTCCTCTGGTCGTAAAGTATTTTTAAGCGAAACAAGTAATACTAACCATATTAAACGTTCGTTTAATAATATACGATAAAATTGATGAACGCAAAACCTGACTCACATGATTATTGTTGTCTCGCCACTTGTAGCTGCCTCTGTCATACGTATTGTCATTCGATTCCACGGGTGATTGTATTCTGGTGCGAACCGCAGGCAAGCGGTTCACATATTCATCAGTGGTACCCACGATAACGGACGCATGATCGACATTGGTTGACCCACTTTCGCCCCGATTGTCAGACGTGCCCGCCGAGTTGTCATAACTCGATCCACTAGCGCCTATGCCAGTTTTCGTAGTGAAATGATGTTCGACTCCTACTTCGATAGGCGATTCATGATTCACTCGTGAATCCTCATCCTCCTTGTCACGTTGACTCTCGTTCTTTGACTCTGAAATTCCTGGCTCACCGTTAACTCGGTATATCTCGTTCGAGACATTCGGTTCTTCGGCTGCTGGATTCACTCGAACCGAAACTTCGCCTCCTCCTCCTCCTCCTCCGACAGTTCGGTAAGGCGGTAAAGGCGTTACAAAGTTTCTCGTACTCGTGAGTGACGGTGGTGAATCTTCCCTCACCGGAATCACTGAAATTCAACGGAGAATCAATGAACAAAACGACGTTACACGGGAGAGGGAAATCGGCGTCGACTTGAACTTTTCTTATTATTTCGTCCACAGCGAAGGCTTTTTCTTTGTTCTCAGTGGAAAAAGCTATAAAGTAATATCTATAAAGTTTTTTTTTTTTTCATAATAATCCTTACCCTCTCGATGACCCAGCTCAGAGTCTTTGTGACTCTGATCGAAAACGCCATTTACAGTAAGACTAGGCTCCGTCAATCTTGTCTGATGGTCGTTATCGCTGTTGACGCTGCTCGAGGGTTTCTCAAAGTAAGGATTTAAGGAAAAAGGAGCTGGCAAGATTTTCGTGTCGTAGATCAGTCTCGGCGGTGCGACGAATATTTGTTTCGATTGTATCATCCGGACGTTTGGAAATATATCGGTTTGTCCCTGTTGTCGTGATTCGTATTTGTCGAAAACGCCTCTGATGCTGTTTTTCAAATTCTCCAGTTGGGCTGGTGTGAAAGTTGGAATTTTCGGTGTATTGTCGTCGCTATTAGGGATTAAGGGAGTATTACCGTCATTAGCGTTCTCCCGAAATCCTCTAGGTGGTGGTAAAGGCAACAAAGCTCTTTGATAATAAATCCTATTGTCAGGTCGATGATGATTCGCTGGTATGAATCGTAATTCAGAAGCAGCGGCAGGTTCGAACGACGGTGAGTTAGGAATTTCTCGATTATTCGCTTCTCTTTGATTTCTGTTGTAAGCCAAAGGAACGAACTCCAAAGCCCTGTTTCCATTAGCTACAAAGCTCGATGTCCTTGTGAATACATTGTCATCGAACGTCGTTTGTCTCTTGATGTTCCTTCGAAGATGTTGCGTTATTGTTCGTGGCTCAGTGTTTCTAGATTGTTGATGCAGTCTCCGAGAATCGAGAATCTTATTAGATTCACCAGTGAGTTTGGACATTTGTGGCTGTTGTTGTACCGTCAGCTTTAACGATGACAAAGACGACGAAGAGGACAATCGATTCGACATCCCACTGGCATAGTAATCCTCTTGCTTCCGTTTCCATTGTTTTACCATTTCTCTATCGATTTTACCAACGTCTGAGAGTAGCAACGAGTCGTTTCTTCGCCCCTCTTTCATTTCTTCTCTCGTCACTCTTGCCTCACGCCGAATCCTATGTATAGACGAATCAGAAGTATCGGGGACAAAAACAGAGCTGATGATGGCATCCCTGTTATTCACCTCTTGATTCCCCCAGATGGCCTTTTCCTTTATTTTCTTTGCTTCTTCAGCATCCCCATTGCCATTCGTTTGCACGTTTTTTTTCTTCTTCACCTCGAGCCTCGACGTCGTTGATGCTCGTTCGTAATCAAACCTGCGTTGGTGGTTCAATGTGACTGGCGTTGAGCTCGCCTTTCCAATTAGTCGAGTCTCCGTCGCGTCTTCGGTTCGTATCGACGATTTAATTCCGGGGACCACCTTCCCTTTTTCATTCGCCTCTTCTTTTGGTACGTTCGCAACCCTCTTACCAACCGCAGTCGGCACAACGAGCTGCTTCTTCTTCTTCTTCTTCGTCTTCTTCTCGTTGCTATGTTTTTCTACGTCCCGATTTGCGTATTCGTGCGGCTGCTCGAAAAGCGCGCCCACCAACTCGACAATCCCGGCCCTTTTCCCGACTATGGAGCGTAGTTCGTTAGCGAACGCTGCCTGATTAGAGGAACGTTTAACAACGGGTATGTTCAGCCGAGCGTCCGTCGGCGATCCATTCACTTCAGCGGCGATACCAGCCGTAGCGGCACCGGCAGCGGCTTCAGGCACGGTGCAAGCCCCCGTTGAACCGGCGCTGCTACCCGGCCAGTGATATGTTATCAGGAGGCACAACGTTACCTAGAATAATCGGGCATCGTTAGTTTAAACCAGCCCCCAACCGACTCACACACACACCCGCACAGGAAACATACAGACAGAGACGTACGAGAAAAAAAAAAAAAAAAAAACACAACCCCTGCTGAGGGAGACCGAAAAATCGGAAATCCGATTTCACTAATGACGAGTAAAGGCAAGGCCGCTGGAGGAGAAAGGGCTATTTGATTCCATGGGTGGAACAAAAAAAAAGTAACGAATTATTTTATGCACTCAGTTTTAGCGAGAAGCATACAGTGAATTTTTTTTTGTCAGCGCTCTGTAGATTTGTCTTTTTATCGGCGGTTCTAGAAGATCTTTTTTGTGGAAAAATAAATTGTTTACAAATTCTACATCCATTTTTTTTTTACAAAGAATCATCATTTTGTATTATTATTAATGTTTTCATAATTTAATGAAAATTAAAAATTCTTTGTTTGTAATAATTTGCGAAGTAATCCAAAAATATGTACAAATTTTATTAGATTTTTAATCGTTACTCGATTTTTCACAACGTTTCCTCACAGAGCTTACGAAGCACGTAGTTTTGTAAAAAATTGAAATTAATTCGGGAACAGTGTGCAAAGTTCCACTTTGCAGCCATTTTTGTTTGTTAAATCTGCAAAGAAATGACAAAAAAGAAAACGCTAAAGTACCTATTCAGACGTAACACCATTTGCGCTCTCCAGGCGTTTGTAATACATGACAATTCTCGGATAAGGCCTCTGCTAAAGTGAAATGTTATATTCATCAGTTTGCTTCGTTGAAATAACTAATGGTATAATTGACGCATACTGGGGTAGCCGCAGTGACTACCTTTGCACACTTGGTGAATGAAATACGAATAACCCGGGATTGAATACCGAACGAGAGACAGGGAAGCTGTGTGAGGGGCTGGTTAATTAATTAACACACGTGTGAATTCGCAATCAGTCAATAATGGCAAGTGTCAACAAAGTTGGACAAAGAGCGAGAGAAAGAGAGAGAGTTAGAGTCAGCGAGCCGTTGCGAAAGAGAGCTCGATTTATGTGGCAACTTTATACATGTATACATGCAATATTCTCGAATATTCCCATTGTATATACTATATGAAGCACGAAACAATAATTGTTGCCGATACGTATCACGAGTATGCATTTATCGGCGTCCGGTGTGCTTACGCACTTTGTTCGTGCAATCTGTCACAATGTTCATAGTGCATGCGTGCGCACATTCGACTGGATACATCCGTTCTCTCGTTAAAATTACATTTCCGATTCACGAATTTTCTATATCACTGTTACAGAACCTTTCGGATCACTAAATTTCATCTTTCTTTCATCAAATTTCAAAATAAAATTTCGTTTCTCCAAAATAAGTTGTTAAAAAGAACATGAGTCGATAAATTGCAGTTAAATGATAATTTATGTATAAATTATTGCAACACACAATTTTCTTTTCCTTCGCTGAGAATTACTTGTGAAATTTTTCATTTGATTATCTCCTCTCTGCCAGAAGATGAAAAATATTGCAGTAATAATTCACGGCCAGTCCGCGGTGGAAAAAGCCGCCGGTAAATTCGTTGCTGATTATGAAAAAGATTATATAGGTCCTTACTAGTATTCGCGGATTTGTAATTTACGAATAAAAATCGAGGAAAAAAAAAAGGAGAGAGAACGCCGAGAGGTGGTGGAGGAAGAGAAGATCGAATTCTCGTAGTTGCAATGTGAATGGATGCGATCATTGTTCGCTGTTGGACCGGCTCTAGCCAGAAATCCAAATGAGCTCAATCGTAGAATGCCACGGTAAGCCCATTACCCGTCGGGAACACACCGGGGATATAACAGTAACGGACGCGCAATTATATAGTTTTCGCGCGGAACAGTGAATCTCTCACTCTCCGCGCTGTCTCTCCGGGCCGATTCGCCGTGCTTATTCCGCTTGGATATTCCGACGTCCTGTCCTCCTGTGAATTAACGGATTGCCACCGTTTCTCCACGATTTACAGTGCCATATATGCATCATGCTCAACTTCAACAAAGTACAGACCTCGGTTGGCCCAAAAAAAATTCCATGATCCATCCAGCACGAGGATAACTTAATGACGAGCCAGATTGTTATGTCATGGCTATTATTATTATTATTATTATTTCCTTATTTTTGCTTCCTCAAGAAGCTTTGTTTTCTAATAAAATATTCTATAAAAATAAAAGAGAGGAAGCTCACTATGACAATATAATTGTCAGCTTCTTTTACTAGTCCCATTCCATCTCTTCAAAAATGAATAATTTCTAATCTTCGAGTATTTAGTTCGTTTAACCTCGTATAAGTTAAACTGTCACAAACGGTGACAGTTACAAGTTCAAGTAATATTAATTTAGCTGCAACTTGAATGAATTCACGGTTTAACAATTATTTTATAAACAAGTGAAATAAAATATTAGTCATTACATGGTTAAGTAAACGAAAAACGTGGAATTTATTCCTTGACGGACCGGAAACCTCGAGAAATATATATGTTCGTTTCGTCTCGTTTGTTCGGGACGTAACATAAATAATTAATAAAATGCCAATTAATCGAGAAGAAAATTGCCGAATGAACTCGAAGCGAATTTTTGCCTTCGCGGTATTTTCTTGCTTTTCCAGCATTTTTCTCGCCAGACAGAAGAGATCATTCATACCTGAAATCAGAAAGCGAGAGTAGCAGGCGAGTGGCAAGAGGAAAAGTAGCGTTAAGATTGTAACGAGAAGTAAACGAGAAACTTTTCAACGGGAGAGCGAAAAATAAAATAAAACTTTTGCAGTAGAAAAATTGGAGTTTTAACGAGAGAGAGAGAGAGAGAGAGAGAGAGAGAGAGAGAGAGAGAGAGAGAGAGAGAGAGAGAGAGAGAAAAGGGTGAAAGAGAAGAATCCAAACGATGGCAAACGATGGTGCACCGGATACGGCAGCAGTTTTGGCCAGGAAATCATTGTCCATTCCCTAATCAATGGGATCTGCGAATGGCCAAAGAGAAATAGGTGCGGAGAAGGGGGGGCGGAGAAGGGGGTACTGAGAGAAAGAGAAAACTGTGCGTATGGGCTTGGAAACACACAATGCAACTTCATTAACTAACGCCGTTGTCATACCAGACGCTTGTGTACAATTGAGGGACACTGAGAGAGCGAGAAAACAAACTGTATCGTCTCTTTCTGCATCCAGTTATATATTACATATATACGGAGCATTCCAGGTCAACCAGTGTCAATTCTGATGGTACAACTATTTTTATTTCAAGATCTTTTGCAGAAAACATAGACACTTATGTAGTCGATGTTTGTGTGTGAAATTATTTTTTTTTTTTAAACTAAATTTCCTTGTAATCTCTGCAAAATATTTTTACATCGAGAAAAATAATTCATCAAATTATTGCAGCAGTTGCTAATAAAAATAATATAAAAATTTTGTTGAAACAATAACAATCAGGCTAATTAAAATCGATATCCGTAGATTTAATAGCATATAAGTGGAATTAATGAAATGAAAGGTAATGTCAAATTGAATATAATTATATCAACCATGATTTTAATAAAAATTAATTTGATTTAATTGAATATTTTTCTGTCGGTGTAATTTTCAATATTGAAAATAATTTTAGATCTCGCAAAAAAGTTTTGTTCATTTCAAGTACCATAAATTTTTTTTTTTCTCTTGTATACAAATTAAACAGAGAGACGTTACTTACGAAATCTCCTGATCTGAAATGTCCTGTATATCGATATAGGAATTTGGTGAATCGGAAACGTTATTTAACGAGAGAACGATGAATCCACGAGAGACGAATGTGCGCACGCATGCACTATGAACATTGGGACAGATTGCACGAACAAAGTACCAAAGCACACCGGACACCCCTGAATGCATACTCGTGATACGTATCGCCAACAATTATTGTTTTGTATTTCATGTAGTATAAACACTACGAATATTCGAGGATATATATATATATATATATTTATATATATATATATAAAGTCTTCGCATAATTCCAGTTCTATTTCGCAGTGTCTCCCTTTCTCTCTCTCTCTCTCTCTCTCTTTCTCTCTCTCTAGCTCTGTTGACACTTGCCATTATTGACTGATTGCTAATTCACACGTGTATTAATTAATTAACCAGAGCTCCTCTTCAACGTATACACCGGTTTCTCGCTCGGTATTCAATCCCGGATTATTCCTATTTCATTCACCAAGTGTGCAAAGGCAGTCACTGTGAGTAGTTCCGCCATATGCGTCAATAATACCATTAGTTATTTCAACGAAGCAAACTGAATGAATATAACATTTCACTTTAGCAAACGTTTTATCCCAGAATTTTTCTGGCAACTACAAACGCCTGCGGTGTAAACGACACAAGTAAAAAAAAAGTTGCAAAGTAGTAATTATTTACACATTGCTTTGTCATTAATTTCGATTTTTCATGAGGAAGCAAAAAAAAAAGGTCTCACTACAAAATAGTCCGTCAGAATATTTTGTACAACTAAATTAGTAACTTTTATTACTTCTAAACAACTGATAATTGCTTCTTCAAAAAATCTTACGTCCTTTTTAGGCACTTTCGATTTTTACTTTTAGTATTGGATATCATTTGTGAAAACGCTATTATACTTTTTTCAAAACTGTCTAAATTTTTGTCATCAAAAATGAAATAAACATTTTTCTTGCTTGAAAAAAAAATGAGTTCAAAGATGCAGTATTCGCGAAGAGCGAAGGTGGCTGATCGCTATGAAATCAATAATGACTATAATAAAATCTTGAAAAAAATTAATATTTAACGTTTGACAAAATTTTCTATGATTAATATCCAAAAATTCTAGAATTGTGAAAATTACAATTACGAAACAGAAGTTGTTTGAATTTTCTATTTCGACAGACCACTAAGTCGAACAATTGTTCCTTCGATAATTTCATTATTTAAACACTCATTTATATGAAAATAATATTTTCCGAAAGTGCATACTTTGAATAATTAAAGTATTGCATCACAAAAGCTGTTCGAACTCTCGTGAATTCGATATTTCTCTCCTTGTAGTTTCCTCAATTCCTAAATATGCCTATTCCACAAAAAATTCTTTCGACATGTCGGTATTCTTATATTTTTATATAAGACTCTACACACTCTCGTAACATCGGTCTTTCTTCATTAGAACTTTCGTTAACTTTGAAATTCAAAATTTCAGTCATTCAAAATTGTGATCTTTCGCTATTTTGACTCCCACACCACTGATTGTAAAAAGTTCAGACTTAAAAAAATTACAATCCTCCACGACGCTTTTATAATTTTATTCTCAAGCTTCAAATATATACTCACGTGTGCCAGTAACATGATTTCCGCCAGTAGTACTTCGTGTTGAAAAGAAAAAAAAAAATACAATACAAACACTGACGTTGAAATATCGTTAATTAGAAACAATGCTAATTAAATAAAATACTCTTCAATATTATTAACGCGACTGTTGGCGATATGCCAGGCGATAATTAAATAAAATTGATTTAAAATTGAATTAAAATAGTCTCGTCGTCAGGTCTCTTGCCATTTCGGGTCTCGAGCTCGCACTAACTAATCGAGGAGTATGCGCGGTCGTTGATGTTAAAAAGTCGTCTCCTCGGTCCTCGAAGGTTCTCGTCGACGACAAGAGCACAATAATATTTCGGGAGACTTTCATCTTTCGCTCTCGCACGAGAGTTCATCTTGATTTTACGTTTTTTTTTTTTTTTTCTTCCTTTTTCCTTGTTGCTTTTTTTTTTTTTTTTGTATCTCCTTCTCTCACTCACGAGCGGCGATTCGTCGATACGATTTCAACGTGTGGCACGTCGCGGTTATTGGCTACACGAAGCAGCGGGCATCGTGTGGCTTCCGCTTTCACGGGACCAGCATATCTCATGCATCTCCTTTCTCTCTTTCTCATTCCTCTCGTTTTTCGTGCGTTACTCTCTTCCAGCATCACGATCGTCGACCGACGGTGAACGTGTCCGCGGTTGTTGATCCTCAACACGCATCTCTCGCACTATCTCCTGTCGTGTGTGGCAACGTTAGCAGGTGCGTAAATTGGGAAAGAAAGGAAACGCTGCTGAAGAGAAAAAAAAATGTATATGTGACCGACCACATACGAGATTGTATCAGTTATACTTTGTAGATATACATATATTTTTTTTTTTTAATTTATTGTCACGCGATTTAAAAATGATACGGGGCATTTCATGGTAATTCGCACATGGAAATCCGACCCTGTTCCAGATCCTTAATATTTTTTATATTATTGTTATCGCCGAAAAGAACACCTGCGATTTTTATTACATTTTTATCTTGCGCTGTTTTTAGTTCAGAAAAAAATGTTTCACTTCAATTAAAATTAGAATTTTGGTATAAATAATACGCAGTTTGGTATATAAATAGAGAACCAAAATTCATAAAAATCATATATGCGTGTTTATCCAGTTTAAGGTTAGAATTAAAAAAAAAATGTTTAATTCAAGGATCATAATAAATGTCTAATAAAGTCGCAGGGATTTTATTTAGTTACATAACGATATGAAAAATTAGGAAAATTAAAGAGAGTTGGATACTATCCTGTGTGAATTATCATGGAACGCCCAATATGCATATAATTATTGCAAAAATGTATGGGGAGCTTCACTTCAGTTTGAACTATAGAAATGCTAAAAATACGAGCATGAAAATGCAAACGTCCACTCACACTCACATATCCGGATGCTGAGTAAAAATTTTCTCGACGTTTTAAACTATTATATTTAGAATAGTTGACATTAAAATCTCGAAAAAAAAAAATTTTCACGAAAACATAGCTTCCTTTATGAGAAAGCAAAAATATAAATGAATGTAAAGAAGTAAAATGGTACAAAAAGGGTAACAATGTTAGCGAGTCCCTTAATTGTCGTATTCAATTTTTTTTTTTCCTTGAGTATATTATTGGTTTCTCTCCTGGGATAAAAAGAGTAGGGAAGTGAATGCGTCGAGAGCGAAGGCAAGGAACGAAGAGAGATCCTTTTAAGTGAGAGAGTCTCAAGTACTATTTCGTTGGGAAAAGAGAGAGACCGAGGAGCCGTAAAGAAAGGGTCGGCTAGGAGGAAGAGCGACGAGGGAGGAGAAATAGTACCGCGAGGTTATTAGACAGCGAGTAGCAGTGCTCGTGTTTCGGGTCTCTCGGCACGCAGGACCACCGAGCCCAGGCAGAGATATGAGAGAAGAGCAACGAGCAAGCACACCAGAGAGACGAGAGAGTGTCTTGGAGCTGAAACAGACCTTTATTAATATTTATGATCTTTCCCTGATGCTTACTACTATTTGCAATGGTAAAATATTCTTCTCCTCTGCCTATGGAAAATAAGTGCGCTCAAGCGAGAGTGTATTAATTTTTCTTATATGTGTACGTGCGTCCTTATACTGTTATAATACACTTTAACAATATAGCGCCTAGGTAATAACGAGAAGAATTGAGGAAAAACAGGGAGACGAGTACGCGCGTGAATGATGAAGATGAAAGGACCGGCACAAAGCCTTTGTTTTTTTATACCCTTTTTGCTTCATTTGTCCTGATGAATATTTTCTTGTTTGCCCTGCTCACCACTCATATAATAATAATAATAATACTACTGCAGTTACTACGGTGTATCACACTGGTGTAATTTATACAACTCTGTACAGACAAATTTTAATGAAGTACGTGGAGTGAAAGAAAATTTAAAAAAAAATGTTTTTATCCTGGGAACATTCTTTGATACGAAAATTATAATTGTGATTAAATTAAGTCACTCACGCTTCAGTTCTTTAGGCAATTTTCTCACTTTTCAACTTTATCGCATGAGAAGAATTTTTAACATCCGGTACAATGACTTTTGAAGTGACACGAAAATTCCATTGAAGCTCTTTCACAACTCTTGTGATTATCATTATTTTCTTTATGTAAAAAAATTTTAATTTTTTTTTTTTTTTCAATTCATTGTTCAGGCAAACAAACGAAAAATAAAATCTCACGATGGTCTTGAAAATTATAATTATTACACGATGGAATAATTTAGCGATTTTTATTTCGGTGTTAAAAATTTAAAAAATTCAGATTTAAAAAATGTGGCAAAATGAGTTTTAAAATAATATAAAAAAAAATTTCGTGGAAGCTTTCACAACGCTTGTATTTAATGGTTTCTCTTTGAATAAAGAAAGTATTGCATTTGCTTTTTGGTGAATGAAGTGGTATCCAGAAATAGGAATATTATTAAACTTATCATTAATGACTCGCGTGAACGAGACTTAATGCGACCTAACTAATTATCGAATGGAAATTATATACTCATTTGTGCTATTTAGTCGAGAGAGTAAAAGCGATAATAACGAGAATCCAAACGTGTACGCGAGCGTCGACCTCCTTTTTCTCTCTCGAGATTCAAGGCTATTAAAATCGAATATATATATATATATACATATATATGGATATACCGAGTCAAGTCACTTGGCTATCGGCCTTACTCCCTCGGATTTAGTCGACAAATTTTTTTCCTAATATTTTCATCCAAAAAGAGGTGATATTTTTTCACATTTTTATCAATTCTTTACCCTATAAAATAATTTTTATTTCCATAACTTTTGAGTAAAAGTGAATTTCGACCAGGTTTAAAATTCGGAATTTTTTTTCCATATAATGTAGGACTGAAAACAAGTATTTCCATCGTATTTCGAGAATGGCCTGAGAATAATTTCTATTTTTTTCAATTTTATTTTAATTATTGGGCGAATTTTCATCGACTTACTCTCAAAATATGGGATTTTTTTTTCCTATAAGAAGCAATTATTGAAATTTTTAATTCTCAACATTTGGAAAAAAAATGTTCTTAAATTTCAAGAAAGTTTTCAAATTTTTTCAAAGTGTTTTTTAAAATTGAAAAAAAAAATTCAATAAAATTAAAAAAAAAAGAAAAAAAATTTCAATAAAAAGAAAAAAAGAAAAAATCGGTTTGAAAAAAATCTTCAAAAATTCTACGAAGTCCTAACATATGTAGAAGTGTTCGAGCAATAGCCTGCGGTGAAAATTTTTTTACGCTAACTTTTTTCAATTTCCTTTTGAAGCTTGAAAATATTGATATCAGATACAGGACTTTTGAGAATTTTTTCAGATTTTTTAATTCTGGTTAACAATATATTGGTTTTAAATAACCATAATTATGTCAAATTTTATTTTTTAAAAATCTAATAAAAATTCAGATTGGCTGTTAGACTTGGATCAGTAACATAAAAAAATGTGGTCGAATCTGTATGAAATGGCCCATAAAAAATGTATAGAGATGGCTGAAGCGATGAAAATAAGTATATATATATACTATGTAGCTTAAATACGCTTTTTATCGAAGTTCACGGCCACGAGCGATTTCAGCCTCTTAAAACTTTCTTAAAATCATCTCGTCCAGGAAGTATCGAATTGTGCATTCGGCAAAATTGCTTGCACCAAAGAGCGAACGAAAGTAGGTTTACCGATATAATTATAATCACCATTAAAAAATTTAGTGAGAACAGAGAGTTTCGTCATCGTTTTTTTTCTCTCGAAAATAAATAAGACATGTGTTTGTAATTTAACGCTCTGTTGTATGGCAAGACTGTGTTCCATCTTCTGCTACGCTACATATATAGTAAATCGACGTCACAGCACACGGACACACCGACGAGCGGACCTGTACGGAATAACCTACTTTCGTTATTCCGGTCTCGGAATTTCACTTGTTACGCATAAAGCACGTTAATCCTCAGAGAGCCAGTGAAAATACTGTCTTCGATTATGTTTATTTAGAATAATAATATATCTTTCACTCACTCTCTCTCTCTCTCTCTCTCTCTCTCTGTCTCTATCATTCCTTTAGATCTCAAAGAAAGTGAAATTTTTATGAGCAAGTAGGGAGAAAGGGCCTAAAATTAATGCAAAAGTATATTGATTTTTAAAAATTATTTTTTGCGGACGAGATTAAGTAATAAGTAAGAAATAAATATATTTAAAAGAATAATATGAAATATATTCGAATAAAAAATTGCTTTGATAATCAATATTTTGTATTAATATATTTTAATCTTTTTAATAATTATTTTAAAAACTGTTAACTTATAATAAAATCTAATTAATATGCATAAGTTATATAAATGTCGACTTATTTGTATTTATGCATTAACTGGTATATTAAATTCGGTATATACAAGAGAAATGTTGAATTAAATTAATGAATACAGAAGAAATATCGAAAATTAAAAAGTTTCATAATCCTCCTGTGTATTAAATTTAATATACCATTTCCGATAACATAAAGTTGCAAATATTTTCACCGCGAACCGAAAAAAAAAACTTAATAACTAATCACAGTAAAAAAAAAAGAACGGGTCTCAGAGCTTAATTAAATAAATATTCGTCTTAATTATATCGTTAATAAATGACGTGTCAAGCCACGAGATTAAATAATTTATAACAAAAAAAAAAAGTGTCTAACTGCACAGGAAGTAACTTTTATTTCACATTGCATCTACCTAATTAAACAAACGAAAAAAAAAAAACGAAAAAAAAAAAAAAACCAACGAGAACAAGGCAGCTAATATTGTTAGCAGAGCAAGCTTTTGTCAGAAAATAACGAGTATCTACGTAGGAGGAGAGTACGAGAAAAGCAGACAGCAACTAGCGATGGTATAAAACTACAGCGAATTTTCACGTACGCGGACAAGCGTACACGCCAAGTTAATTCGTCGTTGTCATGTTACTCCCGCTCCTCCGGTCGTTGGCATTTCCGTGATCCCCGACGAAATAAAAAAAAAAAAAAAAAAAAAAAGGAGAGGAAGACCCTTGAACGAGTTTCTTTTTTTTGCTTCGTTGTTGAATGAAAATTTCTTGTCGCACGAAAAGCTCGTGAAACTCGCCCTCGAAGAAATCCCCACCGACGTCTCTCTTCCGTTTACTTTTCCTGGGCGATGCACACACACACACACATCGGAGTCGTTTGTACTTTTATGCCTTGAGGACACGCCACTGTTACTCCACTGGGTGGCATAGACTTCAATTCGAGCTTTACACACGCGACGCTGCTAACATCGATAGAACACTTTCCGTTCACTATAATACTATTTGCTCCGCGCCGGCGGATTCGTTTCAACAAACATCACGGCGACTCTCGGTTGCACTAAGAAACTATAGAGAGCCAGGAGAAAGAAAGCGAAGCTGTGGTTGCCCTGGGGTTTCTTATTCTTAAATCACTCTGTCAGAGAGAGACTCCCGGCGAAGGGGATGCACCGAAGCAACACCCGGTGGGGTGCTTACCGAGATGGCGCAAACACAGAAAAAGAGCTTCAACTTCTCGCCCAAGAGGCATTCTCTGTCAATTTTAACTATATAATTCTTTCTTTTTTTTTTTTTAATTTTTCATTTTGGTTTGTGTCAGACTCTTGTGGCTTTCCACTTGGCAATCAATACCTCTCATTTTGCTACGAATTATTTTAACATTTATATTTATACATTTTTTTTTCTTTTTTTGGAAAGGCTGCTTTGTCGACGAATAAGTCACAATAATTACTAGCCGGTAATTAATAGTGACGAAAAGAACGTTAAGAGGATAACTGCCTAAATTTTGGGCTATCGAGGTGAAACTTTGCAGCCGATTCGAGTTATCAGTATGGCTGTTTGTTATTGAATTTGCTTCGAATCGCTTGACGGATTCAAAAGTTATGAATATTCACTTTTTTGGAATTTCAAAAATTCTTTGTATACACAATTTTTTAAATATTAGATTACAGTACAAAAATATAATTTAATAACTAATATTAAATTACAACTTTTATGGCATTTATCAGTCTTATAATTTCGCACACACGTGAACTTTTTGAACAAAACTACACATCTTTGTAAAAAGTATGATTAAAAAAATGCAAAAAAGAAAAAAACATTTACAATTAATTAATACGAAAATTTGTGTAATTATGAGAAATATCTGAGAGAGTTCAAAAAAAGGTGGCTAAATTCACAGAGAATGCCTTATAGAAAGTGCCTTAGGGGTACGAAGGAGGGAAGCTTTCACCGAGCTTTCTACCCCCGAGTGCGGCAAGTGTATATCTCGCCTTGTCGACAACAGATAGAGTCGAAAAGGGATAAGAAGATGCAGAAGAAAGAGGATGGAACAAGGTTGGTATTTACCTAACGGAGTACTTCTACCGGAAAAAAAAAAACCTTTTTTCTATCTCTCCCTCCCTCTCTCTCTCTCTCTCTCTTCCTTTTTCAACTTGTTTTACTTTTACCTCGACTCGATTCTCCGCGAGGGTCAAGAAAAACAGGCACTATAAGGCAGCCGCACGAAACTCAGTGTTCTCTCGACTATGGTTCGCAAAAGAGACTACTGCACCCACAGGAGATATGAGGGAGAACGACCCGGCGTTCGCCAGAGAAAATAGCTACAACACGAAAAGTTTTGTCAGCTGTACGTTTTCCTTATTCTCTCCAATCCCTCGGCGACCACTGTATAAATGCTACTGTATAAATGCCTAAAGTACACGGACACATATAGACACAGCAACTGCACCGAGTTACCGAGATTTTCCGAGATTTGTTTACCCAAAACTCCCATGGGGCTTTTTTCCAAAGCGCAAATACGAATGTTCTCCAACTGCATGCAACTGAATATTCGTATGTATAGATGCTCGGGGAAATAACGGTAGGTCTATTATACATAGAGGCCACGACGTGAAAAGCCGATAACGTTTTACACTCCACTATCCTCGTGGCTTCGATTGATATACCCTGCGTTGCGCGCCTGTTGGTTGATTTTCACGCAGACACGGAACAACGCGTGGATGCATTCGTACCAGGCTTATACTATGTATATACCTCGGCAAATTATTTTATGGCCCCCATGAGAAAGTAAACGCCACGTTCGCTCTCAACGTTTACTAGATTACCTTTTTCTTTTTTTTTTTTTTTAATGGTGTTTAATTATGATTTTAATTCACTTGAGATAATTTATATGTGAAACATCCGATGTTACATTTTTTTCCGGAATTCACGTTTTCCCACAATTGGAGTGTTCAAAATATTTGCGATATATTTATTTGTATTTTTTATATGTTAATAAATTATTTTCATGATGGACTTTGAATTTTTTTTAAAGAATGCTTATTGAAGTTGGAAGACTGCTTCGGGTCTATCTTTAATAAAAAAAAAAGAACAAGATTTTAATGTGAAAAAAAAAAATTTCCTGTCATGCTTGAGTCCTTTCTGAATTTATTTATCCACATTGCAGATGACATCTTGACTGGGTTCCATCACTGATAAAATGCGCACGCGTATTCTGGTTATGACGGACTTCTCGCTACGGTGATCTTTCAATTTTTCCTGATATTTATATTTTAGAAAACAAAAAAAAAAAAAAAAAAAAAAAACAGTTGAAAAAGCAAAATAACATTGTTGATGCACCATACGTGTTTGCACTATGGTGTGTTCTCACGTCACGTGCACATAGCAAAGAGAGCTTTTCGATTGATTTAAAATTCACCTGCGGCTGACAGGAGCTGATCGTCGACCCTGCGGGTGGAAAAATTTTCCCAACCGAAGAGGCTCAGCACACAGAGATTTGAAGGGTCGTTGGTGTTAAAAAAAATAATAAAAAAATAAAATAAAGAAGTGGACCTATCAACTTTAGTATATCTATCATTTCGCCCAGAAATTACTGCCGATTTATTCGCACTTGTCGAGCGATAAAGTTGATGGTTTTTTTTTTTTTTTTTTTACAAAATGCGGCGCAGGTGTATTTTTTTTTCATCAAATAATAATCCACAAACTCTGTTGTCCTTTATTTTATTATTGAATGTTAAGTTCTACGATGCAGGTCACGAGATCGTGAATATTATACCGAAGTATTCAGAGGAAATTTCGGAAATTATTATCCGGTGGTAGAAGAGCATAAAAATAATACTAAATAAATAAATAAATAAATAATAAAATCCTTTAGCCACGGGAAACACACGGCCGTTTGTTTTTCCATTGAAAAAATAAAAACAAAAAAGAATGGTATTTCCAGTTGAACTCGTGACGCTAGAATGTAGTTACGAAAAACAAAAAAAAATATGGGTATCATGCGATAAATCAGTCTGCTGAAAAATAACAGATCGTTCATGTACCAGTTGAATCGTGAATCGTATATATATATATGCATAATATAAATACATAATATACATATATGGAGACATCTGTCCAAACGAGTTTGTATGTTTGACTGACGTGTCACCATTTTTTTTTCTCCTACGTCCTGCCATCGAGTTATAAATAAATGTCAGTTATATCAGGGATCGAAAATACAAACAAACAAAAAAAAAAAAAATGAATAAAAAATAAAAATCGTGTAAAATCGAAAGTCAAAAGGCAATTCGTGGCGTCGCAATAAATCAAAAATACGGGCGTCAAAGCTTTTAGGTGTTTGGTCGGCCGAAGCTTCGTGCTGTAAAAAAAAGAAAAAAAAAAAAAAAAAAAAATCGGACTAAAATTCAATAAAGAATTAACCCCAGGCTGTTTCTCGTGTATAAACTATTAAATGGCTGCATCCAGCTAATAGTTCACATCTATCGGCCACACAAGTTATATTCAAAGTTTTGCAAGCAAAGTACACAGTTCGCTGAGTTTTGTATCTCTCGGCTTTCCCTGCCATCCAATTATTTACGGCAAATAAATCGTTTTATATGGAGAAAAACCCACTCAAATGACAAGTTTATTTAGAGAGACGAGATCGAAATAGCATGCTTTTTTCCGTCTCTCTCTCTCTCTCTCTCTCTCTCACGTGTCACTGAGAAGCCGATTATTTATTCACCATGCAGTATATGTAATTACGATGGAAAAGATTGCGGGCAAATTCTGGGAGGCGAAACCGAGTCGCGAATAGCATATTTGCGTCATAGTTAATTAAATAACCAAGCTGCGACTTTGCAGTACGCGCAACACACATACCAACATACACGCGCGCTCCACCAGTAGCCGAGGAGCACTTCAATTTACAGTTCATCCTCGTTCGCTGGATAAAATTCCCAGAATAATCTCCCTTACCACCGGCCGACATGTATTGTATTATACAAAAACTCTTTTCTTCTTCTGACTTTCTCTGTCTCTCGGTTTCGCTCTCTCTCTCTCTTTCTCTCTCTCGTGGAAAATGTGGGTCGCATCAAACGTCATAAAATTGCATTAAATTTTTAGACGTTCAAACGCTGCCTGGCTGAATAATAATCCTGGTGAAACAATACATGATATTCCATGCCAGCCATTTTTATTTATTTATATCCGAGTCAATGGGAGATGCCCAATTTTTGTAAAGATTTTTTTTTTCGAAAAAAAAGTGTCTCGTAACTTTGTAAACTTCATGAGTCATCCAAAAATGGCATACAAAAAGTTTTTAAAAAGTTAAGCATACTTTAGACATTACCACATATTATGGCATTAAAATTTGCAATATTTTATATTTATTATTGAAATATCGTCGCAACTTTGTGGTCCAACATTTCAAGCTATATTTCAAAGGCAAATTAATAAATTAAATATTTATTTAATTTATTAATTTGTCGATGTTTTGATTGTCAAAAGATTTGAAGGTTGTCACGATCCGGAGCTGGCGAATTGGTATGAAATACCTCATACACACAGTATTTATTACTCTAGCCATCATGCGTCACCGCATCAAAGTTTTGCATCCCAAATTTTAATCATAAAAGTTTACGGGTTATAGACGCAGCGGCGAAATTAGGGTTTTACAGAATAATATCTCACTCGCAATTAAACATGATTAACGAAATAGCAAAACCGCTAATGAGCACAGGATGAGACGTCCACATCTCAATCTACCTCTATAACAGTTCATTAGCATCTCTATGCTTCCATTAAGATGAGCGCAATATAGACCATCTAATTTTCCGGCAAATCTGTCGAGGTGAATAAATTTTCATTAAAAAACAGTCGCTTGTCCTAATTTCGATTAGGCAACGATTTTCCTACTAGCAGATAATTTCGTACTATCTGTTGAAAGAGGAATTAGTGTCTAATCAATTTGTTAATGGAGCTTCGTCGTTCGACCATTATTGTAGATCGCATTGACGCTGAAGATTCTGACGTTATCGACCTTCCGATCGGAAAAACGTCGTATCTTATCTTAATATCCAATCTGTGCACTGCGTTATGATGAAAATTTTATTTTTCACAATATCCACAAATGATAGATCGTATAGTTCGATAACTGGTAATCATGACCTGTACCAATGTGCCGACGACGAGCCCGGCAGGACTAGGACATTCGTGGATCAATATAGGGGTAGGTAGCAGAGCGGAGTGCGAGAGCCGTGAAAATTTCACGATATTGTGGCTGCTGCTGCGCTCTGATGCTTCGCTGAAGCTGTGGGTGGGTAGTGTACCATAGAGAAGAGAGAGAGAGAGAGAGTGAGAGAGAGAGAGAGAGAAGAGGAGGAGGCGGGGGAGGAGGAGCTTGATGCTTCCGGTTGCTCCTGTAGCTGGTACTGCTGCAGCAGCACGTTTCGAGTGTGTCGTCGTGGGTTTAATGGACGTGAAACTCGCTCTCGGTAGTAGAAGCTGTAAACCTCGAACGAAGGCCTGCGGGGTCAGGCCAAGACTCTGTGCTTAACGTGTGCGAGAGAGCTTCTCGAGCTGGTGCAGCTTCATACGAGAAGAAATGATTCTGAAGTAGAGGAAGGGAAAAAAAAGGAAGGGCTTGTGGGTGTTTCAAGTGAAAGAGAGGATAGGCATATAAAGGTCTTCGGGGGAGGGGTAGGGGAACCTAGACACATCGTTGGGCAGGCGACGTTAGACCAACGCCTCTTTTGCTACCAGCTATACTATAATCCCTGAAGCTAAAAGAAAATGGTATGGCAGCACGCGTCGCACCAAAATAAAATCCATTTCGTCCATATGTCGTAAAAGACGACGGGAGAACATAAGGTACGGATGTCGGAGGCTTATGCTTGGAAAAGAGAGAGAAAGAGAGTGCGAGTGTGCGTGCATGTGTGTGTGTGTGTGTTTCCCCACCCGTGAAGGCTATGTCCGAAGCCGATATATGACGTTGGGAGTAAATTTCCTATAAGCTGAGCCCGGCAGGTGATTCATGACCGTCCAGCACCCTCTCCTCGAGCATCAAGAGCTATATATGCTCCATATGCTACAGTAAAATCGCGTATAGCCACCGACTCTCTCTCGAGCCCACCACTACGTAGGAGTTATCTACCGACAGGTCGATCTCTCCACTTTTATCTCTCGACACCCTTTATTTATTTATTTTTTTTTCTTTTTTTTCTTTTTTTTTTTGTTTTCCTACTTCCTTTTCGCATAATTAAAAGCCTTCGGTAGTTGTGGCTGAATACTATATTCAACTTGCCGAGTCTAACGAGATAATAGACCAGCACGCAGCCCTGGTTGTTGTCGGATAATTAACTCACCTCGCTAACGCAATTACGTAGAAAAGAAACCTTCATCTTCATTTTATTATTTTACAAAAAATAAAAAAAGTAATGTACAAAAGAAGTGTATGCGGTAGCAATGAGATGAAAAGAAAAGAAAAAAAAATGCGCGATGATTAGATCGAGGGTGAATAAAATACTTGGGGTAGAGAGTTCTTGCGATTTTTGTACGACACACTCACGGTTACGATCTCTATATGGGCACTGCAGACTGCACTAAAAAAAAGGTTTCGTTAGATATGTGTTGGACGATTAATTGGTTAGACTAACCAAGTATACTTGCTTGTTAACCAATAACTTGGTTGACCTAACCAATCAATCGTCAGACCCATATCTCCGTGCGCACACATCAGTTTACTGGTCTTATAAATTACTTACTGATAAGAATTTTAAATTAATCATTAATTACGATCGACGGGGGTTTTGGGGTAGGAAAATATACAGTGAGGTACGAAATACATAAGTTCGATGAATCGCGTGGCGACTCTATTTTATCAGTTCTCCACCTTTGTGGCCGTCTTTTCGTCGTATTGCACGGATGGTATCATCGGTGGCTTGAAACCGTACTCAATTTTCGATTGCCTGAAAGCTCCGGGACCCGTTTGATAGTGAGGCGGATTTTCTTGCTGCTGCTGCTGCTGCTGCTGCTGCTGTCTGGCTCGCCTCGACGAAGCAACCGAACTTGAAACCAAAGCGGCACGGGTCACCGCAGTCGAATGCTGCTGAAGGGGCTGAAGTGATAATTGCTGCTGCTGTTGCTGCTGTTGATCAGACGAACTTCGTGATCTGCTCTTCTGATGTGAACTCGACTGTGCGAGTTCCACCTGCTGCTTTGATTTCTGCGGTTGTAATGCGGGCACAGGACCCACGTACTCGTCCATGTTTCCAACTTTTTCCACGCTTAAAGAGTTGCTTTGTCGATGGGACGTCGGCCTTCTATTCAATGCCGAATAACTGTATGGTGAACGAGACAAAGATGATAATTTCGGTGAGTGGTTGGAGTAGGATTTCTTCGCGAATCCTTGATGATGATGTTGATGATCCTGTCCCGCTGATTCCCCGTAAGCAAACTGTTCCCAACCATTAGTTCTCGGCGGATTGTTGGCTTGATCGACACGTCCAGTTACAAACGCAATAGCTGGTTTGTTGTAACTATAGCCCTGGAAAGCTTGTTGTGTGGCATTCACGCGATTATGATCTCGGAATTGATTACTCACGAGTGATAGTCCATAAAGTGGTATTGAAGTCGAACCCTGTGGCGCATAAAGGCCGTGAGACGATTGTGGTTTCATTATCTGTTGATAACTGACACCATAACGAATGCCATAAGGCACTTGCACCGATTGCTCGATGTACTTAGTTATTTCAACCGGATAAGGCACTTTTATAGGTACCTGAACTGGATATGGATGCGGCACGTGAACCTTCTTCTCCACGATTTTCTCGACGGTAACCGGTATGTGGACTGGCTTCTCAATAATTTTCTCTACCGGATAAGGCACGTGAACCGGATAGGGTTGAGGCACGATTCTTTGAACTGGATAGGGTACCTTTTTCTCGATTATCTTTTCAATATGAACGGGATAAGGCTGAAGGATTTGCACCTGTTTCTCGACAACCCTGTCAACCGGCACCTGTATATGAACGGGATAAGGCTGAGGCACCTTTCTCTCTACTATCTTTTCCACGGGATAAGGCACCTTTTTCTCCACAATCTTCTCCACGGGATAAGGCACCTTTTTCTCCACAATCTTCTCCACGGGATAAGGTACCTTCTTCTCGATTATCTTTGGTACCTCGACGGGATAGGGCTGAGGTACGTGAACTACTTTCTCAACGATTCTTTCGGCTACAGGCGGTGTCGGATAGAATTGAGGAACCGGCAGACCGGGATTTCCTAGTTCCTCAACAAAATTGCCCAAATTGTGCTGAATATTCTTCACATTCACCGAATTGTACTGATCATATGGCACGACTATCGACTGTTGCTGCTGGGGCTGTTCGATCCTCCCATAATTTATTTCCTCAGGATGATTTTCCTGAACCGGTTTTAACCTCAAAAGCTCAAGCTTAGGCGCATCCTCAATCTCCGCCTGTTGCTGAGGCTCCTGTTTGCGTTGCTCCTGCTGCGTTTGAAATTTCGTCCACTCGGCGCCACTGAAATAACGCTGGATACTATCGGATTCGCGCAATATCGTTTGCAATTGTGAACGCACCTGATTAGCACGTTCTTGTTCATGATTGGTTTCAGTTTTCAGCTGCGGTCGAACATCTACAGTTTCCTGATGCGTTTCAATGTGCTGTTGATTATTAACCGTCGCTTCATTGGTTGGATAAACTTGAACATTTATATTAGGTAATTTGGCAGGCGTGTACTTGACCTCCGGTATATTATCGCGTATCAATTTGATTATGTTGATGTGATCCTCCTGGCCAGGATTCAACACCTGATTGTGGCTGTTCTGCTGAATCGTGTAATCCACTAATTCGTTGTCGTGACGTACAAGATTACCGAGGTAAGCTGTTCCGCTAGTCGGGTTAACTCGACTGCTCTCTAACGAGATCTGAGTGTTGAGGGATTGATGTTGCTCAAACTGGCCGCCACTGTATCGCTCTTCCTTCTGGTCAAACTGTTTGGCATTCCCGACCTTCTGTAACTGGAGATAACTGCTCTGCTCCTCTTGCTGATGTGCCAACCCACCAACGTTCTGCTGCTGTTGCTCCTGCTGCTGCTGCTGCTGCTGCTGCTGCTGCTGCTGTTGGTGATTGATGCCAGATACCTGTGAGATCACTTGAGCCGGATAATGTATTTCGTGCACGGGCGCGTTCTGATATATCTCCACCGACTTCTGAATCTCAATTTGCTGATCCTGCGAGTTTTCCAGTACTGGCACATCACTCTGAATGTTTCCGAGGGTGCCGCTGTTGACTATCGATTTCCCAATACCCAACGAGCCGCTCTCGGGTTGACCAAACGCCGGATTTATTTTCTCGTAAAGTTCGACCCTCGTCTCTGACCCGAGTTTCCCTAATTCGTTGCTCTGACTTACCGACAAGTTTTTTATCGCTTCCGCGTTACTTTCGCCCTCGATATTTTCGTTAACTGGTGCCGGGGATCTGTTTAACTGTTCGTCACTCGTTATCAGCTCGGTTTCACCGGCGTTAACCAACGATACACCAGCTTGAATGGGATTTAAGATCACCGATGAGGTTGTTATGTGACTGTGCGATCCCTGAAGCTTTGGTGTTACAAGAACGGTGTCATGGCCGTCAATTAGTGATGGAACCGTGCTGGATACACTCGGCAGTATCGTGCTGCTTTCGAGACCCTCGTCTTTGCACGGGAACGTTGTACTGTACTCGAATCCCTTGTCGCTGTTGTAATCAAACAATTCGGCAACGACTATGGGCTTGGAATTGAAAGTCGATACAGTCTGAGGCGTCGATGAATGAACCAGAGGTAAACCTTGTATCTCAGAATCCAACGATTGTCTAAGCGTCACGTACAGCTCGTGATCTCGTCGTTTCCCATAAGACGACAGTCCCGGTGTTGTTATCCTGTCCGCATTGGTCGCCGTCGCGTTTATCTCCCTATCACCGTAATTAATCAGTTGCGAATTGCCAATCAACAAGGAATTACCGTGTTCTCTGGTATTAAGAACTTTGTTGTTGGGAAATATTTTGGCAAATACACCGGCGTAAGCGCCGGACGCGGAATTATCCTGATGCACTTCACTTATCGAGCTTTTGTAGTCGTTTGACGATGTCTCGGGACTCACGTTATTCTGAACGTCGTGAAATTCGGGTATTCCAGTCGTCGAGTAGTGTCTTTTGTCATCCGGTACTTCTGTTGGATAGGAAATACTGGACCGTGGTGTCGTTGTCGAAAAATAACCAAAAGAAGATGTCCCAATATCCGAGTAGGTGCTTCTCGAGCTGGGTGTACTGGAAATTGGTCGTGATGTCGAAGCTTCGTAATAAGAATGTCCTTTACTTTCAGCGACTTTTCGTTGATTCTCAAAATCAACGGAATTACCGTAAAACTTGGAAGTATCTGGATTCAACCTTCGTCCAAAACTCCCAGCATTCTGGACGACCAAAAGATCATCGGAGACTGTTGAAAACAAATCGTTTGAATGCTCCTGTTCATTGACTTCCTCATTCGGCAATGATCTCGGTGTAGAAGGGTTCGTCACGTAAATATTTGCATGTGATGTATACGATCGATAGTCTGGTGTGGTCGACGTTCTGGAAAACGTTGTTTCCTGCAGTCGAACCTGATTGCCAGCCAATACTTCAGCCGACTGGTCAGACTCTTGATTGGCTTGCGGTAGGGTGACGTAATTATTAAAATTTTGCTGAAAACCCGAGGTTGAGGTAAAGGACTCGCGAAAGGCCGAGCCTCGTGAGACCGTTCGTTGGTGATCGTAATTTAGAGGCGAATTGGCGGGTGACACGGTACTGCTATCGCTAATGGCGAACTCGTGATCCTCAATCGATTGTGATTTCAAGTAGTCTCCTTCATTCAATCTAGTGGCACTCGTGTCGTGAACAACAGCCGGTGTATATGGCTGTATAACTTGAATAGGACGGCGTCGACGATGTAGCGGCTGTCGATGAAGTTGGCTCGGGCCTTTTTGTCCTGACAGCTTCACCTCTTCACCCTGTATAATTCAACAGACAGACAGACACTGGTTATAACATCCACTCCAACAGTTATCTAAACTTGTGTAGACAACACTTTCTATATTTAATGGGTTTGAAAGGCTACTGGCAGAATTGAGCGTAAAATCGATAGTTTTGCGGACAGCGAGGTTTTCTGCCGATTAAAATGCCAATGGACTTTACAAACCGAGTGTGTATAAATTTGTAACCGCGTAGAGCACCAGACATTGTATACACATTGCGGCACTACTGTTCATCTCCAACTATCACGCCTATATTTATATAGCTGTAATAATACTAACGACTTCGCTTCCATTGAGTAGGGACTTTACGACGTGTTCGCCGAGAGCGAAATGGGTTGTCGCTGCGCTATGATCACCCGATGCGCTGTACTTGACGAGGGGATGATAACCCCACTCGTCAGCGAAATACTTGACGTCCGTCGACGATTGCTCGTCGTTCACGTAGTATCGACCGCTTGCCAATTCACCCGATCGCGTTTCCACCTTTCCCTGACCCTCTTTACCATCGACATCTCCGATTTCGTATTTGTACTGGTAGTTTGGCGGATCCTGAAATCATATTGAAAAAAAGAAAAAAAAGAAAAATTAAATGACATAAAAAACATCTTTCTGAATTACGAAATATTTTCTATAATATTGCTCTAGTTATTCAAACGAAAGAGATTGGCTGTCGTTAATTGTACGATAATTGTAACTCATGCAAATCATTCCTGTAAGCGAATATTTTAACAAACCAAGAAAAAGTAACGAAGAAAAACATCTGGCTTTAAGTTTAACAGTCGCGATAAAAGCGACATTAAACATCGTAACGTTAATACATCATTATATTATAGTCTTCTTTTCTACCTATTTTCGTCTCGAGAGATTTTCTTCCTGTAGATCGTAAAAAGTTTCTATCACTCGCTTGGGGCGGACTCTGCGGAACGCACTCTCTCGAGCGACTCATGACGCTCTGTAGTATACATATTCCACACTAGTAACATATTCACTGGTGTCTCTTTTACTCCACGTACGGCGAAAAATAAAGAATCAACTGAGAGAGTCTTTGCTCGGCTATGATACCTATACATAATATACACCCACTGACACTCCACGCATTCCGCTGTCGCTTCAAGTCTGATACAAGCGCGTTCAAAACTACTACTGCACTGAGTGAAAATATATATATATACATATACTGACGTAGGACGTTCTGATGGGAAATGGAAACGGATTTCGAAGTTGGCGACGGGCTCTTGGTATAAGAGTAAGCTCACTGCGAGGATTTAGCAAGGAGAGACAGAGAGAAGTGTGGGTGGGATCGAGAGATACATTCAAGACGTGAGGAGGAAGTTCGGAAGAAGAAATATATATATATATATATATATATGGTGCATTCCAAGTAAAATCAGGGAGTTCGCTCGACTCAGCGGATAATTGTGACTTATAATTTCTTTTCTGTAGAAAAATAAGGTCCAATTTTTTTTTTTAAATTCTCCACCGTCTCCTTGTCTGTGAAATGACTCCCTGATTTCACTTGGAATGCCCCATATACGCTTCCTCGCCCGAGAAAGTGGACTTCCCTCTGCGGCGCGTTATACTGCTCGTCGTTATATACAGTACGTTATAACGTTCCACCGAAGAGACTCCACATTTACTTTATACACGACAGACCGGAGCCTCAAATAGTTTTATGTATACTCGATAGCGAATCCACTATAAATTCTATACAGATCGTGACAGCAAAACAAACAATCGGATTGTTTTCCTTTTCGAGTACATATATCTATAGAACGGGTAGTATTTGTAACAAAAGATATCAAATCGCTGGTGTACCGCTGGAGATAAAGTTTAAAATATATCCGACATATACCATTTTTCCAACGATACATATTTTATATATATATTTTTAATTTATTTTTCAATATATTCCGAATATACTTTATTTCCATATTGGGATGCCAATTTGTATACACCGATTGATATAGTTTAATAAAGTGTTATTAAAAAAATCGGTAATACTATATTCGTAGTTTTGTAGAAAATGCAACATTCTTTGTCATTTTTTTTTTTTTCACTTTTTTCGTTTCAACTTTTTTTTTTCCTCATAAATCTTTGACATCCTTTTTTTATATTGTTATAAAGGAAAAATCGCATAAGGTCAAACAGAAGGAATATAATATGACTAAAAATGTATATAAAAAAAATATTTTTTTAAATGAAAATAATAAAATTAGTATTTTTTTTGTTCAATGCCCCATATTTGATTTTAATTTAATTTCACAGGAATGTAGAATCTACAATAAATTCGACACAATAATTCTTGGAAATATTCGCAATAATTTCGGTCAATTATTCTCCCTGAAGTAGTGATTTTCAAATATTTGTAATTTTATTAATGACTAGTGAAAAAAAAAAAAAATTATTTAATCTTCATGAAATTTTTCTAATTTGACAGGAATGTAGAATCTACAATAAATTCGACACAATAATTACGATCAATCTTTCTCCGTGAATTAAAATATTTGTAATTTTACTTATGACTAGTGAAAAAAAAAAAAAAATAATAATTTCATCTTCATAAAATTTCTTTAATTTGACAGGAATGTAGAATCTACAATAAATTCGGCACAATAATTACGATCAATCTTTCTCGATAAATAAAAATATTTGCAATTATACTTACGGAAAAAAAAAAAGAAATAATTTGATCTTCATGAAATTTTAGGTTGTTGATTCTTCAGAAATATTTCAAACACCCCAATAAATATATTCAAAGCTTTTGAGTGCATTATTAGCCTTTAGATCCTTACATTACAGACACCGAAGATAATATACTAGACCATGTCGAATAGACTGTATTAATCGTTAGAACGGCTATACTACAGCTACAAGCGTACTACTAATTCATCTGTGGCGCACGTGTGACAGGAGTACACGCGTACTAGGCGCAGCCCAAGAGAGAGAGAGAGAGAGAGAGAGAGAGAGAGAGCATTTCATTCTCGGGCGTTGCAGTAGAGCCTCCCATGCACACATGAATGCACTGTAGTCCGTCCGTTTCACTGGGCGGTACGTAACTAGCTCCTGTGTATATATATATATATATATATGCATTCACTATACAAGAGCAGCAATGCACTCGGATGCAGGTGTCTCTCGGTGTTGTAGCACATGTATATAGAGTTCCAAGACTCGACGACGTGCCTCGGCAAGTAGATCTAGGCCAGAGATTTCTATGCCCCGAAGGTCGAGGGCGTACCTATACGGTGATGTACACGATTTTATATATATATATATATATATGTATATACGCGTTATCTATATAAAGTACATATGTCTAAAGACAATTTCCTTCATCACCTTTCGCACCAGTAAAATCTTTAGCCAATTACTTTGTTATTTAATCGCATTAGAAAAGAAAAAAAAAAGAAATAGAGTCATGATTTTCAACGTTGAGTTTCCTTATTCCGCGTAGGTGTCATCGGAGAGAAAGAAAAATAAAGCAAAACAAAAAAAAAAAGAGGGAAGTGAATGCGATCATCGATGGTACAGACGAGCGATGGTATGCGTCTTGATCTTCCCTGCCGGAGAAAATCGAAAGTTGCCCTACTTTAGTATCAGCGCGACGGGCGGTCCCCCTTAAAGGTATTATTCTACTGTATAATAATAATGATAATAAGCACGGCATCTCTCCCTCTCTCTCTGACTATACTCTGATGAATATCATTTTTAATCGGCTAAAAATCGTAAAAATTAATCGTTGGAGTAATTGTACGTATAAAATCTTTTTACCCTGATAGAAAATGACTGCCGGTGAAGCACAAGAAAACTAACAGTTTTAATAAAGTTGAATATTTTTATTTCAAAATCTTTATCATCGTCGAATAATATTTCATTTTTTTGCTTCCTCATAGAGGTGGCTTTGTGAAAAATCGAAATTAATGACGAAGCAATGTGGAAAGTTCTACTTTGAAACTTTTGATTACAGAGATATTTTTTGATTCAACAGATGTTTGAATAAATATATTGATAAATTATTCACAAATTTGAACACGGTGCAGCAACATATTCGCACCGTACAATCCAATCGGAAAGCGTTGCTTAGATTAGCGTACTTCATTTCAAGAATGATCCGTATTTTAAAAATACCGGAAGTAATCCATCGATAATAAAAAAAAAAAAATCTTCATTCCGTCGAGCACCGCCCATCCGATATCCACAGCGAGTAGTCGCGTATAAAGGTATCGAAAAGCCGATGAATGTTCTTGTTTGTTCAGACAACTCGAAAAACAACAATAAAACGTACATGAACAAACAAAGAAGAAGAAAAAAAAAAAAAAAAAGCAAAATGCGAGAAAGAGAAAGAGGATTCGCTCTCGGATCGTAATTCCCATTTCACTGGAGTAACTCGCGAATCCTCTTTCCACTCCGTTAGCGGGGAACCAACGCATAGCTTCTGTATAATAAGAAAACGTGAGAGAGAGAGAGGAGAAAGAGAGGGGGGGGGGGGACAAGGCTCCTTCCCTTCCCCTTCCTTGCATGGATCTCTCGATGGGTGCGGCAGAATATATGTGCTCTCAAAGCATCTCGAAGCTACTCGAGAGAGTACGTATCCGCACGAGTTTAACGCTCGAGGAAAAAGAAATATGGTTGGTGTGCATACCGCTTCTACTATCACCGCGTATGAAACGCCATATACACTTGTACCACGACTCTATTCGGTTTTGTATAAAACAAAGCGAGCGACCGCGGTGGAAGCAACTGGAGAAGCGCGCAGGAAGAACCTGTCCAGCGACAGAGCAAACTCGGTTAAACGCGTTAGAGAGGAGATGCTGCGCCGGGTCTATGGGTCTCTCTTGTACAAACCGCAAAGCGTTTTATATTCTATTATTCAGGACTCGAGCGCGGCAGACACGCGTCATTGCGAATCAAACAGACCCACTTATTTTCTCTTCTCTGCTTTTTATCTAATGTTTATCTCGGTGGTTTTGCATTTCTTTTTTTTTTTTTTTTTCTTTTTTTTTTTCTTCTCTCTTTTTTCAACTTTCCATTATCTCGGACCGGTATTATTGCGGTGATATTGTACGTAATTCGAATTTATCGCAAGTTACCTTGTCGGTGTCCGGTCGCTTCACGTAGCCTGACGGTGGCGTCGCGATCACTGTTACCGCAAATAAGATCAGAGTCACCTGTAATCAAAATGTCATGTTTACTGTGTGAAAGTCCGAGTGTCAGGGATATATTTATCACTATTAATTTTAAGTCTGTGTTATGAATTTTTTTTTTGTACCAAATATACTATATTTATTTAAATTAATTTTACTGATTACCCGCTGTTTTTTATACGATTGACATAACTCTAAAAAACAGTAATTAAAAAAAATTCTAAACAAGGATTCTCAGAACTTTTTTTAGATTTTAAAAATATGTCGTTCGATAATCTGTTTTAAAAAATCGTGGATTAAAATTGTGTGCAAATAATTCGTGTTTTTTAGAGTGATGTCAATGATATGAACACATTGAGGATCCAATCGAAAGGTTCAAGCATCAGAACCAAGTCTATACCAGGTGTGGAATGCCCCAACTATACATCACTAATTATTTCGATTTTAATTTGTCGTAATATCGTCGATGACGTCGACGAAAATTATATGATTTCCTATTCGAACGACATTAATAATTTCGTCGTTATTAAATCAAGAAACGTCTAGACATGAGCCATAAAAAAAAAGAAAGAAAACATTGAAAATTCTTTAAAAAAAAAGAAATGAATAAGTTAAGTTGGAAGGTCGACGATTATGGTATCAATTAATGAAGCGGAGATAACGTCTCGTAGAACATTTAATATTTCACCCAGTAATCTGTACAGCCAAAATCATCCAACCCCTGTAAACCTCGAATATACACTCTAAGCACAAGATAGAATATCTTGTGCCTTAAGCACCGAGCACGCATAGAGCAACATAGAAAACGTCGATGTACGGGTATTAAAAGCTTCGTCGAGCTCGACACGGACATCCTAGCTGTGTGTACTAAGGGATTATACTGTATACAGGTCATTCCATGGCAAATCTACAGGGTCGTGAGGCTCGTATTAAAAAAAAAAAATATCCCTTAAGTACGTTGTAATATGGCATAAATAAATGCTACACACCAGATTTTTTATTTCTTTTTTTTCGCGAATTTATTTAGTCACTGTCACAATAAATTTTATTTGGTAAAACTACGTCGATAATTTTTTTTAAATTGTTGTATAAGGGGCATTCCATACCGATTCGACCTGGGCCTGATCTTCAACCCCTCGGATTTGATCCACATTTTTTTACTGCCACTGCTGCAACTCTAACAGGCGACCAGAATTTTTGTTAGATTTTTTTTTTAAACATTTCTTATAATTATGATTATTCAAAAGCAACACATTGTTACTCCGAATATAAAAATCTGAACAAATGCTCAAAAGTCCAGATATCAATGTCTTTCAGCATTTTTTTATGAATTTTTTTTCAAAAAGAAAATTGAAAAAAAAGTTTGCACAAAAATAATTTCACTGCTAGTTGCTGCCTGAACATTTCTACATATGTTAGGACTTCGGAGACATTTTTCAGAAGTTTCTTCAAAGTCACTTTTGTTTTAAAATTACTATAATTTTTTATATCTCACCATAAGATACTAAAAGGGGTGAAAAAATAAGACATGACTCTGCCGATTTGACATGGAACGTCGAATATGTATTTTGTGTACGCTATGGAATAAATAGCGAATATAACGTAGCGTTCTCTTGGCCTGAAGGAAGCGTCGATTCATGGATAGCGCACACAGCAACAGAATATCTAGTCTCGGTAGTAAAGGAGAGAGCCTCGAGAGGAGAGAGAGAGAGAAAGAGAGAAAAAGAGAGAGACAACAACGTCACCGAGCTTTCCTTCTACCCAGACTAAAATGAGATTCTGCCTCTACTCGGAGGCAGAATTTGGTCGTCAGAGAGTACACACAACGAAAACCCCGTCTCTGCCCATACGTCCTTCCTTCCTCTTCCACTTGCCCATCCTTCGTTGCCCTTTCTCGAAGCTCCGCCACATCGTGATTTGCATAGCCAAGACCCTCTTACGACCATAATCCTCTCTGCCACCACGTCCCTCCTGCTCTCCCTCACTGTCTTTTCTCTTTGTGTGTCATCCCTCTGGACTCACGTACACTATTACCTCAAGATAAATGTATATAGCTGCAGTGCCTAATGTATCGCTATACTCTGTCCTTTATATAATACCCACCTAACACGACCATTATACGCGCTTTTGTCCTCCGGACTATGGTAATTTTACTCACTTTTTTACCGTGTATCATTCGTATAAATTACTACTCAAACATTTATGCATAGAACAGTCCTTTAAAATCTACCTATGTCGCATTCTGTCGATGCGATTTTTTTTTTTTGACAAGCATTGCTTTCATATTGAATATAACCTGAAGGCTTTTCCAGCTACTACATTCATTTAACGCGAGTCGAATGTACATTTCTGTTTTTTTTTCGTATTTCTTTACAAACGTACTGGATTGTATTTAATTTTTTATGAATTAACAAAAAAAAAAAAAAAAAAAGATTGTCGAGGTACCGAGTGAAACAAATGTAAAGCATAAATTCACGACTCTTTGGTGTTTTTTTTTTCTTTTTTTGATTACTCATTTGTGAATTATTTTGAAGTAGATGAAAATAAAATTTTTAAGAAAAATTATGAAAGTAGAATTAATTTCTCGACAACAAAAAATGTATTCTCTTGTCTGATGTTAATTCTAACAATTGAGAGTAATGAAAAAAAAGTATATTTTGTGATTGTTTGAAAAGTAAATTTTACGAAAAATTATTTGTATTGATATTTTTCTATGAAAACCACGAGAAAAACAGGCCGAATTTTTTTTTTTTTTTTTTTTCAAATTTTCTCGACGTGGTACACTCGAGAAGGCGGCGAGTTAAACCAAAGTTCTGGTCTGGGTACAGCGGCACTGAATCCACTATAAGTACCGGTAGCAGTGGGAGTCTCTCCCGCCGGACCAACCAACAATAACACTCGAGGCGATTCGAAGTTTCAAGTGAACTTTGTTCCGACAGGGAAGGAAATCGTAAAAGAGCGACGAGGGTGGAGAGCACAAATATAAAAAAACGAGGTCAACGAGATGGAGAACAAAAAAAAAAAAAAGAAAAAAGAGGGGGATGATAATAATACTGAAAATGATGACATTTCTCTAGGAGATTGTATAAACCGTAACCGGGCATTATAAAAACTGTATAGTAGCCATTACATCTAAATCTAGAGATGCCGGAGTAGTGTAACATGGAAATACAGATATATAGGGGATATTGTATGCTTTACAGTTCCTTTTTACACTACCTTTTCGTTTCTTTGTGACCCAATCTGGCACTGCTTTGTATCTGGGATATATTTATATAAAAAGCATTCACCGTCAGATTTTAACATATTTCATTTTTTGTTCCTCCCAGATTTATTTATTTTTTTTATCAAAATTAGTCAGAAAATTGTAGTACTACTTGCCAGTAACTTGTTAACTTCGATTTGTCATTTGAAGAATGCTAGTGATTTTTTTCTGTGACGAAACGTCAATTCCATTTTTCTTCAAATGTGTGGAATAAAGTTTTGAAAAAATCGGCGGATTCAGACTAATCGTCATTTTCGAAAGAAAAAAAAAACTGTGGATCATTATCTCGCAGGAAATATTTAATTCGAAGAGAAATATAAATTGTAAATAAAAATCGTCAATTTTGTACATTTCACCTATTTTCTGGTGACTTAGAAAAAAAAAATTGAATTTAATAATCAGGGTAAAAAATGCGCACAAAATACTCTGAAATAGTATTCCAAATCCGCGTGTTTCTGCAAAATATCAGAGTGTAAAAAAAAAATAGAAAAAAGTTCTTTTGACAGTGAATGCCAGATAGATGAAATGATTTCATATTTTTCACGAGAAGAAGCTGGCACGTTGTAGCGAAGAAAAGGCAGAAAGTAGAGGTTTTTCCATAAAAAAAATTATCATCGATCAAAATCTTACGAAACTGTGGATCATCATCTCGCAGGAAATATTTAATTCTAAGAAAAATATAAATTGTAAATAAAAATCGTCAATTTTGTACATTTCACATATTTTGTGGTGACTTAGAAAAAAAAATTGAATTTAATAATCAGGGTAAAAAATGCGCACAAAATACTCTGAAATGGTATTCCAAATCCGCGTATTTTCGCAAAATATCAGAGTGTAAAAAAAAATAGAAAAAAGTTCTTTTGACAGTGAATGCCAGATAGATGAAATGATTTCATATTTTTCAGGAGAAGAAGCTGGCACGTTGTAGCGAAGAAAGGGGAGAAAGTGTAGGGTAGAGGTTTTGCCTCGCCTACACGCTCTCGGGACACCATGCATAAGTATGCCGTCGATATCAATCTCAATATCCCGAGCGAGAAGCGGGTATACGCCGTGGCTGCAGGATGAACATCATCGCGAAAAAGAGAGAAAGAAAGAGAGAGAGAGAGAGAGATCCATAAGCTTTTCTATTCCGATATGGGGTCCAGGTGGAAAACGTAAGAAGAAAACGTAATGGACGCCTGGGGCTCGCCTGTGGCCCTCTGGCAGACACTCCCACATTATCTTTTGCATATACTGAATGCACGTCTGTATGTATATATATGTTTATGTAAACATATATATATATAGAGAGAACTCACGTCTATTACGGTAATATGGAGTATGGTGGCAGTATCTAGAGTTGGCTGCCATAAAATGTGTGTATTTTCGTGACTGTCTTGTTTTTGCCTCAACCGGGGGGGGATGGAATCTATAAAGAAAGTAGAATACAGGCAGGGCTTCCATACTCCAGATATGGTATTTCGTGTTCGAGCGTTTCACAACCCTGTTCTTACCATTCTTACACTTCCACAACAACGGATTGAACACGTTTACACAACGACCAACGGACCGTAAAAACTACCCTATATACCCTATATTTCCCTTGGCGGAGGACGTTCTCCCTACTTTGTGCCAATTCCACGAGAGAATCTTACCTACAATGTAGTACAGCTTCAGGAAAAAGAAATTTTCAAAAGAGGATCAATAATCGAACTGGGAGATGGCTGATATTTTTATTTTTTTTATTTATCAGAACAAACCATTTTTTGTTATACTTATTTATGAGATGCCAATCCGCTCTTCGATTTCGTTCATATATTTTTTTTTTTGTTTAGCTGAGTGAGTTGTTTTTTTAACGCCATTTCTTGGATTTTTCATGATTTTTAAAATATTTTCCTCGACAGAGATTTTGAAATGTTTATTATTTTTTAGACTCCGAAACATATCGTAAAAATACATCTTCGTTTTAAAGTGGGTTTAAAAAAAATTGTAAATGCAATATTTTAATATATTTTAACAATGAGACTAATATTTGAGATATTCGATGACAATTTTATTTTTCTACATGATTCCACTATGTCTCATTTTTTTTTATTTTGCTCAGAAAAATAATTTATTTACATACTTCGAAAAAAAAGGCGTAACAAAATCTTTTAAAAATCCAATATATAGACTCAGACGAATAAAGAAAAAAAGAATGGTTGTTCTGATCTGCAGAATCGTGTGAATTTTTGTAAACGTACTTAACTTTATCACAGATAACAAAAAATTGATTACAAGGACGTGAAAAGTGTTAACTTCAAAAAATCCATCAATGGCATTAAATGTACATATAAACATTAAATTTATCATGACCGGATGTGACATGAAATAAAAAATGAATATAACACACAAATGTCAGTCGTTTATTGATTAAATATTCAAATTTATTAATGTATTTAATGCATTGCGAATATTTAGATAATTATTCACACTGTACGATATAAATTAATTAATAGGTGGAATGAACGAAATGAGATTCCGATCGGTGTGCTAAAATGCCACACGACGTACGTCATATAATCCCAGGCTTCCATCACTCGACTGAGGCCGTAGTACCCGCTACGTTGCAATTTTCTACTGATGCCAAATACGCAGACTCGTGTAATTAGGCTGCGACAAGTGTAATTGGCCTCGGTAACGTGGGAACAGGAAAATTAATGGCCGTGAAATTGAATCGCGTACTTGAAAAGTTAGACGCTCGTAGTTTATAACGCCGACTCTCGTCTCCAACGTAATTAAGTGAACGGTATATTGTATTAGGCTCATTGAAAAAGATGAGGAAGATCCATAGATAATATTTATGAATAAAGCGCAACAATCTCAGCGTGAAAATTGTCACGATACAAAAACTAGAGCGGAAAAAAGCACTGTCAGATTTCCTCGTCTCTCGTTACCATTCGTTTTTTATTTTATTTTTTTCTTTTTATTCTTTTTTTTTTACGTACAACATGCTGTCGACTTTTGTGAAATGCATAGCATGCTCGGTGTCACCCTCCGATTCCACGACATACTGCATGCCACTCCAATCGCCCTAAGGTCACGAGAATAATTATGAAAATGAGCGAAACCTTTTGTAAAAAAGAAAAAAGAAAAAAAAAAACCGCAATTCTACAACCCCTTCATTGTATTATCTTTCACATCTCTTTCGTTAGTCCTGTAGTTAACACGTTGAAATGATTATTAAGTCTTATGATGATGTCAGAGGGTAATACAATGTCAACCACTGCAAGAACAATTCTGTAAAGACGATTAGGGGGGCGTCTGACTAGTACGAGCAGTATCTACTTAGTGGCTACCTCTTTAATCGCGTTGACGACTTTTTTTTAAAAGCCTACCAATCTTTTTTTTTGCTTCAAACCTTAATTGTCGCCTCTTACATGATGAATTTTTTTTTTCGTTTTTTTGTACAAATTGTTTTTAACTTTTCTGTTAATTTTTAGTTGAATATATTTTTTTGTTTGTTTTTCAAAAAACTGATATAAAATCAAATTAAAATGAAAAATAATGGAAAGTAGAATTTTGCACGTTGCCTCCTCATTAAATCTCATTTTTCACAAAGCCACCTCTATGAAGAAGTTTATTCATCAACTTTGGCTTCCTCATAGAGGAAGCTTTGTGAAAAATGAGATTCAATGAGGAAGCAACGTGCAAAGTTCCACTTTGCATCATTTTTCATTTTAATTAGCATTTTTTTAAATATCGTTACCTCTGTACTTTTCGTAGTCGCTTGTGCAACAACACAGATTAAAAGTTCAAAATGTAATATCTATGAAAAAAAACAAATTACGTTAGACATGACAACGAAAATTCCGTAATTAATATCGCTGCATCATATTTCAATCTAGTACAAAGTTTTCACTTACTTTCTTAACTTATGCGGAAGCTAGAGAGAAAATTTAAATTATTTGTAAAATTCAAAATGGCGTAAAACCCGAACGACTTTACCGATCATCACCAAATTCGGTAACAACAAAATTAACTTTTTTCGAAAAATTCAAAATTCTATAAAATTCGAACCTCCTTAGAACTATTTAGCTAAATCTTCGAACTTTTACCATAGTTAGTGTGATCACGAAATTTTTACGAAAAATTAAAAATTCTATAAAATCACACCAATTAAAGAGGAATTACGACTCTACTTGTGTGCCAAATTTAAGTTCAATCCATCGTGCCGTTCGTGAATTATGGACGATTGAATTTTCTCTCCCTGGAACATACACACACACACACACACACACATACTCACATACAGACATTTTTTCTAGACCATTTTTCTCGACATTTTGGACCATTCTGAGTATGTCGACATGAAGTACTCGAAAAAAAAAAATGTTTGACAAAAACAAAGCTTCCTCTACGAGAAATCAAAAATCCCCCCCATAATAATAATAATAATAATAGTAATAATTAACAAAAAAAAATAAATAAAAAAAATAAAAAAAACTCACGGGATAAGATAGCAAGCGCATCTTGAACGCATGGAAGCCTCTCTTCAGTGTCACTGGCTCCTTTATCCTGCAGAGTATTTCGCCGATAAACACCTTATCGTGATTGTACGAAATAGAGTATCAATACATTTCTATAATAAATTTATTTATTTATTTTTTTCAAACTGACTAATCACTCAAGATATACAATTGCTTGTTTTTCTTCCAAATTTTTGTCACCCTCAGATCAACATATATATATATATATATATTCGTTTAATATAAAAATATTTCCACCAAAAATTTGGCTAAGAGGCGCACGCTCGCGTTATTTTGATCGTCTATAGGATATATAACCGTGTTGATGCGGTGCTAAGGTTGCACTGGTTCGCGGACCACGATCCACTTGACTTAACTCGCCGAAGCTCCAGTTTATCCCCCACACGCGCTTTCACGCTGGTAAAAGAGAGATGTGAACGAGCCGGACGTTGAGAGGGTCCACCTTGGGTTAGCTCAGGCTCAGCTCAACTCCCGCGGCGACAGCAGCGTATACGTATATACGAGTCGTTGGATTGTAAAAGAACCGCGGAGAGGACAAGAGAGCAAAAGAGGAGAGGACGCGACGCGAATGTTGCCAGCCGCATTCTCTCTCGCACGCACTCCTCCCTGATGCGTTTTTTTGTCTTCTTTTTTTTTTTGGTTTTTTTTTTATTTTTTCACTGTCAGAAGCAGCGCAGCAACAGCGTCGATAACTTGAAGAAAGGAACAAAGTGAGGGAACGGAGAAAGAGAGCGAAAAGCCGAGAAGAGATCGAATGATATATTTCTCCGGGGCTCAGAAACTGCGGCACAGAGACCAGTATATAGTACCTTTGCCCGGTGGTCACTCTTCTCTTCTGCTCCCGGATATATTGCTCTATCCCCCCATCCCCTCCCCCCTACACGAGACCAGATCAGTATGTAAGCCGATTCTATCTTACGACGCCTCAATCCTTGCCTCGGCACAACTCTATATGTGCATGGATATTCTTCACTAGTGTACTACAAGTAAATTCACATGCGCTACATTGCACCAATAGATATATAACTCGGTCTACTACAATGGCTGCAAGGTAGTATGATTTTTGCTTCCTCATAGAGGAAGCTTTGTTTTCGTGAAAAGGATATTGTTTCCGAGATTTTTATGTCAGCACACTCGGAATAGTAGAAAAACATCGAGGAAAGTGGTTTGGAAACAAAATTTCTGTATGTGTGTATGTGTGTACGTGTGCGTGTGTAATTTATATGAAATCAAGTGAAAATAGTGAGCTTGTCGAAAGTGCCTCATTTATGAATCGATGCAAATGCTGTTTTTAATGTCCAAATTTGTGAAACTCGAAACTCATAATAATTTTCTAGGAAAAAAAAAATTAACTCAAGCAAACATTTGTTTATCGTAATCAAAATATGTATTCGATGCCAATATATTTTATAAAATTCACGATCGATTAGATGAAAGGTACCCACGAATTTAAATATATAATTTCATTGGTGATGAATAAAACTCGCAGCCCGAGATTTCAATTAAATTTCATACTTTTTTTTGCTTCCTGATAGAGGAAGCTTTGTTTTCGTAAAAAAAAAATGTTTTCGAGATTTTTATGTCAGTATGCTTAAAATGGTCTAAAACGTCAAAAAAGTGGTTCAGAAAAAATGTATGTGTGTGACCGGCATTCAAAATTCGAATCTGCATGTCTCAAGAACGACTTTAACATTCGGGCTGAAATTTGGCACGCATGTGCGGTAGGTAGACGCTATTGCTTGTGATAATTTTTGAAAAAATTCAAAAATACGTTCTAATTTTATTTAACTTTGCAATTTTTGAAAAATGTCTGTACGCGCTCTAGCTTCCGCAAATTTTTAGCTATAGAGCTAAATAATTTTTTATACATAAAGCAATCTTAAGGAAGGATCGGTATTGAATTTGGGGCGAATCTATAAATAAGTTCGGTTTTTATGAGATTTTGAATTTTTCAAAAAATTTACGTTTTGCTACTAAATCCAATACAATCTCACGAAATCAACTGATATTTTCTACAAATGAAGAACATGTGCCAAATTTTGTGACGATCGGTAAATGGGTTTTGATTTTCGAGCAATTTGAGATTTTTCATATTTTAACAGATTACATTTCCATTTTTCACAAAGTTTCATCTATCAGGAAGCCAAAATTAATAAATAAGTTTCCTCACAGAGAAAAAAGAATGAATGAGGAATATGCAAAGTTCAACACTGCAACTTTTTTTTGGTGTATTAAAACTCGAAGAAAGCAACCAAAAAGTCAGATTACAATATTATAATAATTATAATTCTTTTACCATTATTACTTACATTTACTTATTAGTTACAAAAAAAATTGATATTTTGCCTGCAGCAAAAACATTGTTACACAGTGCATAAAAATCCATCTCGTAAAATCTCATTTGTATAATCCAAATTGTTTCCGGGTTGGGAAGAAAAGAAAAACGTTAATGGATGGAAATGTTAGGAAACACGTACCTTAATGAATACGTGGTATAAGGTACTTGATTGAATCCAATGGGTACATATGTCTGTACAACAGAACATTACATAGATAGTGATACCCACGAGTAATTTATCGGCTCGTCTACACACACACACACACACACACACACACACACACACACACACATACACACATACACACATGATACACGTGTACTTGTATAGCGAGGCTGTATTTAACTCCGGGTTGGCTCGCGCGCCGCTAACAGGTGGAGAAAGGAGATGAGAAAGAGAGAACTGTCGGTGGCATAGGCAGGGATTGTATGTGGCAGGTATACAGATATAGGAGAAATGGGCAGCAAGGCAGTGGAGCAGCTATGAGCACCGCGACCGGAGAAGAGCGCTCTCGGGCTCTCTTGCGCGCAGCACCGAGAAAGTGACGTAGATCTCGATCCTCTCTACAAACCACCAGTGAAAAGAGAGAGAAAAGATCGAGAGCAACCGTGGATCGAGTGGGGCTCACTCGAGAGCTCTCGTTTCGTCGTTACAGAGAGATGCCGAGTTTCCGTTCCATCGCGATACTTCGATCTCTCGCTCTCATTCAAACTCGTCTTGTCCAAATTATTAATTAACGCATCTCGTCGCATTAATTTGCAACGGGGATTGTTGAATTAATCAATGTGTACTTTTTTATATATATGTTATATGTACTTTTTTATATTTTTGCAATAATTAGTAATAATTTATCTAAATTATACTTTTATTGTTTTTATTAAATAAATAATCTCCGTCCATGATTCGCGACCTCGAAATATCCATGTTTGTGAAAGAATTTTTATAATTTCAAGTTTATACATCCAGCTTTATTCATTTATTTTTAAAGAGAATTCATCGTAATGGCAAAGAAGTTGTAATTTAAAAAATTTGCAAATTTATCGTTACAAAAAATGTTATTTATGATATTCGAGTGTTAATATTATTATTGTTAATCAGAAATGAACTTTCCAAGACGATTATTAACGTTGTCGAAAATTAATAATAATCCTGACGCATTTTTTAAATTCTACTTAATTAATAAGAATTATTTATTTAATTCATAATATCAAATCTCAGCAGAATACTAAAAAATGCAGGTAATAAAATTCGCGTGGCTAGCATCAGACATTTATTTGACAATATGAATGTAGCTTTCAGGTAGTTTAAATTCAAGTTTTTTTTTTTCGTGTGTGTGTGTGAAAATACCAAGTTATATTTGCATTTCAGCTCTCACTTTTCGTTCTTTGTTCCTCGCTGACGATCCCGTCCCACCCGATCTCTTTAAATGTTTTTTCTCCTCTTCATTTACAATACGAGAAATCACGGCCAGATCTACTTTTCGCTCGTCGGTGACTCTGATCGTGACTTCACTCCTTATAAGTGGCCACATGCCATTACAGGCTGTACTAAAACATCCCGAGTGGTGGAATCAACAGTGCTGTTTATTCACACCTATTTATAGCTTCGAAGACATATTTCGCTAATAAATTGACGAATGATTTGCACACGCGAGAAATTTGTCGAATAGCCCCGAGACATACAGCAGTCGAGATTCGTGAGACAAGTGAAAGAGAAAGAAAGAAGGAGACTGCGCGGAGAGAAAGTGAAGCTGGCGGTTCCCGAGGCGAACAATTTCACCCCAGGGCTGAACAGGTCGCTGCTGCTGCTGCTACTTCTGCTGCTGCTGCTGCTGCTGTTTCTGCTGTCGTCGTCATCGCCGTCGTCGTGAGGTCGAGCGATAAAATGCCCAAAGGCGTGAGCGAACATTTCCAAACATTTGTGGTTCTCTCATCAGTCGCAATTCGAATTCTGAGCTTTCAGATTGCACTTCTTCATTGGCCTTTTGCCATTAATTGCCAACGACCTCTCAAAAACACTATTGAACAAAAAAAAGTAACAAGTACATTGGACAAATTCCGTCAATTCATTGGACGGTCACGTGTGATGACTCAAAGTGTTGGTTTCGATGGTTACGAAACGCGGATTGGATTGGCGACGGAAGCCGGAGAATTCATCGTGATAGTCGCGAATGATTGTTCGTTTATAACATGATTATTGGCCGGCGGCATAAATCCGTCGTATTACGTAGCTGCAGAGGTGAAAGTGCGTCGTTTTGACGTGTGTCTCGTATACCCCGTGCGGAAGAACTCGGTCCCGGGCTTGGTCATCATTGGTTTATCCGTACGATGCCCTCAAGGATCTCACGCGAGTGCCCCACCTGGTGTAAAAAAAGAACACCGTTATAGCTCTCATGGCGTGCTATAACTGGTCTACGAGCTACGATGACTCTACCAATTCCACATTGAAACGTCACTAACACTCCGGTCTCTAGAGCATAAAAGAACTGAAAGACGTCGGTTTAAAATAGCCGCGGAAATTGGATTATTTCTTTACGTTTTTGTACCTCGTAAAATGATAACATCAGTTTTATTTTCTCATTTGGAGGTTTTTTACTTTAAAAAAAAAAAAAATCTCTTTTTTGTATCCATTTAGAGAGAAGTTTGTTTATCTGAAAAAAAAAGAAGTTTGTTACTCTTCGAACTTGTCCAGCTCAACGATAATTTGATTGCCTTACCAAATTTAGTATACGAAATACGTTAAACATGGAAATATGATGTTACGTCCCATTCCATGTTATGCACATTTTTATGTATCAACTTTTTCGCACACACAAAATGAAAGTTCGATAAATTATAGATTACAATGATGACTATTAAATATGCATTTTAGTCATCTAATTTGAATATTTAAATTTTTATCACTGCGATAACTCTGAAAAGCTTTAGAAATCGTGCTAATAAAAATGGGATTTGCACGAAATCGGTGGAGGCGTAGGAAATGTATAAAACATTGGATTTCCTAATTCAAGATTGCCGGATGAAAGGCATGTCACTTAAAATTGGCCATAACTGTTGATTTAAAATCTGGCACAGCAGTTAGCAGCAGAAATTTCTCGTTATTGTCTTGAATCAGTAGAAAAATAGATGTACAAGCGATGAGACTTCGGAGTGACTTCATTTTTTTTTAAATAATTGCTCTTCCTCACAAATTTCATGGAACTTCAATTTCACCAGTTGAGAAAAAAAAGAAAAGTGTGCAAAGTTTTACGATGGACAAACTTTGAAATCCAAAGTTGAGCGTCCCTCAAGGACATCTTTGCAAAAAAGAAAAAAGGTTGAATAGTGAGAAGTGAATATACATGCAAGGTTCTACTTGACATCGTTTCTTAATTTATCTACGTGTCTCTCTTAAATTTGAATTACTTCGTAATTACTGAAACTAGCTTTTACTTCATTACAATTTTAATTAAAAACCTCTATGTCGCTTAATTATTTTCATTGGGCTTAATGACTATATGTATATAGAGACTTGGACTATATACAATTTCGTATACAAGCGAAAAGAGAAGTTTTTCCCGATAGTCCTCTGGTGGCCGATGGAAGAACCCGAAAAGCTTCTAATCCCTTAGCCGTCTCGCTTGCCGAGTGGATTCTTCCTTCTAACGAATTTCGCTATTCGCGAGATACGTGGATAAGCACTGGGCAGAATCGTGCAAGACTATTTTCCAAGGGTACCCAACGGAAGGAGCAAGAGGGAAAGAGGGAGATAGAGAGGGAAAGGTGATCTCAAGTATTCGCGGGAGGAGCAAGCATACGCGATAACCGAGGGAGAGGAGAGAGAGAGAGAAGCGTAGCTACATAAGGGGCAGTGTGCCGAGTATTCCCGCGGGGAAAGGCGCAAGTTGAGGGGCTAGAGAGAGAGAGAGAGAGGGAGAGGGAGAGAGTACAGAGAGTGTACCAGAGAGCTCGGATAGCTCGTCGAGCGGTTACCAGGAAGCTCCAGTCCACGGTATACCAAGTGTAAGAGGGGCTGATGTAGGAGAAAGGCAAGGGAGCAAAGAGGAAAGCGGAGGAGATAGCTCGCAGCTTCTCTGATTTCGGATTACACGCCAGATTGCTCCCGGCATTCCCTCCTTAACCGCGGGGGCTTTTCGGCCGCTCTCGGCCGGCTCGCTGCAATCTCCGTTCCTACACATCGCCGGACACGAACGAGCGCACAATTTTGTCGACAAACCGCTGCGCACCCTCTCCTAGCGCTATATCCCCTCACGCAGAACAGTGAAAGAGAAAGAGAGAGAGAGAGTAGAGAGTAGAGAGTAGAGAGAGAGAGTCAAGTCGCTTGCAAATCTCTCACTTATTCTCTTTATCTCTCTCTCGCTCTTTGATAGTAGTAGTAAAGTTAATCATCCATGCCAGTCTCGAGAATTCACGCGAATATTCATAAACCATATATATATATAAATATATATATATATATATATATATATATATAGAAATATGTATTATGCATTGTGAGAATGGGATGCAAAGTGAAATACAGATTTAGTTGTCGAGAACGTATAATAAAACAATGAACAGTATGAAAAAGCGGATCAATGTTACTTCTTCATGGAGTAGCTGAGTTACATTTCTTTTTTTTTTGTGAAATTTTCTTTTCCTACATTTTCATACCAAGAAAGAAAATATTTAAGTGAAAACATATTTAGTAGTTCAGCTTCAAGATCGGGATTTTGAGTGTAATAAACAGAGACGTTTTTTCAGGACATTTGCATTTATTTATTAAAATTGTGTTTGTTTGTTTTTTTTTTTTCAATGATAAATAAACTGGGTTCGACCAATGGTAGACGTTTGTATTTATCAACATTCGGACAATTGCATAATCCCCGAAATGAAAATACATCTCGAAGCCCTTTGACCGAAAAACTCTGTGCAGTTTTATCGGAGAACGTTTGCCAATTGCTAGTATCGAGTGGTTTGTCATACCTCTCAGCGGGATATCGGCGATAATCTCGTAACCGCGCGCTGGCGTATATACCGCATAAGAGCACTTGGAAACGCGTGCTTCGACGATCGATGTATCGATGTATCGATGCATACGATGCAACCGCCGGTAAAGCATACACATAAATATTCAACATGTACATACGACGACTAAACAGTGCAGTTATTGGCTCTTCAACTACTGGTTATTGACACAATTATTACTATCTCTTTGAAGCCCAATACGTACCCCATCGTACCGACACTTACTTCCACAAACAAATGTTCGTATTCACTTCTAATCCGAATAATGTTCATAACTAATGATATTAAGATTAAAAAAAAATCGAATCTTAATAATAAACGAACATTTTCAACAGCAATTAAAGGAAAACTCTATTAGTTTTTACTAATTTATTTATTTTCATTGATTTTAATATTTAAGAATTGGAAGAAGGATTTATTGCTAAGCAAACTTTTAATTATGTTTACACCAATTTTTATTGCAAAATACAGTTTTTAAATTCCGCATACTGCATTCAGTGTCTCGGTAATGGTATTAAGAACTAACGTGTCAAAAAGATATTTGTTAAACATAAAAAATAACGACGATATTCATAACAAATGTTGAGATAAAGAATAATTACAAGATCAATAATAAACAAATATTTTCAAAACAAATTAAAGAATAATTGACGTTAAATTTCTTTCGATGTCTCACGGTGTTAAGCTAATATTTAAAAAAATATTTGCCAAACATCAAAAATAAGCTCAAACGTTTTGCCACTAAATCCAATGTCAAACGAGTAGTAAAAAAATTAGAATTTATTTTTTTCCCACTGGTGTATAGCGAAAAGGTTAATGGCCAATCACTGATTCCCTCGCAAATTTACAATCGTACCGTTTACCCAGTGTATGCAGACGATGTATATATACGCAATGGTGTGATACACGTGTATCGAATTGTTTGTCAAATACGAGTATCGAAAATACGCAAAGCAAATAGAAGAATAACAAGTGGTTTGGTGGTGGAGTGCGAGGGGGAGACGAGGAGAGCAATCGTAACACACAATTCGGAAGTTCAACAATGCCTGTCGAGCAAGCTCGAGGCCGCTTTTGCTTTTCTCTCTCTCAACTCGGAGGGATGATAGCAAACCCTATTCGCCGTCGAATGATATCGGTTGTGTGTGGCTGATGGGGGTTCGTGACCTCGCATCCGACCCAACCGATCGAACCCCGACACTTTAGGAACGACAGAAGAGATGGCAGAATTCTCTACCAGCATCCTCCTCTTCCTCCTCTTACTCTTCTTCCTCCTCTTCCTCCTCTTCCTCCTCTTCCTCCTCTTCCTCCTCTTCCTCCTCTTCCTCCTCTTCCTCCTCTTCCTCCTCTTCCTCCTCTTCCTCCTCTTCCTCCTCTTCCTCCTCTTCCTCCTCTTCCTCCTCTTCCTCCTCTTCCTCCTCTTCCTCCTCTTCCTCCTCTTCCTCCTCTTCCTCCTCTTCCTCCTCTTCCTCCTCTTCCTCCTCTTCCTCCTCTTCCTCCTCTTCCTCCTCTTCCTCCTCTTCCTCCTCTTCCTCCTCTTCCTCCTCTTCCTCCTCTTCCTCCTCTTCCTCCTCTTCCTCCTCTTCCTCCTCTTCCTCCTCTTCCACCTCTTCCTCCTCTTCCTCCTCTTCCTCCTCTTCCACCTCTTCCTCCTCTTCCTCCTCTTCCACCTCTTCCTCCCCTTCCTCCTCTTCCTCCCCTTCCTCCTCTTCCTCCTCTTCCTCCTCTTCCTCCCCTTCCTCCTCTTCCTCCCCTCACCACCACCACTCTGCTTTCCTAGTTACTCATGGCAAGTTTGCCACAAAATAAATCAAGCCTCCCCAACTGATTATTTTAAATAAGATTAATTTCTGACACTGATAAATCGAAGGAAAAACGATCGGTCTTAAAGTATCATTATTAATAAAAATGTCAATACTTAATTTGTAGATAATCGAGGCATTTAGTAATGCCTCAATAATTGCAATTAAATTGACAAAAAAAATAATCGATTCGCAAACAATTCAATCGGAATTTGACATCCATAGCTCTGCGATCCCTTCGGAACTTCGCCCTTTACCCACAACTTGATTCTCGTCGAGAGACAGAGGGAGTTTCCCTCTGCCCGTCCTCGTCTTCTCGATTAGATCGTTCTCGCGCGCTGTCCGTCGGTCTATGGCGCTACCCGCGTGTTCACCGTAATTCCTCGAGCTCTCCGATGTACATTAATCAGCCAGACTTACCTGGCTGGTGGTGGTGGCTCTGCTGCTGCGGAGAATAACGATGTACACCGTGCGCGCCGTGTCTCGCTCTCGTTGCTGAAACGGAAGAGGCGGCGGTGAGCTGCCGAGGGATGAAAGGACGAACGACGACTACGACGACGACGTCGACGACGACGACGAGAGCCGCTGTGTGCTCCGACGCCAACACGCCCTAACCTATATATACCCCATCGTACAATCTTCATAAAGCGCCGCTGAATACACCATCAGTCTCGGGTAAGTCCCGGTGGAGTCATATTTGGATTTGGCCAACAGAGTCAATTTATCGTTAATACTTAATCATCCGTTTTACTCTCGGTCTACCTATGGGACGATCCAGGATAAATGGACAGGGTCCCAAACCTCGTATTTTCCATTTTTCCTTTTTTTTTCTTTTCGTTTCGATATTTAGTGCGTTCGAAAAAAAAAAAAAATCACTTCACATGAATTTTTTGCTTTTTTTAGAATATTCTTTTGGTCACAATAAACAAAAATGTTAATACCGAAAGCTACGTCGATGATTTAAAAAAAAAAATCACGGTAACTTCTTCAGTTTCTTAAATTTTGAATTCCAATATTTGATCCAATATTCAATGACAATTAGGACTTGCACGAATTTCGAGTAATAATTTATCTAAGAGATTGAAATTTTTAAGTTTTCGGAAGGTTACGATTTTTTTTTTTTACACAAAATAAATACATCTTTTTTTTTGTATGACAAAAAAATAACTACTAAACTACATTTTAAGTAATTCAAAAACAGAATCTTAGCTTTAAAAGAAACAAGTAATTTCAACGTAATTAATTAATTCTTGTGTTTAATATCTCAAAAACAAAATATGCATTGTTCATTAACGACAAAACCTCAAAATCCTTAAATAATAAATAAAATTAAAAAAAAAAAATCAGTAAAAATCAGTTGTTTTTTGGTATTCGTCCTTAAACTACATTGAAGGGTACAAAATTTAACACCCTTCATTTTTTCCAAACCACTTTTAGCAACAATTTTAAGTATCCAAAAAAAAAAAAAAAAAAAAAAAAAACAAAAATCTCCATTAAAAATATTCAGACGAAAACGAAGCCTTTGGGAGAGAGACAACGAGGAAAATGGTGAAATAAAAGAAGGTAGTCGTATCGTAAGAATGAATAACGACTGGGTGTATATTGGTGAATAAACCTCGCCCCTTTTCTCTCACTTGGTTTGCAAAGTCTTTAGCGAGAGACTCGTGGAGCCCTCTCATTTGTTTTCGCTTTGCTCATAGCCATCGGCCTCGTTTTCTCCCCTCCCACCCCCTCCCCATCTTTCCAAACTCCTTTGGAAAGTTTTGCCTGAGAAAACTCGAGCCGAACTGGCGAAAGCGATCTGCTTCCCGCGTCTTCGGTATCGCTGGGGGGGTTGCTTTCGCAGTGTAGAACGTTGGATAGAAAAGGAAGAAGCGATTATTTCGTATAAGCGTCCCTAAAGCATCCACCGTTATAACCGTGAGTCCTGCAAACACACATAACAGCATATAACTATATTTACACTCACCAACGGCTCGTGCTCTTGCACCTTAAATGTATAAGAAAACTGCTTATAACTACGGTATCTCTTTTCGGTCACTTATAATTCTCTCTCTAGCGAAATAAGGCGAGAAGCAAACACCTTGGTGGAAAAGCATACTCGAAACTCTGTAAAACTTTGTGCTTATATATATATATATATATACATATATATATATAATATAGAAAGAAAGTATAGCATAACACGAGCAACTCGAAGGACTTGAAAAGTTTAGCGACAGCCTGAGCGGACTCGACTTTCAGGATCTCTGCTTCTTTGCTGCTCGTCTTTTGCTGCCACTTCCTTGTACTTCTGACGTAGCTTGGAGAGAAAGAGAGTGAGATAGGGTACTGGAGCAACGAAGTAGAAGAAGTTTCGTTAATCCGGCGTATCGTGTGAGAGAACTCGATTAGCTCGTTCGCTTTCGCTCATCCTCATCTTCTTTTCTCCTATTCTTCTTCGTTTCTCTATTCCTTTTTTGTCGACTTCTGTCTACTTATATCCTGTTGGAAACTTGTTGTTTCCCACTGGAGAGTGGACAGCATGAAGGGCTGCTCGGAGATATTCTTGGCTCTCTTCTTAATTCATGACATTTTATATGTATATGTATATAGTATATACAGCTGGTTTCGATCTGGTTCTGAGCCTCGACCCTTCCGATTGAGTTCGCAATTTTCTATTCGATTGACATAACAGCACTATTTTTTTTTTATCTTTACGTATTCTTAATTATCGACGAGCTTTTGAGACACATTGTCGAACGACACATTTTTAAAAATCTGAGAAATTCTGGAAGACCCCTTTTCGAAAATAAACAATTTTGGCAAATGAGCCGAAATCGGCCGGCGATACTTTCTATTTTTTTTTGGCTTTTTTCCAGCAACGAAAAATGGAAAAAATTAGAAAAAAAAGTAACTTGTCGTTGGGTAGCAGCTAGATATTTTTTGTATGCAACGCATAATTTTTGAGAATTTTTTCATGTTTTTACAAATACATTTTGAGATCTTGCCTAAACAATCTCAAATTAAGCCTTTTTATTAATGTTTATTTAACGCTCGTTATGTAATAAAATATATGTACATTGAAAAAATCTTTAAAAAATACTAAAAATCATGTGTTGTATATAAAAATGTTCTAGTTGGTGCCCATCGCAAAGTTACTATTTTTCCTAATTTTACCTAATTTTTCCTAATTTATCCTAATTTTTCCTAATTTTTCCTAATTTTTCCTAATTTTTCCTAATTTATCCTAATTTATCCTAATTTATCCTAATTTTTCCTAATTTTTCCTAATTTTTCCCAATTTTTCCCATTTTGTTGTTGTTGAAAAAAGTTGGAAAAAATTAGAAGGAATTACCGTCTCACTTTGGCCAGTTTACCAAACATTTTTTTCTCCAAAAAAGATTTTTCAAAAAAGACACATGTGTGTATCGCCAATCGACTTTAAAAAATGGCCAATTTTTTTTTGTTATATCGGTCCTTTTTAGAGTTATATGAAACATAGAAAAAATTGCGGATCCAAACGAAAATGTATATATCTGTATAGTCTGTAGAGTCGTAACCCTCTTTTTTACACCGCACTAAAAAAATACTAGAAGAACATTTTTCAAAAATACGAGTATTACAATCCTGTCGATTTTCCATAGAAAGCTCGATATCTAAAAATATATATATATACACATGTAATATGTAATATATATATAATGTAGACACACAAGACTGTAGTTTGGATGTACAAGCTAGAGGAGATGTCGAGTCAAGCGCAGAAAGCCTCCAGGTTGAACGTATCTATTCTTACCAGCGAGCTTTATGTCTTCCACACATGCGATATTCGTGCTACCGATGTTGCTGATCGCACGCTCTTCTCTCCCTCCTTTACTCCCTTCTCTCACTCTCTCTCTCTCACTCTCTCTCTCTCTCTTTCTATCTCTCTCCTTTCTCCCTATTCTGTAGCTCGGGAGAGACGTCACGAACACGAAACACATCGTTCGAAATGTCCGACAGTTACACGCCTGTGTGGCCCTCTTCTCTGTGCTCTTTGCCCCCTTCCGATATTTATCGTCTAATAGCCTATAAATTCCCGGGTCCTAACCCTGGGATACACACTATCGCTTAGAAATCCCATCTCTCTTATTCTCTCCGAGTGGGCCCCAGACGCAAACATTTTTCCTTCCTATCGGTTACTTAAATATTTCGTCTTGATACCGCCTGGATGTACGCCTGAAAGCTATCCTGTCTTGAGTCAGGAAATTCGGAGCTCTCTCTCTCTCTCTCGTTGAGCGAGGATCTTGATAATCTCGATGGATGCGCAACCAGCACAATTGGACTCTTCTAAACGAACGAGATAACTGCCCGTGAACTATATGCTGCACTTCCGGGATATAAGTGGCTCATCTGGATATACATGTATATATATGTATATATGCAGTAAATCCTCTTCGTTTACATTGCGTATAATACCGTCGCCTGTGTACCCCACTTGAGTATGTGGAAGGCTGTGCCTAGCTTCCACGGCTGCGTATACCATCAGGAGCTCCGACAAAGAGTTCATTTGTAATTACGTTAATTGCCCTCACCACCAAGAGTTTTAACATTTCAGCCTGGCTTATTTGTACACCCTTATATGGCCTCGGCTTCATTAACATTTTTCTTTTAACGCCCAGTATATATATATTTACCATGTCGTTGAATTTTTTGTTTCGGTAATATTGAAAAATGTTGATCATATTTTGATTCGTGCAATGAGAAGTCAAGATATTAGGGAGTACAATTTCTTTTAAAGTCCTCTGACTTTTTTTTTGTCAACCTCAAGATTTTTGCACCTGAAAATTTTATTCTAATGACCAGCTATGACTTTGTAATCCTGCGTTCAATCATAGAGGAAGCTTTGTTTTTGTGAAAAATATTTTCTTCGAGGTTTTCATGTCGGGACACTCAGAATGGTGCAAAACGTCGAGAGAAGTGCTCCACATTATTTTGTTATCAACGAACTTGTCCCGTCTATTATCTAATGAACAAATAAATAAAAATGAAAATACAAAATTTATCTGTTAATTTATTATTCCATTAATCCTACCGAGAAACGTGTCTTTCAAATTTTCATAGGCTCCCAAAATCCCTGAAATAATAAAATCTACGATCTAAATGAAACAGAAGATAAAAAGCTATTTAGCCAGTGTCTGAAAACCTCGCTTTTCGACTCTCTCAAGAATTATCAAAGGAAAAATGTCATCATAAGAATCACCAAAGGCAAAAACGTCATCATAAGAATTACCAAAGTAAAAATGTCATCAAACGACCGTTCGTTTAATCTGCGCAATGTAATTCGTAAGAGCTATTAAGGACATTCGTGGCATCGTCACGAGTTATGGAAAAACGTGTGTATCAATCAACGCGTTTATCCTGTGTATTCGTGTGACCGAGTTTGTTGCGTCATCGTGAAAGAGCGGAGAAAGATATATATATACATATACATAGACGCCGCGAATTCCCAGTGCGGGCTGGAGCGGCTCTCTTGTTCCATATCTCGTTGAGGAGCTGGAACGCTCTTCTCGTATACCGTACAGCCAAAGCCTCACAATTATTTCCGCAATCTGAAAAAGCCCTCGGGGCTGGAAAGTGCTCTCTCTGTCTGTGGGTCTCTCTGCGTGCGATCACTCTGGACTGAGAGGATCGTTCGGGCGTGTTCGACAAAATACCCTCCGGCTATAAACAGGCTCGAGTAAATATACAACGCCCATGTTTAATTGCGTATTTAGTAATAGTCGTGTCGAGATAAACGTCGCTGGATGTTGTTGTCAGTCGTGTTGACGAGAGAGTAAACATTTGCAAAATCTAATACAATAATGGTTCCATAATAAACGTCACATTACGTCGTTACATGGACTTACCGATCATCGTAATGTCGTAATAAGCATTTTTCTCTCGGTAACCATACAGTGAGTGTTGAATGGTCGATTAAAAAAATATATATATTTCTCTTTTACTATATATTTAACGGAAAAAGTTACAGGAAATGGGAGACAGATTTTAAGCAACTAAGAAAAGTCTCGAGAGCAACAAGTGTAAGTGAAAATAATTTAATTATAATGAGCCTTCAGTTAGGAAAGTAAATGTAATGTAATACCTGACATTATTTTAGCTAGCCAATTATTTGAATTATAATCATTTATTTTATCTCCTCGCTACTATAATAGATACAATAATCAACATCTTTTTTTTTTTTCAGTGAACAGAGAAAAACTACACCGGACGAAGCATCGATTATACGGGAATTATCGCATCTAACTTTTACAATTAATCTCCGCTTACACATGAGGCGATCCACTGTAACAGAGCCTTTCCCACCTGATTTTTTTTCTGCGGATTTTCTTTTTTGGCAGAATAGATATTTTTTTGGAGGATAGTTTTCTATTATGGACCATCTTCTGTTTAATCTCGTATTAAGTTAGACTTATCAAATTAGAGCTGATTTTAAAAGTCCTTTAACGCACTTTCAAAATACTCCAAAGACCCAAAATTCAAGAAAGAATAATTTTCACCAATTGAGTATAAAAAGAAAAAGAAAGTTTTAACACATTCTAATTAATTCTCTCGACTTCTCGGTGATTCATTCTAACGTTAAATACGAGAGAGAGAGAGAGAGAGAGAGAAAATAAAATGAACGTACATCAAACGAAAAATGTCTTTTCTCACACTCTCTGTGTATATATGAGAGTACAATATTTATCAAAGAATTTCAGAGCGCGTTTTTTAATCAGCGTATAATTGTGCCGTGACATTTGTTAATTAAATTACGAGTAATCACCGCGAAAGCCACCCACCGTTAGACCTCAGTTCCTGCAGGATTCGCTGCAAAAAGTTGTTGCGGTATGTCAGCTCTTCATCGAGTAATGTGAAATAATGCGAAGCGCCTAACGGTCGTGCAAGAGAGGCGAGAGAAAAAAAAAAACGAGATTGTTGGACAGTGGGATTGAAGTGAAAAAAAAATATAACGTATGTCTGGAGTGGTTCGAGTGACGAGGGAGAAAAATACTTTGTTTTTTTTTTTTTTTTTTTTTTATTTTATTTTTTACCAGACAAACCGGTGAAAAGAGTGAAGGAAGCGCAAAGTAAAAGTTTCGCTCTCTTCTTGCTCGGGCAAACGATGATAAGGGACACACTCTAGTACTCTTGGTGCTCTTCGTGCGCCTCGCAAAACTTGCCGGAAAATTTATCGTTCTCATTTAGAAGAGAGCTTCGCCCGCGTGCGAGCTCGTTTACGTACCTCGCACTGACGCCCACACTCACACTGCCTCCACTCTCTCTCTCTCGTCTCTTCTCAACTGGACTACGTTTACTATAAATGCACCAAAAAGTTAGCCATCTGATGTTTTCCAACGGCGTCGAACAGCCAATCTTTCTTCCAACTCAGAAATTGAGGAGTCTCATGCTGCGAGACCTCATTTCTTCACGATTAATTCGCCCAATGTGCACTCGTCCAGACTCAGCAGTTTATTCAGTGTTTTAACGGATTTGTGTTGAATTTGAAGAGATAAAAAGATGTTGCAAAATTTTGTAATGTTAGACATATTTTTTAAGAGATAATATAGAATGTAATTTTTTTTAAATTCTAGATAACAAAAATATTAGTTTTTAATGAAAATACAAAAATGACAGGAAATTATTTTATTCTCTTATTTACAGGGATTGGGATCGAAGTCAGGTTAAAGCAATGATGTTTTTTTTTTTTTTCTTATGAGATATCAACATATATTCAGCTCCGTTCATCGTTCTTCTTTTTTTTTAGGGAGACATACAATTTTAATATACATATATAATATATTTATAATATATATATATAATATTAATTAGTATCTAATATGATTTTTAAAATTTCCTTGTGACGCTAGTGTCGCATCACAATCTCTATTAAATAATCTGCGAACTCGTGACCAAAGAGGAAGCCGTCGCCACAGTTGCTATAAAGATGCCGAGGAGAATGGACGATCGGGGCAGGTCAACCATGGGTGCACCACCTGAAATCAGAGATTGCACGAAGGGGGGGGAGTTAGTTCGCCTCACAAATCAGACACCTTATCATTTTCTATGGCTCCGGGGTCTCGCGGGCCACATTCGTTGGCTCGGCTTTTGCCAACCCTGTGACCCCTCGTACCACCTTCCTCGATAATGGATATTTGATACAGCCAAAGGAGGACACGAAAAGGGTACTTGTTAAATCTATTGTTATTTCCTACGTGATCAAATTTGTCCTTTTGCTTCCTCACAGAGGATGCTTTGTTTTCGTGAAAACATTTTTCTTCGAGTTTTTCATGTGAGGACACTCGGAATGGTCAAAAAACGTCGAGAAAAGTGATTGTTACTGACGTCACGTTACTGTTGTGAAGTTACTTGATGTTAAGAACCTGAATGATGCAGAGTTGAAATAAAGAATTTTTGAGTTGTATCAATTCGTAGTTTATTAAATTATTCTGTTTGAATCAAATTTTTTTTTTTTTTTTCTTGCCACTAGTAGAAGATTTCTATAATTGAAGTTAAATCTCACAAGAAAATATTGAGGAAACCTAGCTGTAAAATGACAAATCATTTTGTAAAATGATGCAGCTGAGATTATATATTTTTGGAATTTAGGACCCTCGAAACGTTTATTTCCATAAAAATTTAGAGGTCGAATTTTTTTTTATTGCAATACTTTCTCTTTTACATGTGTATGTGATGAGAAAATAAAAATGTCTGGATGAATGTGCGTGTGTGTGTGTGTGTGGTCGACATTCAAAATTCAAAGCTACATATCTCAAGAATGGTCTTACCAATTAGTTGCAACTTTTTTTGTTATTTGTTATAAGCTAATTATACTTGATATGTCATTTTGTCTGAACAAAATTGTAAAAGCGATCGAGTAGCCTAAAAATATTGTATATATTATAAATGGTACAACTTTTACCTTTGTAAAAATGACTACAGCAGACAAAAAATGAAAAGAAAAATTGTAAATAGAATTGTTTTCTCGTACATTGACACAATTCTTCTTTTTTTTCCGGAGTAAATTTCTCAACTCAAGTTCTTCGTAACTAAAAGCTGTAAATTCACTAAAAAAAAAAAACCTTAATAAAATCAACTATCTAAAATGTCCACACCAACTATATGCGAAGTTGAAAATTATTAAATATATTAAATTTTACTGAAGTTATTACTAAAAATAATTTTTTTTTTTTTTTCTCATAGGATTAAAAATTAGTTTACACGGAGCAGCGGGAAAATAATCTCTTGAAATCCTGAAAAAAAAAAATTCACGAGAACCGTATATTTAGTAACATAAATGTAACTGTAGAAGGATTTAATAATAAATACGCGTTTTTAAATACTAATTCTGTTCTGCACGAAACCACAGAAAAAAAAAAAAACGGAGAGACAGAGAGCCGAAAACTCTGCTACTTTAATTCGGTGAATGTGGCATTAAATTTTTGATAAGCAGAGATTCTTTTTCATTAGCAGCCAAGAGAGCCACCCAATTTGTTCGGTTGAAGGGCTTTGCTTTGGCCAGAGACGCGGATAACGATGCGGCGCCCGATGACTAATTTCCCGGGGGATTTAACTCTGTCATATTGATAGCATAAAGGCGGATCAGGGAACTTCCGGGAACACTGAAAAACCCACAGACACGAGAGAACACACTGCCGCGAATGCCGCGCTTAAGTCACAAAAGGAGGGGGGTAACGAGTGAACAGGATGGGAGAAATAGACTCGCAAGGCAAAACCGGCGATGAGAGGAAAATTCGCTCATTTTCTCTCCATACTCAACTGGTGGATTTTCAACGAGCGAGCATTATAGGTGCACGTACGGCGCGTTAAAGTTGCTCGGAAGGGAAAGCAACTGGGCTTGAAATGACTGAATGACGAACAAAAAGAGTGAAACAAATACGTGTTGAAGCGCAATTGAACGGAACTATTACCAAAGAGTACTTCCCTGTGCTAATTTAGTTTTTTTTTTCCCCCTCAAATGACACAATTATTATTTCATACATCAACCTATGTAAATTAAATTTTATTTTGCTTCCTCATAGAGGAACTTTTGTTCTCATGAAACATTTTTTTTTGTTCGAGATTCTCATGTCGAGATATTCAGAATCATCGAAAATGTAGAGAAAAATGATTTAGAAAAAATGTCCGTATGATGGAAATTTTTAACTTCCACAAAAGTTAAGAAAGTAAGCCAAAAAAAAATTTGCAAAATGGAACTTTAAAAAAAAAAAGAAAAGTTGAATAAAAAGTTGCACTTTGCAACTTTTTATTTTTAAACGTGACTCAATCGTAAGAAGAAAGGTAAAAAAAAACAACACTCTGATCGTAATTATTGGTTTGGAATATATTATTAGTTTACTAATAGTCGTGGAGTTGACAAAATTCCCGAGAATTTATTTGGAAATATGAGGAAAAAGGGTGAAATTACTTTGGTGTACAGTCTTTTCCATTCGCTTTAACTATATTTTATGACAGAAAAACTACCGTGCTGTGGTAAAATTATTATACAAAAGCCCCGAAGTGATATTTAGTTAAATGCCACACGGCTGCGGAATGTGCCTTCGACTAACAGTTCGTCGAATACAAATAGGAACGCTCGGCTTCGTATTTCGTGCGGAGTGCAACGAAATATTTAGTCCATAATTTTCATTTTTTCTTCTAGCTCGGCGATTCCTCTTACGAAGCTCTTATTTTAAGAACCAGAGAGCGAATAAAAACGACAATGATGAACGTAAACGAAAAAAAAAAAAAACGAAACCTCGAAAAAAAACAGAAAAACTGTTCCTCTAATCGAAGAAGTGAAAATGAAGCAAATTATTCGGTGGATTCATCAAAGCATCATTAAACGAATAAAGTGAATTGGCAATTCATCAAGATCGAATTAAAAATAAAGCCTCACGTATTCTTGGCTGACACTGAGCAATTAAAAATTTTAACTCAGTTATTATTCCTTCTTTTTTTTTTGTAAATTCATTCGACGTCACTTGCTTTTTTTTCACCAGTTTAAAAAAATGTTTGCAAAGAATTTTCGAAATCCTGTGTACGATCTGACTGTATTGCTGAAGTATCCTCGATGATAATATTCTTTCTTTTTTCCTCCATTAGTTTTTTTATTGTTTCACCATTGACCGTGATACTTTTTATTTATGCCAGAATTTATAGCAGTTCCAGATATATACAAGTGTTACACAGTAGCAAAAGCAGAGAGCGCAGAGATTTCACGATAAATCGCGAGCGCGCCGCGTTTTATAAACGCCGGGACAAACGTCGTTCCATTCTTTTATTATATATATATATATATATATATATACACGTTTTTCTCCCTTCTTTTACACGCTGCTGGGATACCGAATGGAAAAGGCAATCGCGGTTGCTGCAGTGTGCTGTGGAGCTCTCGGCTTTTGCTGTGGGAACGAGCCGGGCGAGTGCTCGCCCTCGGCACGCCATTTGCGTAAAGTGAACCCACGACGCCTACTTCTTTTCTCGCTATAGAGCTTCTTTCTTATGCACATTCACGTGTTGTTTTTCTTTTTTTATCCGCGCTTTTCCTGACCTCAAAATTCGCAAAACGATTATTTCCCAAAAGCGCAACAGAGTGAAAAGACTAAAATGCTTTTGGAATTTTTATCTCTTATCTAAACGTCGCTGTAAGAGCGTATATATAATTCGGAGCTTCGGTGCTATTGTAAAGAGAATCTCCCGAAGTGTCACGATTTAACGAGACTTCAGCCGAGGCCAAAACTGAAGTCTCGTTAAAATTTTTTTGATGCTCAATGCGCTAACAGCAAAAAATATTTATTTTACTGTAATTACAAAAGCACCGTTTGTCTAACAGTACGAAATTTTTCGACGCAATTGTGCTTCGACTTACAAGCGGTGAGTGATTTAAAAAAAAAATCGATATCACCGCCCTTAAAATCTGAATTAAAAAAAAACAAAAAAGTCGTAGCCTCTTAATTCCAACGTCGTTTGTAGAATTACGACGAAAGTAAGACTAGTGGCAACTCGAAAAAAAAAGAAGGAAAAAAAAAAAAAAAAAAGGGGCACGTAGCCTTTAACTTTAGTATGCAATTATGTCAAAATTGTTCGTGCTTCTTATGCGACCCTTTTTTTTTAATAGATTTCTGAAAAATGTAGTGTCCCTCGCCCGAGCAGTTAATATTATTCCTCTTGAGTCCTCGTCTCTCAAACCGAGGTAATAAAAAAAAAGAAAGAAAGAAAAAAAAACTCTCCAACGAAAAAATAATTACACAATTTCGTTCTCTCGTTACACGTCGTCTTTCTTCAGTGCACCGATGGTATACATGTATATCTTCGGTAAAAGTAAAATCCACGAGCCCGGAAATCCGAGAACACCGAGAAGCCTTGAAATTGCTTCGTTAGAAACTTTTTTCATTAGGCTATTCTCGTAGACTCGGAGGCAGATAGCGAAAGGGTGTGAGAGAGTTGAGAGGGAGGGAGGGAGGGGGGGGGGGGAAGAGGGTGCGGATGGAACAAGAGAGTGAGAGTCAGCAAGTGAGGCGCTATAACGACACCTGCTTTCAATTCGTTATGTACCGTTGAACGTCGCGTGCGCTTGCATGTATAATATATATATATATATATATTTACACTGTACATATAAAGTGTATAAAACGTACATAGTGTCAACTAGTGGTCCTCTACCAGCTTCTATATTACCGTAAAACTCGGCACTAACTGCTTGCACAGTGGCTTTCAACATTTTTTTATTACATTTATTTTTATCAACTTCTCCTTTTTTTGTGTTTTTTTTTCTGCTATTCTTTCATCAAGCACTTTTTTTCGTTGCATCTCTCGGTATAAAGTTATTTCACGAATCTTGGTAACTTTGTACAAAAACAATTTTAATATTCTCCTTTAAGCAAGATATTTTTCTTCCTGCCTGTGCTGTTCTATAACAGACAGTAAGTGAGATCCTACATATATATATATATATATAGGGGAGACTGGGGCAAAATCGCACCCCGAGGCGAATAATCCCGCTAGAGATACGAATGGCGCCATTTCATCGTTCTTCAATTTAAAAAATGAGATTATTTACACTTTTATTGTGCGTCAGGGGAAAAAAAAAATTCCGAGTACTCGGAATTTTTTTTGGCTCTGTCTGCAGCCGAATTTTATATTAGTACCCGATTCTTTGGGTATGCCATCTTGCCCTTCTCCCCCTCCGGTCCAACCCTACACCTACAATCCAGTAAGTGAAAGAACTCTTGATTATTTGTTTACTTTTGCAGAGACAAAGGAAAACAATAAGAAAATAGTACGAGAGAAGAGTACACATACCAACGTAGCTGCATCGTTTGGGAAATAATGAAACCTGCATCGTCGCATTTGCAGAAGAGAAAGAAGCAGACCAAGGTGTAGGAAAGAAAAAAAGAAATGTGAGAAAAAGGAGGAAGAAATAAAAGGAAAATAGAGGAGAGAAGAAAAAAGCAGCGGCAAGGTAGCTGGGATCGATCCGCATTGTGTGTGTGTGTGTGCTCCTCTGCAGCTCTGTGATACTGATGTTCTGTCCTAGCTGTTGGGTTCTACGGACGGCAATGGGACGACGAAGCCGAAGAGAGTTTGCCCACGTCGTCGACGTGGGGTATGGGACTGAGGGGGTATAAAGAGGAATCACCCATATACGATGTGATACCACAGCGAGAGTGAAGAAGGTGTGAGCCAGGGACAGAAGGAAAAAAGAAAACGATGAGTATAGTAGTACTCATATATATACTATAGCTACAGTGTAGAGGATGGCATGAAAGACGGTAATTTCAGTCGGTAGGGCGAGAAAGGGAAGAGAAAGGAGACGTTCCGGTGTACGACGTCGACGAGGAAGAGGAAGAGGTGGAGAACGACGACGACGACGACGACGACGACGTTGGCGACGTACGTCTCTCTACTCTGTAAGAAAAAAGAGAGGCAGCACAGGAGAACCTTACGCTGGAGTATCGACTTTCCGATCTCTTTCAGAACGATCCTATCTCTCCATTCTCTCTCCACTCATCCCTATAGCGCCCGAAAGCATCCCAACGGTTCTTTTTATTTTCCGCGCCAAATGCACACAACTCGATTACAGGACGTTATTCTCGGTTCACAGAAAGATACGCTTTAGTGTCGTGTTGTATATTCCTGGGGTTTTCTCCTTTTTCCTTCCTTTTTCTTTTTCTTTTTTGTGACAAATCTTGATATACTGGGACAGTGAGAGGATTAAGGGGAGAAGACTGGATCGAAAATGAGAAGGAAAGAAAGCAAGTGTTTTTAAATTTCATTATTAAACTGACAGAAACTTTGTGACAAATGAACACAACATTCCTTGCATAAAATTGAATGCGACGAAGGCGACAAATCAACGAGAACAATTTGAATTTTTTATTTTAGCAGATTGTAGCTTAGACAGATATCATAAGAGCGGACTAGAGCTGTAAGCACGTGTACATTTTGTTTATTACTTTGGCTCGTTAATTGATTATTCAATTTTTAAACAATTGATTTTTCAAAATTGATAAACAAGCTTCCTGGTTGACGTGGAAGTTGAAATTAATGAGGAAGCAGTTCTACTTTGCAACTCTTTTTAATCTCTCGAATTTACATTATTTTATAACAGGAAGTAATTTTTTTTTTTTCTCTGTATTATAACATAAAATCGTGAAAGTAATTATAAAATGAATGTTTCCGTAGTTATTAAGCAATAAAATATAATTCCCTACATAAAGCATTGTCCGTCTATCTGTTTTTTGGTCTCTCTTTTTCTAATTGCAGAATATCCAAGGATGAAAAATCTCTGGAGATCTTGACGCTTCAACGCGTAAGAGGTTGTAACAGAAATGTCGGAGGTATTCGCCTCTGGAAATGCCTCACAGCGTCCATCTTCTTAAGGAACGTAACAGAGATTTATGGTAGCGGGCGAGTAAGAAGAGCAGGTTAGAGAAAGAGAGAATGATTTTAACTCTTGGAGCCCTGCACTTTGTTCGCTCCAGATATGCGCTTTTCCAACGTGGGACCCATGCTTTTCTGCGGCCAGGAAGCCACTTTCCGGATGGAGAAAATCTTGCGGACGTAATCCGCATGCACACACACACACACACACAGCCCGTCGACCAAGAACCAAGAGAGGGTGATAGCAAAGACGAAGTGATAGCGAAAGCTTGGGAATACGGACGAAAGCGCAAAAATTTAATAATCACCGCGGGTTGCGGAGCCTTACCGGGATACTGGGTCAAACCCGTAGACGACGTAATCTCCGCGAATATCTATCTCCTCTACCTGGTGTGTATAATGTTCCCGTGCGGAGTAAGACTCAGCGTGAGACCGGAATCCTTATTAAATTTCGCGACGGAATAGTCCCTCGTCCCTTCCTTACTCTCCCTTTATCCGTTTCTTCCTTACAGTTGTAAAGACCAAGCTGGGATAACTCCACCGGAGGCTTGTCACCCAACCATCTGAGAAACCCTCTGACTAATCCCCCGACGACAACATTCATTCTTCTCCGCAAATTCTCCTTTGTTTTCTTTCTTTTTTTTTTTACATTTTTAATTATGAATTCAATTTATCGTCGCTTTCGAATTTTTTGTTACTTTTCTTTTTGCGGCTCATCAGACATTCCTCGTTTTTTTTTTTTACCGCGGTATTTCTAAAAGAAAAAACTTACCATTGTACAAGTATTCAACTGTCGATGTGTAATTAGCTTCAGGTAACGTGACTTCGCACTGAAATATTTCCGGCAATTGTACCTCGACCATCGGCACAACTGCAACAGCCTCGACGCTGTATCTTCCATCGGTGTTGTTTTTGTAATATTGCCTTTGATCCTCTATCAAATGTCTGGAAACATAATGAAGAGAAACAAATGTCATTGCTCTTTCGGTATTCTGATAGTCCGAATTAAATCTTCCGCTCCGCACACGACACCCAATTGACAAAGCTCAAAATGAATTTATTTCCATATTATGAAAATTTCATTATGCGGTATACATCGCGATTAGCGGTAATAGCCTTGTCATGTACTGGCGCAATAACTCGCGGTTTAATAACTATCATTGCAACAAATTCCGGGCGTGTTGTGCGTTATTATTGCAATTAGTGCTTTATTTAATTAGCGCATAATGCCCCGAAGTCACGCAAAACATTTTACGACTCCATTTTGTACTGGCGTATATTTTGAATTATCTGGCACTGTTGGATATATATATATATATATATAGATACTCACTTGTTACGACGAAGGATTATCGATGGTAGAGGATAAAGGTCCTTGGCCAAGCACTTTACCGTCAGCAGATTTGACTCTTCGTTCAGCTTCGGATTAAACAATCGAATTTCCTTCTCCGGAGCTGAAAGCAAATCACAGCGTCATCACTTCTTACCGTTTTTCTTTAATATCATTTTTTTTTTTAATAAAAAAAGATATCCTGAAACGAATTAACATGGATTATACTACTGGAATATCATTCTGAGATTGGTGAAATTTATTAGTTTTCATAGTACTTTTTTCATCTCCGTGAAGTTAGCCGAACAACTTTGACTTTTTAATTTTTCTTTTTTATTACGTTTCATACTTTATTGATATTGATTGATAGCTAAATATCGATGATTGATATTTGGAGAACGGCTCAAGCAGCTGATCCGAAATTTTGCATAAAACTTTAATGGAATGTCTCGTTGTTTGATACTGAATTTGATGAACGTCCATAATTCACAGATTTCTTGTTCTTTTTTCAAAGCTTCCTCTACGAGGAAGCCTAAAATGAACAACATACTTCCTGGTCGTTTGTAAAAAAGAAAAGCTTTGTCAAAGGTATGTAAACATTTTTAAAAAATATAAAAGAATCAGGAAGCAATTTGCAAGATTCTACTTAGCAGATTTTTTTCCCCTAAAAACTTCATATCTGTGAACACAATATTTCTATAAAAACCCACACGTACCTTTTCAAGGTAATTTTTACTCCGTGATTCTAAAAGTGAATAACAAATTTTTCGTTAGTCTAATCGTTCAATTCGTCTGTGACTTCACACAACTGAAAATTGTCCTCTACAGATATTGCATAGAATTGGATCTAGCAGAGAAGGCTTCAAGAGAGAGAGAGAACGCGGATAGGATTGCTGTTCTCTATCTACGTGTCGTTGAAGTCATGAGGCTTTTCAACGTTTCAGTCAGCACGCCCGACGAGCCAGGGCGCATTTAGCGAGGCGACGAGGCGTGCCGAAGTGAGGAACGAGGGCGTCAGATGAGCTATTCGCTTTTGGTGCGCGACGCGAATGATATTTAACGTCCGTTTATCGAGGGGGAGGAGAGAAATGAGAGACAGAGAGACAGCAAGACAGAGAGAGGATAACGCGGAGTTGTCGAGCCGTGGCGCATACTCATACCGCGGGTTCTCATCTCCACGCAAACCTGTTGGTATGTATGCGTGATTCTCGTGCTCGAGAGCACCCACGAGAGACGAATATCCCGGATGGTCAGCACGGACAATGGTTCAGCGTGGGTTTCTGCTCCACGGTTATCTACTATATGTAAACCCCGTTTTACTACTGATATTGCCAGCTACACACATATCGTACAACCACTAAAACCGTACCTATTACTTGTCCCCGAAGTTGTAAGTACTCGTACGAGTGTGAGTTTCGATGCGCCACTTTCTACATGGATGAAACATATTTCGTGCCTAGTTGTCCAGCTAAATTACGCGTGTTATATAGGCAACGCGGAAAATGTTCATTCGACGAAATGGACTTACTACTACGAATGGACTTAATTGACGACAGAGCTTCACGATTGGGTCGTATGGTCGGTTATGATAATCTTTTTTAGAAACTGTCTCACATTGTCTTTGAGTGCTTCAAAGCAAATCGTTGACGAGTAATGGACAAGTACGTAATCTCTACTATCTGACAATACAAATTGGTAATGACTGAGTGCATTCAAATTGTTCCAACTGGTTTGAATCAGTAATCCGTGAATTCTTAATCTGTGAAAGGTGATTGGTTGACTCAGCTACATCCACCAAGCAGTTGTACAAAAGAAATGAAAGTAATAGTCAGTTCATTGATGCTTTTTTTGTCTCGTTGAAGAAAACAAACAAGGGAACTGGAATCGAACGGAAAAAAAGGATTTGCCAAGTCAGCACAAAGTTACTGTGAACATTCCTGCAGGAATACAATCTTTCGGTTCGAAGTATTCAAAACATTCAATTTAACTTTGCTGACTATGAAACAAAAGGTCAATCCTGAATCAACCTTTCATCCAATGTCCCATCAAAATCCAAAACCGCCAAATTCCTTTTCTCCAGTCCCTCAAAATGCTTTAATCTTCCAGTATAGAAATATTATTGCCTACGATATTCTATTCAATGATCCGTCTCGGAGTGCGAGAGCTTCGTTCGTTGGGTTATCTCTCATGATTACAAAATTGTCACGAGAGGAGCCTAGAGAAATTGTCCCCCGGTTGTAATATCGGAAACGAGTTGTCGATTGATGTCCACATATCCGGGCATTGTATGGCGTGTCGATTTAGCGGATACGCACAGATTCGCCGTGGTACACATGGTGTGTTATATAGTGTTTGTCAGCCGGAATGAGACCGTGTGGACACACTCCCTGACAGTAGCCCTCCTTCGTCCTCCCCCGCGCGGTACCGGCGCGCAACCGTTTGTCCCGATACGCGAAATCCTATCTAGATTCAGCACGCATCCATTTACATTGTTTAATCGTGACGCGCATTGAATATATGTTGTACAGTCGTGGTTGGTATAGCACCGATTCGGGGAGCATGCACACTGCCTTTCGCCTTCACCCTCTCCCTTCGGCTCCACTATATGATCTATACGGGTCATTTCATGAAAAATCGGCAGGGTCTTGACTGTTGTCATGTTTTTTTAATTTCTCATCGCGTACGGAGTATCTACGCTGAGAAAAAAAAATTGTTGAACGAACAAGAAATTATTTGACTAAAAAAAAATGGTGATACCATCGACTAATGGTCGATGTAATAATAGCAAGATATTTTGTTCATGCATTGAAAAGAATTTCGGTTGGCTCGAAAAAAAATCGTTTGATTCAACTAAATTATTTGTAGGCTTTTAGTCGGAGAAAAAAAAATGTTCTGCACTTAATTGGACTGGGTTTGAAGCTTATTCATTAATGCCTTCATTTTCAACGGGTCGCTCTATTGCGGACGGTGACGGGAACCAACGTTTCGTGGCTATCCGTATATAACCTATCTAATCTACCTACCTATCCAACCTAACCATCCTACCTATCATCCTTTAGCTTATATCGTACTTAAAATAGTGACTCTTATATAGTAACTTGCTAGATACCGGACCGCTTGCGAGAGAAACGCTTCATCCTCGAAGCCACTTAGCGCCGGTGGCTTCGAGGATGTCAAATTATTTTCCGAAATAAGCAATTTAATGAACTAACTAAACGGCTCAACGTTGAACGAAATAATATTTAGTTGATTTAATGTCGGGAGATATTTGAGTACACACTACATATGATTCTCTGAATTAAGACATTTTGAGAGGATGATTAACTTTATCCTAACTGAACGGATTTTCACTTGAAAAATATTAATTATTTAGATTACTGATAGCAAATTAGCATGAATTTCAGCGTTTCACCCACCTTGTATTCGACAAAATAATATGTTAATATAATTTGATATATGTTTTTTTTACAAACTACGGGAGGCTTCGAAACAACTAAATATTTTGACGACGCACGAAAAATTCCGAACAACATTTTCGGTCTCCTTAACACGAAATCTCTTCCATCCGAACGAATATACACTTTCATACACAGAATAATTGAGTTCAATGCTATCGAATATTTTTTTAAAAAATCGTTACATGGTTCAACAAAATCGGAACTATATCCCAATTTATTTTCAAGTTCGTTACAACAAAACATTTTGTCAAATAAAAGGAACAAACTCAATTGGTGGCTAGACGAAATCAACAAACCCATATGTTTGAATTGACGAATTATTGGTCAAGTTAATCAAACATGTGACTGTTCTTTCCAATAAATGGATTAGTCAACGCGGATGGGTGAGCCAACCCTGTTCATTTTGTTGACTGGACTATGAATATATGTAATTTGAGCAAACCTTTGTTGACTTAACAAAATTTCCAATCAACAAAATACATTTATTTCAATCAAGCACATTTTTTTCTCAGTGCAAAAGAGAAAGTACTGTAATACAAAGAAATTTCGACTTCCAAAAAAAAAAAAGCATTCATTCATTTCTGTCTGTCTGTGGCAGATAAAATATAAATTTACTGCGATAAAATATAAATTTAAAAAAAAGAAATGTAGAAATTGCGGTGAAGAGTTTTTTCTCTGTCGCATTATAAAATACACCAGAAGAAAAAGAAATACGAGGGTCACACGCTGTCGATTTAGCATGGAATGCCCGATATTTGCTCAAGAAGCTACGTACACACATTTATCAACTAGCTTCGTCGCGAAACTCTGCAACGCGCGTTCCCCGTCGTGTCGTCGCGTGCTTCACAAGCTTCAAACGTGGATAAAGGGCGAAGAGACAGCGAGAGAGAGAGAGAGAGAGAGAGAAAGGGAGACAGAGTCTACGTTATGCCGCTCACTCTCCGTTAACGGCTATAAGAAATATAGACGATGCCTTTGCAGTCAACAGGAATAAGCACACACTAAGCCGGAAATCCTCGAGTACCACGTAAATTCGCGAAAATTCATGCTTCTACTGCCTCACGAGATCAAAAATTCACAAAATTTTATATCCACCCCAGCCCACCCCAACCCTCCGCGCTTTTTATTACCCCATATTTCATGCGAGGGTTCTAAAAATATGATATTTTATAAAAATTGTAAAAACGACGATTCACGACCAGATTTTATTTTCAAGTAGGTTTAACAGCAACGAAAATACAATAACAATTTATATTAATAAAAATGAATTGATACTTGAAAATCTTTAAACTCTAAAAAGATTGTTTTTTTTTTTTTTTTCTTTTCTTTTTTAAATTAATTAATAATAAATATAATGATTGTTAATTATGTGGACTTACAGTAAATGAGCATTTCTCCGCTGGCCTGAGCTTCGTCGTACTGCGTCGAAATGACACATCGAACGTTACCGGATAGTTCGTGACCGAGGCGTACGAGCTTTACCGCGCGATACATTTCGTTGGGATCCTCGCTCGCCTTATAAGTCTCGTCGATGTACTTGCGAAACTCGTCCGATCCCTTGGGCTTGGAACCGTGGATCCATTGATACAGTAACTCGTCCTGATTAACGTACCACTTAATCACCAGTCCCGTGTTCTTCGACTTGCCCATGTCGTAATCGCAGTCCAATATCACAGGATCCCTCCCACCGACTCTCGCTAATTTTGGTATATTCACGCTAGTTATGTTTATCGGCTGTACATCTGTAATCAGAATTTATAATAAAAACCTTAATATAAAATGTAAATCTACGAAAAATAAAAAAAAAAAAAAAACGTTATTCCTTGTTGTTGTAATTGAACGAATTTAATTGATTGAGCCGTCCATTTTACCGCATAATATTGCATTAAAAGAGGTGAAGCCAGCTTCAATAATAATTAAGTAAAAAGCGACAGCTCCAAAGTGAGGATAACTAAAAGCTTTTCGATGTCGATGAGTGCGAGATCGTAATATAACTGGATCAACTTTTTTCCCCGCAAAGGACGAGAGAGGATAGGGTCGGATGAGAGAGGATAGTGAGAGCACTTTCTACTCGTCGTCCAAGTCCCAACCAAATGGCAGCTACCCATATATACTCCCTACATTCTCTTTCCCAGTGACTCTACCTCGAATCTAGTTTAATTCTTTTTTGTTTTTTTTTAATTTTTTTTTCCTTTTTTTTTTTTTTTTTTTTAAATATCGTATAGAAAGAAGCACTTGGTGATATTACACGCGTGTTCAATATCTCCGGCGTAACTGTACCGTGAATATTATCGAAAGTTCGAGAGTTTCGATAGGTCCCAGAAGTGCCCAGTGGCACTTTTGCCTCTAGCGTTTCATCCCTCGTGAACACAGACTCCCCGTAGGACACTCTACAGCAGCTTTATCGTTATAGTCATAGTGCCTCCCGGAAGGATATATATTTCTCAGGAATGTCGCGAGAGGGTTAATGATCCTCGGCATAAACCTCTAGCAAAACGAAATTTCCCTCCTATCTCAACGTTCAAACTTCTCATTTCCATAATATACCGAAATTCAGACCTCTCTCACTATGCTCTAATAAAACTAACACTTTTGCCCAACGTTATGTCGTCATTATTATTTTCTCATGGGTCGAAAATTCATACTCGTATGAAATGTCATTTTTATCTTTATTAGACCTTCTTTTTTCTATTTGTCTCTTTTTCTATTTACATCGAGTTACGAAAAATTTATAATTTTACATCAGGTGGAAAAGCTGAAGTTGAAACGAAAAAGTATTTATGTGTTGGAAAAAAATGCAACTTAAAAAAAAAGAATGTACATCGAAATACGAAAATATAATAGAAATTTACATTTATGTTGAAAAATGTGTTTTTTTTGGTTCCTCATAGAGGAAGCTTTGTTTTCTTGACAAAAAAAAAAACTTCGGAGGGTTTCGTGTCAGGACACTCAGAATAGTCTAAAACGTCGAGAAAAGTGGTTTACAAAAAATGTCCGGATGAATGTATGTGTGTGTGTGTGGCCAGTATGCAAAATCATATCTCAAGAACCTCTTTAAGAAACGGGCAGGTTCACAACTTTATTTGTGAAAAGTTTAAAAAAAATTCAAACATCTGTTCAAATTTGATTGAAATTTGTATTTTTTGCAAAAATGTCTGTTCGAGCTCCAGCTTCTGCAAATTTGTAGCTATCGAGCTAAATAATTTATTGCATATAAAGCTAATGTCAAAGAACGACTGGTACTGAATTTGGGATAAATCGGTAAATACGTTCGGTTTTTAAGGGATTTTCAATTTTTCGAAAATAATTCATTTTCCTCTAACTCACGTAAAATCTCACCGAGTGAACTGAAATTTTTTACAGACGAAAAAATAATACTCTGCACTTTTTACTACTGAATTTAAAAAAAAAAAATTAACGTTTTCCTCTGACTCAGATTAACAGATAGTAAATCAATTGAAATATAAAAAAGGGCAATATACGATACATAAACAGCGTCTATTTATATTTATTTATCTAAAACAAGGATGCAGAGTATTTTTTGCAAAATTTTACAAAGCTTCCTTCACGAAGAAGCCAATACACATCCTTATTGAGGTAACTTTGTAGCCTTGTGCAAAATTCTGCTTTCTACCCTCTCTTAAGTATCTATTGAAAAGATCGAAATTTTCGCACTGAAGATATCTCTTTCAACCAAATCCCAAAGTTTCGGCAATTATTGTAAATGCTTTTAAATTAATTTTACATGAATTAAAAGATTTCGAGATACTTTAGTTTTATAACGTAATTATAAAATTTAATGAATAAATTGTAATAAACGTTTTGCGGTACATATTTCTTGGTTTTCGTCGCAGGAGTGTTAATGATCCCCTGACATAAACTCGCGGGCAAAGCGAATTATTTAACCTTCTACTACAGATCCAAAGTTTCTCATTTCCATAATTTAGCGAAATGCAGCCCTGGTCGTACTATTCTCTAATAAACCAAGACTTTTGTTAAAACGTATAACGCTTCTATATTTCCCGGATACGAACTTGAGATACGAAATGCGATGAACGAAATTTGTTGGCTGTCTAAAATTCACGCCTAAACCCTCATGAATACATATGACCGAGCAATCAGTTGTTATTAACGCGCTTCTAGACACGCTGCATCTGCGAGAGCGCTCATTCGTACAACCCACTTCCACCCTCTCTATATATATATCTCTCTCTCTCATTCGCTCTGTCTCTAGCTCGCGATTACCCTCGAGGATTCTACGATGCGCGCACTTCCGAGTTACGGAAGTTTAACACACGTGGTAAGCCACACAGTTGGTACGATGTACTCTATACTGCGTACATAACGGTGTAGTAGATCTGGTTGGCAACTCTCTACCTCTTTACTCGGCTTCTGAAAGCTCCTGGATATATACTCGTGAATATAGTGCCATAGTAATGGGGAGGGAGGGGGTGCCCTCGAAAAATAGCACTTCACAAACGACTGCCACTGTCTCTTCATTTTCAAACTTTCGGTCTTGTGGGAATTAGGGCAGAATAATGATAACTTTGTGCATTTACTTCACAGCTGGAAATGGATGTATTAAAAAAAAAGGGTTTTGTTAGGCAGCTTTTTTTTTTTTATTTTTATTCATTTTTTCTTCCTCGTAAAGGGAGCTTTGTTTTAGTGACAAATTATTTTTTTCTCGATATTCTCATGTCAGCATACTCAGAATTATCCAAAACGTCGAGAAAAGCGATTTGTACGAAATGTCTGTATGTGCAAATTTTTTCATGTAATTTACTCAAATTTGGTATGTAAGTGGGATACCATACGACAACTTTTGGGATTGCAGTTGACGCGAATCGGTTGAAAAATTCAGATTTTTTACAGCATTTTGAAAATTTTGAAAAAATTGTTTTCACGCGATAATTTTTGTGAATTACGATATATCGGGCTGAAATTTTGAACACAAACGAACTTACAGTGAAGCATGGTTGAAATTTTATTGCGATTTTAATTTTTTTTTTTAAATGTCCGTAAACACTTCTACTTTTCTAAATTCTGGGATGAACGACTGCAATTTACCACGTGATTTCACAATTATTGCGTATCGATGACGAATTTAATTTAAGGAACGGTTGCTATGTTGATAAATTTCGATTTTATTCGAAAATAAGCAAAACATTGCTGTCGCGAAAAAAAAAATTTCGACTTTTTTAAGCAGATTTCAATCAAATTTGATACACATGTGGATTGTCCTAAAACTAGGTGTGACATTTTTTATTTTTTGAAAAATTTCGTTTGCGCACTTTCAGCTTGCACAATATATTTTTATTTTAAAATAAATAATATATTGAGTATTTTTATATTTTATAAGAAATATATTTGTCTAAAAAACCAAGAAAATATAAAATATTTTCAATTTTTGTGACAAAAAATTCGTGAATCCGTAAAAATGTCGATAAAAATGCCTTTCATGCACAAACAAGCCTGCAAACTAGAACCTTGCAAATTGATTTATTTTATTATTAATTTTATTTTACATTTAAAAAAAAATGTAAAATAATGAGCAAGCAATTTGCAAGGTTTTTTTTTTAACCACAGACAATATATTTTTTTAATCAAAAAATGCATTTCTAAAAACATTTAATTTTTTGCTTTTGACGTTGCAAAAAAAAAACTTGTCTGTTTTACTTTTAAAAAGTTCTAAGATTAATTAACCTACATCAAAATGATTCAACCCACGATTTTATCTTTCTATTATTACGGTTTAAAAATATTTTTATCTCAACGTCCTTAATTCCTTTTCCCGAGCTCTCTATTATCTTCGCCTAAGAGTGCAATTTTCCTCTTGGCGTGACGTATCGTATATCTCTATTTTGCAATGAGAGAGAATTCAGTCAGCAATTTCAATATACGCGGTGTCCAACTACAATTTCACATAATGTGGCAATAATTTCATACGTCGAGAAACGTGAAGAGTGAGAATATCGTGCAAGTACATATAGTTGCCGCTTCTCCTCAAGTATAAACGAGGGACGAGGGGGGGGTCGAGGCGGCGCGCACTCTCTCACTACTCGAGTTTCTTTGACATGAGACGCCATACAATCGCGATCCACGACGCCCGGAGTCGCTTAACTCGCTTACCGATCAATACGGAATTAAGCTATTATACTATACGTATAACGTTGTACCCTGTTCTCCAACGTCGCTACAACGGGGGCGACATGCTAACTACCCTCATCGTGTTCTCTCTGCCATACTCAACCCTTATATACTGTACCCTATTACTACTACAGAGGTCCTCTGTGCTCTATTCCCGCGCCACTTATTCACAGAGAGACTCCACTCCACGTTTGCCCAACCATCAGCCTACGGCTTTCGCTTGTCCGCTAGCCACTCGTTTCTTTGACGAATGAGCAACATCTTGTCACCGCCTTCTACTTCTTTTCCTGACCCCTTCATTACATTTACTCCTCGTGATGTTCGATTTGAGGAAATAACAAAAATTGAGGCAACATGGAAAGAGTGGACTGGCGATGTGAGACATTTTTTGTCAACTGGGTCTCTTTTGGTTTTTCTAATTTCTCCTTTTTCACGGATTCCGAACGATTTTTTTTTACTCTTAATGCTGAGAAAATAGTTTCTGATAACAGATGGATAATTCAGTAGTAGAAATCTGAAGGTTTTGAAATAAGAAGATTTTTATTTTCAAAAAGATTCACTCAAAAAGTTCAACCCTGATCCCTTCCAATTCGCTCCATCATTTTTTTTTATATGCTCGAAAAAATACTTTTAATTTTTTCTCATTTTTTTTTTTACTCACTAACTTCTTTTTCATGAATTTTTTAGATAAACATTTTTTCGTCCCAATTTAAGAATTTGAAATTTGAAAATACTGTATGAAATATGAAAATTTTGTAGCTTTCATCCAGAGTGGACAGACGTTTGCGTCAATGGTCAGGACTGAAAGCTTATTTCAAAAAAATGGATTTCTAAAAACTGCTCTAAAAATTGCATTTAAAAACTTTCGAATGCATGTGTCTTCTTGGATGTGAGTCGTATCGTAAAAAAAACCTACATAAAAGTTTTTCATTTTGAAGTATATTTTAATGTAAATTTATCTTAAAAATTCTTTAACCCGCCCGAAGCATTGATTTTTAATTAATAAACATAAAAATCGATTTTTCAAAAACTTGAACATTTTTTAAATTTTTCTCTGAAAAAGTCTCTAAAATACTACTCATAAAGACAAACATTTTCAGCATAGACGGGAAGTCGGACACTTTTTTTTCAACTCTTTCTGAGAGTTTAAAAATTAAATAAAAAATTAACTTTCATAAAAAATACCGGAAAAAAATTGTCTCACTGTGGGACATAAATAGGGAGTAAGATATATTTTTTTTATTTTAAAAATAAGGGTTTGAAAAATTAATACTCCCAAAAAAAAAAACATTAAAAAATTGTCTCACTCTCAATTTTTTTGTCCCAAAGTGGAATATCTTTTTCCGAAATTTTGAGAGTCCCCATTTTTTATTTATTTTTTAAACTCTCATGAAAATTCGAAAAAGAGATGCTCCCATTTCCCGTCTAGGCTTAAAATGTTCGTCTTTATTAGTAGTGTTTTAACGATATTTCCAGAAATAATACAAAATGTCCAAGTTTTCGATTTTTCGATTTTTATGTTTATTAATTAAAAATCAATGCTTCGGTGGTGTCGGGGAATTTTTAAAATAAATTTGCAAAAAAAGTATTTTTCAAAATGAAAAACTTCTATAAGTTAATTTTTCGAAAATGAAAAGCTTCTCCATAAAAATACGTGCATTCGAGAGTTTTCAAAGAAATTTTTAGAAATTCACAAGTGCGCGAAATACGCGATGAAAAATTTGAAAAAAAAATGCAGGAAGCTGCATCGATTGGGTTGAATGACTAAAAAAATAAATCAGCAATATCGACGATGATCATGATAAAAGGCGTTCCGATCGGTGTATAATACCGCATATATATAAATTTTAATTTTTTTTTTTTATAATTATAATTTTTAATTTTAATAATTAGTAAAGATAATTAACTGGTATTTTTTGTATCCTCATAAATTAACCAGCACGACGATAAGACGAGGTTCCTATCAACTTGTCCAGTCTGCATTGGAGTTTTTCCGAGCTCTCGTGAAAATAATCTCCAATTAGCAAGCATTTTCTTTGATCAGCGACTAACCAAAACGTTTTAGTAAGATTATAGACTCCAACATTTCGCTGTCTGTTATCAAGCAACGATGAGAAAGTAAAAGCTTTACTGCGAAAGCCCAGAAATATCGTAGGGCTTCGGTAAAGAAGTTGCGGAGATTAAGCTGTAAAGAATATTTGCCTCAAAGACTTCGCTTAGTTCACTCTTAAGCAGTTCAAAGCCGATTGACTTTGCTTGATATGACTTGGCCGCAGAGTTCAACTATACATAAAAGTGTTATATTATAAATATGTTGTATATAAAGAAAAAAAAAAAAAAGGAAAAAAAGGAACCGGCAAAAAAAGAGGCGAGAAAACTTTTTTAAAAACCCCCGTCGTCGTTTATCCCTAAGAATATATGAAAGCCTGCGAAATGAGTACGTGTATATATATATATAAAAGAGAGTGACTTTAGGCTGGCTGAGTATAGCCGTCATATGCGCGAATGTGGACGACGTGGCGACAAAAAAGCCTCAGATGATATTATATACGCGGGAAAAGTTAGCGAGGCGCCTTTTCCAACTCCGTTGGCTGGTGGCTTGTGGAGGTGATGCAAGAAACACGCCTAGCTGTGCTTGCTGGTGCTTTCACTTCGCCCTTCATCTCGCTTTTCGCTTCCTTCCTATCCTGAATATACCCTCGTGAACGCTGTGTGAGCTTTTTTTTTTTTTCTTTTCTCTTTCTTTCTTTCTTTCTTTCTTTATTTCTCGCGCACTTTTCTCCCTATTCCCACTCATCTCCCATTCCCAGGCGTTTTTCACGCACATATTCGCAAAGTGTGAAAGAGGCTGAAAATGCATAGATGCGGTTGGGCCGCAACCGCGAATTCTCTTTTTCCGCTCGTTGCGAGGCAGTGAGAGGAAAAGAGAAAGATAGAGAGAGAGAGAGAGAGAGAGAGAGAGAGTGAGTGAGAGCTGGGGGAGCGGATATATATTCCGCTGTTGATGGTGGGCGCTCAAGTTGCGCGCGCGGTTAGCGCCAGGTATGCACCAGCCCGTAACCCACGGGACGCGGGGGGCAGGGGCATCACGACGAGAGGGATGCAGGGGAAGCGTCACGCGTCAAAGCCTCGCCGACGTGAGAACACGCTCGCGGTCTCTTGAAAGCGCTCCAACAGGCACAACATAAATATATATATATATATATATATATATATATGTACCCAAAGCGACAGAACCCGCGAGGATCGTGAACAGAGAACATTGGAAAACACATGTAGAACACTAAGCAGGCACTTTTGAAAGCTGACTCCACGTGTCGAACCCCGTGTGCCCAACGTTATGTATGTATATCAATATAGGGAGTTTCACATATTTTCAATATTTATTTACTACCGAATTTACGTAAATTATTTATTATTTATTATTTGTTATTTATTATTTATTATTTATTATTTATTATTTATTATTTATTATTTATTATTTATTATTTATTATTTATTATTTATTATTTATTATTTATTATTTATTATTTATTATTTATTATTTATTATTTATTATTTATTATTTATTATTTATTATTTATTATTTATTATTTATTATTTATTATTTATTATTTATTATTTATTATTTATTATTTATTATTTATTATTTATTATTTATTATTTATTATTTATTATTTATTATTTATTATTTATTATTTATTATTTATTATTTATTATTTATTATTTATTATTTATTATTTATTATTTATTATTTATTATTTATTATTTATTATTTATTATTTATTATGAGATTTGCAGACTTGTGTTTCGTAGGAGTGAAAGATCCACAGAAAAGATCAATTCAATTGCAGTACCATTCAGTATTACCCTCGGGCACTTACTATGTTTTTTAGTTACCAGAACGATAAATAGTTGATTGACTAACTATTTGTACAGCAGTACGATTTTTTTTTTATTTAACCGTTCTTGCCCTACTGGGCTGTACAGCAGTACGAATTGTATTCTGGATTTTACAATATGAATTTTTTTTTTTCTCGAGAATTGTTCGAATAAAATATGTTTAAAATTATTTTTTTTTTGTAATCCTCGGTTACTATAACATATACATATATATATTTTTGTTGTTACGCTGGACTAATAGAATTTTGGTTGAATCAAGTGAAACCGGTACTGTATTTTAATTAATCCTTTATTTAAATTACAATGCACGTCAATGCAAGACAATACAAAAGGGAGCAAGGGATTTGTGTTGTGAATTAAAAAAGAGAAAGAATCGATAATGGACGTGTCGAATTAACACTTTTGATCATTACGCCCAGAACGTTTTTGTGTTCATGGAATTTGGATAAAAATGTTGGGTCTTTTTTTTCAGTGGCTTCGTGATATATTCAAAGGGATAAAAAATGAAGAACTACGAGGGGTTTAACCAGGTCGAGTTGGCATGGAATGACACATATTTAACGCTCAATATTCAAATATTGGTGTCCCTCTTTATGACGAGGTGGAATTCTACGTGGTTTTGGGCACAAGCTCATAAAGCAATCCTACTCATTGTTGTGGTTTCTGAAAGGCACCACTTCATATATCCCATACGCATATGTATATTGGTGCGCAAGATCTTTTGAGATAAAATTTATATATATATATATGTTCACTGGGATATACGTGGAAAGAGAGATGAAAGAGAAAGATCACAAAGAGGTTTTGGTGTATGTTCTATCTCTATATTACTCGTTTTATAGCCGTGTATAGCGAGAGGAATGCCGGAAAAATAGGGGCTTTTAAATCCGTAAGTAGATACGGTAAGTAATGGCAGGAGAATAGAGAAAACCCCGTGAGAGAAAATTTTTCGAAGAATTCGTTCATGGCACACGGTGGAAATATCATCCACCTTTTACGCTCCCCTATTTCGAATAGTGTTTGCTGTCTTAAACATACTTTTCCTTACTCGTTTTTCATCCATACAAACTCAATCTATATTTCTATATCGGCATTGTGGAAAATAAGTTTTATTAAGTAATTGAATTTTCACTCTCAAAACACAAACTGTAGTTTCTTTTTTTAAGCATGCCAAGAATTCATCAATATGTAAATGTGTACAGTAAAAAAAAAAAAATAAGCATAGTCAAAAATGACCTAAATCCAAGTAAAATATTTCAACCAATTGAGACAAATGCTTATGAATTTTTTTTTTTTACTGATAAGGTAGAATATATTTTTTTTAATATTACAAATCAATTCAAGTATTAATGCTATTAATTAGCTGTTACTAAATGTAAATACTTTTTTTTAGTTATCTTCAAATTTCCGTAACATTTTTTGTTTTTCTTATTACCAGTGTAATTATTTAATAATTTTCTTTTTACACTATTATCGATCTGTTTTCTTTTTTTTTTTTCTTTTTTTTTCGAGCTGCAATACTAGACCGACAAGGGTGCACCACAAAGCCATAGAAAGTTCAGGTCAGAGTACAAATGATTCGGCGAACTAGCGTGGCGAATACATGTGAGGTGGGGCGACCCTTTTCTTGAGACCGCACTGAAAAAGTTGTACCTTTCTCCGACACGTGTATGTATGGCCTCCTTAGAGACCCTTTGAAACATCCAGCAGGATTGAATTGTAAAGGCAAGAGGGTTGGAGCTACCGAGGTCTTGCAATATAAGTAGATAGAGTGGAAGTCTGACCAAACGCGTACATTTACTACTGGCACATCAGGCGCTCAGCTTTATTGCAGTGAAAACTGCTGCATTTCAACGACACGCTATTTTCTTGTAGAATCTCTTCAACTCAAGGAACACCGGCTAATGGGACTGAATTTCCTGTCGAATAATAATGTCGGGGTTATCGACAAACTTCGGGGAAACGAGGGTCAACGTGTTATATCTCGGTGACCTCTCTCTTCTTGTAACTTGATTAAGGTAGCTATGGCATTAAGACAATTCAGAGATTAACGTCTGCCATAAAAGTATGTTGTTCAGTGCGATAAAACACGTTTTTTTACTGCAATTTAAAAATGATTAACCATTCGGTTACAGAGATATGAGCTCCTAAAGTTGCTATGTTATACATAGAGTGATATACAAAAAAAAAACGTTGCAAAGTAGAACTTTGCACATTGCTTCCTCATTAATTTCCATTTTTCACAAAGTTGCTTCTACGAGGAAGCTTATTTATTATTTTTGGCTTCCTCGTGGAGGAAGCTGTGCAAAAAATGGAAATGAATAGGGAAGCAATGTACAAAGTTCTACTTTACAACTTTTTTATTTGAGTAAGCAGTTTTTTCAATGCATTATCTCTATATTGGAAAAAAATACAACAGCTGATGCTATTCAAGTTTTATGCAAAATTTTGGATCAGTTGCTTAAATCGTACTCGAGTTAAAGCCTTTTCAAAATACAACACAAAATTATATACGTGTTTAAATCTATCGTCCCCTTTATGAAGTTCTAAAGTGTAATCTGTTAAAACATGAAAAATCTGAAATTGCTCGAAAATCAAAACCCATTTACCGATCGTCATCAAATTTGGTACACAGCAACAGTGAATATTTTACATCTGCATTTTTCATTTCGAAAAAGTTTTAATTCATTCATTGTTTGTTGACGTCAGTTATAAGAAAAAAATAAAATCTTAATCGCTTTACCGATCATTACCAAAAAAATTTTTTTTTCCGAAAACAAAGCTTCCTCTGAGGAAGCAAAAAAGCATTAAAAATCGGAGAAAAATTGAATCTTCTTGTAAACTGAATTATGCTGAACATTGTAGTGCAAGAAAAAAGTCGTCTGCCCATATAATAAAAATAATATTAATGTTACAAGCGAGTGAAAATGACTAACGAGACGATTCTCGTCAAGCGAGCGACAATAGCGCGCCAACCAAGTCAACCTCTAACTTTATATTACGTTGATTGCTAAAAGTTTGTCATTAATTAGGAAGACACTGTTGCCAAAATATACATACATTAATATTCAAACACCAAATAAGTATACAAAGAAATTGGACGACGAACACAAAATTATTGCCATTTGTTGAGAATATTGGCATTAAGAAACAGTCTGTTCAGACAATTCTAAATGAGCTTTCTCATATGTTTCACTCGCGTTTAAGATATTAATTAAATATATTTTCTTGTCATGCGTCTACTTATTATTGCAGGAAATAATTTCTTATATTTCTTATCCACAATTTACTGACGGTAAAACGCCGATTTTTCATCCTCTCTTATTAATACCAAAGGTATTTTTTGACTATACGAAGTTGGTACCTGCGATCAAGACTCTTAATTATCAATTGATTTTGCATAATTCGAATCAATATATTGATAATCCTACATGTTTCTATAAGTTTGAGCGCGTGCCGAATCCAACGGTACCAAATACATGCATTTTTAGGCTTAAACAATTTTCTTTTTTTTTTTCATGACAGTGGATTTGAATCAACTGGACTGCTATAGCTACCTTAATTGCATATTCGATGCATTTTCGTTATCTTCATTTACCACTGATATTTCATTTTGCCACATAAGTGCTGTTTCAGTAAATACAAAAGCGGTTCACAAAGTAAAAGCACCCACTTTCTCATTACTTCCACAGTAGCTTTGATAATTTATCAGTAGATATGTCAGGGCTAGGTCAGACATTGATCTTATTTACAAAATTACCAATTTTTTTCTCTCTTTTTTTTTTTTTACAAAAATAGTAGCTGCATCTCTGTGACCTGCTTTTGCCTCTTTCTGCTGAATAAAACAAACCGTCGATATCGAAGAAGCGTGCGGGTAGCGGAATATAGTACGTGGCGGAAAGTAAATCGAATCTGTACGAATGCATAATATTCGTCTTGAATTCGTTCGTCGAAGCGTAAAATTTTCGAGACACGTACGCCTGCTCCCAACCCCGCGTCGGTTATCCTGGCATTCTCGACTAACATATACGCAGTACAGGGCTTACATTCACCTATACTATATACATTGGATGTATATATATATATATATATATATATATATATGTATAGTATGTAGGCACAGAAGGTCGAAGTTCCGGAATATATTGTCTCGTTTCAGTGCTCGAATAAGGTAGAACCGAATGATAGAGAGCAGGGATCAGGGATTTCCCTTCTCTTGGAATTCCCTTTAACCTATATGGGCCATTCCACGATAATTCACACCGGTATAAAACGCTATTAGTTTTTTAATAAAAATCACATTTTTTATAAAAAAATTATGACATTTTACTTTAAATATCAAAGATTGATATTTCCGGCATTAAAGTTCAAATTTCGGATTTTCAATGCAATGTGGTGAATATGCTTTTGAGCATTATGGCAAGAGGAGTTTTTTTTTTTTTTCAAAAATCTGAAAAAAAATGTTGGATTATTTGTTTGAGTGACTTTATAACATAGTCGAAGGAAAAGAAAATGAAGAAAAACGAGGATATCAGCCGGCTCGAATTGACGTGGGATGCCCCATATATATTTATTAAAATCCAGCATTAGGTTTTACTACAAAAAAAAAACATGCATAAATTTGTCAATATATCAGTGAAATCGACTATAATCATAAATTAAATAAAGATTACAGTTTAAAAATTTGATTCAATAAATAAGCTGCCTGAATTTCCACAAACAGCAATTGAAATTATATCCAAAGCCTCCGAGTTTAATAAAATGTCCAATCAGTGGAATTGGCTTTGCTTGGCCAAGCCCTTTCACGAGGCAATGAATTAAATTATCGAATGCAAATTGAATTAATGCAGAAAAATCAAATTCGAAAGAAACACGTATCACCAGAAGTGGAATTTTAGTGTGCGAGTCAAGGAAAAATGAAAACCTTATACACATTAAATTGCATATTCCATAATAATAATAACAATAATAATAATTTTACCTTTGCAAATTGCAACGACGAGAAATATCGCGTAGATCACGTCGATATAACGTTGGCTGTACATTTTTCGAAGGCCAAAAAACTTGAATTACGAACTTAAATTTTCAACTAGAAACGTGTAATGACATCCGTCGGTGACAATAAAGCGCGAGACACGATTAAAGATACCGAGTATCCCTTCTTGGCTGCGAATGTTTCACGTGCACAATGCCCGAAGTGTCGGTTCCTCGTTATTTCAACGATTGTTTAATGAATTATTTATAAGCTGGGGGAGACTCGGGTGGATACATCGTCGTCGCATCAACGTCCTTTGGCCTTACCACGGCAGTATACATGTACAACTACTTAACCGACAGCTCTCCCCCTTTAACGTCTCATAAAAGTTAAGCGCACTTTATCAAAGTTTTCACCTTGAAAAAGCTTCACTTACTATCGTATTCCACATTTTTCTTGTCATCTCAAACGCATATTTTACAAATATACATTTTTTTTTTTTTTTAAACTTTTTATTTATTTATTTTCTTCTTTCTTATTATTGCGAAATTTAAAAACTTTTTGTCACGTGTGCACAATTTTTTTTGCTCATGATTATTGTTTTTTTTTTTTTTTTTCTTTTTATAGATGATGCTTTTTAAAATTTAGTATGATACGAAGTGTCGGTAGCGCGGTTTCCAAAAATCGCGACACCCGTTGCGCCGACACGATAATGCGAGTCTCGTGCGACATAAGAGACTGGTGGTGTAATCGTCGACTCGCGCGATGGCGAACCTCGGGCGAGTAACACGAGCGCGTTCTCACGATACACTGGTGGACTGTTTGGCGATCGGAGCTTGCGCGAAATTCCCGAGCTTGCGCGAACCGCTTGGTCCAACGTATCCCACCCTCACCCTCCCACACCGTCGAAGCGTCGACGCGCTATCCATTTCTACTGGATATATAGGGATGCAAGGTACCTCGGTAACGTCAGAAAGAGAGTCACTCTTGTGGGCTCTGGAGCCCCTCTCTATTCATCTAAAGTTTCAACTTCCGGGATCGCACTTTACGCCATTGAAATTCTGTTTTTTTCTTTTTTTTTTTTTGCTTTGTGATCACACACTGAGTATGTAAAGGAAAATTGAAAAATTTCGACCTGGAGATTTTTATTGAAATAGACGTTTTGAGGATACTGAATTACTAAAACAAAGCATTCACTCATTTCTGTCTGTCTGTGGCAGGTGCTGTCCGAAAACACAATAACTTTTGCAAAAACTTGTGGAACGCAGTGAAATTTTTATCTGTCTCTTCTATGCATTAAATACAGTTTTCGTATTGAAATCCAATCGAAAATCTCGACTTTTGAAAATTTGCCTGAAACATGAAAAAAAGAATGCAAATAAATTTGCATTTTGCTTCCTTTTTTTCGAAAAATTCAAAGTCTCGTTAAATTTCAACGGGAGTCCCAATTATTTTGTAAATTGTCCTAAATTAGTTGGGCCTCTAATAGGCCCAACCATTCTAGTTGTATGTCAAATTTCAGCATGATCAGTCTAATCATCCTCGAGTTATAGGGGTTTGAATTTTTGAGGCCTGACACACACATACATCCGGACACTTTTTGTGAATATGTTTTCTAGACGTTTTTGGGACACTCTGAAAAAATTTTCATGAAAATCTAAAAAAGAAAAATGGTAACCATAACAATTCCTCTATGAGGAAGCAAAAGAAAGAAAAAACTGATTTTGACATTTTAGGTAAAGTACCAAAAGGCATTGGTGTTTTGTTTTCAACTTCTATACCAAAACTATATCTCATCGTATATAAACTTTGTAAAAGTGTTGAAAGCAGTGCAATCGTTTTACCTTAGTAGTCACTCAAATGAGATGAAAAAAAATAGCTTTGATTATAATAAATATGCATCAAGTAAAATATGAAAATTGTTGCCCACCAAAAAAAAAAAAAAAAAATTAATACAGAAGGAATGAATTTAAGCATTTATCAATTAGGAATGCACTGATAATTATTCACACTGAACGTTGAACACAATAATTCAAAATCTCATAGAATCTTGAGCACTTTATGGATTTTTTTATCAACACTCAATACTAATCGTACTTATAAATATTATGTTATTGGTAAATAATCATTAAGTCGAACATCGGAAAATTTGTCGACGCACGATCAATTTTCTATTGGTACAGTGCAGCAAGAAAGGAGAGAGGCACTCTAGTACGCTCTAAAGCTGCTCTCCATCCACCCAAGATTCCAAGTCCGCACTTTCCTCCATAGAAATTCCTTTTTATTCCTTCTATTTGGCCTTTCCCCCTTTTTTTTTCATCCTTTTGCCACGAGCTTTTCTCCACATCGGGGCTTTTTTTCTCTTGATAAACGAATGACGAAGGCTACAACTGGCCAATGAGGGAGAAAAGAAAAGAGAATTTTACCGATAGAAATAAAGCCTCTCAATAAGCCAGTGATTACTCGGGACAATGCCACCGAGACTCTTTTCTTCCAAAGCGCCCAGAGCCAAGTCACTTTACTTCCCGAAAAACAGCGTAAATTGACCGTCGGAGCTTTCGGTAATCCCGGAATGAAACTTGCGATAAATTTCTCACGACTTTTTTGGTTTTTTTTTTTTTTAACTACTCGTTGAGGAGAACAAAAAATACTCGAAGAAAATTGAACATTTTAGTCCTCCTGTGAAATTTTTTTTTTTTCATATTTAGTTCAAGAATATAAATCCCATTTTACGACTCGGATTTTTTTTTTGTGCTTTCCGATAATTACAACGAAATTGAGAAAATAATGATAGAAAAAGATATCGTAAATTACTTAGTAATTTATCTCTTAAAATGGTTTGCCACGAAAACGTAATAGTCGAAAAAAAAATGCTACCATTTTTTTTATTCTCTTATTTCTATTGGGCAGGAATGGGGATCGAGGATTTTGGTAATTATAAAATAGTGCATTCTTCAAGTTAAAACGATGATTTATTTGGGTTATTTTCATTTGAATTTTTTTTTCTTCACAATTGATTACTTTTTTACAATGTGTACTCGTCGAATTACAACGTTTAAAAAAGTGCAAACGATTTTGTATATTTTTTCTTTTTTCGGAATCTAATGATCAGAATGAAACAGTTAATAGCTAAGCGAATATTCTTAGTTGTGTCAGTGGTAAGACAAAAAAAAACCGCTTGCGAGCAGTTTAACTCTCATGTCAGGCGTAACAGCCGTAACAACGCAATTTTGTGGACAATTTTCATATACAAGCCGCACAACAGTCGTCGCATATCGATCACAACATCGATAAATGCACGAATCTATTTGTTAATTTAAAATTAATTACAATCTATAATTTTTAAACCTATCGGTCGCTTACCGCCAATTTTTAAGAATTAAATATTTGGTATTTAGTTAATGCTTGTGTATGATTAGCTATTAGACTAGGAAAAATTATATATATATATATATATTTTTTAAATTTTATTCGCATAATCACTTTAACACGCGGCAAACCTATATTTATATATATATATATATATATATATGATATATTTATATATAACAATCTCTCCCTCTCTTCGATTCGTATAATATATTTATAGTACACAAGATTATTCTCTCTTTTTTTTTCTCCCTCGAGGATTAAAATAATCGCCGTATATAATAATGTACACAAGTCTGGACTAGCCGGACGAAGAATATTATTTCGTATAAAATTACAACGAGATAAAAAGTTTCTTCTTTTATTTTTATTTCCCTGGTTTTTTTGTTTTTTTTTTTTTTTCTTTTCTTTATATTCATTCTCAACTATAGAGCTGTTGTGTTCTGTGTTCTTGTTTAAGGGCGAAAAATCGAAAGACACTGTCAAGGTAAAAGGAGAAATACAAATATTTCAGAGAATTTTGTGATTCTCGACGAATACATTTTCCTGTTTTTTCTGTAAACTTTGAAATTCAGTCGTCGTTAGCATTTAATCCCCACTGAATATTATTATTTTTTCTTTTTTTTTAGTAGCCACAATTTGTAAATAGCTTGAGCGAGGAAAATATAAGGTTCGCATTTATATATTATTTACAGTACAATTTTTTAAAAATCCTTTCACCTTTTTATTGAAAAAAAAAGTGATTTATCTTCAAGCTTTACTTTCAATCAAGTAGCCAGCGAAATAAATATTTTCCAAGCTTGCAATATTTTGTCTTTAATTCAATAAGAAACTTTTTAAAAATATTCCCGCAGACAGAAGGAAGAAAGTATAATCGCTCGCACGCAAGAAGAATAAAAATAAATAAAAGAGAAACGATGAGTTTCGTCAAGGCAATTACAAATTTATAATTGAATCACACATCGTAATTTTTCTTTGGCAAAATATCTTCTCGTTACCCTGTTTTTCTCACGAGTCAATCCAAGTATTTATCTGTGAGTGTTACAAGTGTCGGTGTGTTTTTATTCCTGCTTAAATTATTCATCTTTGGACAAGGTTTACAAAATAATAATTTAACCGTCGTTTTATGACGACGACAAGCTTCAAAAAGTGCGTCTTCATTTCACGCTCTTTTTTTCTTAGGTCATTTAAATTTTTCGCAAGAATTGACACAAAATATTCAAACCACGATATTTCTCGGCGTCAAAACTCAGCATCCAGAAAGATTTTTAAACATATTTTCTAGTCTCTGCCCTTCACTCATTCTCGCCTGTATATTGTCACATCACATCCGCTATTTCTGAGACTGGCCCAAAATTTCCGATATGTTCTCTGCTTTTCTCTTTTTTTTTCGTCACACTCCAATCTTCGAATGATTTTTTTAATTATTCGGCATTCCTCGCTTTAGCAGCCCAGTAGAAATTACATTTTTTTTTTCAGACCAGACACACTTATAGTTTATATGTTACACAAATAACGTCGAATTTTTGGTGAATCCAAAATGGTCGAGACTCCGATATCTGCAACAATAAAAGCAATACATTGAGGAACATAGCTTAATGAAACTTGGAGAAAAAAAAGTGTGTTAATCGTCCCTCTGGCATAATGTTACAGCAATGAGGTGTGTAGGAAAAGAGGTAAAACGTTGAATATTTCAGCAGACTTTATATGGCCAGTTAGTCGCTTGTAGACGGATGCCATGTAAAGGTAAAAATGGTGGTTGATGCAGTCTTTGGCAATCGAATCCGAGTAAAAGATAGAGTTATTGGCAGAGTCGTTTCTCTACATTCACCCTGTTAGCTTCGTTGTTCGCAGCAAGAAAAAATTAATAACTGTTTATTTTTAACAGTAAATTAAATTAATTAATTCTAATTTTTATAAATTAATTACAATCATTAGTCCATTCGTACAAAATAATTATTTCACTTTAAAGATGAAAATCGATCTGTCCTACGTCGATCAGAGTAATCTCAAATCATGTAAAATTTTAATGGTCGAACAGACCGAATATATTAAATAAATTTTATTTTAAAATTGTAAAGTCGTTCTAGACATTCTTTTATTGATTCGATAAATTTGCATTAATTCATTAATTTTATATTCGCAAAAGTCCACAGAAACCATTTTGCAAAATATGTGTTAAGAAATTGAATTTCCTAAAGACGTTCGTTTTTTTGTTTTCTTTCCCCATTTGTGTCCAGATAAAAAATGTTACACGAGCAATTGCAATTTTACATTTACAATTTTTCGTTGATTCCGTCACGTTGATATCGCATTAAAATATTTGCTAAATTCACGAAATGCTTGTCAAACTTAACTGAAAAATCTCTAAGCTACAGAAAAAAAAAATCTGTAAAAAAACATCTGAGTTTGTAACTTAAAAAAAAAGAAAATTCTGACGACTGCCAATCACTGTTGGATTGGGCAAAGAGGCTACAGTGTTCGTTAAACACGACAAGGAGGAGTCTCGTGAAGGATCATCGCGTGTCCAGATCATTTATAAGGCAAAGCACGTAGGGTAAATCACGTGTACGTCTGAGGGAGTGGACGTGACGTCACTTGATCGTTCTAGCCGCACAGTGCAAAGTATCACGATGTGTCGGTAAAAGAAGAATGTGCAAAAAAAAAAAAAGAAAGAAGAGTAAAAAAAAAAAATAATGAAATATGAGAAGGTGAATCGACGGAAAGTACATTTGATGGTTGTGAATGTACAAAGGGGAAATTGAGAAGAAAGAGAATCGAGAACTATTCACAAACGTTTAATTAAAACGATAAAGGGGTTGAAACAACTGTGGTGCTTGCCGCGCTGCGGCTACGTTGTTCTGTCTCTCGTTTATATGAATGAAAGGGAAAGAGAACCGTGAGAGCGGGCGCGATTGTCCTTTGATCGAGTCGCGTCGCTTCCCCTAGTATTATACTCTGCTACCCCGTTGGCCTACGTACAGAAGAGCCCCAGATGAGGGAACGCTCAATTGGAAAAGCGATCCCACCTATCGTTGGGAGGGAAAACCTGGTGATGGTGAAGCACGGATTATTTCTGGGATCGAATCCCTGTGGTAACTCTCGACGAAACATATATACGGGAAATAAAGTTCTAACGGCTATTCTCCTGCGAAGTTTCACGGTAATTGGCTGTTCTTTTGATAATTCCAATTATTAACTCATGACAAATTGCTCATTTATTTTTGCTTCCACATGGAGGAAGTTATGTTTTCGTGAATTTTTTCTTTTTTTTTTTAGATTTTAGTGCCAATATACTTAAAATAGTGTGAAATGTCGAAATATGCTATTTTTGGACGGCGTGCGTGAGCGTGTGCGTGTTAGATTAACAAGATATTATTATTAAATGAAAAGTGATTTTTTTTTTCTATGTTTTACATAAGAAAATATATGGGGCAAATCTTGCGAAGTCGGCCACCCGAATTTTTTCAGATTTTTTTATTGCATATATTTCAGCCATTGAAAATCGCTGAAAATAATCATTGTTTATTTTTTCACGCCAATAATACGACTCGCAAAGAAAAATCATGACAACATGAAATTTTGGATTTTCAACGTACTTTCCAAGAACATTTTTTGCAAAATTCTCCGATTTCATTTTATGCTATTTTTCAATTAAATAAGGTTGCCACTTTTTTCCCCTCGAAGAGCTGTAACTCTGGGGCGAAATTGCCGCCCATCTCGACCAATTTTTTCTAAGATTCTAGACATTTGAAAGAACAAAACGTGAAAATTTCATTTAAATCGGAAATGCCTTTTCGGAGGGAAAAAAGTGGCAACTTTATTTAATTGAAAAATAGCATAAAATAAAATCGTAGAATTTTACAAAAAATGTTTTCGGAAAGTACACTGAAAATCCAAAATTTCATGTTCTCATGATTTTTCATTGCGTGTCGTAGTGTTGGCGTTAAAAAATAAATAATGATTATTTTCAGAAATGTTTAATAGCACTAAAAATTTTGAAAAAATTCCTACGTTTTCTCTTCACCCAGACCAGCATCCTGAATGGCGTTTTGCCTCATATATAAAGCATGAAGTGAAATTATTCAGAGTTAATATTGATAAAATCCAGAAATACTTGCCTAATAATCGCGACATTATCCAGCTAATGTCCTGAGAGTCAAGAGGCAAGCTATAACGAAAATTAGACTGGCCGATGTCATCCTAGTTGCGTTTCCTGTCAACAGAAATAAGAGTACAAACGAATTAGAAATTATTTATTACTTATTCGCTTGGTTACTATATAAATAGTCAAGATATATATCAATAATGGGGCGAATAATATTAAAATATGGAAGTAGGACGATAGAGAGTGGCAAGGCGAAGGGTTCAAAGGTCGTTAGACGGGGACTGCAGAGACCGCACGGCAAATCGCTTGCTTCCCCCCTCCTGTCGATGATTTACCACTGTGAAACGCTACTCCGGGTGCAACTGGAGCGCGGAAAACCAACGTGTAAAAGGGCTACCACCACGTGTGGATATGAGTGTGTAGGTGGTGGAGATAAAATTTAACAGCGGGCGTATGGTGTTAAATTGATGGCTGCGGGGCAAACGGGAAAACGATTCGGATCCTCGCGTGGAATAACGACAACGAATATCCCTTTCCATACCAAACGCCCCGAGAGTTGCCTCCGCGTATTTCGAGTATTATTTCCGTCCCCCACCCCTCTTTCCTCGCCGCCCCCAAACGAAGCATTCACTGTATAGCCCACGTATCTGCGACATATTATACAGGTATTTTTGCGTGGTAAAAAATTATCGAAATCCTATTGTCTCGACGAATTTTTCGAAGCGAGGAGTGGGGGGAGGGGGGGGGGGGGGGTTTAATATTGAAAAGTGTAGCACGTTTAAGCGGTCGACGAACTTTCTATATTTTAAAGGGGTACAGTCGACCTTTATTCCGGTACAAATTAAAGTTCGCAGCTTATTTATAAGTGATATTTAATATGCACGATATTTAGCTCTACTTTAGCAGCTTTAAGTCACTACATTAAAAAATATATATATATGTATAGTGAAAACTTAGCTATAGGCTGAATGTGGGGTGTTCCTGGAGAACTTAGTATGCACTTAACCCTGATCACTTCCAGTTCGCTTCATTTTTTTTTTACACTATTCTGTGTGCTCGAAAAAATACTTCTAATTTAAAAAAAAAATTTATTGAACCTTTTTTTTCATGAATTTTTGTTTATTTAAATTTTTGGCCTCGATCTAAAAATTTGAAATTTTTCTAAAAAATCGTCCATTAAATATCAACTTTTTTGAGCTTTCACTCAGAGTGAGCAGACATTTGCGTCGATTTTTAAGGCCATTACTTTTCGAATAAAAAAGCCATATCTTTTATATCCAATACAGGATTTTTGAGCAAAATTTCCAATTTTTTTTTATTTTAAAAAGTCTTCCAGTTCTACAAAAACAGCTTTTAAAAAACTATTATTTTTTTTTCATTTTATAAAATATTATTTGTCATTCCTTACAATTGTTTTTTGTGTTCGACGGATTTTTATGGATATGTTGAAAAATGAAAGGGTATACTTTCTTGAACAATTCCAACGCGGTCGAGGGGGGGGGGGGGTGAAGGTTGAGAGGTTGAAGAAGCCTGGTGTGTGGGAGACAGGAAACGATGGCAGACTCATACGCCGTTAACAATTGATAGGGGTGAGCACCGTTGGGAATTCGACGAGTGGTTGAAGAGAGGGCGAACAGAGAGAGAGAGAGAGGCTCGGTTAAAGGATCCAGAACGATCCAGGTCTCCGGTTTCCGGCGGTCTACTGAATGTCAGCTTCGATACTAGAAGGTCTGTGATAGGTAATTTCTATACTTATATATATCTCTCTATTACATAAATATCGCACCGGCGCCATTTAGTACAATCGAGCTGAACGGGGTCAAATGTCACACCAAGGCCCTGATTTTTTTTAAGTTCCCCATGAGTCCCCCCCTTCCAGGGCCTGATTTTTTTAAGCCCCCACGATTTCCTCTTCAAAAGCCTGATTTTTATAAATACCCATCAGATTCCCCACCCCCCCCCCCCTCACCCCTTAAGAGCCTGACTTTTAGATGTCTAAAAATAGAGCAAATTTGCAAAATTTAAAAACCTACGAAAACAACATTACATCGTTTTAAAACGCAGCCATGCAGACCCAAAAGTCCTATAGCGATATTAACTTGAGAAATCCATTAGCACCTATGAATAATCGAATCTCCGGAGCTAACTTCAGCCAACAAAGTGTCTCTCTAGTTTTACCTTCCCTCGCTCTGTACTATATTATCGATTGTTCCTACTGCCCCCCCCCCCCCCCCCTGCCCCCCTTGAAACCCTGGTGCAGTCATGCGTATAAAGCGCAATCAAGTGGTAAGGGTCAGTGGACCGTCCGGGAAGTAGTAAAAGTCACTATCTGCACAGACTTGCTCAACCGCGCACTTTCTCTCCATGGCAATGTGGCTATTTTCGTTCCCTCTATACTTGATGAATTATCGATTAGCTATAATGTTAAACAACATCGTTGAACTTTGCCTGGGAAGATGAAGAATTTCTGATCTACAGCAATCTCTCGGCTTTATGCAGTCGCAGGGATATTGTCAGATGATGAAAATTAAAGGCAAGGACTTTAAATATTTTGTTCACCTCGTTGAGGATTTAGAAGGATTTTTTTTATCACTAATATTGACAACAATTTTAGGTGCCAAAAAGATTTTAATTAAAAAATTCATGAAAAAAAAAGTTTGAGTAAAAAAAAATCTAAAAAAATTAAATGTGTTTTTTTCGAGAATATAGTATAATATAAAAAAATTATGGAGCAAATTGGAAGGGGTCAGGGTTGAACGCTTACTGTGTTGGCCAAAAATACTTCATATATATATGTATATTTATATGTATGAAGGACTTTAAATAATTTATTCACCTCATTGAGGATTTAGAAGGATTTTTTTTATCACTAATATTCACACCAATTTTAGGTGCCAAAAAAAGTTAATTAAAAAATTCATGAAAAAAAAAGTTCGAGTAAAAAAAAATCTAAAAAAATTAAATGTGTTTTTTTTTCGAGAATATAGTATAATATAAAAAAATTATGGAGCAAATTGGAAGGGCTCAGGGTTGAACGCTTACTGTGTTGGCCAAAAATACTTCATATATATATATGTATTATATGTATCAAGGACTTTAAATAATTAGTTCACCTCGTTGAGGATGTAGAAGGATTTTTTTTATCACTAATATTCACACCAATTTTAGGTGCCAAAAAGATTTTAATTAAAAAATTCATGAAAAAAAAAGTTCGAGTAAAAAAAAATCTAAAAAAATTAAATGTGTTTTTTTTTTCGAGAATATAGTATAATATAAAAAAATTATGGAGCAAATTGGAAGGGGTCAGGGTTGAACGCTTACTGTGTTGGCCAAGAATACTTCATACTGTATATATATATATACAGAAATGAAATGAGATAGCGAGCTTTAAGCCTGATATTGCTACTAGTACCGCTCGGCTTCCAGAAATGTGGCAGAGGAGAAGTTACGATGCTGGATAAGCTCTGTTCGACCAAGGCGCGCTGTACGTTGGGTTATACCACTGCCACCACAAGCACCTGGTTGTGCCACTCGTTGCTACAACATAGTGCAGAATTTCAGTTTCCTCTCTTACGTAATATGCTATTTTAGTATGTGTATGAAAGAGTGTTTTGTTTGGGGTTAAGTCCTCGAAAATTCAGTTCTTCAACGTTGTATTAGAGTACAAGAATAAACTGTAATGTAGAATAATCATGGAAGCTATTTTCTCCAGAAAAAAAAATGTAGACCTCTTGCTAAACAAATTTATGAATATAAAAATAATCATTTAGTCATTTTGGCAACCCTAATCAATATTCCCTGACTCTTCACTCGCTTCAGTCATTTTTTCTTCACTCACTTTGGAATTTGAACAAATTATTGAAATTCTCTTGAAAAAAGTTGACTTATGAATAAATGAATAATTGTAAAATATTGCCGAAAAATTTGTCGTATAATTAAAAGAAATTATTTTATGATTTTATTATTTTATTATTTTATCATTTTATCATTTTATCATTTTATCATTTTATCATTTTATCATTTTATCATTTTATCATTTTATCATTTTATCATTTTATCATTTTATCATTTTATCATTTTATCATTTTATCATTTTATAATTTTATCATTTTATCATTTTATCATTTTATCATTTTATCATTTTATCATTTTATCATTTTATCATTTTATCATTTTATCATTTTATCATTTTATCATTTTATCATTTTATCATTTTATCATTTTATCATTTTATCATTTTATCATTTTATCATTTTATCATTTTATCATTTTATCATTTTATCATTTTATCATTTTATCATTTTATCATTTTATCATTTTATCATTTTATCATTTTATCATTTTATCATTTTATCATTTTATCATTTTATCATTTTATCATTTTATCATTTCATCATTTTATCATTTTATCATTTTATCATTTTATCATTTTATCATTTTATACACATTAAATTAAAATGATCTAATTAAAGACATTGATTGTCATCGTGAAATTTATAAAATAGATCATTATTAGAGTTCGTTAAATGAGCGAAAATTGTCAGGAGTTCCATTTCCTGACAATTTTCGCGTTTCCAGAAACACTCGAAACGAAGGAAACTACACGACAGATAAGAACCCTCAAGGGACAATTGCACTTGACACTACAGGGTGGATAAAAAGGGGGGATTGTTGCAAATTTCCCTCCCCCCCCCACCTCTTGAAAGGTCAACTGACCACTGGTAACCCATTTGCCGGTAAAGTTTGAGGATCCGGACGACTGTCGTTCAAAAATACGAAGAGAGACTCGATACTTGTCCCTTTTCCGGGTGTTCTTTCCGAGCATATAATGGAAAGAGGTTCCCGAGCCACTGCAATTTCTCGAGGCGAGAGAAAAGTCGAGGATACAACAGGATCGACCACAGTAACGGGCTCTTCTCTATGTACAAAGTACTTGGGAGCGTCGTAACAATCTTCGAGAAGAAACCCCACCACCGGTGTGCCTCTCTCGATGAGCTTTCATCCTACTGTCTGATACAAAGTGAGACGAGGAAACACACGAGAAATTCCACGTTCTTTGAAAAAATGTTCTTATACATTTTCATGGTCTATTTTATACTTATCGTCCTTGTGGATGAAAAAAAAAAAAAAAAAAAAAAAAAAAACTCTTTGCTCCTGCAGCTTCAATAACCTTTACCAAAGAAAACCTCCAACGCCTACCAAATGGAGACTTCACTCAAACGACTGATTAATCGAGGGCTTTTGATGAATAATGGAGGTGATTGAAACGACCAAAGTGAACACGCGATTCTCATCATCCATTATACACATTTATCGAATTTTTGGATTAATATCACACAGAAATAAATGCAAAATTTAAACAATTCATCTTCGTCTTTTTTTTATAAGTACACTCTTAACATTTTGCTTAATCGTAGAGGAAACTTTGTTTTCGTGAAATTTTTTTTTTTCCAAATTTTCATGTCAGTATGCTTAAAATTGTCTAGAACGTCGAGAAAATTGGTTTAGACAAAATGTATGTATGGATGTGTGCATGTGTGTTACCGGCATTCAAAATTCAAACTTCGATCTTTCTGTTAAAACTACACATTTTTCAGATGTGTAAAAAACGGGTGATTTTATTTTTGGCTTATTTTTCGTCCGCTTATACGAATCGATGAAAATTTTCAATGAAAACGGAAATTTGAAAATTCATAATAGTTAAGATATGAGAATTCATCGATAAATACAGAACATTGTATGAAATGACTTTGTGACGCTGTTCCGAATTAAGAGTTTAATTTCCCTTCTCTCCTGTTCAGTTGATCTCGTCCGAAAAATCGTTAATTCACCTGGCTCATGCGAACCGAGAGTTTCGAGGCCCTTTTAGTAGCTGATGCAGTTTTAATGGGGTTGAGGGGAGGTTGGGGATGCTATTACGAGGATAACAGGCCTAAAACCCCGAAACGTTTTCGCATTGGATCACCGGTGTACGTCGCCATTCCATAAGAGCAATAAAATACCGATGCAATTCAAAAGTGCAATTCGTTCGGCGTAGATTAGCACACAGATCGCGCGCCCACCATTTGATAGAACCCAAAAACCGATTAATTTCACTCGACGCGGCGGACTATCGAAATTTCCGGGGCGTTCTAAACGAACCGCACAATATTTATTATAGCTGTTGAAATACGCCAGATGCTTGGGGTCGGATTCGCACTATCGTACCGCAGCAGTTTAACATCGACAATCCTCCGAAATTCGCCACGGAAAACCAGTCGCAACAGCTTGAGTGCATTTATCGACGATCGGATTTACCGAGCTTTTTCACCTCCCTCGCCAACCGTTAGAATTCACCACAACTAATTTTTTTTTTTCCCCCATTTTTTTTTCCTTTTTTTTTTTTTAATTCAAACTTCTAACAAAATTTCACTGGTGTTACGAGAAGGCGTTACAGAGATTGCATAAAACTGGTAATATAATACTGGAACCAAAAAAAAAATGCACTAATTTATCAGTAGTTCCTTCTGGGGAAACGGGTTTTAAAAATTGAAGTCAATTCATTGATCATTGAAACTTCCTGTGACAAATCTTTTATGTTTTACTAATTGACATAAATTGTTATATTATTATAGAAATTACATATATTTTTATAGATAAATGGTTTATCTTTTTTTTCGTAAATCTATAGTTTTACAGAAAAAAAAAGATTACAAAAATAATTAGTGAAACGTTGTAACTTGTTTTTTCGAAATTCTTTGTTATTTTTGCAGAAAAAAAATGTTGCTACATCAGTTAATAGTCATAAATTGTTTCGAGGTAAGAAAATTAAATTAATTAAATTTAAATTCAAAATTTATAGTATTTATTAAAACCTATAAATATATATATATATATTTTTTTTTATACTGAAAAAAATCCGGTGTAGAAATGTAATTGTAATTTATGTATTTTTACATTAAATTACAATTATTTTTATAAATAACTGTTTTGTCTTTTTTTTCGTAAATCTATAGTTTTACAGAAAAAAAAAATTACAAAAATAATTAGTGAAACGTTGTAATTTGTTTTTTCGAAATTCTTTGTTACTTTTGCAGAAAAAAAATGTTGCTACATGAGTTAATAATCAAAAATTGTTTCAAGTTAAGAAAATCAAACTAATTAAATTTAAATTCAAAATTTATAGCATTTTTTAAAACCTGTAAATATATATATATATTTTTGTTTTATAATGAAAAAAAAATCCGGTGTAGAAATAGTTTTTGTAAGCTCATAATGGAGCATTTGGCAGCTCTGAAACGACGGGAAGAGGATATCTAGCTGGATGTAAGCTGGAGTTAATCGATTATATCTTGCCTCAACTGACATAACAAAGTTTGCCACGTTAATTGTACTAGCACGAATCGCTCTCTCTCTCTCTCTGTCTCTCTCTCTCTCTCTCTCTTGGATTCTGTTCGTCTAACTTTAGGATTTCGAGAAATACCTACATCGCGGGAGGCAGTAAGGGCATTTCTGGACGGGTATGTGGCTTTCGATCCTGTGGCTTTCCAATGCTTTTGATCTTGCCCTTGCAGAGTAATATCGTCTATAGACGGTATTGTACAATTGGACGGTACGCTATTTATACTGCATGCTTCAATAATTAATTAAATTTATGACCGAGATTAGAATACAAATTAATTATTGATATTCAACTTCGACAACTTTTTATTAGAAAATAATAATCATTAGTAAAATTATTATTATTAAAAGTACAAAAGTTAATATTTGGTTTATTAAATATTAACTTTTATACTTTTTCTTGAATATATGGGTCAAAACACGTCAAGTCGACCACCAAAATTTTTCATGTCAACAAAACGTCCTCCCATTTCTTCAGGATGTTGGAAAAAAAAAAATAAACAATGATTGATAAATTTTCAATGTCTCGAATATGAAATAAAAAATCTTTAAAAATTCCTACGTTTTTTCATCAACCAGACCAACATCCTGAATAAATTTATGACGTATATATATTAGCATTAACTCGGTATCTCATTTTTATATACATTTATTTACTATTACATTTTTGTTCTTAAATTCACAAGTGTGAGATAGGTTCTCTGAAGAGTTCCTTTGATTTTCTGCACAAAATTACAGCAAGCTTAAAAGAACCTCATTGTTTTACCTTTGACTCTCGAATGATGTACAAGCCAAAGTAAAATACCTCATTTATATTAATCCTGATAGGATCTTTCGATAGGCTCTCCTTTTACGTTGCTACCGGGGCATATATCTAATTTCAATCACTAAACTGAGCTGCGAAAATTCTCCGTGGAGTGGGTGCAAAAAAGGTTGGAGTCATAGTGAGCTGAGATATAGTCTCGCTTCTGTGGATGAGAGACGAGAGTTGAAGTAGAAAATAAAAAGGCTGACTGGCCGGTCGGCTACTTGGCCTGCCACTTTTACCCCTCCACAAAACCCACCCACCCATCCACCCACCCCACGTCTCTTTCTTTTTCTTCCATTTGCATGGCAAAGCTCTCCTATCGCGCAAAGTCTGTCGGGCTTTGATGGCTGCGCTCCGTTGGGTGGCGATGCTCGTCTCTGGATCTCCGGTTCTCTCTCGCTGCTCCGTTTCCTTCTTTCCTTTCCCCTAGCCAACCAGCCAGCCAACGCTTCCAGATATTCCCAGTTGCGAAATCTCGTTTTCTAAAGATAACAAAGTGAACGCGAGCGGCGCAGGAGAGTGGAGAGATTCCAGGCCAGTGAGAAACAGTAAAAGAGGAAGAGAAGATGAAAAACCTGAGAAAAAAAAAAAAAACGAAAAAGAGAGAGACGGAGAGACAGAGAGAGGGAGAGGAGCCTCTTTGTGAGGAACATGCGAGAGAAGGATAGAACGAGAAGAGAAGACGAAGAACAAAAGGCCAAAATGGAAGAATAAGGGGAATATAATAACTAGACTCATCACGACTCGACCAACGTCAGACGAGATATATTTTCTAGGCTCTTTATCTACCTGCCTCTCATATAACTCAACGCTACCTGTACTGAAGTTATATATTGTCTATGTAGACAATGTAGTAATATTGCGCGGAGCTCCTAAGAATACTCAATTTACCCCAGCACCTCTCTGAGAACAGAAGCCAACCCCCAAAGCGGTGAGAAAATTCGTGTAAATATGCAACAACGTTTTTCCTTATTTCAAGAAAAACTACTTTCTACCAACGAAATCCACACAGTTCGCTCAGTCATTCGACTTTTTCAATGTGAACCCTACTATTGCTACTAAAATATTCTTATAATAATAATAATAATTATTATTATTATACGTTGCAATCTCAGCAGATTCCCAAATGAATCGATGATGCAAAGACTGCCAAAAAAAAAATGATTGGACTTACATGAAATGTAACTTTTTTTCAGTAATTGCTGAAGTTGTTTTTGAAAATAATTTTTCTATGTTAGTTTCTCCTGATTTTTCTCCCAAATTTCTATCACTTCCTCTGCTTTTTTTTTTTTTTTTTTCTCTTCTCTTTCATCTTCTTCCTCTTCCTTATCGTTCGACAAGAATCCGCCTTAACGTCAGAGACACTGTGTTTTCTCCAGAGAAATTTTCGTGATGTTCGTATACGATTTGGTCTCGTGGTCATTGAGCGAAGTCGAAATTGACAGGGGAAACTGGAGTAATGGCCTTCTGGGCCAACATAAATCGCAATGAGTTCACGTGAGAGTGAGTTCGATAGGTGCTAGGGATTCCAAGCTCGACTCGTCCCGGCTTCTCCGAGAGCGTCTGGCACGAACCACCCTGCAGCACTACCAACAGAGAAAGAGAGAGAGAGAGAGAGAAAGGGAAGACCAAGCTCTCTATACGCTCGCGTACTACGACGTGGATTTCAGGACTGATTTATCGCCCTTCTAGCTAGTATGTACGCGTGCGGCTTCATCAGCGAGTAAGGTTCACTTTCTCTCTCTCTCTCTCTCTCTCTCGCTCTTGCTCTCCCTCTTTCACTTGCACCCTTCGTATATTCCTCTCAAAATCGTGTACCTTCTCTATTTTCATCCCTCTTATCCATCCTTAATACCAATATCCTCGTGCGATCCTTTCGGCCATGAGCGAGACGCGTAAAAGTGCTTGGAAAACGCTAAAACGTATTTATCGTGCACGTGACCGAGTAAAACCACGTATAGAATTGCTTCTACCTTCTCCTTCTCGAAAGCAAATGAATTAACCGGCTGGTGGAACTGTTGTTGAGGAGGAAAAGTGCACGAGAGATATAGAGAAGAAGAAGAAGAAGAAGAAGAAGAGAGAGAGAGAGAGAGAGAGAGAGAGAGAGAGAGAGAGAGAGAGAGAGAGAGAGAGAGAGAGAGACAGAGACTTTGGAATACATGAAAGAAAGCAATGAACTCGTCCAGTTTAAATAAAGAGAAGTGTGCTCAACCGTATTTTTAACATTAAAATATTTCTCTGGAAATATTAATTTCTCGGAATTGAAATTAATTGCAGACTTATTTAACAGAATAATAATTTATTCAATTAAATTCAAAAGTACCGGTTAACCGCAGTAAAGAGGGTTGGAGTGATCGACATTAGTAATTTATACAGTTTAAAAATGTGTACTTCATTTAATTACAGAAGAACTCAATGTAATTAAATTATCTTTCATATGTTTTTATAATTTTAATTGCCTTTCGGAGTTTTCATTAAATCGACAATATGGTTATTACAAAATTGAGACTTTTTCACATGAGAACATTTATTTCTTTTTTTTTTTCTTTGCATGACGAAATTTTTAAAAAATTATTTTTCGGATGTTCCTGAGACTTTTATTGCTTTTCTGAAATTCGATAAAACTGGCATTGTCTTTATCGGAAAACTGAGAATTTTTCACATATGAATATTTGTTTCCAATTTTTTTTTTCTTTTTGTGCAATGAAATATTTTTCGTTGTAATTACTTATGAAGGTTGTTAATTTATTGAAACTGTAAAAAAAAATGTTTAAAAAATGATAAAAATTGGAATAAATCTGAAAAAAATATTATGACACTCAGGACACTTTAATTTATCATATTTTTGTGTAACAATCCAATCGAAGGTCCTTTATTTAAGTCTGTTCTAAATGCTTCTTTACAATTCTCCCTAAAGAATCGTCTTTGAACCATTAAAAACGAGGAGCAAATAGATGGCTTGAAAAACGACCCTTCATATGCTTGAAAGGGTCAAAGTATGACCAACGAAAAGAGCGACGTACAGAAGTCGCCATAGCTCGAAGCTTCGCCTTTTCGAGAGCAAATGTATTAACCGGCTCGCGGAACTGTTGTTGAGGAGGAAGAGTGCACGAGGAATGGCGAGAGGAGTCTGAGAAGGAGATGGAGTGACTACGGAATACGTGAAAGAAAGCAATGAACTCGCCCAACTAAAATGGAGAGAAATATGCGGAACAGCGAAATTTACTGTGCGCGCACTGGGAGAAAAGTAGGAAAACGAGAAAGGTGCGCCTGGGAAAGAGGGGGATGGGGTTGCATCACCCTCGGAGAGTGAACGTGCCAGAGCTACCAGAGCTCTGTGCTCTGGATTCTCTCTCTCTCTCTCTTTCTCTCTGTACCATATAAAGCTATGTACGAGACGAAGTGCTGCGAACTCAGCGAGAAAGGCGAAAGAAAACGCTTAATGCGTTTTAAATAGTTTTTTTTAATCGCTGTTAATGCAGTCAACCCTTGTACTCCGAGGTAGGAGTGAGAGAAAGAGAGAGAGAGAGGGGTAACGGAGGAACTCTAATTACTCCTCCCGCAGTACGCGGTTCCATCTTTCAAAGCACTCCGGAACAGCCGACCACCCTGCCTCGCTTAACGCGTACATTATGTGTCAAATGCATATAACTATATATATATGAACGACATTACTGCGCAACGCAACCCGGGATACAGTTATTATACGGTCGATCCTGTAATTATCTCTGTGCTTTTTGCTGCTGTTGCACTTTTTTGCAATTTAACCGAATCGCTGATGATTACTTTAGTAATTTTTTTTATTAAAAAAAAAAACAAATTGAGTATTTGGGCACTCAGCTATGTAGCTGTTTAATGAAACTATTTTCAAATTTTTGTAAACTTAAAGTTTCGTCATTTTTTCGATGGACAAAAGTGGAAACTGACAAAATTGTTGATGTGTTTGAGAAATCAGAAAATAATTTTTTGAACGAGGAAAAAGTTGGGAAAGTTCGTATTTTACAAATTATATCAACGTACTCGAGACTTAATGACGAAAAAATTAACCAACCAACCCATAAAGTATCGGATAAATCGTAGTAATTTTTCTCTCAGTGTGTAATTATAATTGCCTTGGGTACACATTTCTAAATCCACAGAAACCATTTTGGGATAATTTTCAAAAAAATTGACAATTACATTGTCACAGTGCTTTCTCTCTTTTATTTATCACAGTCTACTCAGCACCGCTTGTGTGCAAGTACGTTTTATCACATTTGGCTTCCTCAAGAAGCTTCGTTATGTGATTAGTTACTTTTTAAATGTTACTTTTAACGCAAACGCGTCATCAGACATTTTTGGAAAAATTGAAAATCGCATAAGATCCGAACGACTGAACCAATTTTGCCCAAATTTAGTATCAATCATAGATCTATAATAGTTCATTCTTGTACCAATTTTCAGATCGATATCTCAAAATTTGTGAGAGCTAGAGCCTACAGAGAAATTTTTCAACAAAATAGAAAATCGCGTGAAATATGAACGACTGAACCGATTTCGCCCAAATTCAAAACCAATCATCAGTCTATAATAGTCCAACTTTGTACCAAATTTTAGCTCAATATCTCAAAAATTGCGATAGCTAGAGGGCATACAAATATTTCGAAACATTTTCCAAAAATTCAAAATCTAAAAACAAAAGCACTGCGTATATTTCACCAAAAATTGCAGAGGCCATAGGGCATCGAGCCCTCAACATGAGAACCAAATTTTAGCTTCATCACTCAACCCATTATCAACATAAGGCTTACACACACACACACATACACCCGGACATTTTTTCTAAATGTGATTTCTCGACGTTTTGGAGCATACTGAACACGTTTACATGAAAAATGTCACGAAAACAAAGCTTCTTGAGGAAGCAAAAAAAAAAAAGTCCAGTATAATACAACTAAAACCCCGAAGGTTCAACGAAACTATAGATTGTCTTCTAGTGTGAGTAAATATTGAATGATAATTGCATTGGGTATAGTAAGGCGCGTCATTACATGTACTCGGTGGTTGTTCACATGTGTAGGCTAATAACCGCACGACTATTTGATCGTTTATCCCCGTATCCCGTGGGACATAAACACACACACACACACACACACACACACACACACACACACACACACGCACAGACCGCTGCCAAGCCTCATCGCAGTGCCGTACTGGTACCGTTGGGAGGATAGTTTGTATGCTGCAAACTTGGAAACCATGTGAGGATAATTGCCACAGTACACAGAGGAAGGTTTTGGGAAGGAGTGAGTTGCAAATATGCAACGCGGCTAGAGATTGCAAGCCGCGTTCTCTTCATTACCTCGAGCCGCCCGACGATGCGCGCTTCTGCCTCGACATATCACAGGGCATTAGTGCATGCCTGATATGCCTACCCTAACCCCATTTATATATACATATATATCTGCAATCCGTATTACTACCCATGGCACTCTCAATTGACGCAGTCGCTAGACAAATTTCCTAATTTTCTATACTCAACCCCCTCAGTCCATCAGAACTTGATATGATATTACGTCATTGACGACGAAGCAAAACACATGTACAGAAACATACGGAGAGACCGGGGTTGGTTAAATCAAATCCTATTTTGTTTCCAATTTACTCAAAATCTCCACACAATACTGACAATCACGAAATTTCTTGGTTGACTCGTCAGGCGTAGGATCTGTTTATTTTATTTTATTTTTTTTTCTCGTTTTCTTCGATACCGAGGAAGGAGAATTTTTAAATTTTTTTTATTTATTATCAAAATATAACTTTGAGTATATTTTTTTTTTATTGTTCTTCTCCGATATATGTTAAGCTAATATTGTTTCTCTTAAATGCAGAATATTTTGAGTACTAATTGATAATTGGCACTGAATGGAAAATTGAAAAAAAATAACTGAATTTTTTATTTATTTGCTTTCCCAATTGACATAGAAATATAAATAGTTGAAAGCATGACTTAAAATTTTCTTTTCTTCCATTGTTCTCATGCGATAAATCAAGTATCTTCTTTTTTTATTTCGAATATTTTATAAGGACAATTGTAAAAATGAATTTGCTTTCAGAATCTACGATTTTGATTCAGGATGCCAAAGAGCTGCTTTCAAGTCAATTGACCCCGGTCTCCCAATGGAAACTGTAAACTGGAAACTCGAATCTAATAATGCAGCCAAGTCCCAATTCCATCGGCAGGATCAAGCCGTTGGCAACGAATATGAACTGTGGAGATGTAGAGGTGAATGGGTTGGATGGAGAGACCGTAGAACCAGGATAGAGGACATTCACCAGAGCTCGTTGAATAAGTAATACCCTAAAAGCGTTGGTTGAAGTTAAATTTTTTGAAAAACATAATTCGCTCTAAGTGCTCGCTGAAGAACCAGGACTGAAGTGGCTCCTAGCCCGGGCAATATATCTTAACCGAAAACTTTTTATCCTGAGCTTGATGCCTTTTATGCTAAACGATGAAGCAAACGCTGGAGTTAGAACGGATATATTGTTGATATTGCAGACCCTTCCTCCTTATTACAGACATTTCATTGTAACCACGTAAATAAACACTTTATAAAAGTCTGTGTTTTCATTCATTTTTTTCTTCGTGATATTTTGGTCGTCTATAAGAAAAACGAAATCTCACTTATCCTCTTTTGCTTCCTCATGGAGGAAGCTTTGTTTTCATGAATTTTTTTTTTATTTTCGAGTTCTTCATGTCAGCGTACTCAGAATGGTCCAAAAAATGTAAAATAATGAAGAAGCAATTTGCAAGGTTCTACTTTGCAGGTTTGTCTTATTAATGTAATTATGTGATTTTCTTTTGGTTGTTAAAAAAAAATAATACCGTTTCATAGAAAAGGCTAGTCGCTACTCAAAACGAGATGAAATATTTTCGCTAAAAATCCTAAATATTGGATATAAAAATGTAATAACAATTCCGCCATGAGTGCAAGGTAAGTTAAGGGAACGTCATACCTGGCGTTTCACGTCGTAATATAAAAATATCTCTCCCAGAGGCATTCTCAATGCAATAAAACATGTATACAGCAGGTATAGGAGGCTTGTCTGCTAACAGGAAACCTTCAGTGAACTCTAACGGACGTGTCCGGTGGTGCTATCATGGGATATCACAAATTAAACGGAAAGGAGAAGTTAAATAAGTGAAATGAAATCGACAAGCCAAGGTATATAGACAGACGTTACTATCTCGTGCGCTGCATGTGACTTCAAGACTACGATATTGACGTTTCAAATATAATTACATTTTTAAACGAACTACTGCAACAAAATTATTAACCAAACGATTTTCCTTTTTCTTTTGAAGCAGTTTGTAGGGCTTTTCGCACCAATTCAATCAAATCAAATTAGGGAAAAAAATGTTTGTAAATATTACTGTACAGTTTTATGCATTACGATAATAGTGATAAAGAATAATTTATATTAAAGCATTTGAGCTTCGCCTAGAGAACCATTAATGGTGACGAATTTTTAAACGAATTTTAAAACGTCTATTTAAATTAAAAAAATGGAAGTCAAGATTTCTTTTAATTGCAACTTTATTACTTTTCTCTTTTTCAAACTCCGTATGTGATGAGATGGTAATAAATGAGTTAGACATTTATCATAAAATGTAATGAACAGAACCAAGCACTCAGTTTCGTTAATAAACTATATCTAACGTATACCATATATTACTCTCAGCTTATCATCACCCAGATATTAGCATTACCGGGCCAGACCAATAAATAACCAAAGTTCGTGGCACGTGTTAATACGGCCTTACATTATACCGTTAGCTGGGCCACGACGTTCCCGAGCAACTTGTGAGAGCTCGTAGGTGTGCGTGTATGTGTGCGTGTGTACAGAAACGAGAAGCTGGTTGCGGGTTCACAGGGGCTGTCGAGACACAGAGGAGCTCCTGCATTACATCCTCCACCTTCTAGCACATCGCCCACTGAGACGCGGTATATTACACTCCTGCGGCCAGGACCAGGGAACCTCACCGCACACCTGACTCCTAATACCATTTCAACCTGTCCTTTCCTAGCTACTAGAGAAAATGAACCTTCAGCAATATCCTCTTATATATATTTATATGTGTATATATACATCTTTACTCAATGTAATGTCAATTATATTCTGTACGTAAATTCAGACAAATTTATTTTGAAGAATCTTGAAGATGTGACAGGAAAATAAATTCGACAAAATTCGTCGACGTCGTTGGGCTCGACTAACTCCTCGAGCGTTGTCGTAGGGAGCCGATTTTTTCAAACACAATTATTAATTATATTTATTACTCATTATACTGTCTATATTCTTGTACTAATCATTATTTTCAACAGCAAGATAGCATCGCCGAAACAAGACAAATTATCGACGAGCCTGAGTCAAGGCCAATTAAAGCTGCCAATTAGCTTGAAGAATTCTTTGGAATAGAGGTTTCGCAATTTTTTGGGTCCTCCAATCCTACCTCCTCTGTGATTGTCTTATAGATTAATTGAGCTAGTCGAAATTGAAGATTTAGTTTGTTAGTTTGTCTTAAAACTAAGTGACGACCATCTGGCAAAGAAATTATTAAATTAATTCGTCAAACAGAGATTCTATTATTATTATTAACTATTTACTGTCAAAAGAAAACCTTTTTCAAAGAATTTTTGAACATGAAAATATATGGCTTTAGCCGGTTAATTCCAAGGTGCTGTTCCATAGGAATATTTATCCACCAAAGATTTTGAAATTCTTGTTTAAAATATTGTAATGAGAATCCAAACCATTCTGTATTTTTCCACTTTTCTCGAACCTTCTGCCCTCGACGCAAAACGGTATATTTCCATAATTGTACCGGTCTAAGAAAAACTTCGTCAAGCATATCATTTTTCTTTCAACTCAACGATAAAATATACTGAATCGTACATTAATGGATAGATAAAAATGATCCATCTTTCTTCTGCTAAAAATTACATGATTATAAAAGCGAGAAACAGACATGAGTAATTATCCGTTGAATCATAAATTTGCAATTTCTTTATTCCTGTAAATCTTTTTCCAGGCGTTTTTGGCTATTGGTCATAGAGTGATGATTTATTCAGCCAAGATTAAAGCGAATTATCGAGAAAGGCCAGATATTTTGTTGCTATTTGACACCCGGAAGACGTTTTATTTAAATTATTTTCCACCAGTGGCTTTAATTAACTTTTCTCATTTATATTTTCTCCCGTTCCGTGAGTCTTTGTCCTCGTTATTTTCTCAATGAAATTCCAGTCGCGCTGCTCAATATTTCTGACGCAGTGAGAGAGCGAGGTGAGGCGCGCAAGGATCTTTCAATACGAGACGAGAAACGTGACTACACTTTTAAAAGTCCTCCTCCTCGATGAAGGAGTCGGAGGAGGAGGAGGAGGAGGATGTCGAAGCATAGCCTCTGTACACCAGGTTCATTCTCTCACGCGCTCTCCTCGTTTCTCTTCTCTTATTTTCTCCTCTTCCTCCACATCCCTTTTTTTCTTTTATCTTCTTTCACCCTCGTGCATTTCCTTAATTACTTTATGGGAAATCCTCGCGGGGGCTTTTCGACTGGCGAGCCACAGAGGCTCTCTCATCTACGTTGTCGTCTTTTCCCACCTCTCTCACTCTCTGGAACAAGAGCCCTCGCCGCTGTGACTGCAGCTGGTTTCTGGAGACACGCGCCAGATCTGGTGTACCACCACCTGACGCCTCTTCTCCTTATGGTGGGTTGCGGCCAAGCAGCCTTCCCCAATCAACAACCAGGAACAGAGAGGAACCTCTCACCCTTCCCTACTTCTGACGTTGTATTAAGGCCGGAGAATCTACAGAAGTCGTTTCTAACAATGAGATACTGTAACTGCCGCCAAACCAGCAGGCTTACCCTTCGTACTACCAAGGTATACCACAGCAGAGATAGACAGAGGGTATCGTTTGCAGGAGACCGGGGCAAAATAGAATTTTCGAAAATAAAAAAAAAACCCGGTTACTGCCGGAATGCATGGTATCACGAGATGACTGCATTAACGCTGTGAAAGATACGTAGTGATTACCAATCATGGGTAGTGCGAACCGTCTATTTATGAATTGAAAAATAGCTGATTTTTACTCATTTTGTTTTCTCTTTTATTTTATTTTTTTGAGGATTGGCAGAAGAATGGATTGTTAATCATACATTGAACTATTTTTAAATCAATTTTTTTGCTAGATGTATTAGAGCTTTCAGACAGTAGGTTTTGTCTCAGATTCAGTAGGTTCTGTTCGTGGTATAACTAATCAGTTAGGTATCTGCTTGGTTTGCTGTACAATATAAACCTTTATTGCTTTGTTCGTGAGTACTTTTAATGCTGTTATTGTTGTTTCATTTGCAGCTCCCCAAGCGAGAATTTCGTATTTCAACACTGACAGAAACAGTGCGTGAAGTACCATGGATTTGTGTGAATATTTTTTGCTTAGTTTTCGAAAGATGAACCACACATTTTTACATGGGTCAGGCTTCCCACTTTGCCCCGGTCTTCCATACAGCTCGTGCTATAGCTAGAAGCAGCATTACTTGAAAGAGGAGGACACACTCGCACGCCCTTCTATAATACAGAGTCACAAGGAATTTCGTTGGTTCATTCGCAGAGCTTTCCCTCTCATTCTTACTCTCCCACTGCTTTTCAAGGACCTTCGTACACAGTAAAGCTGCTATACACCCTCTTAGTTTTTTCCCCCCTTCTTTGGAGAATTCGCGAGAAGCCAAAACGACAATTTCCAAGAAACCAACCAAGACAGGTTCCTCTTTTCGCCTTATTTCTTGGTAGGGAACCACCAGCCATTATGGACCGCACGTGCCTCCAAATGGACTGGAAAGTTGAGCTTACCTTTTTTTTTTTTCTTATAGACACTAACAGACTTCTTACAGACTCTCATCATCATCATTCCCTTCTTAGAATCGACAATCATTTACCAAAATCCCAGAGAGTCGTAATTCATTACATCCCAACAGAGAATAAAGGATCAAAAAAATTGTTTGAAATTTAATAGGATGCTCGTTGTGACGAAGAAGGTTGAAGGAGCTTTTGAAGGAAAAGCTACGCTGTCGTATCGATTTTCCTCTCAATACCAGCCGCGGCATCTCATTTGCTCTCGTTTTCTCTCTCCCTCTTGGTTTCCACTTCTCGTACGACAACTTATCGGCGTAACTTTTACATTTTCCATTATACCGAGGGAATATCTGTTATCCTGAACTGAAACAAGCTCGATTAGCTTCTCGATATTGGTAGTAAAAAAAAAATGAAAAAAAATGAAAAAAAAAAAAAAAGAATGCCTGCCAGGAAGAATAACGCTTGGGAAAACTCAGCCTCAATTTAAACTGCATAATTAGAGTCTACGGTGGAGCGAAAAGAAAATTACGCTTTTACTTTTATTTAGAACGTGCGATAGTAGACGACGGACTTTTATTCACCAGGAGAACACGGTAAGTGGTTTCTCTTGCCAAGCATCGCGCTGATCACTTGGCCTGGGCCTTTACGATTTCTCTACCCCCACAACACGACACTTGGCAACCAATGACTTGGCGCCCGAGAGACAATCTTTTGATCAGCCACAAAGATTGCGATAACCTCGGAAACACCAGGAATACGATATAGCGCGTACGATATTTTCGTGATAAAAAAAAGACCTCTCACGATTATTCCTACACATTGTCCTTACATTTATTGGCTAATAGTATATTTCAACTTTACTCGTCTGGTTCTTTTGCTTATTCGCGTTAGATCAATTTCTATATTTAATTACAGATTTTTAAGCTACATTTCATTATTGCTTCCTCGTAGAGGAAGCTTTCTTTTCGTGAACATTTTTTTTCTCGAGGTTTTCATCAAAATGGTCCAAAACGTCGTGAAACATTATTTAGAAAAAATGGATGGATGAGCATGTGTGTGTGTGGAACGGAATCTTACCAACCGGGCTAAAATTTGCCACACAGTTTGCAATTTTTGAAAAATTTCTGTACGCCCTCTCTGCTGAAAATTTGTTAGACAAATAAAGGTATGTTAAAAGAGCAATATTTCAACAACATAGTAAATAGATTTGGAAAAAAATTGCTCACAATATTGCTATATTCCAAATGAATATTAATATAATACTTTGTAAATAATTACGTCGCTACGTGAGCAGGAAATTGAATATTTGCCTCGTATAGTTCTATACATCTCGGTCGTCCAATATACAAGTGACATCTATATGTACTTAGTTCTACTGTAATAATTTCATGACTAACAATATTAAATTTTATGCGTCTGGAGAAAATACTAATTTTCTTGAGTGACATTACGTTAGTTTCTATATTGAATTACTTATTATTAGCAGTATTCCATTAATCCGCTGTCCCCCAGCTGTATTCCATAATTCGTGTTATTATATTAAATAGTTATATCTGAACCTGATACATATTAAGTGAGATTTAATTTTGTATTAATATATGTCTATTAAATACGTGAACTCAGTAAAAAAAAAAAAAAAAAAAAGCTTTGCTCTAGAAACTGGATTAAATCATTTTTATTATGCAAATGGAAAAAAAAAAAACGATGGTAACTAAATTCTAACATTTAGCCAATCGTTGCCACACACGTCAAGCTCAACGCGAATTTCAAATATCGTATATTGCCCCCGTGGTATTTTATATTTATTTAAATCCAGAGAAAAAAAAAATAGAGAATTTTCCGGAGAGAAATATACATTGCCGATACGAAAACTCACGATTCACATGATAAATTCATAACCCTCTGTTCTATGTCTCATTAAAAGTAACCATCAAGTGTCTCTTGTCACTGTCTCTGACTCGGAGTCAACTGCTGTAGCATTTCCGTGTCATGCAATTACTACTAACACACATCCGATCATGCTAAAATGGGAGACAATCATAATTCTATGCATGCTTGAAAAATGTGCTATTTTTTAAAAGCTGTGCTCAAGCATTTGGTTATCGACAAATAAAGCTGGAAAAAGCCCTCTGCCTCGACTCTGTGGTGGATTTTGAGATTGATATGAGCTGCAAACAGCAGCGTTGGCATTGGTGGTGGTCAAGGGGAAAAAAAAAGACATGGACAAAAAAAAAGCAGAAATTCTTATTAACAACAAAATGTTGTACAAAGAAAATCGGATTTATCTAATTACAAGACATTTGTTTCAATAAAATTGAATATATTTGACCGTCAGTATAATCAGTAAATTAATACCAATATTCAAATATACTTAATTTCATTGAAAATATTTATCCGCAAGTAATGAGGGAATCGATAAGGAAAAAAGGTGCGAATAGAAAGAAAAAAGAGATTCACCACAAACGGAGAAAAAAAAACCTTGGCTGTGATAACCATGTGGTTGATTACATATGCGTCAGACGATTAAGGGTCTGCCAGAAAAAAACGAAAATTATTTTCAAAGAGTTCTATTTTTCATTTGAGTCAACCGATAAATGAGGCATTCTTTGAGCCACTTTTTTATGTGTAATATATTTTTTTTTTTCACTGAATTACGCCACTTTTTATTTTGCTCTTCATTTTATATAACATACAGCATGGAAAGAATCTACAGAAAAATTGGCAAAGTGGGCAAAATATATTTGGAGGGATAAAAAAAGTTTTTTCAAACATATTGATAAAGTGTTGATTTTCAACACTGACAGAAAAAGGTTTCATTCCAGTTCTTAAAATGAATACATAAATTTCGTGTTTATTAATTGGCTGGAATTTAAGAAAAAAAATACTACTTTATGAAAATAATTTTTTTTCTGTCTCAATGTTGATTCGTTAAAGCAATCAAACTATTGTAAAACCACCCAATTGTACGTGGCTGTTTAAATAACTAAGTTAGCATAATCAATGAATCCTCCGACGCAAAATATAATTGCAACAGCTTTTGATTATCCTAAACCAAAGTTCTTTTTTATTTATTTATTTTTTTTTGAGGCACGCGTTTTGATAAATGATTCTTTAAGGATTGCAAACTTATTGCTCTCTCTCTCTTACCACCACCATTGTCAGTATTTGGTTGGTCGCTGTCATACGCCTGGATCTCCATCGTTCTCAGCAGCTTCGTGGTAGCGGACGGAGTTGTTGTAGGCGTTCCTGCACAACAAACACCACATACCGCGTCCATCAAACTAAGCGTAAGAAACACGTTTTTTCTTTTTTTTTTTTTTTTTTTTTTTTTTTGCGACAAGCCAGCTAATTAATTGAGCGATAATATCACACAACTGGGAGTAAAGATAATCATGGCTCTTAATAACTATAGACACTCAATTAGTAATATAGTAATATTGAATTGTTTGAAGTTGGCAATGAGAGAAGCAGCAGTATCTCTATGTTACTTCTATCAATCAAGCCCTTGAGGCTCCAACTCCTGGCGTTTCTGTCTCTCGAAGCTCGTCTCGCTGTATCTCAAACTTCATCTTTGCTAATGCGCTTACACTATATTAAGCTTCTAACTCTCTGCTACTCACTCTCTCACACACACACTCTCACACTTCCTGTCTCTCTCTCTCTGGCGCACGACAGGACACTGCAGCATATTATGAAGTCAGACGTCACTCTATTCAATACTCCACTGAGGATATAATAGGTAGAAGGATATCGGATAATGCATGTAACGCAATAATATCATTTCACTCGAATTATTATAGGTTGAACATTAAAGCATATTTAAACATATTTGAATAATTAAATACATTTTACCAGCTTGTAAAAAAATGTCTTCTATTTTATTTATTATTTCAAACAAGAATTCGAAAAATTATTACAATTATTACAAATTATTATTGTAATAATTGTATTTCTCGAAGATTTAGATTATTTTAAGTATGTTGGCATTAAAATCTCGGGAAAAAAAAAAATTCACGAAAACAGAGCATCCTCTATGAGGAAGCAAAAATCTTGTAACTTAACTTCATTTTCTCTATTAAATTTAACGTAGCTACTGATGAATGAAATTTTCATTGACAAATGAATTTGCAAGTATTTTTAACGGTGATTCTTTTTTTTTTATTTCTCATGGAAGAAGCTTTATTTTCATGTTTTTTTTCCAGATTTTCATGTCAGAACACTCAGAATGGTCTAAAACGTAAAGCTCGTGAACTATTCAACCGAATCATGTCGAATTTTTGTGGTGCCCATAAAACACTCCAATCTTTCCAAATCCAAATTCCATCTGTACTTGAAACTCTTCACTAAAATCCTAATAAAATCTGCAATTGAAATTCGTTTTTTTCGTAAAATCCTAATTTCTTCTGGAATCATTATCACGGAAGCGAAAATTGATCCACGTAATTTGTCAAATAGGAGGATGAATGACGAGCGAAAAAAAGAAAAAAAAAAAAGAAAAAAATATGCTGATTCAACGCGCAATGTTCTGCTTAGCAAACATTTACCATTTTTTTAATTTTGTGGCAATTAGGGCTTGCTTAAACGGCTGGATCGTTTCGCAAAGCACTATATAACGTTTTGATAGTCATTGGCACGGGCTCTACGTAACATTCATGATGGATTTTAAAGGCGTAATATGATGTAGGCGCCCGTAAAGCCGTTAAAATCGTTATTGGAGATAACGCGAGATGGAACTTGCGCATATACTTCGGGTTACCGACAACAATAACCCACTTTGGTACTTAATTGGACGTTAATATAAACACAGATTCGACGAGAAAGCCGCGCATCAACGGGCGTAAATACGTTAAGTACACGGTTACTACGTATACCCGCTATACGTATTACTACCCTAGTCGGTACCACAGGCGAACCCCCGCCCCCCCCCCCCTTCCCACCATTCCCCTCCTGTCCGCCAGACCAAACCCCTGAGAGTAACACGAACATGGTGAACGAAGGAGAGGGTTTTGGGGGGAGGGGGGGTGGAGAACGTAGTTAAACGGATTTGGACCACGCGTCGGATTTGCTATGCGGCGAGTTAACGGTGAACCACACCAACTTTAAATATTAGAGTAACGGTGAACCCTATGCTTGCGCTACAGGTACATGCACACTCGTTGAAGGACGACTATACGAACTGCCAAGGTATAACTTTCGCAGTATAACACCATTTCCATCGTGCGAACCCGAGCAAATACAATCAGGGTTGATTGTCGGATCGTCTTTACACAAATATATATTTTTTTTTAATCTCAACTGTCGCTGTAAAAAGATGTATGAAAGATTTTTAATACTTAATTTTTTTGGGAGTTTTTATTCATGAAGTGGTACATTAAATACGATACGAGGTAGTTCTTGGCCAACTCGGTAAGCTCGAATTCGCTTCATAATTTTTTATATTCTGTATGCTTGAAAAAAAAGACACTTTTTTGAAACTTTTTTTTTTTATTGATATTCTTGATTAATATTTTTTTGCCGCGATTTGAAAGTTTGAATTTTCTTTTTTTTTTAAGATGTTACAAAAAAAGCGTTTGAAAAATGGAAGATGAAACGTCAGTTCATGGCCGATAAATGCATTCCCGGTGTGAAGAAGTCTCAGCTTTATATTTTTTAATATATATATATTTATTCGACATCGAATCGCAACAAAGTACTTAAAATAAACGTTAAAGTTCGAAATTACAGTACTTTTAAATGAAATTTTCGCATAAAAAATGTTTACTGCATCGTTGTTTATAAATTAATACTTTTTAAAAAGTACTGTAAACTTGAAGTAGATTTTTCTTCACTGTTACGGGCGAAGAATTCATGTTAAATCGATAGAATCGTGACACTCACTTTTTAATTTTATGTTCACCGTTTAGTATACCGTAGTGCGACATTAAAAAAAAATCATTTTCAAATTGCGTTTTTGTAATTGGTATAAACAGCTCGTAACAATGAGCTATTTTAGTAACCAAACAATTGTAAAAAAAAAAAAAAGAAACAAATAAAAAGAAAAAACCACATGCAATAGTTGAAGCAATTCCACGGGGAGAGTCATATCGATTGCTGTGTGACACATACACTGCACTTACCCTTTAGACATCGGTGCAGTCTCACTCAATTTCTCTCTCTAGCTCTCTCTCTCTCTCTTTAGCAATACTCGCTCTCTTTCTGTCTCCCTCTTTCGCAAACTAATCGAGATACGTGTACATTCAATTTGCCTAGACTAATTAATTCCTTGTGCACACTTACCGATGATAGGAAGTAGTTACACGAGAACCTTCACGTAAAGTTACGTTATATTGAATTAACGTCAAAGCTCGATATATGCACGTAGTTTTGCTACGTGTCTTGCAACAGATACGAGATGAAACGATTTTTTTTTTTACGTCTAAAAAGCTTTTTTCATGTATGGAGCAAAACAGGTCAAGTCGGCCACCCCAATTTTTAATGTCAATAAAACGTCCTCAGATTTCTTCAGGATGTTGGTCTAGTTGAAGAAAAAATGTAGGATTTTTTTCAGATTTTTTTGTTGCATATTCCAGCCATTGAAAATCGGTGAAAATAATCATTGTTTATTTTTGAACGCCAATACTACGGCTCGCAAAAAAAATTTGGATTTTCAGCGTATTTTTCAACATTTTTTTGTAAAATTCTCCGATTTCATTTTATGCTATTTTTCAATTAAATAAAGTTGCCATTTTCTTCCCCTCCGAAACGGCATTTCCGATTTAGCTTAAATTTTCACATTTTGTTCGTTTAAATGCCTTCTAGGAGAAGAGCTGTAACTCTGGAGCGAATTTGTCGTCTATCTCGCCAATTTTTCCTGAGATTCTAGATATTTCAAAGAAGAAATTGTGCAGATTTCAGTTAAATCGGAAATGCCGTTTCGGAGGGAAATAAGTGGCAACTTTATTTAATTGAAAAATAGCATAAAATAAAATCGGAGAATTTTACATAAAAATGTTGTTGAAAAATATGCTGAAAATCCAAAATTTGATGCTGTTATGATTTTTTTTGTGTGAACCGTAGTATTGGCGTTAAAAAATAAACAATGATTGTTTTCGGAAATTTTTAATAACTGGAATATGCAACAAAAGATCTGAAAAAATTCCTACGTTTTTTCGTCAACCATACCAACATCCTGAATAAATTTGAGTACGTTTTGTTGATGAGTTTTTCCTCATACAGTGCAGTGTTTAAGAGTTTAAGAAACTGGAGTCAGATAAAAATCACTGATATTCTAATGCTAAAATACTGCAGACTTATAACAGTAATTTAAATATATTTTTTAAACACATTACAGATTCATAAATTTAAAGAAGAAACAAAAAACGCTGCACTCGTGCTAAAAAGATAAATCTTACGGATAACTGATAAATTTTCTAAGAATATTTGAATTACTGAAAGTGTGCGAAATGTAAACATTATTTTTCCTCTTTTTAATGTTCCCTTAACATAGACCAAAACTTTGGCCTTTGGGGTAAATTTCTTCAAACATTCAAAAGTACATAATTAAAAAAAAAAGTAATAACATCATCAACCAAACAAGTGAAATATAGCTCAACAATTTTTTTCAATCCAACTGACGCTCAATAAATAATGTACAAAATGAATACTAACCAGGATAATAGGCAAACTCGCAAGGTATGCGATAATCTGTCATTGGTATTTCGAGTGTGCACTTGATATTGGCGAAGGGTGACAAATCCTCGTCGTCCAATGCTATTCTCATGATAATATCGTACTTTCCGTCGTCGCGCTTCGTAATCTCGGGTTTCGTTGTACCGTTCATTGAGACATCGCTGCAAAAAAAAAAACGGCAAAAATGTGGGTCACTGGGTATTACAATTTTTCAAAGTGCTTCTTTTCACGACATTTCCATGGACACTAAATGGCTGAGCTTGTAATGCGCACTGTTGTCGGCGTAATAAAAAAAAAAGATAAAAAAGAAAAAAAAAAAAAAAACAGAAAGAAAAAACTACAGTAGCAAGAAAAAGTCGACTCTCGCAATGTGTTGCACTGTGGCACGAAATATGCACCGGGTGCATTTGGCTCTTTGTAATGGAACGCTTACTTGATGGAAATATCCATTACGGGTTGAGGATAAAGTCCCTCTGCTTGACAAGTCACATCCACACCGTCAACCTCATCGTCTTTTGTCTTTTTGTGCAGCAGCTCGAATTTCTCGTCGATTGCTGAAAAAAGAAAAATAAGAACTTATTTATTTTTACGTTTCAAATGTTACGTCACGTTGCATATTCGTTTTTTACAGATCTTTAAACTTAACTGTAAAAAAAGAAAAAAAAAAAGAAGAAACGTGTTTTTGATTAACACAAATTTTTCTAGTCTGTAGTTTTGCAGAAAAAACTTGTCTTAAGTCTTAACCAACGGGGAGTTTTAATAAATCTTGAAATTCGTAAGTTACTTGAATTTCATAAATAGTAGATTTTCCTGGTATATTATAAGAATTTTCAACGTTTTTAAGTGCTCAATTGTACTTTTTAGTATAGCAATTAAACTTTTCCTGTATGATACTTGTTATTATTCCGTTGGATATTTCAACGTTCACAAGTACGCGTGAATTTTATATTAAGAGACCGTTTGTTCTCGTCCGTCCTATCAACGGACTGTAAAAACAGCCGTTTATACCGCTCGCCTGAAATAAAAGTCAGTGACATAAAAAAAAAAGAAGAAAAAAAAAAAAAAAAAAAAGAAGTAGAGTACACAGGAAAACGCGAGCTGACGGCACGACGCTACGACTGCGCAAAGTTTATGGAAGCTTTCAGAATACGTTCTTGGTAATGCAGTGGAGACTATTTCATGCGACACGAGAGCGAGAGAGTGAGAAAGATAAACCATATAACAGACGATATATTACTTGGTGTTACCGTAGTACGGAAAAGTTTCAACATATTGCACAGTTACGTTTGCACCGAGACAAGGACGAAAAAAAAAATAAAATGTATATGAAATACGGCTTGATGTATGGGTGACGTGATAGATAAATTTAGAGATGTCTCCTAAGTCTTTTGTATCGGAAATTGCGGCGGAGAATGTTTTTTTTCTTTTTTTTTTTTTTACCAAATCATAAATGCGACTTTCAGAAAGTCGTGTCTTGTTCTTTTCGAATATTGCACCAACGCTAGTTTTTTATGAGTTCTGGCTCCAAGTGGAACTGGTATGGTACTCGCTTCCCGGGCTCGTGCAACCAAATTCACAACCCTTTCGTCAAAAGTCCGCTTTTTTGCCACTGTTATAAGGCATTGTACACCGATCGGACCACCTTTTACTATGACCATTTTCGATATAGTTGATTATTTTTTTAGTCATTCACCAGAATGGATTGAGCATCCTGCATTTTTTTTTCAAATTTTTCATCGCATTTTTCGCACACTTGTGAATTTCGAAAAATTGCGTTTAAAAGCTTTCGACTGCACGTATCTTCTTGGTTGTAAATCGTAAAAAAACGCGTATAAAAGTTTCTCATTTTGAAGTTTACTTCTATGCAAATTTATTTCAAAAATTCTTCAACTCCTCCGAAGCACTTATTTTTAATTATTAAATATAAAAATCGTTTTTTTTTTTTAACTTGGACAATTTATATTTTTTTTGTAAAAAATAAAAATTTTAAGCCTAGGCTTAAAATGTTCGGCTTAATTAGTAATATTTTAGAGATTTTTTAAGGAAAAAATATAAAGTGTCCAAGTTTTTGAAAAAACGATTTTTGTGTTTAATTATTAAAAATAAATGCTTCGGAGGTGTTGGAGAATTTTTGAAATAAATTTGCATAAACGTAAAAATCAAAATGAGAAAATTCTATATACGTTTTTTTACGATTTATATCGAGTTGTATTTTTACGATAAATCTCCAAGATTTTATAGATCCCACGGGAAGTAGGACCAACTTTTTTTCGAAATTTTGTGAGAGTTTAAAAAATAAATAAAAAAGGAAAACGCTTATAAAATTTCGATAAAAAGATTGTCCCACTTTGGGATAAAAAATTGTCAGTGGGACAATTTTTTTATCTATTTTAACGAGAGTTTTAATGTTTTTTCTAATTTTTCAAACTCTCATTAAAAAATATTAAAAAATATATCGTACTCCCAATTTTCTTATCCCAAAGTGGGACAATTTTCTTCCGATTTTTTATGAGAGTTACAATATTTAATTTAATTTTTAAACTCTCATAAAGAATCGAAAAAAAGAGATCGTTCCACTTCGCGTCTATAATGTTTGTCTTTATGAGTAGTAATTTAGACACTTTTTCAGAAAAAATAAAAACTGTCCAATTTTTTGGAGAATCGAATTTCAAGTTAATTAAAAATGAATGCTTCGAACGAATTGAAGAATTAAAAAAAATAAATGTACATTAAAGTATGCTTCAAAATGAAAAACTTTAATGGAGGTTTGCATTCGAAAGTATTTAAGCGCAATTTTTCGAAATTCACAAGTGCTCGAAAAATACGATGAAAAATTAGCAAAAAAAAAATTGAGCATGCTCCATCAATTGAAGTGAATGATTAAAAAAATAATCAACAAAATCGACGATGGTCCTTGTAAAAGGTGGTCCGATCGGTGTATAATGATTATACCCCACATATAACAAATTAACTATTTAAAAATGAATATATACTTACAGTAAACGAGCATTGGAGCTTCGGCATTGGCTTCCGTGTCTTTATAGTTGAAAACCATGCATTTGTAGATGCCGCTAAGGGTTATATTTGGATTATTAAACTTCATGGCTCGATACATCTTGAAGGGATCGTCGCTGACTTTGTAGCCGACATCGATGTGCGTTGAGCTTGGATCGGCCGCGGGTTCACGTCCAACGTGCCACATATACACGAGATCATTGTTCTGCCACCATTTAACAACGAGGCCGTCGGTCGATGAGTTGCCAAGATCATAGTCGCAGTCCAGTATCACGTAGTCCAATTCGCCCTCTCTCACCAGTTCCGGTACGTTTATACTATTTATAGTCAACTGCCTCGATTCTGCAACAATGCAAATTAACCGATTGGCAAAATTAACAATCTCGTGCGGTAAACCGGTAATAATAATTGTATCGTCTACTATTGCAACCTCTGTGCCCGGTTATATGAGTTAAACAATGAAGAGGCTGGCCCCCATTGCTTCGACAATTAATGTTGGGGGAACTCAACAATGCAGCAGGTGCACGTCTATGCTATATATAATTGCATATCTCGTCTTGCATCCCATACACATGCAATATACTGGGCACAGTTGGTTGGGGTAATCATCATGGATAAAAGTTATTTTGGCTGAAAAATTTGGAGCTTGAGAAAGTGCACCGAAAATTTGAAATGAAAGAAAAAATTAATTTGCTTCATTAAAATATACATTCAAAATTAATAATTTAATTAAGAATTAATTTTTTTTTAAATCATATTTATGTGGATGAATTTTATTTTTATGTAATATTTTGTATCATACATTTTGTAGTCTAAATTAAAAGCAATAAGGTAATTTAATACACAATTGAGTTATTAAGATAAAATGATATTAATCATTTTTATAAACATCCTGCTTCAATTTTATTTTTAATTTCATTCCTTGCTATTTGCTATAAACATGCAATATACTGGGCACAGTTGGTTGGGGTAATCATCCTGGATAAAAGTTATTTTGGCTGAAAAATTGGGAGCTTGAGAAAGTGCACCGAAAATTTGAAACGAAAGAAAAAATTAATTTGCTTAATTATAATATATATTCAAAATTAATAATTTAATTAAGAATTAATTTTTTTTTAATCATATTTATGTGGATGAGTTTTATTTTTATGTAATATTTTGTATCATACATTTTGTAATCTAAATTAAAAGCAATAAGGTAATTTAATACACAATTGAGTTATTAAGATAAAATGATATTAATCATTTTTATAAACATCCTGCTTCAATTTTATTTTTAATTTCATTCCTTGCTATTTTTATTATAATTGCATATCTCGTCTTGCATCCCATAAACATGCAATATACTGGGCACAGTTGGTTGGGGTAATCATCATGGATAAAAGTTATTTTGGCTGAAAAATTTGGAGCTTGAGAAAGTGCACTGAAAATTTGAAACGAAAGAAAAAATTAATTTGCTTAATTATAATATATATTCAAAATTAATCATTTAATTAAGAATTAATTTTTTTTTAATCATATTTATGTGGATGAATTTTATTTTTATGTAATATTTTGTATCATACATTTTGTAATCTAAATTAAAAGCAATAAGGTAATTTAATACAGAATTGAGTTATTAAGATAAAATGATATTAATCATTTTTATAAACATCCTGCTTCAATTTTATTTTTAATTTCATCCCTTGCTATTTTTATTTATTTTTTTTTTTTCGTTTAAAAAATGTAAATTTTGTATTGAAGATTTTAAGAATTCATCTATCGACGATAAAAAGATTGCAGTTTTCAACGAGATCGCCTCGAAATATACGAATTTTTTCGTGACACGATCGTTTTCCGGTCTCCTGTGCTCCGAACCGACTAAATTATGTATTCGAACAACGGGTGAGTAAAAAATGCAATAAAGAATTTTCGTTTAACCAGCTCGTGTCGTTCGGACAATTTTATTTATACATTTTTGTTTTTTTTTTTTTTTTTTTTTTTTTTTTTCGTCTTCTTTTTTTTTACTTTTTCATCAAGCTCGTTGGATGCGTATGCTGTCGCCTCTCATAGATACCAGTCACGAAATTGGCTGGACCTCTGGCTCGACGTTATAACCAGCAACCATTGACCACCCTCTGTTGCTTCTGCTCTACTGTTATATGCTGCATATAGAGCATCAAGCATTACGTATTCTCTCATTTCCACCTACACAGATGCATTCTATATAACACGGCCTCACCATACAGTATCAACTACAATGAATGCAGAGCATATGGGGCATTCCATGGTAATTCATATGCAGGATGGAATCCGTTGACTGCCTTCAATTTCTTAATATTACGATATTACTAAAAGGAACATTTGTACATTTTACTACATTTTTTCTAATTTAAGCAGTTCTTAATTTATTTGAAAAAAAAAAAACAGTGAATTAATTTATAGCAAAAATTATAACTTCCATTAAAAAAATGTCGAAATAAATAATATGGTCAATCATTAAAAATTGAGAAAAAAAAAAAAAGTCATGAAAATTCAGTATTGAAAACTCAAAATTTTAAGCATCGATGCTTCATATTGAAAAATAAATCTCAGTGTGCGTGCTTGATAAAACAGCACGATATGATTTATCAATATACGTACAATTTTTGTATTATACTGCACGATGAATAAATTGAATTTTTTTTTTTTTTTTGTCAAATACATGTTTTTAATTCAATATTTTGTAATTGTGTATTTACTTATTTTGTAAATAAATGAAGGACCCAAAATCTAATAGAAATCACAGATGTATTTTGCATTGATAAGAATGTTTTTAAAAAATATATATTTTGGCTTTTGAAGAAGAACGGGTTTGATCCCAAGTGAATTATCATGAAATGGCCTGTATCCATGTGTAGCAGCAGACTCTTGTCTCGTACCATTACTGGTCATGTAGGGAAGGGGGGAGGGGGGGGCGAAACACCCTAGCTTGCATTATATACACGCTTTCCCCTACACATGCCCAAGTGCGACAAATGTATGCCCGAGAATTTCGCGAGGTATTGTGAAATATGTAAAATACACACTACATATCGGTAGTTGTACACTCATAGCACGTCATTATAATAGTACATATATATATATGAAAGTGGCTACGAATTCAATGAACGTACGCGGCGCGTGATTGTAGTTCGGGATTAATGTACCGCAATCGACCGTCATCCCTGCAATAATGGCTTAATTACGAGAACAGTGAAGGGTATAATAGTAGATTACTGGTCATTCATCAAATCATTTTTCTCTTCATCAATTAATTGCTCTCAACCGAAAAATCCATTAAATCTCAACGATTGCGTAATCAGAGATTTAAAAAAAAAACACATTATTTTCACATAATTCGTCAAAATTGTTTCTAAGAATTTTAAAAAAGCTTAAAGTTACGATAATAATAATAATAATAATAATAACAACAATATAGTGTATTTCAATTATAATATAATAATTTTTATTTAATTATGCTGGATTTACCCTAAATGTTCTTATGTTTCTTTAAAAGTTCCATCAGTTTCGATTCCTGATGAAATTTTACGTAGGGTAATCCAGCCAATGGATGAACACCTACCAATCTAAGTAATCTAAGTCTGTGCTTAGAAATCTTTAAACGAACATTCCCAAAGTTTATTTTTCCATTTGAAGACGACACTGACGTTTCAATTTTTTATCATTTAGCTATAATAGCACCTCCAACTTTAGTTACAGGATACTTTAATGCAGGAGAACTATGAGCAGCTGATTGATAGTTTTAAAATAAGTTTTTCGAAGAAAAACGGTCGAAACTTTCCACGAAAAGTGTTAAATAGTAAAATTGAAGTTCCAAAGTTTATTTTGTGATCCTGTGAAACCGGTTTTAGCTGCTCAAACGTGTTTGTTTTGGGATGTTCAGACATTGGGTTGAATATTCAGAGTGAATCCAATGAATGAACGGCCGTTCATTTAAATATTAAAAATATTTAAAACCTTTAAAACCTTTAAATACGATTAAAGGGATCAAAGAATAGACAGGCAATGACAAAAACTAATAAGAATATGATAAATAGAACTAAAAAAATTAAAAGTAATAATTACGCAAGTGCCAAGAAGTAAAAGAAAATAAAGAACAAGAACTAATAGCGAAAAAAAAATGAACACTGATAAAGTTGATGCTGAACCCATCAATCAGTAAAAAAGCCAAATGAAAAAAATAAAAAAAGCACTGGCTAAAAAAAGCTCCAAACAGTGAGAAAGAACAACAAGACTGGCAAAATATAGTATTTAAATTCCGTTCACTTATTGTAAACTTTGTAATAGCGTTATTACCTTATGTAAGAAGAAGTCTATTAATTTTTAAATATATACTTATTTATGCAATCGTTCATTAATAAAACCTACCGGTATTTCTTCAATTTTACGTTCGTGTTGAATTGATCTTCATTATCTGAATTCCATCTGTTCATTCATTGGCCTAAGTCATTGAGCGGTGTTCATTCACTGGGTTTTTGTCGTACCTTCACAAAATACGTCTTTTGTCATATTGCCTTGAATGGTAATCGAATATTATGACTGTAATGGCTTGTTAGGGATCTAACTTATCAAAAAGGACTGTAATATGTGAGCTTATTTACCTACTAATACATTTGTACCTGTACAAATATGAAATCTTGCTAACCGTTCGTTCATTACTTCAAATCTGTTCATATTTAATGATTGGCAAATGAAAATGTCATCCATTAATTATCATGAAAATGTGATAATTGTATCTCTTCCATTATTACAGGATTGCTTAACAAGAGGATGTGAATTTCTGAAATCGAAGTCACGAGACATCGTGGGAGACTCCTATACGCCATAAAATACACGCTAACCGGTTGACGACTCGGTACCCTGAAGTACACACATTTGGCACAGTAAAACGCTACATCGCTCTGCTATACATACACTTATATACAGCGTATACTTCGCTCTACTGGCAATCTACTCTCGCCAAAAGCATACGTATAAAAGCTTTGACGACGACGACGACGACGACGACGACGACGTTGTCGACGACGAGGGGTGCACGTTTCACTCCCTCGCCCGCTTATCACAGCCCCGAATCACCCAACCTTATAACTCTCGCCACGTTTATTGTTGAACTTGCCTGCTCTCTCTCTCTCTATTTCTTTCTCTCTCGCTCACTCACTCTCTCTCTTTCTACATCTGCTGGTGCTACTAGCGCTATATAGTTTAGCTGGTGCACTCGTCGAGTGTTCACCGAGGTGTCGGCGCTGATTAACTTGGTCGCATGCAAATTGTTCTCGCGAAGCGCAAACCCCCACAAGTCCTTTTATAGTGTGCGCGCACGTTCTCTGTACGTATACATATATGTATATATATGGGGGATTCCAAGTCAACTCACTTGGTCCGGATCAGTCGACGAATTTTTTTTCGGGCTTTTGGTAAAAAAAAAAAGAAGTTTTTTCTTTTCAGATTTTTATCACTTCTTTTATGGAAAAAAAAATCTGGTCGTAATATTTATAAAAATTAATTGCGACCAGGTTTAAAATTTTGAAATTATCTCCATTTGTGTTCCTTTTTAATTCAAGAAGAAGTTTTTTTTTTCGAAATTTTGAAAATCAAGAATTTTATTTATGGTTTTCCTTGTAGGAAACAGAAAGAAAAATAAAACATGCGTTAAAATGGAAATTCCCATATTTTGAGAGTAAGACACTTGAAAATTCACCGGATAATTAAAATAAAATTGAAAAAGAAACATTTCATTTAGAACAAAAATAAAGAACTTTTTTTTTTCGAAATAAATGAAAATACTTGTTTTTACTCCCAGATTTTATGGGACAAAAATTTCAGAATTTTAAACCTGGTCGAAATTCATTTTTACTAAAAAAATGATGGAAAAAAAAATTATTTTATAGGGCAAAACAAATAATATAAATCTGGAAAAAAAATATCCTACATTTCAATCGTCAAATTTCAATCGTCAACTGAATCCGAAGGAGTCAGAGGCCGATGGTCAAAAGAGTTGACTTGGAATGTCCCATATATATTATATATAAAGTTTAGGTACGTCGCGCTCTGTTTCTCTTCAGCCTGTTGCCCTTTCCTTCCTTCCTTCCTTCCTACCAACTCTACGCTCTCTTTCTCTCTTTCCCCCTCGCCCCGTTTTCGAGTGGATAAAGCTTTTCCTCTCCAGCCCAACAGTTCACTCTTTCATTCATTCTCCCGTGGTTATTTCATCGACCTCCCTCGACACCTCTAAAACCTCGAATGCATCAACGAAAAAAAAAAAAAAAAAAAAAAAAAAAAAAAAAAAAATTCAAATGAATTTGCATAACAGCCACCGTTCGAGGACCCTTTTATATTTATAAGTGGATGGACAACCCCACGGTGGGCTTCTGAAAAAAAAAAAAAAAACAAAAAAAAATACCATGTGCCGCACATATGGCTCTTAAATACTTTAATTGATTTCTTTTTACTTCACTTTATTTCGTTTTATAATTAGTATTTTAAATTCATTTCATTAAACGAATATTTCGCCAATTATAGAGAAAAAAAATGTTTGAACATTGCTTTTTTTTTTAAATTATTTCCCATTTTTCACAAATTCATGTGACTGATGAAATATATTTATCAATTAATGGTCTTCTGATAAAGAGTAAAAAAAATTATTAGTGACAACTTTTACAAGAATTATTAAAAAAATTATTGTAAAAAAAGACACAAAATTTGTGTAAAACGAAGAAGAAAAAAAAAGGCACATTTTTAAAATAAATTAACAACACGAAAAATTTACCTAATAAAAGGTTAGCGTTGAAAATCCTGCGTAGAAATTAATCAAGTTCGATTAGGTGGAACCAGCCACCAGCTAACCGCTAAAATCGACAGCCGTAACTATAGCTGTTGAGTCTCTAGGCTCTGATGAGCTTTCTGCACATTTTCATACGCTCCACAGACCATACTCTATTATTACAGAAAATTAATTAACCACCGAAAAACGCTAATCTATCCCACCAAAGTGTTCGTAAAAAATACTTTGGTTTTGTAGTAAAAAAAAAAAAAAAAACGAAAAAAAAGTGTGTAAAAAAACTTGCCAACAGTTGAGTGTGTTCAGTTTATGGAAAGCAATCCCTGGTCCAACCTCATCGCCCACTAAACTTGCCATCGCTCTAACCACAGTCGCCTCCACCTCTTCTCCCGGTCTAAAGCACCAAACCGACAGCCGAATGTAAGAGAAAGAGATCGAATGGTTCAATAAAAAAAATAAAAAAATTTAAAAAAAAATGGAAAAACAAGAAGACTTGAATTTTCCGCAACATTGAAAATCGATCACCCGCAGTTCGTTCAGGAGGTCGAACGCTATGCTTCTCTCACTTCTCCTCTCACTTTTGTCCTGCGGAGCAAAAACGGGAGAATATAAACTCTTTAAACTTTTTTTTCTTTTTTTTTTTTTCATTTTTTTTTTACCAATCGCAATTTCCACGAGAAGCCACGTGGAAATAACGGAATTAAAAGGGAGCTGCTGCGGGTATGCTTTTCTGTGCTTGAAAAGCTATGGTATATAGCGCTTTGAATTTCGGTGAATATTCATGAGACGATCTTTTACGTTTTTGTTACTGTAGTAGTATCACTGTAGGGGTAACCTCATCGTCTCATCGAGATATACTATAAAACTGTATATAGCACAGTCTGAGGTTCTACGCGAGAGAGGCGTTTCTACCTCTTGGTTTTAATAATAAGTCCGATGATATTATAACCGCTCCCTGACGATCATCCCCTCGCGAACGTTACTCTTTAACACGAGACACCATTTTTTTTTTTATTTTTTCCCCAATTATACAGATCAGTTCTGCTTGCTTCTATCTATATCAACCAACCGCGTCTCAGTGGAGACGCGGTTGGTTGACATTTCCAAACGGTTCGTGTTTTACTGCCGGTAATAGCTCCAAGAATAATTCCTCCGCATTATTATTTTTTAAATGCAAATTTTAATTAACAGTTAGAAAAAATAATTTTTGTGAAATATTTTCGTGACGTTATTTTGGATGAAAAATTCATCTGTGGAAAGAATATTCATTCGTTAATGGCTTATCATTAAAATTTTTTTTTTTTAATTTACATAGAACATGTAAAAAAAATCCTGAACCATACAAAAATTTGAATTTACATTTTAATGTAAATTCAAATTTACATTAAAATGTAAAGTCAAATTTTTTCATGGTTAAAATTAAATTTACATTATAATGTAAATTAAATTAATTTACATTTTAATGTAAATTTAATTAATTTACATTTTAATGTAAATTTAATTTTTTTTCACGGTTCAGGAATTTTTTTTACATTTATTATTTCATGGTTCAGGTAAAATGAAAAAATTTGACTTTACATTTTAATGTAAATTCAATTTTTTTTCACGGTTCAGGAATTTTTTTTACATTTTCTATGTAAATTTTTTTTTGTCATGCTCATTTTTTTGATTCTTCATTATTAGATCAGATTTTTTCAAATGCAAATTTCAATTAGCAGTGAGAAAGAAAAATGAAAAACCAAACGAAAAAAGTTTTTGATTAAGGTTTTTAGTCTGGAATTTCCAGACTATTTTCTTCTTTTTTTAAAATCTTCTATCATACAAATCGACTGTATTTGCTTTTATCTTTATCAACCAATCGCGATTCACTGGCTAATTATCGTTTGCAGCGACTGCAAAATTTTTACTGACTGAGAATAGACGTATGAATATTTTAAAGTGCTGTGGCATACAACGATAATGTCAGAAAATTACGGATACCCTATTTTCTCGCATCAGGTTACGTTCGATGCTTCAGAAAAAAGCATGTTTAGTTCTGTCACTGCTTTCACGTGAATTTAAATACAAACTGTCTGCGAAAATATCGAAGCCTGTACATAAAGCCACAGAGACTTAAATAATAATAAAACAGTCGGGATGTCAATAAGTTTAAATTAAGCTATAAGTTTCAAGTAAAGGAATAAATAAAAAGCTGTGAATTAATTTTCAGCAGAAAAAAAAAGCGTTGAGAAAAAAATATGTTTAACATTAAGTAGTAATTTAATTAAAAAAGTCAATGCAGCTAAAATTTAAAAAAAAAAAGGAATAGTATCATTTATTTTGGTTAATTTGACAATTATAAAACAATATATTGATATAATTATTGTCGCAGTGCAAATAATATAATTATTTTATAAAAATACAAAAAAAAAAAGAAGAAAAAGAACGTGATAAATGTTTCAAAGTCTGGGCTGGCTTGTTTCTCACAATATCGTTAATTCCCCGTGACTGTTTTTCAACAAGACTGGCGATACTGAATTTATATCTGATGCACGATAATTTTCTCGATAATCGATTATCAATAATTGCAATGAGTGTTTTCCTCTCGAGGATCCACTCGGTATAATCCTCCCGATCATTTGTGGAGTTTGCAATATGCAGTGCTGTTCATCTGTACCATTTACTCGAAGAGATTATAAAACTGGGATCGATATCAATGGGGCATCGAAAATGTAATATTTCGTCGTCTCATTGCATCGGAATTTAATTGCTCTCGCTTTCAGCGATAAGGCCTCTCCTCGATCTTTCAAACTACACAAATTCCATAGGAGAGAAGCCAGCACTTAGAGAGTATACGACTTTTCCTCTGTTCTCTACGGTTGCTTCGGAAAGCCTCGCAACTTTTCGCAGCTCGACGAAGCGCACCAGACGAGCCGGTGAAAAAGAAGAGCAGCAAACCGTAGGAGAGAGCCTCGCAAGAAGAGGCAGTAGAAGAAGAAGAAGAAGAAGAAGAGGAGAGTCGCTACGAAACGAGTTTCGTCCATGATATCTTAACCCCATCGCGAACTAATTCCGAACAAACTCTCAGAGAGGGTAGTTTGGCGCTGAGCGTGCACTGTGCGAGCAACACACTCTCTCTCTCTCACACTCTCTCTCTCTGCTGGGTATATTCTCCGGATCTCCAGCATCCACCAATTCACCCCCCGCGTGGATTTTCACATCCCTTCGTTGGGGCCTTTAGGAAGTGGGCACGAGTAATCGATCTTTCAAACGTACATTTCCCTTTCGTTAGTTTACATTCGTTTCGTCAGTATTTCAATACAGCTGGGGCATTCCATGTCATTTCCTTCGATCCAGCAGATAATTGAGGCTTATCATTTTTTTTTTAGGACAAAAAATAAGGGCCAATTTCTTTCGAAATTTTTCGCTCCTCTTCATGTTACTTTTAGCACACCATTTTTTAATTTCTTAAATACCTGGTCTACAAATTTTCGAGAAAAAAAATTGGTCCTTATTGTTTGTCCCAAATGACTCCCTGATTTCACTTGGAATACCCCAGCTGCAAAAGACAAGGAAACCTCCTTTTAAATGGCCCTAAAACTCGCCTAAATTTTTCGTTCCACCATGAAATAGTTCCAACATCATTTTTTCTCTACTGAATAAGGACATCACCCTAATCATGCTGCACAACGTTTTAAAAAATAAAACACACTTTCTCTATAATTTGTAACAATGCAAATTATGCAATAAAAATTGCTTTGATATTACGAAACTGCCCCTGACAAATACGTGCTTAAATAGCATGACGCTGAAAAAAATAAACGTAGGTCAGGTAAGGTCTATGTATATACAAGGTACGTGTTACAGATTTTAGGCGACGTTTAAGGATTCCGTGCGGGCAATAGCTTTCGAGCACCCTAACAGTCAGGACTCGAAGCCCTCAGCTCACACGCCCAATACACACACACAAATCCACACATACATGTATACAACGCCTTTCACGTGGCCTGTACCGTTAATACATATCGCACCGGTTATATTAGCCGCGAAAGAGCAGGTAGCTGGGCGTGTTTCTCGCACGCGGAGCCAGCGCAGTCTGCTGCCACACGACGTTCATATATACGTTTGTTCTCTGCTCTCTTGGAAACGTCCAGAAAGAGCAAGAGTCGAGAAATGAGACACGGGCAAAGGCTGCAAGAGAGTTTACCTATAGATTGCTCTTTCTCTCTCGGTTAACGGTCGAAATTATAAGGGTCGCGAGGCGTCATAGCTACAATTCACTAGGTGGCATGTGAAAAGAGCGTTACTCTTACTGCTACCAGCCGTCGCTACTGCTGCTGCTGCTGCTGCTGGTGGTACTGCTACTGCTTCTGGCGCAAAGCTTCTCCAACATTGCAGTGCTATATGTATATGTGCATATATATGATGTAGTATAACCACCAGTCGGAACAGTACAGTGCACACAGCATAGACGAGCTGTAACACTAAGTACAGACACACATCAGAACCAGCCAGCTTCTGCAGTTGCCTGATGTTGTATGCTCGTGTAATCCACGCATGGTTGACCGGGGTAAATTTCATCAATTTCACTTGCACAATTTCTTATTCTCTCAAACTTATTGAGTAATGTATTTCTTTTTTTTTTTTTGAGTATCAACAGTCGTTAGAAATTATTTCAAATTTTCTAATCATGTTTTTCTTTTTTCATGTTTTAGGTAAAGTGTCAGGATAGGAGATTTTGGATTGGACATCAATACCAACATTACGTTTTACACGTAGAAGACGGACCTAAAATTTCACTGCGGTTCACAAGTTTTTACAAAAGTGCTTTCGGATAGCCACTCGCCACAGACAGACAGAAATGAATGAATGCTTTTTTTGGAATGTGGAATCCTGAAAAAAATTCAGGATTAACAATATCACTGAGAAAAAAAGTTGGTTGATACAAATAAATGTATTTTGTTGATTGGAAATGTTGTTGAGTCAACAAAGGCTCGCTCAAATTACACATGTCATAGTCCAGTCAACAGAATGAACAGGGTTGGCTCACTCATCCGCGTTGACTAATCCATTTGTTGGAAAGAACGGTCACATGTTCGATTAACTTGACCAATAATTCGTCAATTCAAACATATGGTTTTTTGTTGATTTCATCTAGCCACCAATTGAGTTGGTTCCTTTTATTTGACTAAATATTTTGTCGCAATGAACTTGAATAGAAATTGGGATACAGTTCCAATGTTGTTGAACCATGTAACGATTTTTTTTTACATACTCCACAGTGATGAACTCATTTATTCATAATAAGCTTCAAACCCTGTCCAGTTGAGTGCACAAAATATTGTTTTCTTCCCTGACTAAAAAACCACAAATAATTTAGTTGAACCAGCCGATTTTTTCTCGAGCCAACCGAATTACTTTTCAATGCATGAACAAAATATCCTATCACATCGACCTCTAGTCGATGGTATCCGACCGCATTTCCTTGAGTCAAATAATTTTGTTCTTCCTTCAACAATTTTTTTTCCCACTCGTATTACTCACAACAAAACAAAAGTAAAGACAATTTACTAAACAAATAAATTCAAAAATTTTAAACATACCTAATTAGGTGATTCATTGATTAAGGTTAATCGCATAAATATCCAGCCAGTTAAGTTAAAGCGCCAAGACTTAGTGTGATGCTTTTTTTTCTGGCTCCAACCCTGACCCTGACTCACTAAGCCCCGGTGATACCCGCGCCACGCAGAGAGAACGACGAGAACGAGGAAGAGGTGTGCGAGGGTTACCTTTTGTATAATACTATATGCCTACTTGTACTGTAGTATACTCTGCAGTTTGGGGGACGGGAATGGTGGGTACAGGTGCAGCTCAACCCCCCCCCCCCCCCCCCTTCCCTCAACCCTTGTCCGCGTGAATGTGAGTTTGCCGCGTACGTCCGTCGACGCTCACCCTCCCTCATTCTACCAACCCTACACGAGGCAAGCTGTGATTACATAGTTGCCGCTACAACCACCTATGTCTTCATCTGTTCGAGAAGACTCCGCCCTTTACCTTCTCTCCCTCTCTCTTTCTCACTCCCTCTCTCTTTCTCTCTCCCTCTCTCTTTCTCTTTCTCTCTCTTTCTCTCTATAAATGTACCCTTTGTTTTCTCTTCTGCGTTGCTCGCTCTTCGCGAAGAGAACTGTAATTGAGTTGCCTTGCTGCCCATCCAACCGCCCTGCTCACCAACCACTTTCCCCCCATATACCGCCATCGTATAGTACAGGGGGTACTATACTCCCCCCTCCTTGCCCCTTTTACACAACCAACACAACTTGTATCCATCCTTTCTCCTCTGACTACCACTGATACCTATCTATGCAATAGCACTACTGTAGAATTCTCTGATAAGTGGCCACTTCGTGAGGACAGAGCTCGTGCTAAAACTTTCAAATATCTCGATGCAGCTTGCCACATTTATTGGATTTCTACAAAAAAAAAAAAAGAAGAGGAAAATAAAAACTAAACAAGTGCTAACATTAGTTTAACTATTTTTTTAAAAATAGAAAGTGGAGATATTAAATTCCAATAGGCAGGAAAATAAAACTTGAATTGTATCAACGAACCCATTTTTGCACCCAACTTGACGGAATTCACTAAATCTATATATTCAAAAGGGTCGATCAGATTTTCCGAAAAAAGAAATATATCTAAAGGGTGACTTTTCAATTATGCCTTTTGGTAAAATTATTCGTTGTACAATAAATAAATGTCAAATAATGAACCATACTTAATGATTCAAAAAAAAGTATTGTAAAATTTCAAAATTCGTACGACAAATGAAATATACCAGAGACGGTAAATCTAAAATGGGAATGAAACAATGATTTTTCTAAATTAAAACAAAATTTCAACTTCATTGGAACTCTTCGGGTTTCGTCTTCCTATATCCTTGTTAAGACTTTAATTGACGATTAAAATCTTAACAAGGATATAGGAAGATCGATGGACTCTCTCTCTCTCTCTGAGGGAAAAGTTATACTGTACTTCCGTTCATCTATAACTACCAGGGGAGATCCACTCGAGGAAGAGAAGGTTTCCTCTCGATACAGGAAACGTAGCTTATCGATAAATTGTCGGAGATATTTCTACGTCTTTTTCTCATCTTCTTCCCTTTATCTCCTCCACAACAGTCTTTGCCCTCACGCCCTTATATCCACCACCATATATATATAAAGCATATATATATAAATGTACGTATCTAGCCGCATCGGGAGCAATGCGGCAAATCCCACATTCCCATCGCAGCTCAGTTCCTAATGATTAGAACTCGATTACCAGCTCTCCAATCGTTTGATCCTCGCAAGACGTTTACAAAACGAGTATAGCTATTGAAGCCATCGCATTTGGCCTCACGCAGTCGATCGCATTTTATTAGCTGAGCTCCCTGAGGATTTGAGCAACGTTGTCTCACCGATATTTCTCGTCTGTAGATTCGTAGCTTTCATAAATCCATAACTTAGTCTTAACAGAACGAATTTTATTCTCTTAATTGCATTTTATTTAAGGCGAGGTGCATGAATTTCAATCCAGTGAATGGAAAAAGAATCCAAGGATTACTTAGGTATAAATTTCATTAGGGTTTAATATTTTTTAAAACTGAACATCTAAGTTTAATTTACACTAAAAATGCCTGAAATTAAAAGGTTTTTCCCCCTTTTAAAATGCTTGAATTTTTCTATTTACTTTATTTTTATATTTCAATTTTTATATCCACTAAAAGCGCTTGAATTCTGAATTTTTTTTTTTTTGTAACAGTGCACGATATATTCTATATAATATATTGTTTTTTTTTATTCTGCCGGGGCATTCCCTTCATCGATAGCATCTGTTCGCACAGGTGAACTGCGCACATGTATTGCACGGCCTCCTCCACTCTTTCTCTCTCTCTCAAACACACCCAGAGCAAAAACACACCGGTAGTTCGTGCTCGATCGGTTATTCGTGCAGCATCTCGCTGCTGAGAAGAGGTAATAAAAAGGAAAAAAAAAAAAACTTTGGGATTTCCAACGTGCTCGACCCCATTTGCCCTGACTGCTCCCGCCAACAGCCGGTAACCCTTCTAGTCCTCCGCCAACCCCTCTGGTTACCCTTACGAGGCACCTGCGCCTAGAGCCTTTAGAAAAATATAAAATTCTGTTTATTATCATGATATAAAAAGCCGTTCGCGTGGTCGCTCTCAGGCTTATCGGTCTAGCAGAACCAGCCTATATAACCGTCCCCTCGCAACTATGGAGCTAATAATGTATACGTGTATCTGTGTACAGGCTGTAAATAACTTTTTGTAGTCGCGTGTCTAAATTTACAGGGAAGGTATTATACATACCGTACGACACGCATACACACACACACACACAAACACACACACAAAGATTCTCCTTATTAGCATGTAGTCTGACGCCAAACATACTACACACTCGACAACATTGCGTATACAGAGAAGACGAGAGATTTAATCTTGTACCATTTGCACGGACAGTGACCGCCCTCAACCGGTTTAGCGGATCCCCCACGCGTAAAAAAACGTCAATCCTCTTATCTTAATGCACTGGCTTTTCGAATATTCTTGTATAATGTTGTGTGTATTTGTCCTTAATGTTACCAGAAGAGGGAGAAAAAAAAATCGTGTCATTTTGTTCAGTTTAGAAAAAAACAAAAACGTTTGTAAAATTATAAGGGTAAGAAAAAAAAAGTCAAGGCAATTAAGATTGTTATGTTAAATTAGAAGTGACACCTTTTTCCCCGGTGTCATTTTTTTTCTTAGTCACCTTATTTTGTAATGCGAGTAACAATTTTTATTTGTTCGATTTTGGGGGTGAGCAACAACAACAAACAAAATTTTGGATTATTAGACATCACACTTTCTTTTCTTTATCTCTTTTTTTGGTTTTTTCTTTCTTTCACTAACTAAAAATATTTTTTTTTCAATATTTATCTTATAAAATTTCTTGATAATCTTTCAATGCACTTTTTTTTTGTAAATTAAAGATAACATTTATTTTAGAACTCGGCACATGCAATTTTTTCATGCAACTCTACACATGCAATTACAGTTATCAGAAGAAAAAAAAAATGTTTCCACCTGACTTGACCTTATCTTTATTTTATTGTTGTGTTTATGTCATCGTTTCTAGCTTGAGTTCTTGGCATATGTGCTCGGGGTCGTCGACTCGATTATTTTTCCACGAGATATACGACACCGCGTGTAGTTGCGACCACCGTTTCTCTATAGGAGCCTCGGGAATACGTCGGAAATATATATATATGACGAAAACGTAGAGCTCTGGCAGCACACAGTCACGTATTCCTCAAGAGGATCCTCTTTCCCTCAGTATTGTTCCCGAAGAGTGGAGTTTCCTTTTTAGTTTCCGTATATATATTCCTCTTCGTCTGAGCGAGACGATTCTCTACTACTGGCGAACTCCACGCAGAGTTGTGTCGTTGGCATATGGACGTAATAGCTCTCGTGGACTCGCGAGATCTTTTCGATCGACAGAATCGGTTATTGGAACGTGCGCTCTCGGGCTTTTCTCACTCGAGTATGTATCTTCGGAGATAGAAAAAGAAAGATTAATAAAAATAAAAGCGAGAGACGAGAAAATTCGAGTTACAAGAGACAACAGAAGAACACACGTATTTTACAATTTCAACTTTAAAAACTATCCACAAATTTGGATTCAATCATTTTTTTCTTTTTGCCGGACTCTTCGAATGGACGGTAAAAAGAAAATTACACGAGGCTAAAATTCGTTGGTTGAAGCATTTTCATTTTATCCGATTTTTAAGATTTTGAAAAAATGTCCAACTATCAGGCTGAAACGAAAATAAGATTTTCTTTTTTTTTTTTCTTTTTTTTTTTTATTTAAAAAAATACGGCATTTTCGTTTAATAGTGATGTATAGATTTTTTTCTTTAGCGCGAAAAATTCGTATTTCGCGAAGTGAGTCGACGGAAAATTGAGTGACGTGTCGCACGCTTATTATAATACATGGTACCAAGGAGATCAGGGCCCTCTCTCTTCCATACACCGTTGACAGGTGTCCCCCATGTGATATTTTGCCGCGCGCTTTACCTCACCCCGTAGCCCGGGGTGGCGCCACGAGGGACTTGTCGTCACGCGAATATTACCCCATAACGAGACGAGGCAAGGAAAGCGAGTAACGCTTTCCTTGCTTGCTCTCCGTGAGAAGTGTCAGTTAGAGGGATAATAATAATAACGTTGCTTCCCTACATTTTTTTTTTTCTTTTTTTAACACTGAAAATATGTGCAACGCTTGAAGCGACTTTTTTTCCTAATTATTATTCTAAACTAATCAATTGGCGATCAATAACCAACTAATCGATTAGTTGTTCCAACAGTTAATCAGCATATCTACTAGACTGCTTCGAATAGAATTTTTTTTTTAGGTTCTACATCACAAGAATGTAGTTTTTACCATTACAATGAATTCATGTCAGCTTTGTAAACATTCAAAAATGTAGATGAAGCAATGTACAAAGTTCTACTTTGCATTCTTGTTTTAAATTAATCAATAAATAAATAAATGCTGTTTGTATATCACGTATTGTTCTCTTTTCACATTTAAACTTTTTTTATTCAAAATACCATAAAATTCGAACGACTCTACCGATAATCACCAAATTTGGTACATAGCAGTGCAGAGTATTGTTTTTCGTCTGTAGAAAATTTCAGTTCCTTTCGTGAGATTTGACGTGAGTTAGAGCAAAATGAATTTTGTTTTTCGAAAAATTCAAAATACCATAAAAATTGAATCTATTTACCGATTTATCCCAAATTCAATACCTGTCGTACTTTGGTATTAATTTGTAAAAAATTATTTTTAATACATTTTTAACTTTTAATTTGTGTCGATGTACAAGCGCAACTACCAAAAATACAGAGGTGACGATATTTATAAAATGCTAATTAAAATGAAAAATGTTGCAGAGTAGAGCTGTGCACGTTGCTTCCTCATTAAATCTCATTTTTCACAAAGCTTCCTGTGTCAGGAAGCCAAAATTAATAAATAAACTTCATCGCAGAGGTGAACAATGAGATTTAATGAGGAAGCAACGTGCAAAGTTCTACTTTGTTTTGTTTTTCATCAACGAATTTATGTTGTACATTTAAAAAAAGTTCGATTATGGCTCACTGTGTCGAATTAACACTTTCGATCATTTCGGCAAGAATTTTTTCTTTTGTCAAAAAATCGGAAAAAAATGTCGACTCATTTTTTGAGTGACTTCCTAACATGCTCGAAGGAAAAAGAAAATTAGAAAACACGAGGGTTTTAGCCACGTCGAACTGGCATGGAATGCTCCATATGAACCTTCAAATTGAACCTCTTGAAAGAGATTATCGTAAAAATTGCAGCAATCATAAATTTACAAGGGTTTGGAAACCACTGCCTTACCTACTAAAAAAAAAAAAAATCGAGCAATACCCTAACAGAGAGAAGTTAAGCAATCTCGAAATCATCACTGCAAAGTAATACGTCAAATAAAATTGTGACTGGGTGGTAAAAAGAAAAAAAAAAGTTGACCAAGGAATCGTGAGTTAAGGAGAGACGTCAAAAGTAAAAAAAGAAAGTTTCAAAAAAAAAAAAAACAAATGTCGGGGTGAGTATGCTCTGGGCGTGATAAAGATCGAGTCTCGTGTGTCACTTAATAAGACGTGACAAGTGGTCACGTGCTGCATGACTCTGTTAATGCACAAGGTATAAGTCATACAAGAAGAACGACGCAGCGTGTGCGCAAAAAACACACACTTTGTTGCTCGATTTTTCTTTCGAGAGTGTATCCATGTATAGAGTTCAAAGCATTCGAGGTGTGAGATGAAAAGTCCTGTAGAAGTCTCGAGCTTTTTAAGCCTTAGACACAACAATCTGTGGTGAAAATATATGTGGTTAGTCGTTAGCGTGTATTAGTTCAACAGAGAGAAAGAGAGAGAGAGAGAGAGGGAGAGGAAAAAAAAAAGAAACTAGCTCCTCGGTGCTGGAAACCCAAGATATAAAGCCATATAGGAGAGAGAGAGTATAGATATAAGTCGTATTTCTGAGCTCACGTCACGAGCTGATCGAACGAGCGTTCGCGTGAATTTAGCCATTACACCCTTCTGTGCAATGTGCCAGAGTCTCAGAGTGAGAATGAGAGAGAGAGAGAGAGAGAGAGAGAGAGAGAGAGAGAGAGAGAGAGAGAGAGAGAGAGAGAGAGAGAGAGAGAGAGAGAGAGAGAGAGAGAGAGAGAGACGCAATGTAATAGCGACCGCAATAAGTTAAAGGTGTAAAGGAGTATTGTGTATGTACGAAACGTTTATGTGCCACGTAGAGATAGATATAGAAGCGGGCTGAGGGAAGGAAAATACACGTAAAATGTGTTAGTTGGGTTGAACCTCTGGAAAACGATGAGCAAATCAGGAGACTCGCGGTAGCGACTCGAGGCAAAGAACACATTGCAGAAAAATTACTTTTCAAAATTGTGCTGGAGAAACATTAATTTTTTTTTATTAAAAATTTCCTCTGGAAAAAAACATTCAAACTGGCTGTATAAATACAGAAAGGAAAAATGGGTTTCTTGCTAGACTTCTTTAAGACACTTTGTTTAATTCCAATCGAGGCCAAGTACTGTCGGAAGAAAATTACTTTCGAAAATTGTGTTGGAGTAAAACTAATTTTTTTTTAAATTGCCTTTGGAAGAAAAATTCAAACTTGCTGTATAAATACAGAAAGGAAAAATGGTTTTCTTGCACGACTTCTTTAAGTCATTTTGTTTAATTCCAATCGAGGTCAAGTACTGTCGAAGAAAAATTACTTTCGAAAATTGTGTTGGAGTAAAACTAATTTTTTTTTAAATTTCCTTTGGAAGAAAAATTCAAACTTGCTGTATACATACAGAAAGGAAAAATGGTTTTCTTGCACGACTTCTTTAAGACACTTTGTTTAATTCCAATCGAGGCCAAGTACAGTCGGGAAAAAATTACTTTCGCAAATTGTGTTGGAGAAAAACCAATTTTTTTAATTAAAAATTTCCTAAAGAAAAAAAATGCATATTTGCTGTATAAATACAAAAAAAAAAGAAAATAATTCAAACTTGCTGTATAAATATAGGAAGTTTGAATTTTTTTTTCTTTTTTGTATTTATACAGCAAACTAATTTTTTTAAATTAAAAATGTCCTCTAGAAAAAAAAAATTCAAAGTTGCTGTATAAATATAGGAAGTTTGAATTTTTTTTCTTTTTTGTATTTATACAGCAAACTAATTTTTTTAAATTAAAAATGTCCTCTAGAAAAAAAAATTCAAAGTTGCTGTATAAATACAAAAAAGAAAAAAATTCAAACTTGCTGTATAAATACAGCAATTTAGAATTTTTTTTTCTAGAGGAAATTTTTAATTTAAAAATGCGATATTCTCCAACACAATTTTCGAAAGTAATTTTTTTTTCCAGAGGAAATTTTTAATTAAAAAAATTAGTTTTTCTCCAACACAATTTTCGAAACTAATTTTTTTCGATGAGTTCTTGTCCTCGATTGCAATTAAGCAAAGAGACTTAAAGAAGTCTTGCAAGAAAACCATTTTTTTCCGTGACTTGACTGATATGAAATATCTTTTATACAAAAATTTTCAATTCCCTTGTAATCCTTTCAAAAAATTACACGATATTTTCCTTAACTACGTAAATTTTGAAAAAAAAAAAAAAAAAAAAAAAAATGCTGCCAATTTTTTCTTTAGCAGGCATTATTCCTATATCCTACTCACATCCCTTTCCAATATCCGTCAGATATCTGCCACTCTTATTCCTCCATCCCCCACCGATCCTAATTTTATTCCGTAAGACTTTCCAGCTCTGGCTCTTATTTCCCCCGTTTCCCCCCCACTTCTTATCCTCGCTCTTTTCCTGTTCCATTCAACAATTTTATTCACCGTTTTCCCTGCCGTATCTTTCTTTCTTTTGGCTCGTCGACTTGAGCTTCTCCCCGCGCTCTCGTCTACAAGCCATTTTCGTATAATGTCTTTAAACTCTCTCTCGAGTGAACCAGCAGACTCCCTTTTTCGGGATCGACGATATTACTGCTGGTAATCGACTGTCGGAGCGGTGCTCGCGATGCTCGACCCGGAACTCAATTCCTGGATTCCGCAGCTAATACTTATTCGTTATCGGAGTGAGAGTTTCTCCCCCTCTCTCTGTCTCTCTCTCTCTCTCTCTCTCTCTCTCTCTCTCTCTGTCTGTTTCTCTCTGTCTTTCTCTTTCTCTCGTCTCACCTCGATGGCTATGACTCTCTTTCCCCTTTCCACGCTACGTATCTAGTGTGATTACATTCCAGAGTAGCAACTACCACGACAGAGAAGGAAACGAGAAGACATTGCAGCAGTCGTGAACTATTGTATATAGATATATAAAATAATACTTTGCTGGTGAATTCGAGAGTGGGTTGAAAACCGGGTTATAATATATAAAAGACAGTGTTAACCAAGTGAATCTATGGAATGAAAAGCAAGTAAAGGAGATTGGAAGAAAAGATGGCACACCCAAGCAAACAATGCCGCTAAAGAGTTAACAAGTAGCGCAATTTGATTACCTTTTAATTCTATAAATTCGATTTTTACAAGTTTGGGAAAAAGTTGTTATTCAGGAATTTTTTTTTTTTTCGTCGAATCCATTTTGACCCGGTCTCCTCTATGCTATTTATTTATCTTCCTTATTATTTTACATTTTTTAAAAATGTTTAGATGTATGCAAAGCAGAACTTTGTAGAGAAAACAATTTGCAAAGTTCTACTTTGCGTATATGTAAACATTTTTTAAAAAAATGTAAAATAATGAGGAAGCAATTGGCAAAGTTCTACTTTGCAGGCATTTTTTTTTATTTTTTTATTTTTTATCACAAAAATTGAAAATATTTTTTATTTTATACTTACATAAACCATAAAATCACTGTGCACTTTACAATGAATGGCAGATAAAGTTGATGATATAAAAAAAATATTTAAAAATTTGTCTACTATAAAAATCGCAATCGCAAGCTTTTTGAGATTTTTAAGTCGTCATGAAATTTTAACATCCCAACTGATTTTCTTCAAATTTGTACTCAAACCTTGCTTCATGGTGCTCAATACGCGAAATAAATTTGAAGCCGGTATCTTTTAATTTGTGCTAGTTAGTGCGCGAACGACATTTTTCAAAAGTTAAAAAACAATATAAAATTTGAACCGCTCGACCGGTTTGCGTAAAATTTATAACCAGACCTAGTTCTAGGACAATCCACAAGTGTGCCAAACTTGATTGAAATCTGCCTTAAAAAGTCGATATTTTTTTTTCGCCACAGCAATGTTTTGCTTTTTTTGGAATACAATCCAAATTTAAAATAAAATAATCTCCGATACTCGATAATTATAAAATCACATGGTAAATTGCAGCCTGTCTTCCCAGAATTTAGAAAAGTAGAAATGTTTACGGACATTTAAAAAAAAAATTAAAATTGCAATAAAATTTGAAGCGCTCCATCGATTCTCGCGAAACTTGGCACCAATCATGGTTCACTGTAAGTTCGTTTCTGTTCAAAATTTCTGATCTGAATTTTTTCAAAATTTTCAAACTACTGTAAAATTTGAATTTTTCAACCGATTCCAAATTTGCGTACCAAATTTGAGGCAAATACATTCAAAATTGCAGCAGTTGTGCTAACAAGGCTCGAAAAAAAAAATTCACGAAAACCAAGCTTCCTCTATGAGGAAGCAAAACATGTTACATTTTTTGGGTATGACATGATGCCCCTGATTTTTTGGCTGTGCCATTCTGCCCCAGTATTCCATCTTGCCCGGTTCTCCTCTTCTAGTAGTAGTCTAGTTATTGGTGCGCTGGACGCCTCGAGCGACATTTTATTATCGTTATTCATGCCTTTTGCGCTTGGACACGAGGAAAGAGGAATTTCGCTGGTGTTGGAAGAAGGAAGTAGTGAAGGGTGTCCCGAATTGCGAGGGCAAAACCCTCGTCTATCCTTTAGCCCTTCACCCCTCGTCCCAAGAGAAATCTAATTTCTCGTTGATTCATCGACTTGAGCTGCTTTGACGTACCTTATACCTTCATTTCGGTGCCCTTTTCTCTCACTCAATTTATATTGGCAAAGCACCTTTAGACAGTAGTTACAGTATACCCACTTTTCGTAGTTTTCCCTCTTCCTTCCGATTTTTAGAGTCTTTTTCTCTGTTGCACGTCTCTCGTGACGCTACTATTACGTTTCACGGAGTCACGTATGAGTCGTAAAGCCGATCGGTCCGCCATGCGAATAGCGAACCAACTCGGGACACACTCGGCACGCGTTAAGCTTTCGTAATGAACGCGCGTAAATTCACTTGTGACAGTGATCGTCCTTTGCCTGTATGATGAGAATGAAACGAAAAAATCGAAAATCCGGAAATACGTGAAAATTTTTTCACTCTTTAGCTTATCATTTTCTCCAAGAGAATTTTACGGCAGCCTGAACCTTTTTTTATTGGGATTTTTAATTTCTCCATTCACTCCTTTTTGGCAATTGGCAGTTGGTCGACCTTAGTCACTAATTATCGACAAATTCTTCATTCTCGGCTGCTTACAAATTAATCAATTAATGAATTTCGCGTATTCTACGTATATTCGTAATCAAATATGCCAAGTGGTTAAGAAATTACAAAATTCTGTATATTTTTACTTTCTCGTCACGTACGGAGTATGTAAAAGAGAAAGTATTGCAATTTAAAAAAATTAGGACGCCCAGATTTTAATGGAAATAGACGTTTTGAGGGTCCGAAATTCCAAAAAAAAAAGCATTCATTCATTAATTTCTGTCTGCCTGTCTGTCTGTCGGGCTGTGTATGGCAGGTTTAATAAATTGTGAATCGCAGTGAAATTTTATGTGTGTCTTCTATAAATAAAATGTGTTTTTGGTATTGAAATCCAATCGAAAATCTCCACTTCTTCTGACACTTTACCTAAAACACGAAGAAAGAAAAAGCCTGATTTTGATATTTCAGCTAAAGTACCAAAAGTCGTTGGTGTTTAGTTTTCGACTTAAGCACCAAAGCTATAAACAGAATAATTTAATAAAATACGAATTGGCACAGCTGAAAAATTCTTTATTTCCAGTAATTAACAGTAACGTGACTCCAGTAAAATTAGTGTTGAGAAAGTCTCGTGTTGCGATCACGCCAGTAGCAACTTTTTATTTTCCTGCTACAATGTTTAGCTCGATATTTTCAGAATATATCGTCAAACTAGTTTCGCAGCTAACGTACACGATCAACAACCGATGTGCAACCCGCATATGAAAATATTTAACCCAACTCTTGAGGAAATCGAAACAATTAACGAGTTAATAGAGCCAGGCTCGAGCAGACTCTGCGATCCCAGTATGAAACTGTAACGAGGAGTAGGGAGAGGGTGAATGGGAGGGGGGGGAGGCTATGTAGGTATACAGGGGTAGGTGGTGTAGACTCAAGCTTGACGGTGATGATAACGTGAATGAAACTTCATCCACAAGTACTTAGGGTCCTCGCTTTCTCTCTCTCTCTCTGTCTGTCTCTCTTTCTCTTCTCTGGAAATAGTATAGAACTAATTAAAACTTGATCTCTCGCTCGTTTTCTCTTTGCGCCCTCGTTTGCTTTTCTTCCTCTCACTATCGCTTCCGCAACCGCGATATAAATTATACACTACTACATCTGTGTTCGTGCCTTTCTTTCAACATAACTTCAACGATACTCGAGATTTCTATTTAAAAAAAAAAGCGAAAAAAAAGCGAAAAAAAAATGCAAAAATGAAACACGATTACTTAGCAAACTTTTGTAATCTTATCGATGAATAATATTTTTCATGTAACAAAGTATTTAATTATAGTTTCCTTTTTGCTTCATTTCCTTCAGTTTTTGTTGCCAAATACAATTTACTTTTGCGGTAGATGAAATTGCTTTTAATTGCTTTGTATTATAAGCGATAGTTGTGTCAAAATTATAGAAATAATGTGTAAAATGGAAATTACACTTTCCTTTTTTTTTTTTTTTTTTTTAATGTCGACAAAATGTAGATGGACCGTTTTCGGGATATAGTTGCCTCAGTTTCCGCTCCACTTATCCGCAGTAAACTGAATCTATTTCAAGTTGTTTGCTAGCAAGCACATATACACGCATAATATATGCAACTAGACTTTCTCGCTCAAGTTGATCATCGATGCACGCAGAGAGGGTTACTCAGGCGTGAAGCTCTCTCTCGGAACAAGCGTACATAGAGACACGTAGACACATAAGTTGTGAGTTTCCTTTGTGCTCTATAGACACGCTCCGCTGTGCACTTCTCCTACGTACGCGTTTCAATTCACGGTACACAGGCTCAAATTTCACTCTGTAACACTGGTGGGCGAGTGTCGTGTAGTTTCCCTACCCGGGAACGGCAATAATTCGATAGTTCCAACCGAGCATTAATTTCGTCGTTCAAGCAACTTCCGGTTGGCAATCAAAATCGAAAGAACAAGAAAAAAAATCATGAAGGGTGATCCAGCCAATGGATGGACAGCTGCCAATGAATGAACGCAACCATGTTTTCGTTTGTAAGTAGTGTCTGTGCTTAGAATCTTTTCGGAAGAAAAACGGTCGAAACGGTCCACGAAAAGTGTTAAATACTAAAATTGAGGTTCCAAAGTTTATTTTGTGACCCTGGGAAGTCAGGTTTTAGCTGCTGAAACGTTTGTTTTTGGGATGTTCAGACTTTGGTTTGAACATTCAGGGCGAATCCAATGAATGAACGGCCGTTCATTAATTGGCATATCGTATTTAAAAAATGAAGCCAATAAATGAACGATATTATTGAACTGAAGTAAACCGTGCTGCACTATAGCCGGATTATATTTGAATTTATTACGATTAAAGGGATCGAAGAATAGACAGTCAATGAAAAAAGTAATAAGAATATTATAAGTAGTACCTAAAAAATTTAAAGTAATAATTACGCAAGTACGAAAAATTAAAAGAAAATAAAGAACGATAACTAATAGCGAATACACGAGGCCGTGAGCTTAAAAATAGCCCGAAAAAAAATTAACACTGACAAAGTTGATGCTGAATCCATCAATCAGTAAAAAGATAAATAAAAAAAATTTTTTTTTAAAAGTAATTGCTAAAAAAAACTGCAAACAGTGAGAAAGAACGACAAGACTGGCAAAATCTAGTATTTAAATGTCGTTCACTTATTGTAAAATTTGTAATAGCATTATTACCTTATGTAAGAAAAAGTCTATTAATTTTTTAAAATATAACTTGTTTATGCAAACGTTCATTAATTGAATAGACCATTACCCACCCATATTTATTCGATTTTACGTTCGTGTTGAATTGGTGTTCATTAATTGAATTTCGTCTGTTCATTCATTGGCCTAAGTCATTGAGCGGTGTTCATTCACTGGGTTTTTGTAGTACCTTCACAAAATACGTCTCTTTTCATATTGCCTTGAATTGTAATCGAATATTATGACTGTAATGGCTTGTTAGGGATCTAATTTATCAAAAAGGACTGTAATATGTGAGCTTATTTACCTATTAATACATTTATACCGACACAAATATGACATCTTGCTAACCGTTCATTCATTGGTAGGACTACCCTAAATGTTATTGCATGCAACATATTATTTTACAACATAACAAATTTTTTTTTTTTAGGAGAAAACATTTTTGAGTAACGTGTACATGTTTTTCGATTGGGATCGTTTTGAGTTGCATTTTAATAAAACAAAATACACATTTGTGCAGTGAGGAAAAAGAGTGTTTTATTTCATTAATGGAATTAAAAGTTTGAAAAAAAATTGACAACACTCAACACACTACACTCCATTATCTTCTCATGTTACAGTCCAATCTGAATCCAATAATCCTGGAGTGCTCCGTTTATTTATAGAATCATCTGTGTATACGTAAAAAAAAAAAAAAAAAAAAAAAAAAAAAACGAATTAGGCAACTTATTGGTAACACATCACGATGGTATTTTTTGTTTCATCCATTACATAACTGAGTAACGGCGAAGTGTCTATTGAATACGTAAACGAGAAGAGGCGATCGAATAGCTGCGGTAATATTTCAGGCTCAGCGTCCTGACACCTCATTAGATATTCTCCGAGTACCCTCTTGCAGAATAACAGAAGGGAATGTGTACAGGATTTTCCAAACAGCATTCACCGGAGAGCCGCCGATGTTACATTTTATATTGATTTACGTTCCAATTCCTTCGACTTTTCTCGTAACATCAATTTATTTTTTTTTTTTTACTTATTTTATTACAGTCATAGTTTAACAAACAAATACAATAACAACAACAACAACAACAACAACAAAATGTTAATGGAATAACGAACATCAAATAAATGTAAAAAAGAGAAACACAATTTTTTTTCCATAACTTTCGAATAAAAATGAATTTCAACCAGGTTTTAAATTCAGAAATTTCTTCCTCAAAATCTAGAACTAAAAACAAATATTTCCATCGTAGTTCGAGAATAATTCCCATTTTTTTTTTCTTATAATTTATGAAAAAAAAAAAATGTCCAAATTTAAGAAATTGAAAATCTCAATGATGGTTTCTGGTACGAAAAAAAAAAGAAATAAGACATGTCGTGGTAAAAAAAATATTCGTATTTTAAGAGCAAAACGCCGAAAATTCACTTAATAATTAAAATAAAATTGAAAAAAAGATTAGGAAAATAGAAGTTTTCTTAAAATTGAAAAAATAAACAATTTTTCTTCCCTCGAACTACGATGGAAATACTTGTTTTTAGTCAGAGATTTGATCACAAAAAATTGCAAAAATTCTAAAGAAAAATTATTTCATAGAGTAAAACAAACGACAAAAATGTGAAAAAAAATTCCTCTTCTTTTGCACTAAAAAACGTCAATAAAAAATTCGTCAACTGAATCCAAGGGGGTCAGGCCAATGACCAAGTGAGTTGACTTGGAATGCTTCATATCCACGTGTATCGTACAATAGATAGATAGATATGTGTATTACACATCCGCAGAGCAGTGGTTCCACCCTTCCGGCCCTCCGGTGTCAATGCTATTGATTGGATTTCTATCTTCTGTTTATACGCCGTCAAGAAGACAAGAGACAGAGAGAGAAAGAGAGAGAGAGAAAGCAAGGCGATAAGCTCGAGTGGTGCATATGCACGGCTTCTTCGTTAGCGTGCATTGTTATCACGGTACAAGAGCATCCCCGTCGGGGATGACGATGAAATTAGACTAAGAACAGAATAGTACTCGAGTCAAGTCGTGCGCGTTGCATCATCAGCGTTATTGGGATATACGCGATAAGGTTGCAAATTTTCGCGGTTATTGACATCGCGTGAAGGATTGAAAGGGATTAAAATTGTGACATCTGGCGGGGAAAGAAAACCGATACAGCAAGTGTGTCAGCGATCTCATTAGCTAAATAAAATGTGACAGTGGAGAAAGATTCGATTTTATACGCTATATCGACTGTAGAATAAAATTAAAAAAAAAAAAAAAAAAGGAACACACAATCATACAAATACACAGATATGAAGAAAAAAAAAAGTGTTTTCGAGATTTTCATGTCAGTATTGTTAGAACGGACAAAAACATCGAGGAAAGTGGTTTAGAAACAAAAAAATATAAGAAATTTGGTCAGATTTGTTATATTACATGGTAATATAAGTAATTTGACCGCATTTTCGTTACGCATGGTAATATAAGAAATTCTTGTGATTTAGTAATTTTGTAGATACCCGTGCATCTATGTAATATATTTATGCCACGCGGTGCGAGAAGTTGTCACTTCTCGCACTAGTGCGATAAAGTTGTATACGAAACTCGTGCGAGAAACTTTTTCTCAACTCGCGTGATTGCGACACTCGTCTTCGACTGCAAACTCACACTCGTGAAGAAAAAGTTTAATCGCACTCGTATCGTAATATACTATTTAATGCCACGCGGTGCGAGAAGCTGGCACTTCTCGCACTAGTGCGATAAAGTTGTATACGAAACTCGTGCGAGAAACTTTTTCTCAACTCGTGTGAATGCAACACTAGTCTTGGACTGGTGCTGCAAGCTCACACTCGTGAAGAAAAAGTTTAATCGCACTCGTATCGTAATATACTATTTTATGCCACGCGGTGCGAAAAGTGCCTACTTCTCACACGCTTCTCTTCACACTTAGTGAAATAAGACAATCACACGAGAATAAGTTTCTCGCACGAGTTTCGTATACAACTTTATCGCACTTCTCACACTAGGGCGATAAAGTTGTATACGAAACTCGTGCGTGAAACTTTTTCTCAACTCGTGTGATTGCGACACTCGCCCTTCGACGTGACAATAATATTATATCGTTTTTGTTATTATTATCTTTTGAGGCATGTAATTATTTTCCAAAGCAATTGTTCTCGACTGCACTAACAAATAAATAAATAAATAAATAAATAAATAAATAAATAAATAAATAAATAATAAAACCAGTTGAGTCAATCAGTTACAGTTTCATATTATTAAAAATATTTTTAAAAAATGATAAAACACAATTTCATGGTAAAGCATGAGATGCAATAAATAACTAATGAAAAGACGTGGTAATAATATAATATGTCGTGAAGTAATGGATTTTGTGGAGAATACAGAGAATTTCGACTGACATTTTGCATATATGGCATTGTCCTGATGATCGTCTGTCTCCGCAGGAGTCCCAGCCGAGGGCAACGCTCTAATGAATTCCAAATATACAGGCTATGGGGTACGCATTCTATACGTAGCATAATATATTTCATTGGATGAGCGCGCGCACGGTACATCCTGAGCGCGCGGCCCGTGCCTGCCCGCTTCGTTACGTACGATAATGGCTCTCTGAGCACAGATGTAATAATACATATCTGTCTGTGACTACCTTCTACGTTCGGGCTTACTACACCCGTCTCTCTCTTCTCTCTTCCCTCTTCCCTCTCTCTCTCTCTCTTACTCTCTATCCTCCTTTCTTAAGAGAGATTCCACTCCACCGGTAGCCACATAATACCAACGCTAAAGCTCCACTTTGGCCTCGAGCCCAGGACAAAATTATAATACTGTATTACGTATATTATTGCCGTATGTATTATACGGCTTAAACTCTTTTGCATAATCGACTTCAGACATTGACATCATCTTTTTTTTTTTTTTTAGTTGTCAATAAAAAAAATCAATATTGGGGTGTCAATAATTAATTTGTGTCGTCAAGTCTAGAATTTTAAAAAAATTATGGGAAAAAATATGACTGATATAACATGTTTCACTGATCTCTTTGAAAAAAAAATGCTTTTAATTCCTCGAGGCAGCTTTCGAGCGAATAAAATCATTTCATGGATGTAAGGGGCATTAAAAAAATCTTTAAATAATACAGAGAGGTGACTACGTCGTTAGAAACAGAATAAAAAATTTTATTCATTTTAGGCATTTGCAAAATGAAGTAGTTAATGATTTGTTATTGTGCTTGAGGGTGAAACACAAAAATAATAATAATAATAATAATAATAATAATAATAATAATGATGATAATAAACGTTGTATTTATTATATATAGGATCCTGCAAAACAATATTTTTCGCCTAATCTCTCTGTCTCCTTCTACCCTCATGTCTCGCTATCTTTTCAAGCCAGACTTTTCTAATCGCAACTAACGTTAACTCAGCGATACTGAGTCGGAAACAACGTCGACTAGTTAGGAGACGATGGCTTGGCTGTCTGGGTAACGCGCACGGCTGGCTGGTCTCGCTCGGTGCACATTGCATGTGTGTTCCGGTGGTTCTCTTCCTCCCCCTCCCTTCCTCGATTCCTAGCTCGCTCTCGGTATGACGAGACAGACAGAGAGAGAGTGAGAGAGAGAGAGAGTCTAGATGTGCTGCGCGCCGACACCGAGTTTCGAACGAACGGACGAAACACCAGGTGGGTGAGCAGCCGAGGGTACTTCCGGTTCCGGAGAAAGATAATCGCGCGTGCCACCGTGCAACTCTATGCCCAAGGGCTCACAAAACCCGGCTTCACGATCACTTGTTTTTTTTTTTTTTTTTTTTTTTACTTTTCACATTTTGCCCAACAGCATCACTCTCACATTGCTCTCTGTGCTTTATTTTTTATCCGAAACTACTAACTTCACTCTGTGGAGTAGTCACGCGTATCGCGAGTGTCCCATAACTTGAAAAAAAAAAAAAAAAACACACAAAAATGTATGAATTTATTCAAACAAATTATTCGTGAAAATAAAACTCGACACTTGTAACTCCAAAAATGAAATATGACAAATAATAGAAGAAAAAAAAAAAAGAAATAATAATATTAAGGAAAATATGAAATAATGTTATGATTGATAAATACGTTTTTAAATTTTTATGAAATATTTTAAGAATAAATATTTCATTTTTGTATGGATGGTTAAAATAAATCTGTCTGGTCAAAATTAATCTCTAACTTTGGTGTATGTATTTGAAAAATGATATTTTATTTATTTTGCTAATGCAGAAAAATTGCAGAGGCTTCTGTGTGGTTTTGCCGTTTTTATTTCTCCCTGAAAGAAGAAGAGTGAAATGAGGGAGAAGAGAAGAAAAAGCGTGAGAATACGATGTTGACGATTCAACGAGAGGAAGGACAGTGGAAGGAGTGGCAATCCAAACCGCAGAGTTATTCTATGGTATTCCCTACACGACCCTGTACAAACCTACAAACCTATACTTTGTCATATAGAAAAACAGCATATGGCCCAATATGTTCATTGTTCTTCACGTCTCAAACCACAAAAGTCGTTCTTAATTGACATATGTATCATGTCAATATATATATATATATATATATCATGGTTTATGTGGGGCATTATACACCGATCGGACCACCTTTTATCATGACCAATATAGTTGATTATTTTTTTATCCATTCGCCCCAATGGATGGAGCATTCTCCATTTTTTTCAAATTTTTCTTCGCATATTTTGCGCACTTGTGAATTTCTAAAAATTTCTCTAAAAATTACGTTTAAACATATTCGAATGCATGTAAAAAAGTTTTTAATTTTGAAGTATAATTTTATGCAAATTTATTTTTTAAATTGTCCAACTCCTCTGGAGCATTGATATTTAATTAATAAACATAAAAGTTGTTTTTTCAAAAATAATAAATGAAAAATCTCATAAAATTCCGGAAAAAAATTGTCCCACTTCGGGACAGAAAATTGGGCGTGGGACAATTTTTTAATGTTTTTTTATAAGAGTTTTAATTTTTTTCCAATTTTTCAAATACTCATAGATTTTTTTTTTTAAATACGTTTTATGCAAATTTATTTTTAAAATTGTCCAACTCCTCTGGAGCATTGATATTTAATTATTAAAAATAAAAGTTGTTTTTTCAAAAAACTGAATATTTTTTTTTATTCGAAAAAATCTCTAAAATGGCAACCAACATTTTAAGCCTAGACGGGAAGTGGGATCATCTTTTTTTCGAATTTTTATGAGAGTTTAAAAAAATAAATAAAAAATGAAAAATCTCATAAAATTTCGGAAAAAAATTGTCCCTCTCCGGGACAGAAAATTGGCAGTGGCACAATTTTTTAATGTTTCTACGAGAGTTTTAATTTTTTTCTCATTTTTCGAACTCTCAAAGAATTTTTTTTTTTAAATATATCCTACTCCCTATTTTTTGTCCCACAGTGGGACAATTTTTTCTCGATTTTTAATGAGAATTTTAATTTTTAAACTCTCATAGAGAATTAAAAAAAAATTGTCCCACTTCCCGTCTATGCTTAAAATATTCATCACTGTGAGTAGTATTTTAGAGATGTATTCAGAAAAAATAAAAAAATCTCCACGTTTTTGAAAAATCGATTTTTAGGTTTATTAATTAAAAATCAATGCTGCGAGCGAGTTAAAGAATTACAAAAATAAATTTACATTAAACTATACTTCAAAGTGAAAAACATTTATGTAGGTTTTTTTACGATACCACTCATATCCAAAATTGGAAAAAAAAATCAACTATGTGGTGGTCCGAACGGTGTATTATGCTCCATGTATAGAATGCACTATTCGGATATATTTAAGTCCCCTGTCTCTGAAAATGAATTACAATATTCAATTTCCGGTAAAACATGAGAATAAATGAGTTATTTTATTTATAGCTTCGCGATAAATCCAATCTGGGATTTGGTAAATCTTTTTAATTTAATTCTTTTATTTTTATAGAAGACCATCTGTGATCCGAAAATCCGAAGACCTTTTTTTTGCTTTCTTCCTGTGGACGACAGAAGGGTGCATAATCTCTGGAAAAATGATACCTTCTTGTACCTTCTTTGGTACGTGCCAAAGAAAAAAAAAAAAAAAAAAAAAGCCGGATGCGCAGATTGGCTAAGCAGTGAATCTTGAGGTTTCGGTCTTTTGCCCGATCGAGTATCACCCCTCGGGAGTCTTTACAGTCGCTGCCTCGAAGTGATAGCTATCAAGGCTCGTGATGAATATGCTTTTAAACTGAGAGGCTTCCTTGTATATTAACCCTCAACATGATGCCAGTCACCTAAATGTCAGCCATTTACTGTCTGCTAATTTCTGCCTTCTTTTTTTTAATTTATAATTTCAACAATTTATAAAACTCCTTCATTATTTTCAAGTCTATCTCAAAAATGATAAATCACAGAAAAAAATGTGCCAAATTTATAGGATTTGTCTTTTTAAAAAATGTGAAGCTTCTTCAATTACTTCAAATTAAAAATAGTCGATCCAATATAGCGGAGCAAAATCCAAAAAGTTTCTTGATTTCGATAAAATTTGGTAGTCAAATTTCTGAACTAAAAATTCATAAATTCAAAATGTCCAATATGGCGAACGAAAAAAATTCAGATGTATCGTTTTAACACCAAATAAATTGCAATATACCGAATATTTGAGAACACCTACTTCAATGCAAACCTGCTAATAAAAGAAAAAAAATAAATAAATTTCGAAAAAACTTTAGCCTTCGAGGGAATTTTGTAAGCAGTGCAAACAGTTTGTGTCACCAGGCCATGCTATAAGAAACCCTACCGAGCTTCGCGAATCCTTTCCCCAACCTTCTCCTTCGCCATAGTTTCCCGGATAATGCCGAATTACTGCTAGCACTAAATCGAACTAACGCTCCAGAATCGCTCTCTCTCTCTCTCTTTTCGCGTTCGTTTGTCCAACAACTTTTGCTTATTTTGCAGCTCTGGTGTACACGAGGCTTAAGACTCCGTTGCTATCGTGTACAGATGAAACTGCTAGTTAACACCCGCACAACTTTAATCCCCGCGTGTGCGCTCCCATCGACAATATCGACGAGACTGAAAATCCCCGGAAACGTGAAACGTCGATTTAAAAAAAGAAAAAATTTATAAGATAAAATTAAATGCCCTGCGCAGTCTACTCTGACAATTCGCAAAGCATTGCGAAACGCCTTTTTTTAAATGTCAGTAACGTACACAAAAAAAAGGTTGCAAAGTAGAAGCTAGCAAATTGCTTCCTCACAATTTTCTATTTTTGACAAAGCTTTTTTTTTTTACAGAGCAACCTCTATGAGAAAGTAAGTTGACCAATTTTGGCTTTGTAAAAAAAAAAAGCTTTTTTAAAGATGGACAATTTTGAGGAAGCAATTTGCAAGGTTCTACTTTGCAGGCTTGTTTGAGCTCGAAAGACGTTTTTCAAAAAAAATGCAAAATGCCATAAAATTAAAACCGCTTGACCGATTTCCGTCAAATTTGTAATCAAACCTTGTTTAATGCTAGTCCATATGTGAACCATATTTAAGATAAATCTGCAAAAAATTTCGGTGTGTTTTTTTCGTGATGACTTTTTTTTCTATTTTATCCACCAGTTTGACTGAATTCATCATTGATAATCAATAATCGTGAAATCTGCAGCGGGATATCTCAGAATTTACAGGAGTTGGTCTTTGCAGATATTTTTTAAAAAATTGTAATTGCAATAAAATGAAAACCACTCAATCGATTCTCGCCAAATTTGGTACACATCATGGCTTAATGTTAGTCCATTTACGTACAAAATTTCAGCCAGATATCTCACAATTTGCTTAAGTTATAGGGTGAAAAAGAATTATTAAAAATCTTCAAAATCCAGTGAAATTTTGAATTTCCAACCGATTCGCGTCAGCTACAATCCCAAACATTTTTGTATGACAGCCGACACTTGGGTACCAAATTTGAAGATACAGCTATAATTACGACAATTATCGTGTTTACAAGGAAATTTGTACCTGCACACATACACACACACGAAAATAAAGCTTCTTCTATGCCGAAGCAAAATCGTCAGACCTTCAATTTAAAATTAAAATTAAAGGTATCGAGTTTAATTAGTCACATAAAAATCTAAAAGAAATTGCAAATAAATTCAAATGGCGAATTAAATTATAAAATTCGGGGGTTGAGTTGTTAGAGATGTAATGTCATTATGATTATACGGTATATTATGGGGTCAGTTGGTACGTGTGCTATCCAGTTTGTGTAATCGGATACAATAGAGGTGCGGACTGATGACAATATGCGGGGCAAGGTCCGCCTTGACAACCCGAGGGCTTTGCTCGTTTGCCGTACCGCACAAATGCCACTGATGCTACGGTCTATTATATTTTATCATGGCTAATGGTCAGACTCTCTGTGGCCCCTGTGTCTGTGTCCGCATCTCCGTATACATGTGACCGTCGAGTTGAGCCTACCGCCTCGCGCCAAATCCCCGACCTACATTGTATACACGCGTCTCTCTTGCAAATGACTCGTGAAATAGGCGCTACATACCCGGCGCTCCACTGTACTCGAAAATATATACATATATATATGTATATATGTATATATATGTATATACATATCTGCACGTAATTCGAGATATCTGCGGGAAGGTCCAGTGAATTAATTGACTCGCAGGAAAATTCTACTAAGCGCTTCACATTATTTTACAATCACTTAGCAGACTTTTTATTTATTTGCCAAATTTTTATTTGGTCGACCCTCTATGTGTAAGACTACAAATTGCCTAAAAAATTGTATTTACATAGATTTTTTTTTTGTAGAAAAAAATTTTATTGGGAAAGGCGTAGACCAGGGTCGAAGCGTCTAAGAAAAGATGAAGGATTTATTTTAAACTGGTCGCCAGTAGTCGAGAAACCGTCTATTCATTTTCATATTCCGGCCACTACAATAAATACCAACAAGAAAACCTTGCAAATTGCTTCCTCGTTGTTTAGGATTTTTTGAAAATGGTTACATGTATGCAATTCAACTGAATTTTTTTTTTTTTGGGAATTGCAATCCAATGCAATTGGTTTTTAGGTTTTTCGTGTTATTATTTATCTGGTTTGTTTGTGCTTGTTCAAAAGCTTCGATTGAGGTAAAATTTGAAAAATAAAATTCCATTAGCTTCTGGCTCGGTCGCTCGCTTGCGAGAAACACTGGCGTCAACTCGCCATCTGTCGGCGCTCCCGGTACTACGGTACTTTGTATTTTCTTTTATATAAAAAAAACCTTGCAAATTGCTTCCTCTTTACCTTACATTAAAAAAAAAAATGATTACATGTATGCAAAGTAGAACTTTGCAACTTGTTTTCTCTACAAAGCTTCCACTATGAGGAAGTACGTTTAACTGCTTCGCTTCCTCCTAGAGGAAGCTTTGTAGAGAAAACAATTTGCAAAATTCTACTTTGCGTGCATGTAAACATTTTTTTTTCAAATCTAAAATAAAGAGGAAGCAATTTGTAAGGTTCTACTTTGCAGGCTTGTTTGTGTGTGAATAAAAAAAAATTTAAGAATTTGTCAACCATAAAAGCATTCGCAAGCTTTTTGAAATTTTTGAAATCATGACAAAATTTAAACCTCGCATAATAACGTATAACAGTAGCAAAGCTGATATTTCCTGTAAATTCAATGTAAATTAAATTACAAGCACCAAATTGAATTAAATCAGACGTCAGGATATCGCGATATGCGCTACCGAGAGCATTCGAGCGCGCCAGGCGTCGGATATAGCAGACGCGTGTATTTCCGTATACGTCTGTACGAATAGTATCGGAGTGAAAACGTTGAGGGAGCTAACTGGTTGGGTTAGAAACAACATATAGTGGAGCCAGTAAGCGGAAAGTGCAGAAGCAACACACCGTGGAAACGTTCTGTCGTCTCAAGATTCTCCGCACTTCTCCACAGTCTGCTTGATTGAATAGTCTGACCCGGCCATTGATCAACGTCTTTTCGGCGATCCTCGATGCTTTCACATCGATATATAGCCCAATAAATAGATACTGATTCTATAGAGATGCTCTGCGAGAGAGCTTCTAGAGTACGTGGCTATTGACGGAATTGCGAAACGATCCTTTATTATCCTCTATTGGGAAAACAGACTGGGAATGCGACACCTATATCACGATGGAAATAATAATAGTCGAAAATTCGTGAAAATATATGTCTTAAATATATCTTTCATACATTGTTCACATATGTTACGTTGCAAAAGTTGTATATTTAAAATACACCAATTTCTCATTTCGTTTGCAGAGCGAATCTTTTTTTTTTTCTATTAAAAAAAAAATCCAAAGTGCCGTAGTACCGGGAGCGCCCGACAGGTGGCGAGTTGACGCCAGTGTTTCTCGCAAGCGAGAGACCGAGCCAGAAGCTGATGCAAGTTTTTTTTCATATTTCGCCTCAATCAAAGCTTTTGAACAAGCAAAGACAAACCAGATGAATAATAAAATGAAAAACCTAAAAAGTGTCGTTGGCTTGAAGCGCAAAGCTCAGAATCCTCTGAAACATTGGATTGCAGTTCTCAACGAAAGCAAATCAGTTGAATTGGACAGAGAATGCGTCAAATGTGTTGCGGTAGAACTATAAATACAGAGTGTAAAGCGTCGAGGTGTGGAGAAAGAATAACTTGAATACAGAAGTAACATGACTCTCGAAAGTTGCTAGTTCTATCCGTCTGCTACCTAGTTTTCATTCTTTCACTCGACTTCTCTCTCCCTCTCTTTCTCTCTTTCCACACTAGCACAGCGGCGACCTGCGCACATTACACTTCTGAATTTCCTCTCTCACCGAAATCTCACCTTCCGTTCGCCCCAGCCCATGAATAATTATATTCTGTGGGTTCTTCTGGTACGGGATCACGTAACCCGTAGTAACGTACGTGCTTATCTTTATACTTGTGTATATATAGCCAATGTGTGTGTCTGTGTATGAAGCATTATAGTGTAAAAATTGTCGGCGATGACAGAGAGAAATAATATAGTACGTGCGATTTGGAAGGCTCTCTCGCGTTAATGCAACAAGACGTCGCATAGAGGGCGCGCTGGGTGATCCCCAATGTTGTTCATATTATTTCTGTGAGGAAATTTACAAAGTAGAAATATCGCAGTTAATTTCGATGCTGTAGGACAATGCTAGCTATCGTTATAGACCACTTTGAAATTCCCCAAACGTCGACCAATGTACGAACGCTTGAACGTTGCAAAGCGAATGGAAGTCTTCTAAAAATAGTGCAAGCTCAACGCGCACACCACTCCCTTACGGTCGGACGGGTTGTGCCTCGGCTGCTTTGGCTTTTGCTTTTCGGGCACCGCTCAACCAGAGAGCAAGAGAAAGAGAGAGAGAGAGAGAGAGGAGAGCCTTGGTGTATAGCACGTTTTAGGTACATTATTACTTGACGTTTCGCTTATAAGGGATGAAAACGCTTTCCTTAGGCATATAATGTATATATAAGTCTACGTAATGTAAGAGAGAAGCTGTATCCTCGGAAATACACTGTACAACCTTGCCTCCCACCACCCCCTCGCCCCCCTTCACCGCCAACCCTGTATGCACATATTCATTCATTCATCTTACAAGTGTATCCACCGGAGCTTATATTCGAACGTATAGAGTATACTTTGCTGCTGCCTCAAGCAGATGATGAATACGTCAAGTAGTTTTCAGCGGTACAGTCTACGCGAATGTTTTATTAAAATTACCATTTTCTTTTTAACTCCTTGGTTACATTTTTCTTTTTTTTTTTTTTTTTAATATTAATAGATATTCGGAATAATTAAGAAAAATGTAATGGAAAATTACAATAATTTTGCTTTTTCTCTCTTTCAAGAAGTTTTATTGTGACATTTTTTTTTTTTTAGTAAACGTGTTCGGAATGTTCCTAAACGTCGAGAAATCACATTTAGAAAAAAATGCAAAATCCATGCAGTTCTCTCGTTTCCACACGATTTTCAATTTTTTCAAAAATACATTTCACTTTCAAACTGGTGTATTAAAGTTAATATACAAGTATTATTTTAAATTTATACAAAAAATTTGAAAATTTCATTTAAAACTACTATAATTTGTACATAAACGTTTTTTTTTTTTTTCAAAAGTGCTGTAAAATAAATAATTTTGTTACATCGTATATACTTTTTCTGTAAAACTAGAAATTGACATATAAAATTACTCTCAAATTAGCACAATTTTTATGTGAAATATTATCTAATATTATCAATCTTATTTTCAGTAGCAAAAGAAAAGTTAAAAAAAAAAAAGCAACAACATGTACTACAGAAAGGAATTTGCTAGTTACGTGAGACTGTACAGGCCAACAGGATCCTTCGTCCTTAGTAAGAATTTAATATTTAGACGATGCGGACGCTGCAAAGTTTCGTTCACAAAAAAATGCAATACTTGGTGATTACGCGTGTTTATTTTTACGTGGATAGTGCGTGTATGTGTGTGTGTGTGTGTACTGTGTGGCATTTAATAAAGCTCTCTTCTTTGACTCGCTGCCGTGCTTTTTACCTGCCTCGAATGCTTTGTTCGTCTAACACTTAAAAAAGAATACACAACACTGACACACTGGAATGTCCGTGTGTGTGTGTGTGTGCGTCTGTGTGCAGAGTAGAAAAGAACATATATGTATAGAGGATATTTGTTGCGGCATTATTGTAACGTATCTGGCCGTTATACTCTGATATCCTAGACGGTACGTGGCGGATGTAGAGCAATATGAAACGCGTGTATACACATCACGAGATATGCCATCGAAATAGTGGCAGATGACACCCGTGTGCGGGTTGTGATAATAATCGCGTTTGTCGTTTCAACAATCGATCCCACAATAATCGCAACGTGGAAACCAGATGCACCTCCTATCTTTATGCATAAATGGAACGTATAGTATAATATACATAATCACACGTAGCTATATACCCTAACGTGCCATTATGCATATGGGGCATTCCAAGTGAAATCAGGGAGTACCCCACGACTCAGTCGATAATTGTCATTTGTCATTTTTATTTCTTTTTCTAGGGACAAAAGATAAGGCCCAATTTTTTTTTCCAAATTCTCTCCCCCCCTCCTCCCCCTCTATTTGTTAGTTTAGCATGCTTTTTTCGTTAAAATTGGATGTAACTCAAAATATACCTTGAAAAAAAAAATTGTCATTTTGTGGTATAAAAATATAACTTTTTTTTTTTATATGGGGGATTCCAGGTGACTCCCTGATTTCACTTGGAATGCCCTATACATGATGGAAAACACGTGAAGTCGTTTGAATTTTTTCAAAGATTCTAGGCATTTAAATGAGCAAAATGTGAAAATTTCAGCTAAATCGGAAATGCCGTTTCGAAGGTGAAAAAAGTGGCAATTTTGTTTAATTGAAAAATAGCATAAAATGAAAACGGAGAATTTTAGAAAAAATGTTGTTGGAAAGTACGGTGAAAATACGAAATTTGATGTTATTATGATTTTTTTGTACGAGCCGTAGTATTGGCGGTAAAAAATAAACAATGATTATTTTGAGAAATTTTTAATAGCTGAAATGTGCAATAAAAAAATCTGAATTCCTACGTTTTTTTTCTTCAACTAGACCAACATCCTGAAGACATGTGAGGACGTTTTGTTGACATGAAAAATTGGGGTAGCCGACTTGACGCGTTTTACCCCATATATATATATATGTGAGAGTGTGTGTGTGTATAGAGGAATGCAGGAGGCCTCTGTTCATTTGCAAAACGATGCTGAAGAGAGCCTCGCCTTGGTATATAAAACCGCCGTATACTCTCTAGACCCGCGTGTTCTCGATCCTCGACGCTCAAAAATAACCAGCAGACGACGTAGGCTATTGGCGTCGACACGGAATATTCGGGGAATCGTGACATCACGCACGCGGAATACTATAATACACGGATGTGTAAACTGGAGCGCGTGTAAATCCGTCCAGGAAAATGGAATGCGAAATAAAAAATGATGAGAAAGAAAGAAAAAAAAAAAAAAAAAGTCGCCGATAGAGATTAGAACTTATTTATGTACGGTCGCAATTTGAAGCCATCGTATATGCCAGCTGCAACGAATTACTAATTATTTCACTCCGTAGTGTATATTTTTTTATTTTAATTTTAACCGCAAATTAAAAAAAAAAAAAAAAAGTAAAAAATATTCGTCCCGTTTAGCAGACTCCAATTCTTATATTTCCATTTGTTTATTAAAAAATTTTAAACAATTTTAAAAAAAACATTGGAGAGTGTTTCAATCAGGTGCGAAAAATACATGTTTTTAGCTGCAAGCTACAATTCCAAATTGAAAGTCAGGAGAGAACAAAAAAAATGCAAAGGAAAACCCGATGAAAGGTAATAATTATAATTGGCGATTTTGTTACCTCCCATTTATTCACTTTACTTTTTAGTCGCGTTCTCGATTGTTACGAAAAATTAAACAATCGACGCCGGAAAAAAAGCCGAGTTTGATCAGTGGAAGATAAAAAAAAAAAAAAAAAAAAAAAAGAAAACAGCTGACGAATGAACGCGACAACGGACCTGATAAAACACGTTTTATTTAGTACGCATACACCGGACACGAACAATTTGTGCTCCCCAGAGCACGTGTGTGTGAGCACGCAGGAAGGCACAACGCAAAAGCGGGTACACACCCAGCACTAATACATAATAGTGTAATATACTAGGTGGGCACGCCGAATGACCAAGAGCGAGAGAGAAACAGCGAGAGAGAGAGGGAGAGAGAGAATATCGGTGAACCCAGACTCGCGGTGGTCTCTATTCGCTTGCGGTTAGCATATCTAAAATACCCGATGATGTATCGCTGGCTAATTAAGGATCCCCTCGGGGATTTTGGCTTCCTCCCCTCCTCCAGTCTCGCGGAATAATCTGCTGACTTAATTGAATTTATAATCCTCACCCCCTCCCTTTCACGCTTGGTCGGCTGTATATCTTATTCGCCAACTACCACCGAAGATATTCCGCCATAGTTCTATATATATATATGTATATTAAGTAGAGATAAGCAATGATACGAAAATTAAATCAAGAATTAAATTTTGAATCTACTGAAATGACGCGATGCCAGTGCAATTGTTAGAGAGAAAAAAAATTGGGATAAAAATTCTTGATTTAATTATATTTATGTATGTTAAGTAGTTAATGTGTTGCTTATCCCAACGGTACGAAAATTAAATCAAGATTTTTAATCCCAATTTTTTTTTTCCTATCTAACAATTGCACTGACATCGCGTCATTTCACTAGATTCAAAATTTAATTCTTCATTTTATTTTCGTATCATTGCTTATTTCTATTTAATATACATATATATATATGTGTGTGTGTGTATATTAAGTAGAGATAAGCATTTTTTTTCCTATCTAACAATTGATTGAAAGATTCAAAATTAAATCAAGAATTAAATTTTGAATCAACTGAAATGACGCGATATCATTGCAATTGTTAGATAGAAAAAAAAAATTGGTATAATAATGTACATTGTCAAAAAAAAAAAGAAGCAAGAAAGCTCAAAATGAATGTACTATCAAAAGCAAGAAAAACCTAACCGAGAGCCCAGCCATTAAAACATACTCATCACTGACGCAAGATACAATAAAAACAAAATTAAACGTCACGTTATAACGCGATAAAAGGCACTGAAAGACAGACATACAATAGAGAATGTTTGTTTTTTGTAATCCTACCAATGAACGAACGGTTAGCAAGACGTCATATTTGTATCGGTATAAATATATTACAGTCATAATATTCACAATTCAAGGCAATATGAAAAAAGACGTATTTTGTGAAGGTACTACAAAAATCCAGCGAATTAACTCAATGACTCAGGCCAATTAATCAACAGATGAAATCCAAAAATCTTCCAAAGTAATTTATATTGTATTTTTGAGAAATTGTGTGTAACATTTTATGCAGAATCCGATAAGGAAAAATTTTTATGTACTATAAAAACCAATTATCGGGTTATTGATTTTTTTTTTTCTTAATAATTCGGCTCTTTTACCAATTTAAATACATCTTCGCTCATTCTATTTCTCACAAGACAAACTACTTTTATATATTGCAATTAAAACTGTACAGAAACGATTCAAAAAATTAAGCACTGATTTTACGTGCCTTCTACAATCTTCTTAATAATCAGTCGACAAATATTTCGATATTGGATTTTATTTCTCTACTTATTATTATTATTATCATTATTATTATATTTTTATTATAGCAATTAGTTATTATCTAATATATTTCAACCACATCGGCTTTGTAGGGTTCGAACTCACCGACAGGGCGAGTCGGTTATTATTTACAAACGTATCTTGAATGGACGATTTTCAATCTATTCTAACGACAAATGCACTGTAATACGATTAAAATATATTCCATTCCGGATATTGTTGTTAATAATTCGAAGAATAAAATAGTATGGCAAAGATTGTTTATATTGAAAGAACTCTCTTAACACCCAATCGAATGAAATATTCGATCGAACGCCCGAGTGCTAAATGTGACGCTTTTTCACATTGAGCGAGATTCCGAGATAAAACCGTCGGAGCAACAAGCCTCCAGTTTTTATCCCTCAGCAGAGTGGGGATACAGGTTGCCGGCTCGTCTATCTCGGGAATAAAAAATTCATGAAGACTGTGAAAGCTTCAGCGCGAGAAATCTTGGAGGACTCGAGATCCCAGAGAATCGGAAAACTTTTTTTTTTTTTTGTGTATATATATATATATATATATATATATATATATATATATATATATATATATCACTGTACAGACAGCAGAGTGAAAGAAGCTCCTATATACGTCAGTCAACACACACACATATATACACTATATAAGCTACGAAAAGAAAAAAGAAAATGTGACATATACATCTGCGCGGCAGACTCGAAGTAAGCCAGGATCTTTACTGACCTTGAACCTGACCAATCAGCAACAAGCAGCAGACGAGCAGGCACGTTGATCTCCCCAGAGCAAAATCGAGCTTCTTCATTGTCGTTAAATCCTCGCGAACGGACAATCTCCCAAATTTCAACCCCATCGTCTGTTTAACTGAACGAAATTTAAACACAGCACTTAAGAGAAAGAAAGAAAAAAAATGGAGACAACTCAACTTTTAACGTTTAACAGAAAATAATCGACGTATAGTTCAGCAGTCATCTGTCCACAAAAGTTATTATTACTTGTACCAAAGTTACGTAACATCCGCAGCACTTCACCTCGTCGACTGGTAGGAATTATCCTTCGAAATTCAGGAATTTACATTTTTTTTTCTTTATTCAATCATTTTATTGCACTTCCATTCACTCTAGACCGAGTAAAATTTACTTTAGAGTTACGGTTTACTTTGGACTTTGGAATACGATTTATAAACTATATAGTATGTATATATATTTTTTTTTTTTTTAATTTTCTTTTACCGGTACCACGAGAAGAGAATACAGTGACGATTCCCGCGCGCATCCACCACACGCCACTATCGCGAAGCAGTGCCCGAACCTAACTGTGAGCCGTAACGCTACGGTTCACTCTCCGAAGTCTCTCTCGTGGCGCGCGGTCGTCCGCCGTTGCCACCGCTTTCTCGCGCCCCCTATCTACCCCTCTTTATATACGCACGGTCAGTGCCGCGCTGGATCATGCATGATCAAACATCAATAGTGTAAAGAAAAACGGACGATGGTCTTCATTGTCAGTTAGTTTAAGAAAAAATAGCAGAGAGGTCGCCCTCATGCAAATGCAGTCGATATATGTGCTTTACAAGCTTCCCACAAACATGGTAGATATATTTTGCAATAAAAATAAAAACAAAATATTAGTTGTTTGGGATAGGCGGCCATTGTAGTAGAATGTGATGGATGGAAAGTAGCGGCATTGGTTGGTCAAATGAGAAACAATTTTTTTTTTTTTTCAACGTTTCGTTTTTCTTTATTATATTTTACATCTATGAATTCATATTTGACACATTAGTTTTTAATAAATAATATAATTATCATAATTTTTAATTCTTGTCTATTGTTTAAAGATTGATTTATAGCGTTACCTAAGAAAATGTTAAATCAATATTAAACTAGAATTCTTAATGAAGCATATACGCACTATAAAATCTGAAACAGTGATGCCAAATTCAGTGCATTAAAAATAAAAGAAGAAAGCGATGAAAGCTCGACCACAGAATTCTGCAGCAATCGCAGCAATGCATAGAAAGAGAGCTTTAGCCCTATTTCCATCGTTGGCTCTTTCTCTATCGGACTCTCATTCGTCAATTCCTTTGGGCCGCTTTCTTCCTCTGTCGGTTTTTCTCCCAATAGCTTTTGCCGCAATTTCAAAGCGTTGATGAGGCTTCGAGAATTTCGCGAAAAGGGTAGCTAGGCCAGCGCACACGAAGCCCGCTGACCCAACGGATCAAGTTATCCGCAGCATCCGCAGCCGAGAACCGACAGTGCGAGATCCTTTCTATGTGCGAAGCCACCTGCCGCAATTCACTCCCCCTCCCCACAAACCCCCATCCTCACCTACCGCAGATCCGACGTTTCAATCGAGTTCACTCTGTGTATATGTATAATAGGCATTGGACTCTGTGTCCGTGAAAGCAGGCAAAAGGGACCCCCGTGCATTGAGTCCAGGTGGCCGACCATCGGACTATGAGCGAGAAAACCAAGGGAAGTGGCAAGCGGAGCGGGGGAGATGGGAAGCGGATATCGCCTCCAAACGCTCTCTCTCTCTCTCGCTCTCTCTCTTTCTCCGCATGGCTGCGAACAGCTGACGGTGGCACTCTCTATATCCGGTTCGTCCAACTGCCCTCACCATATTTACCCCCAAAAGTGCTGCGTTATCGGGGCCAATAGTTTATCGCGCCATTACGACGAGAATTTACACTCGAAGGCTTTGGAATCGTTCTATCATTAACACATAGCGGGTACGTTTAACAGAGTAAACGCCCAGGCAATGATTGAACAATCAAACGTGTACGTTGAATTTCAAATGGCCGATAAATAAGGTTAATTGGGTCAACTGTGATTGGAGGAATTTTCTGATGGCGATGTTGTATTTTTTGTTTCTTTCTTTCCATTATTCCTAAAGTTACAAAGTTTAAGACCCACGAACGGTTGTTCCTCATTATTTCTCATTTCCCACGCAGTCCTTAAATGAGGAATTATGTTGACCAATTGTGGTTTCTCGCAGGGAAAGCTGTAGACAAAAAAAAAAAAGGAGAAAATAATGAAGAATCAGTGTTGTACTTTTTAACCTTGCTTTTTAAAAAGATGGTAGAAACTGAAGTTTCTGACTACATTAGAGTGGTTAAGAAATTTCTAAGAATTCATCCGCAATATGTTTTAACGAAAAATTGTAACCAATAACGAAAATTTATTGCGTACACTAGCGCAATAAATGTTAAATCAATTGAATCCGACAAATCGTCAATCGTTACTTCAAATTGAAACTCACTTTGAGAAATCTACTCTAAAGCACACCCGAGAGACATTACCGAAAGTCTGTTGAGCTCGCTAGTTCACCATATCGTCACTGTGGAGCTCAGTCCCGATTACAAAAACACAGCGTTTTTTTTTTTTTTTTTTCAGCGCCACCTTTCTCCGAGGAGTGTAAGGAAAAGGAAGGAACTAAAAAGAAGCGCCCTCTCTCTTGTTTCTTTTTCGGCCCTCTGCCTTCACCACAGGTCACAAGAATTCTGTGTGCCACAATGAGGATCCCCATTTCTCTCTCCTCCTCCTCCTCTTCCTCCTACTCCTTCCAGATCCCTCGCGGGAGGTCCGCGGACTCGGTTGAATCTGCGTTTTTCCAAGAGCGCACTGAATCTACGAAATGCTCGACGAGCGGAAAATGCACTTTTAATTGCACGTCAAAGTCAAAGTCGAGACCCCGTCGCGTCGTTGCGCGGCGCCCCGTATATATGCCTGTATATCGCGCTGCTGGTATGCTGAGTACCTCTCCTTTCTCTCTGTCTCTCTCACTCCTTCATCCCTCGACACAGCAGCAGCGCGCGCTCTTCCAGAGAGTCGCTTACACACCGTCGCCTGTATCAAGCAACAGCAGCAGCAGTAGCAGCAGTAGAGGGCGCGTTTGTTGCTCTCCGTCATATCCCAAGTTATACTACTGCGGACTCTCGCACCTCTCTCCTACTTTCCGGCTTTGCCTGTTTCGCTTTACCAGCTACGGACGAACGGATAAGTAGCCCCTTCCGTTACTTATGAATTTTGCTCCATTTAAATTACGTCTTATATGTACGTGTTACATACCCGCATACATAAACATATACACGCACTATAGCACCACCGTATATTTAGTGTATGGGGCATTCCATGGTAATTCACACAGGGATCAAAACTTTGGGTTTTCTTTAGGTTATTTTTTTTAATATTGTTGTCATCTCTATAGAGAATACCCGATTTTTATTAAATTTTTTCATTCAGTCCGTTCTTCGTTTATAAAAAAAATATATTTACTATTAAATACAGTGAAACTTTAATGTGGACAAAAGTTTGAAGCATACAAAGATGCTCGATATGATGATTATCAATTTTTCTATCTTTATATCAATTTTACATTTCTACGAAAAAAAAATTGCCGAGTCTTTTAATATCGAAATCGTATGTTTAAATGAAGTTACCATTTTTTTTTTTTTTTTTTTTAATCATATTTTTTCTTTTCTATAAATCAAGGGCGAAAATAAAAATCTAATAAAGTGCAAAGCTGTTAATTTTCAGTAATAACAACAATATTAACAAAATAATTGAAAAATAATTTTTCGTGGTATTACCATGGAATGCCCCATGTATATGCATGTGCGGTATACGCGCGAGCGCGCAACGTTGCGTAAAACACGTCGACGTCAAACGCCACCGGTGGAAAAAGGGAAAGGGGTGCTCAGTCGCATTACGGCCTGTTTCTCAAAGAGGGTTTTCTGCGCCCGCGGTTAAAGGTAATTCAGGCGACTTAACGCCCCCGTCGGTGCAAAGTGGTTTGACCCCCGCTCGCGCTTACGGCGCCTTGCTCACTCTTTCTCTCTCTCCTCCCTTCCCTCTCTCTCACTCTCTCTTTTCATTCCTCTTCGTCGTCGCGAAAGTCCGTGTCACATTTTAAGCCACCAGTCGCACAGAGATCCCACATCCAATGTGAAATTTTTCTTTTCGAAGCATATACAGCGCCGCCGCGCACGAGATTATCGCTTGCGTATTACCGGTCCGGCATACATCGCGCTTCTCTCACCTTTCTATTAGCGCACATTGCTGCACTAACAGACTCGACTTTACGGATGCTGCTGTCACTGCCGCTTGCGTTTTCCCCACTTTACTCTCATATGTAGCCCCGCTGTACAGGCATTTCCAATTTCGTTAGTTACTCAGACTTTCCACCAGGTGGCTTATGGTTAATTCGATTTCTGGCTCGACGCGTCTTCACCTAACTCGGTAGCACGATGGCATCTATCATAACGACGTTGAGGCGAATTTTCTCTATTTTAAAAAAAAGTAGCCGGTTGTCTTTTTTTTTTGTCAGCTGCCGTGTCAAAGGGAATGTCGAGATACGACGCGTCTGATAATTCTTTTTGGCGTGGTTTCTGTGTGGAGTTTTTGCTCGGTTTGATCTAGTCGGAAATGCTTTCGAGTTTATGAGCGTAACAGGTTATAAACGATGAAGTAGGTTAGCACAATGTGCTTCCTCATTATTTTTCATTATTATTATTATTATTATTTTTTTTTTTTCACAAAGCCTATGAGAAAGCATGCTGATCAAGGTTGGTCTCGTTCCTAAAGCTCGTGAACAAAAAAAAAAGAAGGAAAATAATGAGGAAGTTGAGCAATTTTGACTTCACCACAGAGGGAGCTTTGCGAAAAACGGAAAACAATGAAGCAATGTACAAGGTTCTTCCATTTTTGTTTAGCAACTGTTGAGGAAACTGAATTTCAACGAAATTTTCAATGGAGGAAAATTGGAGTCGAGAAATTTTCACACCTAATATGACGAACAAATCTCCTATCAATTTTTTTTTTGTCGATTAAGCACATTTTTTCAGTCGGGCGATTCTTAATTTGTACAATTAGGCGAGGTTTTATCGTAAAAAAATTTACTTCATAAAGTGCGAAAGGGGGGGGGGGGGTGAGGAATTAAAATTGCTCTTCACGCACCGAGTAAAATAAACACATGTTTAATAATTTTCGAATCATTGCTGCAAGCTGCATCTTAAGCTTGGTTTAGAAATAAACGATAGAGTCGAGGTCAGACGTGTGTATCCCACACACGGTCCTCTCTCGACCATTGTCCTTTTGTATCTAGAAAACTTACGCATGACAAGCCAAGAGGAACGCGCGTACTCGGTTTCTGCGTTGTGAACAACTGTATCCATTGCTATGGTGGTCGGAGAGCGAAAACGGTCATGCATGCGGAGAGCTATATATTCTGCAATAATACACTAGCATTTGTAGAGGGGAGGGTTTTACCAGCCATATATATATACATATATATAGTACACAGGTACCATAACCTAGAATAGAAAGTGCGAGAGTCTAATGACGAGAGCGTATAGGCAAAGCGAAAATTCACAAAGGTATAAAATTCCGTGTTAAATTCGTCCTGAGAGAGAAAGAGAGACGAGGAATAAAAATAATGAATCTCTCGTTCATAATAAAATTTTGTAGCGGCTGTGAAAAAAGTTCGTAAGAGGTTAAAAAAAAAAAAAAAAAAAAAATACACGCTGGTGTAGGGTCGCAATTAAAAGATCCAACATCTACTCATCACATGGAATGTACATCAAAGCATTGAAGATTATATTCATAGCAAATCGGCTTCACCGTCCTTCGCAAACCCCCCCCATCCCTGCTATTGCCACTCTCGAAATTGATATCGCAGATTTATTGAGAAAAAATATTGAAAGCTCTGTGGCTCTGCACTTCGGCATGGGTATTGGACGCGAGATTTCCGGATGAAGGACGTATAAGCGAATAAGCGTGCCAATAATTGATATCTAACCGCTCGTTTTTAAAGGGCCAATCACTGTAACCCCCTTCTTTTACATTGGTTATATGTGCGGAACTCGCACCTGCTGAATTTTATATATGGAATGGAATTTCATCGATTCTGTTCCTCTCTCTCTGTTCCTTGTCCCCGAAGGACCATGTGAATTCTCAACTCCGTTGAGACTCTCGATATGAGGTTTCGGACTGGGGACTTCCACTCTTATCGAATCAATTTAGAAGCCACCATAAATTTCACTACGTTTCTTTGTTTTTTCTCAAAAATTCATTACTTTCGTCTGTAACCTCGTCATTTAACTTTCTCATAAAGGGAAAAATGTCCAAAGCGCGCGTGTGTGTGTGTGTGTGTGTGTGTGTGTGTGTGTGTTTCGGTATAAGGACGTAAATAAGGCGTTTCACTTCCATTTCTGAATTCGCTGTTTCAGACATCCAACATGACTGACTAAAAATCTAATTTGCAAAAATTAATCTTCGAGCATCCGTGACTAATTGTCAGTGTTAACGTTAAAATGTATGAATACTAATTTCTAAAAGTTTTATTTTATTGCTAGGTTCGGACTGTTAAGCAGGAAATTACTATGGTTAGATCCAACACTTTTATTTATAACCTTTTAGAATCTGCATAATTATTCTGGACTTTAAGAGATGATAATAATTAAAGTTACAGGATTTGCCGCCCTAGTGATTTAAAAAGAAAAATCCCCAATAAAATTCGCAGTCACCTGTAAATATATTTTGCATACACTCGCATTTTAGCAAAAATGGGTTAATCAAATTTTAATTAATCTTGAGTATCTCATAACGTTTCTAAAGTGTTAGAAAAAGGAATTAAAGTTCTGTAGAAAACATCCTCAACAAATTAAATACATAACTAACGACTTCTGAATTGAAAAAAAAATGCAGTTTCAAAAATATACAAGTCGTTTTTTTTTTTTCACAGCAATTACAATTACGAAAATCCGACTTATCCCAGCCGATCTGGCAGAACGCAGTATTACCACCTGCGATTACTTTCCTTCTTACCTGTTACCGACAAAACCAACAGTCGATAAAGCAGCGACTCCAATCCTTTTAAAGAAAAAAAATGCTGGAATCTAAATAACTACAGAAATGGATAAATCGTAAGAATTGTGTAAAAAGTATTTAATTTTGTTCCAATGAAAAACCACCTGCGATGATTTTCCTCCTTAGCTGTTACCGACAAAACCAGCAGTCGATAAAGCAGCGACTCCAATCCTTTTAAAGAAAAAAAATGCTGGAATCTAAATAACTACAGAAATGGATAAATCGTAAGAATTGTGTAAATAGTATTTAATTTTGTTCCAATGAAAAACCACCTGCGATGATTTTCCTCCTTAGTTGTTACCGACAAAGCCAGCAGTCGATAAAGCAGCGACTCCAATCTTTTTAAAGAAAAAATAATGCTGGAATCTACAAAACTACAGAAATGAATAAACCGTAGGAATTGTATAAATAGTATTTAATTTTGTTCCAATGAAATACTTTACAATATCATATTTAAACATCGTCGATCATCATTATATCACTAACATTTCGACAAACTTCTCATCGTCACTTTTCTCATTTTATTATACTAAATATCACACAAGGTTTCGCGCATCTTGAACAAAGTATTAATCCACATAATAATAATAATAATAATAATAATAATAATAAATAACTTGACGCACACGCTTGACCGACTCGAGACGGTAAGATGTACAGTACGCTCATATCGCAAAAGCACAACGAAGCCGAAATATTCTATCAACATATTTGGGTACAAGTTTTTCGTATAACGTATCGATCGTTTATCTCACATTTTATTTCCATTTCACTTCCGTTCTTCTTTTTTTTTCTCATAAATCAACGAATTATCTTTAACAGTGATTTATAAATTTACGTTTGTCCCGCGAAACTTTTTAACAAGGATAATTCAACGATGAGCCAACGAGCACACCGAAAAGAAAAACAAAAAAAAAAGAAAAAAAAAATCGGCCATAACACGAACCGCCAAATATTTAAGTACCTCGGAATACTAAATCGAACGAATAAAATCTCGGAATATCGTAATAAAAGAACAAATTCTTGTTGACTTTAAAGTAGGAAAAATCAACACCGTTCGACTCGCTTTCTCTTTCGCTCACGGTAGTTTCAACGAAAATTTCGTTAGCAGATATTTGGTAATAGCCAAGTCTCGCTCGAGCCAAAACAAAAAGAAAATAACTCGAACAATGGCGATTGGCGCCGCTCGCTCGCGAATATCAAGTAACACTTACACTTCTTTTTTTTCGTTTGTACAGAAACCTACCGATTAATTTACAACCCTGCTTTACAATGAAAAGAAAATTTAAAAAAAAAAAGAAAAAAAAAGGTAAACAATCGCCTCCGAAAATCTTAAATGATTTTTCAAACTCTCGTGATTAATTGTGTAAAAAATTGCGCAGTTTTCGCTATCTCGATAATACTTGGATTAAAATTCAAAAATGTTGCTCTTCATTGCCCGGCATTAACTTACAATCAAGTCAACTGAGAGCTGAGATTTAAGAAATGATTTGTACATTTTTCAAAGGAGGAACAAGTGCAAATTATTGGTGGATCTGCTTTAAAGAGCTCCTAGCATTAAATAGAAGCTACAACCATATGAAACTATGAATAATAATGAATTGACATTTATGCAGTTTTTTAAACGGTAAATTCGTAATTTTTTTTCGATCTTTTTAAAATGTTCTTCACGAATTGAACGTGTAACTTGTTTCGTTTTACTTTCGAACGAGTAGAAAGATTTGATAACTTTCGTAGCCGCGACTGTTCAGTGCAAATTGTACAATCTGACCCATTTAAATCTCAGTACTCGATTGACTTTATTGTAACGCATACCTTAAATACTCCTTTCGATGCTCGATATCAATTAACGAAAAAAAAAAAAAAATCCGTACACCATTCTCAGCTATTTCGGTAATAAATAAAAAATGTCATTCGTAATTGTATGCCAACGCCAAGCAAAAAAAAAACATTTAATCAAAGGGAGACGAAAGTTAAAAAAAAAAAAAAGAAAAAAGAAAAAGGAAACCCAAATTATCACTCAAGATTTGTCATGGCTCTCTGGTGAACGTCGTGCCTTGATTACGACCGGAAGTCATATCTGGAAATCGAGCCAGTGGACTTCGTTCGAATTAAAAGAAAAAAAAAATAGAAAAAAACGCTGTAACGAGCTAAGACTTAAAAAAAAATCACAGTCTATAAATGAGTATAGTTCATGGTCTGTTGTGTCGTCGAATTCTGATCAAGATTCTTAGCAAATTCAAGTGCCTTTGCGGCAGCTTCTTCCTGAGTTTTCGCGAGTTCCATAAGCGCCAATGCTCCAAGCCACTTTTGATTGTCCTCGGGTATCGGCAAATTAATCGGCAGGCTTTCCTCTTGCTTAACAACGACAACTTTAACAGCCGGTCTCTCGGCGTTATGATTATTTCGCGAATCTTTGCAGTTGGTTGAATTTGCGACATTTCCAGCAAGCATCAAAACAGTGGGTCTCGTTTCATTTTCAATGTGTCTCTGTGCCGTAATTGCTACATCGTTATTCGACAAGTCCGTGGAAATTTTTGCTTTAACAACCGAATTTTCTCTCAGCGAATTGTCCCAACAATTCTCCGACAAAACTCGCCTGCCGTTCATCGTCTTAGCATCCGAAATACTATCGCAAAGAGTTGAATTAACTAGAGGCACTGTAGAAGGATTCCAGTGTACCTGTTGCGGCAAATTACTCGTGGATTCAAAGACAAGTTGCTCCGCATTATTCTCTCCGTTATTTTGAGCGATGTCCTGCGACACGAGGTCCCAGGAAAGTTGCTGAGGCGCAAAGATACTTTCACGCTCGTTTTGCTCGAGATTTTGGGTGATATTTGTGTCGGAAACGCTTGTGCTGCTGAGACTGCCGGTGATACCGGAATTCCATCGCGAATTTAATACAGAAACATTTTGCTGCTCGTTTTCGGGTCTAATGTTATTGGATCCAGTTCGAATGTCCCATCTTAGAGGCTTTGCTAATTGTTGCTCCAAGCAGGCTTCCCTGAGCCATCGTTTTTTCGGCTGAAGTCTATCGAGGGGTCTTCGAACTGGTGTGTTTGGTAATTTGTTAATGGAGCTCTCTTCGTCCTCGGAGGTTTGTAATACTGCGCAAGCTTCAGCTGGATCTTCGTCCTGACTGTCGTCCTGGCTATCCTGACTTTCCTGACTCTCGCTGCAGTAATTACGCTGATTTGGCGATTCGCAATTACGATTCTCTTGCTCACCTACGGAATCCATCATAAGACCTTTTCGGGATTTTATTCTTTTGTGATTTTCCGACGTTGTTTTCCATGGCTTTTTCTTACGCTCGTTCTTACCGGTTGGGGTACGATCCTCCCGTTCACGTGCCATTTTGTAACGTTCCAGCCATCGTGTTACGTCGTGCGGCAATTCGGTATTTCCTGAGACCGGTTTAAGGACGAAATCGTCGCTTCGGGTTAGAGTTGCGTATGGATGATCCGGACAGTGTCTATTCGCGTGCGTAAATCGCATCTCGCAACCCGGCTCTGTACAGAGAAATGGCTTTTCACCGGTGTGGAGACGCTGGTGGGTTTTTAATTGGCCTGATTGGGTGAAAGCCTTTGTGCAACCAGGGTAATCACAGGGATAGGGTCGTTCACCTGGAAATTAAAAATTAATTTATCCAATAAATATAAATATATTATTGCCAAAGTCTTTATCTTTTTGGTCACAGAAGACTTTGTTTCCTCATAGAGAAAAAAACTTTGCAATTTTCTTCTGTTTCAAAATTTTTGTTCCAGACTATGTAAATACATCAAGAAGTCTCATAAATCACAGTAAAAAAATAGATCCACATCTCTTTGATACAATTTTTTGTAAAAACAAAGCCAAAGTCAATATTGCTTTCAAATAACTAGGAACCAATTTGCAAGGTACTACTATTCAGGCTATTTGTGTTCTTGTACAAGAATTTATCCTATCAATAAGTAAATAAATAAATCCTTTAAAGATTTCTCACAAAGTAGTTTATAGAATTGTTTCTTTTTTTCAATGCAGAGACTGCATATAAAATTCAATTTTCAGGTATATTGTAAAATGAGTACTGATACATCAAATACAACTTTTACAATGTTTTTTTAGTATAATGTATATTAATTTGAAATCCCACTTTAGACCATAAATTTTTATATTACATTTAATGTAATGCCATGTTTGGAGGAAAAAAAAATCTTTCTTATTATATATTTTTAAAAAATATTTTTGTATATTGTAAAATATGCTGATTATGATTTAGGATATACAATAGAAATGCTTGAGACATGTCTACTGTGCAATAGTCAATCATCAGCAATGTTTTATATATAATTCTTATTATATTAATTGCGTGCAAAGGATAAACCAATGCTTTTAAAAAAATCTTAGCTTAATTACAGTAAATCTTTAAACCCAAGAATTAAGATAATTTTACATGTCACAAATTTTAGTAAATGGTATAAATCTTGAGTCAGAAGAAAAAAAAATCAATCTTTGAGTCTTCTGGTTAAGATTTCTATGGTAAATTTATTTGTCCATAATGAATTCTTGTCTATTATATGCAGATTATTAATTTAGCTTTGTACATTATATTTCATCTTTTATATATACTAAATTACCATTTAGTCAATTTTAGCAATTTAAATCACTTCTCTTGCCTATTGCATTATCTGTCCCATCGATTAAAACATGTGAAGAAAACAAAGAACTCAAAATTTCCCATGATGCATTGTTATTATCAGACATAAACCCTGCATTGCAAATTTTCATTTTACCATTAATATGGTACAAAAGCAAAGAGTAATAAATTTAATTTTTGAGATATTAAAATAAATATCTAATAAGTTTTAGTGGTTTCAACCACCTTCTTTTGTTGCATCCCCTGCTGCTTAAGTAACAGACAAAGAATCTCGAAATTTCCGTGATCCATTGTTATCCCAAAACACGTGCATGAAGAAAACTTCGGAAAAAAAAAAAAAAAAAAAAACAACGGGTTTTCGCAGTAACGAAAACCCAAATCGACAATTTCGACCAAAAAAAAAAGAATGAAAATTTACAAGCCACGCTCTTATTGCAAATGCGTTGAGAGGGAGCCATTTAACAATTTAAAGTTCGCATGATGGCGGTCTCGAGCCGCGGGACGCGTGATCACGCATGACCGTTACACGCTGGACGTGTACGCTACTATATATATATCCACAAAATATACATACACACACTCACACACGAACTATATCACCCAGTATGCAGTATCATATAGTCGTGTCTACTACCGGCGGCTGTGCGTGGATCTTTCATATTACGTCTTTCTTTTTTTTATCTCTCTTTTTTTTTATCACCGCAGCAGCCACCGTAGTAAAACAGAGCATGGTGGTTCATCTCGTGCAAACAGCGTCCCGCAAATTTGGAGAATAAACGAGAAGCAAGGAGTTCAATTTTTGTTCTTTTTTTGTTTTTTTTTGTTTTTTAATTACCTGTATGCGTGCGCAAATGAGCCTGCAGGCTTTTTTCCCTCGGAAAAACACGATTGCAGTAAGTGCACTTGATGCTACTTGGCGATGTGCTTCCCTGCATCATGAGATTAGTGAGAGCGTCAGCGCGTGGTCTTCCTCGTCGATGGCTTTCCGAGCCCCCCGATCGTTGTCCGGTACCGGTGCGATTGGCAGCCATGCCATGATCACGATATTCGGGCGACGAGCATGAGCTACCTGGACTTAGATTAACATTTCGCGCTTCTTCGCCCCAATTCCATGGATAAAGCATCGTGTCGCACATTGGCGGACTTCGCGGCATCGTCTCCGCCAACGGACGAGCCTCACGCTTCGGCGTATGCAGCTCCATCCTCCGCGTGAAAACCCAATAAAAATTAGTTCTCGCGAAAAAAAAAAACACACACACACACTTTTCTCACAATCGCACTTTTTATTGTTTTTTTTTTGTTTTTTTTTGTTTTTTTTTTCTTTATTCACTTTTCGGTTGTAAAATTGTGTCTTTTGACGCGCACCTTTTTTTACGCTTACACCACCACGCCGCCACTCTATCGCGCTTTAACTCGATATATATCCAACTGGGTTTGAGATGCGCGAAAGCACACCAAGGATATTTTACGGAGTTGCCGCCACGCTAGGCTAAAAGCAACGCGCGCGACCTCTTCGATGTTCGTTGTACCGCGTGCCACTGATTCAACCGCCAAAATAATGCGTGATGGAGGGGTTCAAAGAGTGTGTATGTGTGTGTCTCTGTGTGGGTGTGATGTGTGCCTGTGTGTGTGTGTTTGTAAGACGCAGCTATGCGTGTCGTCGAGATGCTACGAGAAAAAGCCGCGCGCACAGACGTGCGCTTTAACATTGTTGCAGGCAAAGCAAAAGCGGCGGCGCTTCCGTACAGTCACTTTCAAAAATGCGTCGTATACTCATTTTTTATATTTAAGAAACAGACGACGAGTTTCTGAATTTTTTAAACATTTAAGGTGATCATTTTGTGCATTAAATGTATATGTTTAAAATGTATTTAAGACGTGACGTAACATACGTACATATTTACGTTTTAATTACATACCGACGTTTTTAAATTCTTGCGTAGTTTATTCGAGCCTGGTAAATTACCGGATAAATAGCCGGATATTTAACCGCGGCTGTTTATAATATGTTACCGGACGCTATTTATTTTATGTTTGGCATTTTCGCATATGGCCACTATTTTTTATTTATCAAGTAAAAAAACGTGATTTTTAATTCATTAAATAAATAAATAAATAAATAGTAGGTCTCGCTATTGAAAAAAAAAAGTTCTCGTTGTGAATGACATTAATTATGAAGTTTTATTAACTTATGACAATTCATACGTTTTAAAGCAATTCGCAATGTCTTACGCACATTTAATGTTATAAAGAACGTTCCTCACCAATATTAGTCGGTAATGTAACCGAACTACATTATCGGCTGTTTTTATAACTAACATAATTTACCGATAAATTCGCAACACTATTCCCATGTAGAGACGTAAAAATACCGTAAATTTCCGCCCAGTAAAATGACCAAAAAATACTGCATTCTTTCTATAACCTCTAAGATCGACTTTTTTAAAAAACTTACTGTTGTGAAATTGCGGTCATATTTTTGTGACAATTTACTATAAAAATGTTAAGCTATAAAAAAAACTTGTACAATCGAAATCGAAGTTCGAGATATTTGTGAAGCCATTTTATTCGTGCTGTGATTGGTCAGTGGTGGCTATGACGTTAGCCCATCGTACCGGCAGGCTATACGGCGGTCAATTTTGAATCCCGACTCTTTCGCCGGATTCCTTTAATGTAGAAAATCGTTTAGTATAAAAAAGGTAATAATAAAAAGCGCCTACAGCGCCCACGTTATTGCTAGTAATTTAAACTAAACAAATAATATAATACCACTAAATGTATTGTAGAGTATATAATAAAAATAATAAAATAATAATATGAATGAAAAATAAGTGTCAAGCCCACGCGTACCACGGTCGTTCGTGCTAGTAATATTAAAAAAATATTTTCATAAAAAAAATGTATTCCCAAGATAGTTATTGGCAATGAGACTTAATAATACGGTCTAAAAGTAGCTGCAAAAGGATTTTAAAGAATTGTCAACGTGATTATCATTGGCAAGGAGGAATATAAATTTTTAAAATAGCTTCGTCATGTCATGAGAGTAGCCTTTCTTCCTGTAACAGAGATTCTGGTAGTACAGTCGATAACACTTTTTCCAATCTTTCAAATTCTCCCGCCTTGAAAATCGACCAATCACATAGTCTCTCGCTGTGATTGGTTGGCGGAGAATGAACTTGCGGCTGGCAAAAACACATACCGCTTAACTATTTCTTAACGAAATTATTACAGTATTTATATGGAACAGACGTAAAAATTGTACATCCACAGGTCTCTAATAATAGTCCCAATGCTGTCGTTAATAATTTTCAAAGAATCAACAATGTTATACATGCTTTTTTTCGTATTTTTCAACATGCCGGAGTTCCTCTCATGTAAACTCGCCCCGTTACGGCGAACCATAAGCACTCAATAATACAATCGATTTTCAAACGAATAAACGCATTTGTTTATAACAAATTGACCGTCTAAATTGATATTTATTTTTTTCACATCTCTTGGTATAAATGAAATTCACAAGTTTTTCATAATTCCTAGTGTTAATTGGTGGGGGGTAAAAGGAGCGCTGGGTGCAAGACGATTATGGGGTCCCTCCCGAGTTTTGCCAGACCTCGTGGTGAACTATCCTCGGACTCGGCCATATTGGAATATTGGATGTCTCTGTTACACAAGGGCTCAAAAGTAGCCGTGAAATTTTCGCATAATCCTCAACGACAAGAGGATAAGAGACGCCATGGAGAACTCATACAGCATCACCGTAACGAACAAATTCTCGTTGGCGCTGGACGAAGACGAGGATCCACTGGAAGTGCTTAAAGTACGTGAACAAGAGAAGGAGGCTAAGAAGAAGGAAAAATTGTCGGAAAAGGAGAACAAGAGCAAGCAACCGGACGCGCAAAAAGCCGCCGGCGTAAAAGCACAGAAAAGTCGTGTCATCAAGGATGCTCAGCAACAGCCGGCCAAGGTTCAGGACGTGAAAAAGGAACAAGGTTAGCGATTTTATAAATCATCCTATTTAATATCTCTCTCTCTGTCTCTCGCTCTCTCTATTCGCAACCAATCTCGCCCCCTGGCGCAACTTACACTGTTATGGCCGCCTCAACGACCGACCTCGTGTCGCTCGATAAATTCTTTTTCGCACATCCCTTTCTCTTTCGTTAATTCTTATGCTGACATGTTTTCTCCCCTTTTTCTTTTACTTTTAACCGATCGGCTGCGATCGAGCGGCGATGAGGTACACGAAAATAACGATAAATCGGGGAAACTGTATTATAATAATAATCAACCTTGGCGCATCGCGCGGTGCGTGCGACACCCGGCGTGAACCCGGCGCGAAAAATTCCAACTTGTATTATCAACGAAACTATCGCTAAAACGCTGTATATTGTGCTGACCAATCATTTTACTTGCGCAATTCACTTTGTCGTACGCACTTTTTTTTTTTTTTTTTTTTTTTTCACATGGCTAAGTTTTGCAATTTTTGACAAATTAGTTTTTCCGCAATTTAAAGCACTGATTATTTGTTAGGCATTTTATTGCAGCATTTTTTTTTTACGCCATTTGGTTGTGATAATGAATAACCTAGAGAAAAAGCACATGGTTGCCATGTGCTTTTTGTGGACACCAATATGTCTGCCATGTGTGTGTGCATGTGTGTGTATCTGTGTGTGTGAAATGACAAAAATATAACTATGAAAAACCCCCCCAGAATGCCTTGCTACTTAGGATTCCAGATTGGGCATACTTGGCATCTTTCATATACTTTTTTAGGCAACACCACTGATGCACAGGATTTTTTTTTTTCTTCAAGATCTATTTCTGTAACAATCTATAATTAAGTGCATCTGAAAATAATTTGTATTTTTCGAATTTTTTCGGATATTGTTGAAATACTTTATTAGCTTTTTTTTTTTTTAATTTGTTTTTACATTGTTTGATAGAAAAAATAGCAAGAATTTGCTTTGTGTTTATTTAGTTGAGAAGAAACCTCCTCAGCAAAGACCCGCTGCTGGCAGTGATCGCAACGTCAAGTTCTCGGGAGAGTCAAGGGAAGAGCGCAACAACCGACGCAATCGCGAAGACGGGGACAGGCCACCTCGCAGCAACCAGGGTGGAGAGCTCAGGCGAGGACCACCAGGGTACGTTTCAAATTTCATGAATTTTTACAAATTTTATTTGTCAAAAGTTATGCAATGTTTCATATTTATATGATGATTTCTGATGTCTATGAATCCATTAGTAATTATTTTTTTTAATTTGTCATTAATGTACATTAATGTAACATTTTTATTTGAAAAATTTAACAAATTTTTTTTTTTTTTTTTTTTTATAAATAAAAACACTATGTTTTAAATTCATTTTAGGAGCTAAATTAATTTTCGAATTTTTTAGTCAAAAAATAAAAAATTCCGAATTTCTTCAAGATATCTTTTATTTTTTTTATTTATTTTTAAAAAATTGAAAACGATATTAACGTTTCCAAAATTGTCGATCTTTTGATTTGTTGATTTTTCTAAATGAATCAAAAAAATATAAGGATGCTATATCCCACTTGCTCATCATTAAAAAAAGTTATATTTTTACACTATAAAATTTATAGATAGAACTTTTTTTTTTCTAAAAAAGGTATATTTTATGTTATATCCAATTTTCACGAAAAGAAGGATGTTAAACCAATAAAGAGACGGAGGGAAATTTCGAAAAAAAATTATGCCTTATTTTTTGCCAAAAAAAAAAACGTATATTTGTGGATTTGAGCATCCACAATAAATATTATTATTATTTAAAGATCAATTAAGTTGATGAAAACGTATAATGTTTCCGCAGAGAGCAAGGAAGGGACAACCGTGAATTCCGTAACTCTGGCGATGCTCCACGCGGCGAATTCGGCGAGCGTCGAGGACGCGGTGGATCGCGCGGTATCGGTACCGGACGAGGACGCGGTGCATCGCGCGGAGGTCGCGGTGGTTTTGACAACCGTGGAAAGCGCGAATTCGATCGCCAGTCCGGCTCTGACAAGACGTATGTATAAAAAAGATTTGCCCAAAGTTTCTCTACATTATCCCGAGTGTCTTTCATCGAACAAATCGTGGCAAAATTTTTACTCCAGTTCACTTTACTATCCACCTAAATTTATTAGCATAAAACATAAGATGAAAATAATTGACGATATTTTTTTTTTTTTTTTTTTCTGTATTATATTTCTTCCGTATATGTCTGCAAGCGGGCAACCGAGGTAAGGATTTTGCCCAATTGCATGTTTAATAGTTGTTCGCGAAATACAGGTCATGCATCGCTTTTTTGTATGTCTCAATGTATTCTACGCACAGTATTACGTTTTTTTTCATGCCGTATATTAATGGTAGCAGGCATGGTTACAGTGGTGTCAAACCGGTCGACAAGAAGGATGGCGCTGGAAGCCATAACTGGGGATCCCATAACGATGAAATTGAGTAAGTTTATTTTTTTCCCTCTTCGAAACAACGTTTTTTTTTTTTTTTTTAATGTCAAACAAAATAACAAGCAAATGAAAAAAAACCCAGTAATTCTTGATTTTTCATTAGTTCGAAAATTAATTCCGAGTGTTTTAAAATTTTTGTAAAATTTTGTTTTTTTCTGTTAGTCTTTTTTGTTATTATTTTTTTTTTCCAACGAGACTTTTTTCAGAATAGAAGTTTACTGTAATTGTCATGCCCTGTTAAAACTAAAATAAAATAAATACTTCGCCAGAATTATTGATTTATATAGTCAATTATTTATTTAAAAAATATATATATATGTTGTGTATCTTCTCACAGAGAGACAATGATGAACGCTGAGAATCCAGAATGGGGAACGGAAAAGCCGGACGGTGAGGTGCCAGCAACGCCAGCCGAAGGTAAAGAATCAGCTGATACATCGGCTGATACGACAACCGAGGAGAAGCCTGTCGAGGAAGAGGCTCAAGTGCTTACGCTCGACGAGTGGAAGGCTCTCCGTAGCACCCGAGCGAAACCTCAATACAATTTGCGTAAAGCCGGCGAGGGCGAGGATCTAACACGCTGGAAGAAGATGTACGCACTCGAGAAGAAGAAGGAAGGCGCCGAGGAGGAAGAGGAAGAGGAGGAGGATTACGACGTAGCTGCGGAATATCCGCAGCGCGTTGGCAGACAAAAGCACGTATTGGACATCGACATTCAGTTCAGCGACTCGCGACGCGGCGGCGGTGGACGCGGCGGACGCGGCGGAAGAGGAGCTCGCGGTGATCGCCCAAATTCACGCGGATTTGGCGGCAATCGTGGACCACCACGTGACGCTGCTCCTGGCGAACCTCGGGGAACCGGATTACCCGTAAGTGTAATGAAAAAAATATATATACTAAATTTATGAGTATTTTACTGTTAAATTAGTAAATTACGTATTCACTATTTTTATTCACTAGTAAATTAGTTATTAAGGGGAGACACCGACATTTTTAGGTATATGATGGCTGAACCGTATAGATTTGGAACATTATTTCCTAAGAGTGCTTTTCACCAGGAATTTAACGTAGATAAAATAATTTATCTTCAATTTTTTTTTTAAATTGGCTTTAAAAAAAGCTCCAAAATTGTAATATCTAATACAGGATTTTTGTGAAAAATTTCAATATTTTAAATTGGAGCAATAAATTTAAATAAAAAAAAAGATGCAGTGTAAAAAAAAAAAATTTTTAATATTTTTTCGAGCGTATAGAATAGCATAAATTTACGCTAGGAAATAACCCTTAGAAATAAATTTTCCATTCCTGAAAAGAATACGGGGTACTCCAAGTTAACTCTCTTGGTCATCGACCTGACCCCGTCGGATTCAGTTGATCAAATGAGTTGAGTTGGAATGCCCCATATGTACCCTTGAACTAGCTCCACATTTAAAAATAAAAAACAAAATTACCTCAGAGTACAATTATTAATCTTTCAATAATTTGTTTTAAAGGACGTAGCCAAGGTGTCGCCTCCAGTTGTGGAGCAAAGGTCGCCGCGTGGACGTCAAAACGCCCCGAAGGTCGACGACGAGCACGATTTCCCATCTTTGGGCTAGATCGACGACTCGCGTCTCGAATACACGTGGATTTAACAGAAAAAAAAACAACAATAACAACAACAACAGAAAAGTCCCACCATCACCAATCATGCCATCATCAGTTGTACCACATACCAGCTATTATTTCTTGTACTACTTCTACTACTACTACTACTTACTACTACTACTACTACCCGCCACTACTACTACAAAAAACAAGATTATTAATGCATAATACAGTTACGCCCTTGCAGAATTGACATACATTAGAAAAACGAAACTTGCATAACGAAAAGAAAGAAAAAACATCAGAAAAACGAGAAAAGGAGTTAAAGGGAATAGAGATAGAAAAAAAAAGAAGACTACAATTGGACACGTTAAACACGTCAAGGTAATTCTTACGGTACAATCGAAATCATCGCAAAGATTTCAAAATTGTTTTTACACGTTTTAAATGGAAAAAATCGGTCGAAACAATAATCTGAAATCTTAGGCGCTCGACTTTACCGGAAGAAAAAAATTACCTAAAACTACACAAAACACACTCGAGACAAATGTGACGTTAACGAACACACTTTTGTTTTTATTTTTTTATTTTTTTTTTATTCTTTATATCGTGCATGCCCCGATTTGGCGTATCCGCGAGGATATCTCGTCTGTTCTTGTGTACACGCGAGCAAAGAAAATATGCTCGTGTGAGACCGTGGCGACAGCCAAGAAAAGAATAAAGAATAAAGAACGAACGGAAAATGAGAGAATGATTGCAGAACGAACGATAGAAAGAATGGATTTTGGATGCACGTGTTTATTAAACTGTTAAAAAAAAAAATGCAAAAAAAATCTACAATAACATTTTGAAAAGAAACGAAAAAACGGATCCCAAAGCATCTTTAGGATACACAGGTTTTTCAGTTTCAATCGATATCGAATTATTCGGAACAAAAAAAAAGAAAAAAAATATATGACACGCGAACTGTGAGGCTAAGACGAGATATAAATTTAAAAAAAAAAAAGAAAAAAAAAATTTACAGTCATATGTGTCGGAAAATGCAGTACGGTTGTTATCCTCGGGTTATCTTTATCTTCTTTTTTTTCCTCGTTTTTTTTTTAATTTTTTTTTTTTTTCTTCTAATTTTCATGTCAAATATATCGAAGGCCTAAACAGGAAGGCTGCCGAGAAAAACACCGGATACGTAAACGCAACGTGTGTATAAATACTCCTGTAGACGTAAATTTTAAAGAAAAGAAGAAAAAAAACCTCAACCCTCGACATACCCTTTTTTCCTTCGACGCCCTCTCGATTTATAATTTCTTTTTTATACGGTGTTTGGGGAAAAGCCTTCCTCCGTGTGCAACCGGCAAATCGTTTCTTGCCCCCCCCCCCCCCCCCCCTCCCGTGCATTATTGTAAAACTTTAAGGGACTTTCTTGAGTATGTATTTCTATATAAGAAGAAAGGACGCGATCCTGAATTATCTAGTTAGATAGGCTAAGTTTTTGGCTTATATAGAAATATATAGAGAACAAAAAAAAAAAAAAAAGAAATACAAAAACACTTATTTCCTTTTCGAAGATATAACCGATGATGAATGGAATTTGAGAGAGAAACTCTCGGGCGCGCACCTACGAAATTGCGTTTGCGGCGCTCGTCGATTATCGAAGATGTGTGTGTTTATCACGAGTGACGAATTTCTACATGCTTATTGCCGAGAAAATACAGAAGATGAAAAAACTACCAATTTGTGTGTAAAGAATTCTTCGATACTTTCTTCGAGACCTTTTTTTTTTTGTTGTTTTTCTTTTTTCGATATCGCGAGCCCCGAGATTTTTTTCACGTGAGCGCTCGAAGACTCTTGATAATTAATTGTCCATTTCTATACTTAAAGAAAAAAAGGAAAAAAATGTCCACCGAAACAAAGAACAGTGATCGTAGGATTGACTTTTTTTTTTTTTTTAATTTCATGATGGACACAAATGAAAATCCAGTGAAGCGCATTTGAATCGTAACGCGCGAGACTACCGTTACAATTATGATTAATTATACTCATGCATCGATCATCATTACTCTCTTTGATTGCAAAGTATGAAGAAAAGAAAAAAAAAAAGAGGAAAAAACAAAAATCGATATATTAGTTGTTTACTATGTTTGTTATACTTAAAGAATGAAGAAACAAGAAAAAAAAGAAAAACGAATAAACCAGCCAAAAATTCACGCCCTCTCCAACCAATGGAAAGATGTTATACGATTACTATCCGAAGCTTAGGTATATATGTAAATAACATAATATTTACAATAAATTGTGACAAGACTAGTTAACTCGAGTTTAAATTAATCACAAGCGGTCGGATTAAAATTACAAAATATCCACAAAAATTTTGCCGATAAAATCCATTTATTACCTTATTATTCACGACTTTTAATACCTACGATATTACTACAAACCTGCTCGCAAAAAAAGAAAAAGGGTTTTTATTTACAAAATTCAGTGGGGAGCATCTAAAAGTCATAAAACTCAAATGGTGCAGCAATTGCACGTATAACAACTTTTACTTTGATAAAAATAAAATACAAACAACAAGTAAGACATTTTTTTAAGAGCAATTTATTTTTCTGTGGTTCATCTTATAATCTGAACTTTAGGACAAGTCCAATTTTTTTTTAACTGCATCTATGAAATTAGCTACAAAAATAAAATTCACTTAGAAAATTTTTGCATTTTTCTATGCTTGCGCATTAAACATCTTTTTTTTTTGTGCAAATGCTGCACAATTTAATTTTTAGGGCCTTTAGGTAACTTTGTTTGTTTAACTTAGAGATATTAATTATTCTGAGCTAATGATTTTTCTATCGATACATTACAAATAATTCCTCTGAAACATGGCAATACCCTGGAAAACTCTCAGTGAATTTTTTTTTATCAAAAATCACCGCTAGTAACAGACACTGTAAACAATATTTTTTTTTTACTTTTTAGTTGATCCAAAAGATTATGTAAAAGAAAAATTAAATTTTTTTTCGTAAAATGAAAAAGTCTATTGACGTTTGTGGACAAAAATTTGTAGTTGAAAATACAGAAATTACAATTATGTTTTTAATAAGAATAACGTGACGATAAAACTTCGTGAAACAAAAACGATAAAAAAAGCAGCGATATTTCATTTCTAAGAAACAATCCGAAATTAAGCTGTTATTTAAAAAATCTTATAGTTTTCTTGAAAAGAATTTCAAAGAAATTAACCCTTTTAGCACGTGCCCTTCAATATCCGAGAAACTTTTTTTTTCCACCCGCCTGTGAACGTCGAATATGCAACAAGACTTAAAATGCTGCCCATTCACCTTACTACATTACATTAGTGAATCCATCCAATGATGGATAGGCATCGGAAATTGAGGGAGAGAAGTTGCTGAAGGGGACGATGCCCTTGTTCGCAGGGTTGTTTTAGCCATTTTTACATCTTTCCCAGTCTGAGGCAGAAGGGAAACGCGATGTTAAGTTCCTTCGACGAAAGGAAATAAGCAAAGGGAAGGGAAAAGGTTTTCGTGGTTCTTCCACAGGAGGACGCGATAGGGCAGCAGCAGCAGCAGTTCTCTCGAAGCAGAGAGAACAGGCGACAAGTGCGATGCGTGCTGGAGAGGAGAATATGGATGAACGAGAGTGAACGAAGAGAGCCGAATGGCGTGGGAAGGAGAGAGAAGACATAGGTACCATAAGGGCTTGTAAGTGCGAGAGAAAGAGAGGAGGGACAGAGAGACGATATAGTAGGTAGAGAAGCACGGGGGAAGAAGAGTAAGCCGAATCGTTGGAGAAAGATGGTGTATGGAACAGGAGCGCACGCCGTGTAGGTACGACCACGGTCCCCAACGCCAACCCATGCAGCCCGTCGTCCGTCGGAATATTTTAATGGCGGTCGACCCCAAACTCCCCGCGTAGTGTTATTGTGAATTGACGGATAAGTGTGGCGGTGGCCCGTGTGTATTAATATTTAAAAAAACGAACCTAGTGAAGAAACAATATCCCAAAAAGCCCTTTAAAAAAAAAAACACCTGTGATATATACGTGTGTATGTGTGTGCTGTGAAAACTCCGGTAAGAGAGAATATATATATATATACACACATATATATATATATATATACATATATCTCTCTCTGTCGTTTCTCGCCCAGTTTAGACAGCAAGGATTCAGGTTTATATATCGGAGGAAAAGAAACATGGTGAACGGTTCGCGATGTTCCGTAGTGTAACGAGTCTCAAAGGTATACACGGGCATTTCACATCACCGCGTTCACGCCTTGACTCCTTTTAACGTAAAAAGGTACGATTCACATATTTTTCTTAAAAACGACACAACCTTTTTCTCTTTCACCATGAAACATAAATGCGCTACTTTACGGGATGACGAGAGGTGAACGTTCTCAGGAATACAAATTTCTTTGAGGTCTTATTGCGAGAACGTACACGAGAGACGTAAGATCGTGGCTTTTTTTTTTTTTTTTTTTCTTTCTCTTTTTTTTAAATATGTTTTTGTGATTTTATATGCAACGCGAATATATTCACTCGTACGTGTCGTTTTAACTCGTATCTGATATATTTTAGTATGGCATGTGGAGGCGGCGGGGAGGGGGGAGAGTAGTTCTCTATGGTACTGGAGGGTGAGCTATGTGTTTCATGGCAAAAGGGTCTACGGCCAGAGAAGCGGTTTGTAGTAGTAGTAGTATTGGCCTTTGTGCGAAGACACTGGCCTTAGCTGTCAAGTGGTGTGCTATGCCTGTACGTTAAACGCGACAGAAGGGCGAGGGTGCCCTAACGAGAATCCCATCTGGGTAACATTTACTATATTCAAATTAACATTTTTTTTCTTTCTCTCTTTTGTTTCTTTACGTCTTCAACTCTTTCCACTGATTAAGTTTTATCGTCGTTTCGTTATCGCGAATTACGGCTCGCTACGCCAACAACTCCGCGTCTTTTACTCTGTTTATTTGCACAATCGTTTCATACCACCGATTATTATTATTATTTTTTATTTTCCTTTAATATACGGACTTAAAAAAAAAACAAAAATCATACTCAGTTTTTTTCCGAATTTCCTTATTTTTCGAAAAAGAATTTTTTCCAAAAATCTTCCTAATGTTCCTCAATTAAATAATGTTATTATTCCAGCCATATTCTGATGTGAAACTACAGATAAATAAGCCACTAATATTTTTTTATATCAATTTTACGTAGACAAATTAAACTGGTATATTAAATCATAATAATATTAATCATAAAAAAAAAAAAAATATAGTCTTTGTAAATTGATTACCAATAAATTTATTAATTTTCTGTTAATTGACACTCTTTAGATATCATTCAATGTACGATATGTAATTTAACAAAATTGTTTATCATAATTGTACAGGAGTTGGAGAGAGAGCAGCCAGCAAAATGCCGGTTCCTGGTTTTGCGATAAGCTGGTAGCGCAGTTATTAAAACTGGCTACCTTAGAAAAGCCGGACGTCGATCCTGCACCGTCACACACATACTACTCTCTATTATCCTGAGATTCCCTTAGCCCTGTGTATGCCCCTTTTACAATTGTCCTTACACCATGAGACTCCTGGGACCGAGACCCTTTCCTGTATCGCCAAGGGTGCCACCGCCTCCTCGGCTTTCGTCTTTGCCATCTTGCAGACTGCCCTTAGATTCTTCTTTCGTCATCTGGCTGCTAGTCATTATTGCCAGCATAGCCGTTGAATTATCAGCTCAAAGCATTCCCTCGCCTACTCCACCGCCTCCTAGAGAAAATATCTCACCGCACGTTGTTGCACAATTCCCATCGGCCGCCAGCGGAACTCAACTCATCTTCAATGCTCTGGAGACCAACAAAACAAGGGAAGGCGCTTTGCAATTTAATCATCTGACTATCGATCACTCTACTGGCAAACTGTACGCCGGCGCTGTCAATAGACTTTTACAATTGGATTCCAATCTTAAATTGGAGGAATATGTCTCTACTGGTAAGATTACTTTTTTTATAGCCATGTTTTTTGATTTTTTTTTTTAAATATTGTACTTTGTCTTTGTAGTAGGATCCACTTTGTTTCCATACTGAATAGTCAATTTTTTTTTATTGGCCTCTCCACTCGTATGTAACAAAATTGCGAATGGCAGTATTGCAATTTCGTCATTACATCTTTAAATTCAATCAATTGTTATTATCTGGTATTAAAATAATAGTCCACATCCATTTAACATTTGTTTGAAGATGATTGCTAGTGGTTACGTCCATTAAGCATTCCGTTAAAAAGAATAATGTCGATTGTATCGCGTAATTACGTCCTATTTTATCCGTCTCTCTCTTTCTTATCAGGTCCGAGACCCGACAGTCCTCAGTGCCACGCAACCGGATGCAGCTCCCGTGGCATCACGACCCTAATGAACAACATAAACAAGCTCCTGATCGCCGATCCTGAGTCCCGGACATTATTAGCATGTGGCTCGTTGCGACAGGGCGCTTGTGAAAAATACAAGATGTCGAATATATCGGTAAAGCCCGAATTCGTGCCTAACAGCGTAGCCGCGAATGACGAGCATTCATCGACATATGCATTTATCGGTCCCGAACGCTACAATCCCTGGGGACGAACGAATATCCTCTACGTCGGCACAACATTCACAAACAACGGTGAATATCGTCACGATGTACCGGCAATATCGAGCCGCGATCTCTATACCCTTGAATTCGCTAAAGACACGTTTAACAAACAATCGATAGTCCATATTGACGTTAAATATCGCGATCATTTTCTCGTTAAATATGTCTACGGTTTTAACGCCAGTGATTACGCGTACTTTGTTCTCGTACAAAAACAATCTTATCTACCGGAACAAGAAGAATTGGGCTATATATCGAGGCTAGCACGTAGCTGTATCAGCGATTCTAATTACGATAGTTACACCGAGGTGACGTTACAATGCAGCGTAGATTTGGGTAATGGCACACAACAAATGTACAATCTTGTGCAAGACGCTAAGGTCGCGTTTGCGGGTAGCGATTTGGCAATGCAATTGGGCATTAATGCCGGTGATCCAGTTTTCGTTTCGGTTTTCTCGCCTAGCAAAGGTATAACTAACGAACCACAACCAAAATCGGCACTATGCGTTTACAGTCTTCAGGATATTGAGACTAAATTCAACGAGAATATTCATATGTGCTTCAACGGTAGCATTAAATACAGAAATATGGGATATATAAGTGGGCCTATACTTGACGGCGAATGTCCGGCAGCTGGGGTGAGTTAATTTAAACGTATTTTCATATTCGTCACTATGTTATTACACTATTTTCATTCAATCCCGACAATCGATGTACAGAAAATTCGTTCGTTATTTCAGAATACCGGAAATATACTTAACTTTTGCGAAGTTGGACTGAAGATATCGGGAGTGTCGCCAATTGTTGGACAAGCGATACTTAATTTTCCGGATACTTTTATCACTTCGGTGACGGTCGCTAATACGGAAAGTCATACAGTGGCTTTTCTTGGTAGCAGTGATGGCGAACTCAAGAAGGTTCTACTATCGGGAACCGAATCATCGGTTTACGAGAGCGTTGTTGTCGATAAAGGACAAAGGCTACTTCCTGATATGATTATCGCACCTGATGGACAACATATTTATGTTCTTTCAACGACGAAGATATCCAAAGTTAAAGTCGAACATTGCAGCGGATACACGAGCTGCAGTTCGTGTTTAGATGCTAAAGATCCATATTGCGGCTGGTGTTCGCTGGAAAAAAGGTCAGTATTCAACTTTTTTTTTCTCTATTACGAGAATTGAAACATCGAAAAAAAAGAAATATATATTTTTAGAGAGTTATATTTTTTATTCCTTTAAAAAAAAATGTTTAAACCTATTTATTTAACCTGATATTTAAGACGTTCTATAAATTAATTATAGAAGCAATATTTCGGTTTCATAAACAAAAACATTTCTTCCAATTGCACTTTTTTTTATCGCAGTATTAATTAATTTTTTTTTCGTATGGATCGATTAAGAATTTCTCCAATTTTTCATACAATTTTTGCTTTAAAAACTCTCTTAAGTCGTTACTAAAGATAAGAAAATCTTAGAAACACGATAAAAAAAAAAAAATTATTCATCTCAGATGCACGGTGAGAGGCGACTGCCAAAAAGCAAGTCGAAGCAGTCCCCGATGGTTGTCACTCGGGACTGGTCAGCAGTGCATAGACTTCGAGCAAGTGTTGCCGGATCGTTTGCCAATCAAGCAAATGATAACTGTCCAACTGACTATAAGAACACTGCCAGAGCTGCCGTCCGGCGCAAATTACAAATGCGTATTCGGCAACGCCGATCCGATCGACGCTGAGATGACGACTTACGGGCTCTCGTGTCCGGCTCCACCGGTCGCACGGAGGCCCAATATTCCCGAGGACTCCGATCACGTTCTCGTGCCACTCTCCGTTAGATCCAGCGAAACCAACAAGGATTTTGTCTCCCGTAATTTCGCGTATTTCGATTGCTCGAGACACACGGTCTGCACGGAATGCGTTAAAGCTCAATGGTCCTGCAGCTGGTGCGTTTATGACAACAAATGCACTCATAACACGAGCAGCTGTCAAGGAAACATTATTTCCGGCGAAAGCGTAAGTATATTTCTCAAATTAAATGATCACTTCATTTTTTTTTTCTTAAATTATTTGTTTGTTTATTTACACTGGACGGGACAAGCCCTTGAACATTATTATATTTAAAGGCAGAAGAGCCGTACGAAGTGCATAGAATAAACAAGTGAATTTACGAATAGATGCATTAATAAAGTAAACAGTATGCGGTAGCTTCAAACTTTTCAATGCTGTTTTTTTTATTTGTTCTGAAGATTCCTTTTTTACCCCTCCAAATATATTTAGCTCTCTCCGTCAATTTTTCTATAGGGTTTTGTACGTTCCACTGTAGGTAGAAAATTAAGAGCGTAATAAGAAGTGACGGAATTAGTAAAAAAAAAACAAATAATACAAAAAAAGTTTTCCAGTTGATATAGATTTCCTGAAATCTCAAATAAATCTGCGTTTAGAATAATGTTTTTTTTTCTTTCTTTCTTTTTCCCAGCAGCAAGGTCAGCCGACACTAGCAGCCCACGCAGCCCAACATTGTCCTCGTTTTCGTCCTCGCGCCGAGCCGTTAATGCTACCAAACAACGTGCCGAAGGAGATAATCCTAGAAGTGGAAAACCTGCCTCATCCGCAAGTCGGTCACACAGGCTTCCAGTGCATCGTAACAATCGAAGGTGCAAACTTAAAAGTCCAAGCTCGCGTCGACAATTCCGTAATAGTTTGTGACAAAACAATTTACTCTTACGAGGCTTTAACCGGCGAATACGAAGCCTCGGTGACCGTTGTATGGAACACAAATCATCACGTCGACAAAACCACGATAGTTCTATACAAGTGCAAAGTTTTAGGCTCTCATCGTGACAATTCAGACTGTTCGCTATGTATGACACGCGATCCACGTTACGAGTGCTCCTGGTGCGGTAACAGTTGCACTTATAAACATTCCTGTCTTCACGAGACTCTTGCCGAATGTCCAAAGCCCCGAATAGACGTGATAAAGCCATTAAGCGGCCCGATCGAAGGCGGCACTCTGGTGACTATAGAAGGAAGCAATTTGGGCCTTAAAGAGCGTGACGTCGAAGGTAGAATTCGTATTGGAAATACACCTTGCTCTCTAGTCGGCTACGAAGTTTCCGTGAGAATTGTTTGCCGTACGGGTCGTCGTAATGCAACGGACACGGCTTCCGTTGTCGTTGGTAACGACGCTGGTTTTACCGAAAGCGCTGTACTCTTTAATTACCAAGATATCAAATTAACCGGCGTTTATCCTTCCGTCGGTCCTCAAAGCGGTGGAACTCAACTGGCGATAACCGGAATGTATTTAAACATCGGTAGCACGATATCCGCTTATCTCGACGAATTGCCGTGTCACGTAAACGCAAGTCAAGCGAGTAATTCGCGATTAACATGCGTGACAAGTAAATCCGGGCGTATGAGAAAAATCGAACGTCTAACTTTGACTATCGACGGTGCAAGTCGTACATTGATAAACAATCCGTTCAATTACACTCAAGATCCAACGATAATGGAGATAAAACCACTTAGAAGTTTTGCATCAGGCGGAAGAATGATTACCGTTCATGGGACAAATTTGGACACGATACAGAAACCGGAAATGGAAGTTTACTTCGACAACGAAATACAACCGGTTAATCGAACGATATGCACAGTTTTAAATCCAACGCAGATGGAATGTCCCAGTCCAAGTGCAGCTTCAAGATTCGGAAGTTTTCGAAGATCACGGCGATCTCTTCGGAAACACGTTGCAATAACGCGAAGCATCAAGGAATCTCAATTAGCGCTAAAAATTGCTTTTGTAATGGACAACGTTGAAACTGTACGAGATCTCGAGAAGCATTTTCAAAATCTACGCAATCGTTTGCTATACGTCGAGGATCCAAAATTCTTTCCATTTCCGCGTAACGTTAAACTCTACAAAGGCGATACGTTGGTTATCGAAGGTGAGAATTTAAATTACGCGAGCGACGAGTCCGATGTTAATGTCACAGTTGGCACACTAATGTGCAATGTCACTTCGTTGGCATTAACCCAATTAGTTTGTACACCGCCTGATCAACAACCACCAGGAACTGACGAACTTGGCGTAAAAACGGAACGAGGCTTGCCATTGGTGGTCGTTCGTGTTGGGAGAAATCTTCGATTTCCAATTGGTTATCTTCATTATGAAGTGATAAAAGCATATCCAATACCTCCGGAAGCAATCGCTGGAATTGCTGCCGGTACTTTTGGCCTTGTTTTTCTATTTGTTCTCGTTCTCGTTGTTTATCGTCGTAAAAGCACCCAAGCCGAGCGCGAATACAAAAGAATACAAATACAAATGGACACACTCGAGAGTAACGTACGAATGGAATGCAAGCAAGCGTTCGCGGAGCTTCAAACAGACATGACTGACTTAACCGCCGATCTCGAATCCTCCGGAATTCCGACTCTTGATCATAAAAACTACATAATGAAGGTGTTCTTCCCTGGTGTCATAGATCATCCTATTTTAAATGATCCACGCTCGCGTAATACGCAATCACGTACAAATTACGACGCCGCGATGATACAGTTCGAACAATTGGTGAACAACAAGTGTTTCGTGTTAACTTTCATCGAAACTCTCGAGGGACAAAAAGACTTTAATATAAGAGACAAAGTGAACGTGGCGTCATTGCTGATGGTCGTTTTAATGAGTAAAATGGAATACGCTACTGATATACTCATGAATTTACTATTGCGTCTTATCGACAAATCCGTGGACACAAAACATCCGCAATTGATGTTAAGACGCACGGAATCGGTTGTCGAGAAAATGCTCACCAATTGGATGGCACTTTGTATGTACAATTATCTGAAAGATTACGCGGGTTCTTCGCTATTTTTACTTTTCAAAGCGATCAAGCATCAAATTGAAAAAGGCCCGGTCGACGTTGTGACGCACGACGCGAGATATTCGCTTTCCGAGGAACGTTTGCTGCGCGAACAGATTGATCACAGTATTGTCACGCTTCACGTTGTTCAGGACGATCTTGACGAGAAGATTCAGTGCAAAGTACTCGATTGCGACACTATAAGTCAAGTGAAATCCAAGATATTGGATGCTTTATATAAAAATACACCTTTCTCCTTAAGGCCTTCGATTCACGAGGTTGATCTTGAATGGAGACACGGTAGAGGCGGTCATTTGACACTTCAGGATGAAGATTTAACGACTAAATGTAGCGGCGATTGGAAGAAAATTAACACACTTGCGCATTACGGCGTTAAAGAATCCGCGGTAATGTCATTAATACCAAGGCAAAATGATGGTTTTGCTGTTACTTGCAAACCACCGTGCCACAATTGTAAACCGTCGTCGCATCATCATTCGCAGCAGCATCATCATCATCTTCATCGGCACGCGAATCATTGCTCTTCGGGACATTTGCCAGCTACACCAAGTCACGGACTTATAAGTCCGATTATGTATCCACATACGCCTGGCTCAATTTACTTTGATTCACAACATTCGCCGACGATTATAACGGTCAACGGTGATATCGAGAGCGGAGGTGGTAATCAACGACTTTGGCATCTCGTTAGGCCAATCGACGAGGGTCATTTTCCGGCTGGCATTGGATTTGCCGGTAGTAAACATCATCCGGAGAGAACGCACAAGGCTATACCGGAGATATTTCTCACGAGGTTACTCTCGACAAAGGGCACAGTGCAGAAGTTCGTTGATGATTTTTTAAATACTATTTTAACGGCTAACGAGGCATTGCCGAGCGCTGTTAAATGGCTATTCGATCTTCTCGACGAGGCTGCCAAGAGACACGGTATCGTTGATCCCGAAGTCGCTCATGCGTGGAAATCGAATAGTTTGCCGTTGAGGTTTTGGGTGAATTTCATTAAGAATCCGGACTTTATGTTTGATATCAATAAATCGACGACCGTTGACTCGAGCCTGTCGGTTATTGCCCAAACATTTATGGACGCTTGCTCGACGACTGAACACAGACTTGGCAAAGATTCGCCATCGAATAAATTACTTTTCGCCAAGGATATACCGCATTATAGGGAAAAGGTTGGACGGTTTTATACCGATGTTCAGAGATTGCCGCAGATAACTGATCAAGAGATGTCCAGTGCCATGCAACAACTTAGCGCCTCACACGCCAATGAATTCGACGTGATAGCCGCGCTAAAAGAGCTCTATATCTATGTCAGCAAGTATTATGAACAAGTAAGTTGATCAATTGTTGTTTTTTTTTAATCGAAATATCAAACGTTTTCATTTTTCAACACAATGGATCTTCATTAACGTAGATGAGATACGCGAATGACGACCACTCCACTAATTTTTTTTTTTCCTTTTTTAATACATATCAATTTGAATCGTGACTCTCATTTTTTTTTTAGGAGCTAATTTGTTTCCTTTGCTATTCTTTGTTAGCAATATTTTTCGAAAAAATTACGTTGTATAAAATGATGTTTAAATCAATTAATTCTTTATTTTTTATATGCTCCATCACACCAATATCTCGATTAATTTCTTTTATTTTATTTTTTTCAGATCCTAGAGGCCTTGGAGTCGGACGCGGGTTGTCGCAAGCTGCATCTAGCGCATAGACTCGAAAATGTGGCGTGCACGCTCGAGGGCGAAGAGACGAGTGCCTGCTGACAAAACCTACCGACCTGAAGACACGAATAAAGGAAAGAAGGAATCCCGTCGAATTATCCGAAAAAGAAGAAGAAGAAGAAAGGAAAAAAAGCATAAAGATAAAATAAAACAAACACTGACTAGTGCCTCGACTCCGCGCATCAGATACACCTCGTTTTCACATGTACAAATATACACGCAATACCTCGAATACGAACCGTAGTCATCGCGATCCGTTGCCGCGAGAGACACGGTCCGTCCTCGTCAAGTGCATTGCAAATAAACACAAGAACGTAGAACTGCAGAGAAAAGAAAAAAATATATAAAACCGCTTGGAAGATTCTACCACGAATCTTCACGGACTTTTACAGCGGCCGTTTTTTTTTTCTTCTTTTTTTCTATTCTACGCTCGCGTTCGCAAGCCGCGCTATAATCTTTGCAAGATCAACGGATCGCGGACCACTGGGCGCCTTTTAATATCGGCGTACTTGATTATCATCCCAAACTACGTCCAGTTATGTGATTTGCGATTTGATCGTCAAGACGGTCGATCCGAGAGGAAAATCCGTTCTCAAGCTGCGCTTTCAGCTCCACTTTTCTATGCACGTGTTTACTACAAATCTATGTTTGGAAGCACTGTCGCTAAAAATAAAAGTTACATTATTTGCTTATTTATTCCACAATTTGATTAATATTTATTTTGTGAAATAATGAAAAATTAATTTAGATAAAAGCTCTCTTTGAGCGAAGTCTCGTTACCAAAACAGTAACTGTATATTTATAAAATAATATTACAGAAATTGTGGAATAAATAGCTAGGGTGACGATTTTCTTTACTAATATTTTCAAAAATTTCAAAATCGTCAGAATTCTATTATTTATGGTCATGGAATCAGTATACCAATAGCTTTGGTTGGTAAAAAAATATTTTGAGATCACTCGAAGATTCACATTTTTATGATCAATTAAAAAACGATTTTGATTTTTTTTTTTCATCTTTCACGTTATACCTCCATGTTGTTTTGCGTACACCAAATACACCACTCACTTTTTTTTTTGGTAATTGATGCATTTCGAGATATATACAAAATATTATTATTTCTACAATATTCCGATTTTTTTCCCCTAAAATTATAAAACTTTGGAGTGATTTCTAAATATTTATTTACTAACCATATCTTTTAGAATTTCGATTGTAGGACAAAAAAAAAGAATTTTACGATGAGAGGAATTAACAAGAAAATGGTCCACATATTGTCACCCTAATAACATGATAAATTATTTATCGCGATGATGAGAATTCCGGCAATGATGAGATAGATTGTAAAACAGCGTGTCTAGACAAAGTGGAGCTGGCACAGCGAATAAAAACCTCACACACAATCAACACACTCATACATTGAACACGAAACACAGAGAATGAGGGGAATAATGAATGAAAAGAAAAAAAAACGTAAAAAGAGTAAGTGAGAAAGCCATAGTGTCCACCGGACTGTTTGTACAGAAATAAAAAAAAAAAAAAAAAGGTACGGCAGCGAGTAGAGTCTGTGATCCGAGCACGCGTGGCTATGCCTACTATCTTCATTACGATATAATTATTAATATGTTATATATATATATACACACACAGACACAACAGGTATATATATATTGACATCGATAAGAATATATATATATATATTATATATAAAACAAAAAATGCTGAGAATCTCGCGAAGCACCTCCATGGATTGTAGTGAACTAGTTAGAGAGGGACTATATATGTATAAATAAATTGAAGGGCTGATGCGGCCACTTCGTTAAGAGACCGAGTAAGCGGAAAGGAAAAAAAAATTAAAAACAAAAAAAATATTATATTAATAAGGTGATTGAGAAAAAAAAAAGAATGTGAGATGAAAAATGTAAAACGTTAAAGGTCAGTTGAAGCGTCGCGAGAGTTATGAGAGCAGATTATGTCTACTCTAGGCCTAGCTACGTACGCGCGGTACGTAAAACTTCGTTCGTCACGCTCTTTTCTTTTTTGTATAATTATATATATTATATATATATATATATATATATATACATTTATCCACTGTTAAAAATATTTGATAACTTGCATTATCGGAAATTTTATACAACAGCTAGTAAGTTTAAATTCAATAGACAAGTGAAGTGAAATTCGGAAAATCTTGCATTTAATTTCCAAATTCTTGAAATATTTTGTATAAATTACCGTAATTTTGCGTATCACTTGTGCGCTGAATTTAATATACCAGTTTATGTATAAATGCTTCCAATACTCGTAATGAAAGCTTACATAATTTTTCTAACAGTGTATATGTATATTAGCGCGTGTCGAAAATTAACTTTTTTTTTTTTTTTTTTTTTTACGAACCCACCGCTATTTCAGTTTTTGACCTCAAGAAAGTCCTCGTTTAAGGTGAGGATCGTAAAAACATTTTTAGAAGTCGCTTATCGAGGTTTTATAATTCCCATATGAGGGATTCTTTATCAATTGGACCACTAACTTTTGAAAAAAAAAAAAAAAAATTACACCTCCAAATATGTTTTGCCCACTCTGTGAATTTTTTCATAGATTCTGTACATAATACTTTAGATTATATAAATTTAAGAGCAAAATAAAAAGTGTCCGAATTAGTGAAAAAAAAATGTAATAAAAAAAAAAGTTGCCCAGTTGATAAAGAAAGAATATAACTAATATGTGGACAATTCTATTTATTTTTACTAACATAATTATAACTCGACCAAAAATGCACATATTTCTGGCAGAGTTATAATAATTTCAATTAAAAAATGTTCAAATCCACGCGCTAATAATATCGTTATTATAAAACCTTTTTGAGCGACTTCTAATATTTTTTTTCTTACAACGCTCGCCTTAAACGAGGACTCTATCTAAGTCAAAAACTAAAGTTTAAAATGATGAAGGTGGAAAAATTACAAAAAAAAGAAAACGTTTATTTTCGACACACTAAAATAAATACAGGGCTTTCCGTTCGTTTACTCAGTTTCTATAGTTTTAATACGACTTCACAATATTCGTATTTTGAACTTTTCATTTCGTTTTTACAAGCCCGTGACTTCTGTGAATCACGTATCATCGTCCATTTGTTCTTGTAGAATTGATCTTCACATTTAAATTCACCGATATCGCGATTCATCAATTTATTATCGGATAATAATGTCATGTTCATCATCCATCGTCGATAATAACTCTCACATAGACTGTAACGAATTTCTATTGAATCTCAGCAAAGGCCCTCGGTTCGCGTGTATCAATTAAACTGTAATTATCGCTGCGTGAGAACCCGGGCTCCGATTGATTCGTGTTTTAAAGAAGAAGAATAAGAAGAAGAAAAAAGCGTTCTTTAAGATTAGCGTAGCAAACACGCGAGGCGAAAGTGGCATTTATTTTTTACACTTTATTATTTTTTTTATATAGTTTTTCGAAGCGCAAACAAATGCCTCATATCCAAAGTTGTAACCACGAATTACTTTCGAATTTATTTGCTTATTTGTTTCACAAACAATTTCATATCAACATTTTTTCTTTTTTAAATATCCAATCATATTGTTTCGAAAATATATAAACATTCTATTAAAAACAAATTTAAAAAACTTTTCGCAGCTTCGTTGAAAATAATCATAAAAATTTACTCATTAATCTAGTTTTTGACATTTATTGAAAATGATTTTTATTTTTATTCGTTTTAAATTCGTAGTAAATTAAAAAAAAAAATAGTAACTATTAAACAAATAAGCAGAGTAAATTTAAAAGTAATAGTTACAACTCTGCTCATAGTTCGTTGCATTCGTTGCGATGAACGGCGAAACTTAATAGCCGGTGAAAAAGTTAATGCATTTAATGTAAAAAAAAGAAGAAAAAATTCTCAGCATTACGAAAAATGCAATTCACTTTCCGATACTAACGATACTCGAGAGACTGGTAATTTTGATTAATCTTTTATTTTTTATTTTCTTTTTATATCTCGATATTTCTTTTTATATAAATATATATTTTTTCTTACGCAATATCCTCGAAGCCTAGACGCGCATACAAGTAACGAAGGAATTATCGCTCTCTCTCAGCGAGCACTGCCAAGGCTCTGCGCTTTATCCGAACAAATATATTAATTTAAAGGAAACAGGATCCAACGAGCAGCTAAATTCTTGTTATCTAAATGATCGATCGGTATTCTGATACGAAGAAGAAAAAAAAAAAAAAAAAAAGGAAAGAAAAAAAGAAAAAGTGAATAACGAAAGAGTTGGATTGTAATGAATATACTTCGATAAAGGTCCAGGGAGGCTGGGGACGTGCTCATAAAACTTGTACTTAAACTAAACGCACTTTAAACGGTGCATCTCGAACGTCAAATTCCAGGTCCCCAGCTCCCCTAGCTGCGTAACGACCACACACACAAGTACACACACCCACACACACATACATACATACACACAAATTCGCAAACACAAAAACACAAAAAAAAAACAAACCTATGTATCTCTCTCTATATGTATTGTATTTATTTATACTACGAAGGAAGAAAAGGAAAGAAAAAAAAGAAACACAACCGCTAGTTACATTGCGACAAGTGTACGTCAATCTGTGCGGTGGTGCGATTTTTTTTTTTCGGGGGCCGCGCATTAAATTTTTGTGGAAGAAAAGAGAAGAATAATAAATGAGTATTAAGGGGAACGAATCATCGAAAAAACATGAAAATTAAATGGAGTATTGAGTATATAAAAATTTTCAAGTCTTAAAAAATTACTAATTCGCAGGCACAAAAAATGGAAGTTTAATGTCTTTTTTTTTTTTTACATAGTTCAGTTATTACCTTCATAAAAATTACTACGCCTGGTAGTAATTTTTATGAAGGTAAAAGATTTTATATGTGCAATAGTGTGGTCCTTAAACGCGCTTAAATCAAATTTTAATCGCTGTATCCCTTTAATTAATTTTTAAAAAATTCAAAAACGCAAATTTTTTTTAGAATACAAAAAAAATGTACCCTCTGTCCACAGCATACATTTTATTGACGGACTAAAATAGCGAAATACCTTCAACAAGGTACCCATTAAATTTCAGATTTTTATTTACTAAATTAGTCCGTCCACAAAACGTATGAGCAAAGATTCTCAAAAACTTCAAGACCTGTGGACAGATAAGTAAATTTTTTTTTTATGCTGATAAAATTTTGGGGCGTTTTTAAAATTATTTTCAAACCTATTTAGGGGGAGAAACGATTAAAATTCGATTTGACAACCGTTTAAAAACCACCCCATTATACAATTGCCACACCATTTAATTGTCCTGTTTTTTTTAGGCGATTCGGTGACCCTCAATCGATTTACGATTAAAGATTTTTCTTTTCCACTTGTGATTCGACGAAGTACCAGTAGCGAGTACGTCTTCCTGATTGTAAAATACGACGAAGCACTTATTACCCCCCACCCCAATGTCTGTGGCAATCTTAGTAATATTAGTTTAATGAATTAAAAGAAAAAAAAAAAAAAAAGAAAAAAAAAGAAGAAGAAGAACAATCCGACCGTTATAATATACTTTTGTCGTTATGGAAAAACGGCCAGGTCGCTTTTCCTAATGCCATACTCGATACGTAATAAGATATTTGATATTTTTTAAACATAATAAGTGATTAGAGAATCTATCCTTCGTCCCCTCAGTGTTAAACCCCTCCCCCCTTAATTATTTCGTTGTATTATATAGATTTTTGCTCCTAAAGCATGCATATTGATTTTGGGAGGCAATAAAAAAAAAAAACAGCAAACAAACGATAATAGATGTTTAGTTTCGCACGAATTTCATTTGTTTTATTTTATTTTGTTTTAATTTTTTTTTTTTTTTTCTATTTGTTTATATATGTATATTTATTAAAATTTGTAAGTACAGATTGACGTACACATAAGTACGTGCGTGCGCACACATCCGTATCCTCTCGCACGCTGCGAATGCGACCCTCAATTATTAATTTCGAGTATTGTAAGAATTTGCGATATTGAACGAAAAAGAAAAAAGAAAAAAAAAAAAGAGAAAGGAAAACACAGAGGTTTTTTAATAGACTGTATATTTCGAGAGAGCGAGAGAGTAAAAAAAAAAAAGGAAGAAAAAAGAAGTATCGCGGTTTAACGAAGCGTAAAGCGGGGAATTTATTCGATTTTTGCGTCCAGTAGCGTTTTAAAAAAAAAAAAAAAAACAATTTCGAAGGATTTGATCGACCGTCTGTTTCCATCCAACATATAAACGAAGAGATGCTCGTCAATTGCACTTGTAAAGTTTGTACTTTTAATCGGCGGGACGCCTCGCGACACGTTCCGGTCCATAAGTAATCACTCGTAGGATAGGGAAACTGATTAAAAAAAATATATATATAAAAAGAAGAATTAAAAATCACACGTTTCGGAAGGTCGGAGTCAAAGTTGTAGGACAAAACTTTATTTCCACGGTGAGCGAGAGAATAATGCTCCCGGATGAAATCTTTTGAAATCATTGTGAAAATAAGAAACCCAGGTGAAATTGATTGATATTAAAAAAATAAAAAAATACTAAATTTTATCTGATTCAAAAAAGATTTTTTTTTTTTGTAATTATAAAAAATATAAATTATAACTTTTGAATCAATTAGTATAATTTGGAATTGATTATTCCATTTCAATTAATTATATTCTACATTAATTGCGTAATTCAACTTTAAATTTATTGACATTTTTATAATTTCGAATTTTGTGTAAGTTGGAATAGAAGTAAAAAAGAAAAAAGTTAATATACGATGTTCACCTGGGTTTGCATTGAATTTAAAAAAAAAAGAAAAAAATTATCTAATCCGCGCATTCGATGAGTCGCTTTCGGTAACCACGACGCACCGACAGGTGAATGTACTCCGTAAAAAATGAGAAAAAAGAAACAGAAAGGAGTAAGTGGCGTGTGTGAGCGGGCGCGGATTATATATATAACACACATACCCGTATGCGTACGTTTTATCCGTTTGTACGCGTGTGTGCGCATGCAAATGTAATCCACGCGAATCCCATGTAAATAGATTCCAAAAAAAAAAAAAAAATGAAAAAAAGGAAACTTCCCAGTCGGCGCAAACCTTTTTCCCCACCCACTCCTCCTTCTCCTCCCCTCAAATTAGGTTTTAAGTCACACTCGAAAGAAAACGAAACGACTCTTGCCAAATTTTCAATGGGACGTAGAAAACAAACAACTAAACATTTGAAGAAAAAAAAATCGCAAAAATATATTGGTATTATAAACAATGATCGTTGTTGATTTGCTGTCTCTGTGTTGCTTTTATTATTCCCTTGAGATTTCGTAAAAAAAAAAAAAAAAAAAAAAAATACCGCCTCCATTTAATGCAGAAAATGCTTTATAATACAATAATACATATTTCACTGATAAAAAAAAAGGATTTATACTACAAATTATACAATTCGACAGAAGCGTGAAAATTTTGGTAAAAAAAAATTATTCACGCTACTAAATATCATTTTCTTTTTTTTTTTTTTCTTTGTGTATATACGTAAACACTCGAAAAGAAAGTCTAAATCCATGTTTCGCTATAAAAAAAAAATACGTCTCAGTCCGCAGAAACTTTGCTTTTGTGAGACGATTTGTCCTGCGAACTTTTGCTAGACGAGGACGACGAACCGGAAGTCGAGTGTTTTCCGCTACCGTTGCTTCCGCCTCTTTTCTCCTGCTTGCTCTTTTTCGACGACTCTTTCACTCTCCGGTCACCAGCGATTATGTGAATATTCGGTTTTGGTAAGCTATTCGAAGCCGCGGAAGCGCTACCGTTCGATTGTGATTGACTCGAAGGATTCTTGTATTTTTCTGCGTGTTTTGAACCTGAGGAGAGAAAAAAACAACAGTATTAAAAGACACAAGAGAACATTAGAATTTCGTCGAATAATCGTAACTCACTGCCACTTGACTTTTTTGCCTCTTTCGTTTTTCCTTCTATCACAGTCTTTGGTGAACCTCTCTCCTTGGCAGGCTGCAGTCAAAAATCAATGTTTATTATTATTGCGGAAGTTAAGAAAAAGTAAAGAGTCAGCTTGAAAGAATAAAATTCTGATTCTATATAATTATTATTTAAGATCATGAAAAGTTGACAACGAATTTTTAACATTTCTTGATAGAGTCAAGTGAAAAAAATTTACGTTACTTAAATGTCTTTTTTTTTACGTTTACTTTGGTGTAGACACGGCAAATTTTTAATATTTTTTTTCCAGTATTTACTATATTTACCAATTTCTGAGGCACTTTTGTACTTTCATTAAAATTATACAAATAATCCCTGCTTAGAATTTCCGATTAAAACTGAAAAGAACCGATCGGATGGACAAAATTTCGATTCAAAGTTAATCGGTTTTTTTTTTAATTCAATCGGATTTTTGTCCGTTTAATTGGTTTTAATGGGATGCTTTATTCAGGGATTACAAGAAATATCGGAAAATCGAATACGATGGACACTCACTTGATGCGATTTTAAGCAATTGGAGCAATACCATATAAGCCTTGGTACATCTATTTGAGAATCTTGGATAGGTGGCACATGGCATTCCTGGTGATAAAGAGCATGGCAATCTACACATTCCACCAGTCTGTTTCTAGCCCCAACATCCATTCCCTTGCATATTATACAAGTCAAATCATCCTCCAAAATTTCCAGGGCTAAATTATCGTCCGTTTGCAAAATATCCGTCGGCGTATCTCTCGCAGCCAAATCTTCCGGCGAGCCACTCTTGCTGGATTTACTCGAGTGCTTGGACGAAGAACTTGAACTCTTACTTTTTTTGCTGCTACTACTACTGTGATCACTCAGTACAGGTTCTTCCATTGTATACTTGAAAAAAAAAAAATACAATTATTGCAGATTCAAAAAAACATAGTTACTCGAAAATTAATTTAACTTTAAATTATATATTTATTTCACTTCTTGTATAATTCTTGTAACACTTCTTGTAAATTAAAATTTTTCGGGATTTTGAAAACTTTGAAAAAATCGTTTTCACGCTATAACTTTTGTAAATTACGATATATCAGACTGAAATTTTGAACACAATCGAACTTACAGTGAACCACGATTGGTGCCAAGTTTGGCGAGAATCGATAGAGTGGTTCAAACTTAATTGCAATTTTAATATTTTCTTAAATGTCTGTAAACACTTCTATTTTTCTAAATTCAGGGATGACCGGCTGCACTTTACCACGTGATTTCACAATTATTGAGTATCGAAGATGAACTTATTTTAAGGAACGGTCGCTATGTTGATAAATTTCGATTTTATTCCAAAAAAGCAAAACATTGCTGGTGCGAAAAAAAAAAATTTACGTAGATTTTAATCAAATTTGGCACACATTTCAATTTTTTGAACATTCTCGTTTGCGCACTAGCAGAATAATATATTGAATATTTTTATATTTTATAACAAATATATTTGACTGAAAAACCAAGGAAATATGAAATATTTTCAATTTTTGTTATAAAAAATTCGTGAATCGGTAAAAATGTCGATAAAAATAACTTTCATGCAGAAACAAGCCAGCAAAGTAGAACCTTGCAAATTGCTTCCTCATTATTTTACATTTTTTTTAAATGTTCACATGTATACAAAGTAGAACTTTGCAAATTGTTTTCTCTACAAACTTTCCTCTACGAGGAACCCAAAGTAGATAAATGTACTTCCTCATAGTGGAAGCTTTCTAGAGAAAACAATTTGCAAAGTTCTACTTTGCATAGATGTAAACATTTTAAAAAAATGTAAAATAATGAGGAAACAATTTGCAAGGTTCTACTTTGCAGGCTTTTTCAATAGTAGTAGTAGTAGTGATTTATTGACAATATAGACATAATATATTTTGTCTGCACATTATAAATGACAATGCCTATTTTCTTACATTGTTACATTGCCAATTGGCCATCGACCGAGGTCCTTTTGCCTGTGTTTTTTTTTCGCTTCCTCATACAGGTGGCTTTGTGATAATTTGAAATTAACGAGGAAGCAATGTGCAAAGTTCCAGTTTGCAACTTTTTTTTTTCATCATTATGTTGCGTTTGTGTTATACATGTAGAGAGATGTACATGTTTGTGTATGGGTGTTTTTTTCATTATTATTATTATTTTTTAAATTTTATTCATTCTCTATAAATTCAAGGTGCTGATATATTGTATATGTAGGATATTTGTGTTTTCTGATTATATTTTCTCTCTTTTGAATACACATTGGTTGCATGTTTCCTAATTAAGCAATTTCATTTTGCATTTCAAATATTAAAAAAAAAAAATATCCGAAAAAACTGTATTTGCACAATTCTCACAAGAGAAAGATACTCCAAACATGTATTATAATTTTTTACAAAAAAAAAACGAATCAATTTTTTACCTTCTTGTGTAGTACATTGCATAGCATTTTAGTGAGTCCATATTTCTGCTTTATCGCCTCATCCAAAAGCGTCCGTAGTTGATCAGCAGAGTCTTTGTTAGACGAGTGAAGCAGTCGCAAGCCCTGAATAAATTGTGGATCTGGATCCAACTGAGACATTTTAACCTAAATTATAAAACACGGAAAATTTCGAAATTAGAATGAAAGAAAAAACAAAAATGGCAAGTTTTGAGGTTAAGTTTCCTCAACAATAATCTAAAAACACGACAATAATAATGGTATATAAAAAGTAATGACGTACTTCGATTGCTAATAATTCTATGCATTCATCCTCGGGTTTCCAATTTTTTTTTGTTTTTTTTTGTTTTTTTTTTTAAATCTCTTATTTCGAACGAATGCAATCGTATGTGTAGAGTGTACATATATACAACATATAGAATGTATTTCTCTTTTTTTGTATTTCTATCATGCAAAATGTGTCGAGAAGCACGCGATGCTTCCGTCCTCCGGTATAAACGACAAATGGTCCATCTTGTGTTGCGCTCGAGGCTAGAATCGACGATGGTAGCGCCTTTTCAGAAAGGGAAACGTTTTACGCCACTATCCGCCTACATATATACACAAGTATGCCGTGAATTTGCGAGAATTATATAGTAGAGAATGGCTGCTGGCTGCTGCCATCGACCCTCGTCTCTGTATTGGAAGGTAACAGCCCCCCTTAATAATCATCGCGAGCCCCCCCCCCCCCCCTTCCCCCTTTTTTCATGCTCGCTCTTTCTCTCTCGCCGCTCTCGAAACCTAAAAATAAACATATATTTCCCTGCACATGCATAAACTCGAGCGACGAATTAATAGATCAGGTATATCGTGGAATATTATGCTCTTTCTCGACGAGAAATAATTCTCGGGTTGAAAATATATATTATTGGTCCGATCGTGGATCGAATCTCTCGAGCGCGGCAGTCCGGATAATAGAAGCGGGTGGGGGAAAAGGGGGTGTTTTAACCAAAGAGAGACCAAAATAGTGAGGGCCTGGCTGCTGTATCGCTGCTGCTTGCTACGACTTGCAAGAGAGCCGCTGTGAGAGCCAACACAGATCCGAGGAGTGCAGCGCCTCTGGTATAAAACGGAAAAGAGGGGGGTTTTAGGGAGGTGAGGGGGGCCTTAAAGCTGAGGAGGTTTACGGAGAGTCAGGTACAGTCGACTCTGTAATAACCACACAAGTCTCAACCGGATTTCCGTATTTTTACGGATATGTAAGTCTCCCCCACCATTGGGCTTTTTTTTTCGCGCGCCTTCTTTTGAATCTCTTGATTTTAGTCAAGTTTTCCAAAATGGCGAAAGAATTAAGTTTGATTTAAATTTATCACTTTTTTAAAATTCATATATGTAGTTTGCATTCATTTATTTGTGTCGACAATGTTCTCTTCCGATGACGAACTGTCGACGCGATCCGATTTTTTTTTGCACCAACCAAAGAGTATGTTCTTAGAGTTTACCTTATTTTTTACGAGTTGTGTTTTTTCTCTACCTGTATCATTAATTTAACATGATTTTGTTTAAAATATATAAGAGAAGTGCAACTATTGGCGAAAAGAGATTTCAGTTTTATCATTACTTTTTTATTTTTATGTATTCAATATTTTCAAAATTATAGCTATTTTCAATTTTATGCGGGAAATTGTCCATTTAAACGCGTCGGAAAAACCCGAGTTCACCCGAGCAGGCTTCTGACGTCACGATGTTGTCGCCTATTGTGTATTGTATAAAAATACGGGAAAACTACGTAAATTGGAACTTTTTTCGTGTAAAAAGAAGGCTTGCAGGTGGGTGGTGAATACCACGTGACGTCACATCAATCGCGTACAGTTTTTATTTTATATGATACGTAAAACAATTTTTATTTTACATGCATAGGTAAAAAAAAATTGTAGGAAAATTATTAACGGTTTCTATTATTGTTAAGGTTTGATAAGAAAGTGAAATTTTCAGTTTTGTTTTTGTATTGTTTGGAAAACCTATTTGTTAAACTATAAAAGCTCTCTGCCAAAAGAATCCAATTGTACACGGCAACAGAAGCTGCCATTCAATATGGCCACCATAAATACATCAGAGCCACCATCGACCAGTCACAGCACCAATAATAAAACAACTTTTTACAAATATCTCGAACGTTCGATTATCGATTGTCACGTCGTTCCGTACAGAAAGTATATCATTATTTATTGCTTTTATAAAAAAAAATGTTATAAACTGTTTTTATTATTCTTATTCTAAAAATAAAATAAAAAACATGTTATTTTAACTTTTTTATTTTACGAGAAAATCCATTTGGGGGTTATGTGTTACGTTTCGATGTTTCCCTTCAAGAACAGCCGGTGAGTAGGGGTAACGTGTTTTACCCCTCTCGGGTTGCTCTTGCACAAACGAAATCGAGGAGAAACGTGTACTAGTACGAAAAGTGGTATTATAGAGAGTCGACTGTACGGCCATGTCACCGAGTCGTATTTCCCTCTCTCTCTAACCAAACATCAGCAATCTATGCATCCTCGTTTAGCGCGCATTAAAACTCTCATAGCCCCCCTCCACCCGCTCGCCCCCCTCCCACCACCCCGAACTTTCGACTGGCAAGTTGGCAGCCGTGCGTAAAAGAAATAAATAATCAAAGCGACCATGAAGTGACAAATAAAGTTGGAAGAACAATGCTCGCCGAGCGGTATTAAAGGTGAAGAGAGGGGCGAAGATAGTGAAACAAAACAAAAAAAAAACGAGCGAAGAGATATATCTACGCGCGGAGGTGACGTTAATACGGTGAGCTGTTTTCAATCGTATGTTTTTGGAGGCAACGTGATATCCAACGTGAAACGTGGTCGTGTGGTTGACTCTCGGCGCGGAGAGAGGCACCAAAAGAGAGCGAGAGAGAGAGACGCGCGCGCGCGAGAGAGAGAGAGCGAGAGAGAGAGAGAGAGTGGTCCTGGTGGTGTTTCGGAGAGACGAACGAGAGAGTTGTGTGAGAGACACACAAGGCAACACAAAAACCCCCGCATTATGAAGTCGCGACGGTGCCGAGGGTGACATTTCGGGTTAATTTTTTTTTTTCGTTCTTACTTCGATATTGTGTCTCGGTACTAAAGAAATCTGTGCATTGATATATATGTATATATAGGAATAAAAAAAGAGAGGAAAAAAGAAAAGAAAAAGAGAAAAAAAAAAAAAATCACCCGTGGAAATTATCGAAGCTCGCGGGACGCTGGATCATCCCGGCCTCTCCGCCTGGACGTCAATCTCCTCGTAAATATCTTTCAGGCGATTCCCATCGAATATATATAACACCGTGGTGCACTCGGATGCACGGGTGCAACCGAAGGCTTTTCTGTGGGCCCACGGTTACGCGGTAAAGCGAAATAACACAGGTAATAAATAAATAAATTACGGCCATGCCTGTGATTTCGGCTCGTCGCACGAATGTTCAGTGCTGAACGAACACAACCTAATTAAAAAAAAGTAAAAAATAGAAAAATACCATCCTGGCTTGAAGAAAAACAATACCGTTTTTTTGTTTTTGTTTTCGAGAAATCTTGCGAGAAGCTCGATTAACCTCAATTGCAAAAAGAGTGGGTGTACAACAAAAAAAAAACGATACAACTTTCAGCCGAGAGTGATTTTGGGGATTAAGAAAACAACAACAACAACAACAACTGTGACGATGTTTGTGGCTCTTGCGCAAAGCGCAAAGGTCTGACAATAGGCGGCGAACAGTTACAACTGGCTAGACGGATAAACATGAAAACTGAGAAGAAGTCTAACGAACCTAGCTGCATGCCAAGCGCAGTTATAAAGGAAGAACCGGAGAGCGAATCGGTTAAGATCAAAGAGGAAGGCGGCGGCGGGAAGAACGAGGATGCAAGTGGCGAAGAAACTACCGAATGTCCTAGGGATAGCGGTTTGGATCCTACCAACGGAGAGGCTAACATGCCTAATGATAATCAGAACGGCGCCAGCGCACCCAATCAAACTATATTGAATTCTGTTAAACAGGAGAACGAGCATAATAATCCAACGGACGAATTGCCCACTGGTATTGTTGTAGAATTATTTTATTCGTTATTACCTCAAAAATGAAGAATTTATGGTTTTTCGCCAATGTTTTCGTATTTGAGAAAAATATGTACGGAGATTTAAAGAACAGAAAATATTTGGACAATTTTGTAGTGTAAATAATATTAAATGTTGTAACACAGTGAAATTTTAGTCTAAAATCTTTGATATCAAAAAAATGTAATATTTTTTAATGAGTTTTGAAGTTAATGCGCTTTATAAGAACTTTATTGGAAATACTGGGAATTTAAACTTTGATACTAAAACTCGAAATATCAGAAAAAAATTGAAAATGTGATATGAAAATCAGTATATTTTAGAGCAAACGTTGTTATGCCGCAGATTAGAAACAAAACCCTTAAATTCAATTTATTATAATCTACATTAAATTAGATAGAAAAAGTTTTTGCGATGGAAGAAATTTAATTTTAAAAAACAATGAAAACGATGTTTGGAAATTTGACATGGAAGTCAGTATATTAATAGCGCAAATATCTCATGTTTTCTTAGCGCTGTGTTATTATGCCGCAGATTTAAAAATCTCTTAAATTCAACCCGTATTATAGTTCAGACTAAAGTAGAAAGAAAAAAAAAACTTGCCTGCATAATAAATGGTGGATTTCCATAGATTGTTGTACTACTTAATTTATTTATATTATTTTCTTTTCTTTTCAGATGGAATTCAACCGCTGGTGAGCAACGTGCTCGGTAAACAAATGGGAAGTGGAACAGGAGGAGGCGAGGCGCAGTACATGCAACAACAGAGCCAGATTTTTGTATTCTCAACTTCGCTAGCGAACAAGGGTGCAGTTGCGGTGATGGAAGGCCAATATCCTTCTATAATAGCCTATCATTGCGCTCAACCAGCCACTAGAAAATATCTCGACGTATGTAAACCAATTTTCGTTCGAAAATCAAGAATGAGTCCGCTGAAATATGCTCTTTTTCACTACATTCACGTTTACGTTTCAGAAGCACCCTAATAAAGTTAATCAATTTCGACACAATCCCGCCCAATGGCTCAACAATCTCGCCATAATGAAGCAAAAGGGCCATCCGGGTGGCGGTGGCGCTAACAGTGGATTTCCCACGGAACAACCCCCCGACATACCTGTACTGGATCCCAACGCACCGTTTTGGAACGAGCAACCTAATCTGAGAAACCTTAACGGTGGTAATTCATTGGGTAATCCCGAATCATCGCTCGATGATACTAATATAGACGTGCCTTGCCTCGTGCCGAATTCTCCAAGTAATTCTGGTGAGCAAAATAACATTTTAAATACGAACAACGAATTTTAGAAAATAATATTGTAACAATGGCAAATGAATTGGTGCTTTGACACAGCACAAAGAAGGGCAAATTATTCTGTGCGGGTCATTAAAAGAGCAGAAATAGTTGCAAGATATATTCCGACGCGATATAAAATTGTTTTTACACATTTCTAAAACGAAATCGTATTAAAGCAGGTGAATTAATAAGCTTGCATTAAGAATCCATGAGGCATACTTTTACACTGTGTTATACAAATTCAAATTCGTCATTTTCTTTTTATCGAATTTTTATCACACGTTCGAGACTTAATTTCAAATTTTATTCATAAGTTTTCTTCCTATGCGCGAACGAATTCTCTATGAACCGAATTTTTCTTCTGTTCGTCATTATTTAATTCCGGTTTACACAAAATAAACGTAATTATCGTTCAATAATTAAATTCGACTGTGATTTTATAGCTACTTTCTAAACAGGAATCTGCCGTCTTGTGTGTGTGTGTGTGTGCTTGAAAATTGTGCGTAAATATCCGTACTAAAGTGCTGGTACGTAGCAACTTTATTTTTCAAAACAGTTCCACGCTTTAATCAGTCGTTTACTGTACTATGAATAGTCAGGATATTAATATTTTAATTTTTTTTATCCTATTTTGCGCGTATCGGAGGTATTATTCTGTTATATTGCGTATTTTTTGTCTGTACTTGATTTGTATTAAATGGGACCTTCCTGTTGATTAACAAATAAATAGTACCCTTATTATTTCAATTATTAAAGACAAATGTGGATCGTAAAGATGGATTTTTGATTTGGGATTCAGCAGTTTGATTAATTAAATAATATAATTAATTATATTAGTAAAAATAACCAGGCCGTAACATTATTTTTGTTTAAATATAAAAAAAAAAATATTTGTTTACAGCAAACACACAGCCTCCCACAAATCCCGTAATGGGTCACAGTCCAAACTTGTTGGGAGGTACGACGAGTCCGGGTCCAGGTGGGCCACAACCGTCGCTGCAGGGTGTACAAGTTCCCGCCGAGAATCTCACGCCCCAACAGAGACAGCACCGGGAGGATCAGTTGGCGCATTTGAGGAAACTTCAAATGATGCTATTTACAGAGTCAAAGGACGACGGGAGTGGTCCAATCGATCCTGCACAAGGAACGCCACCGTCTTCCGGTCCACCGACAAATGTACCGCCCGTCAGTTGTCCTGGACAATGTCCGACCTCCATGGATTGGCACAAATTGCAAAATCAGTTTCTCGACGGAAAGAACAAGGTTTGTAGCCTTTTTTCCCATATCTGTTCTTCAGAAAAGGAAAAAAAATCACATCATTGTTATAAATATCTGAGATGTTTTTTTTTTTCTAAATATTAATTCCTTTTTTTTCTTTTGGTTAAATTAAAATTATCATATAAATTCTAATCACTCGATCGATTATCACCAAACTCAACACCATTTATTGAGAAAATTTCAGCAAGATAATTTATTCGAAAGAAAAGAAAAAAAACATCAAATCCACATGATCGATTGATGGTTTAAATGAAATGTTTTAAGGTGGGTGTCGGTAGTCCGGGTTCCGTTCCACTACGTGGCTCCGGAATGGTTGGGATGCCCCGGAGTCAGGGCCCACCACCGCCATATCACCAAACAACGAGATCGGCAAGTGTGCCAATAGCGATACAAAGCCCAAATCCCTCATCGCCGAATAATCCAACGAGCAATCTGTCGTTACCATCACCACGTGCGAGCTCGGCGTTAAATTCACCGGCTGACTGTAATCGTCAGTTTCAATTGAGCAATCAGCAGAGAAGCGGCGGCCACCTGCCAGGGCAGAGTCCCACTAGTCAGGATTCGCCGAATCCGGCGGTTGGCTCCTCTACCGCAGCTTCCGCGACACGGCTAAATCACAGTAATCCTGGCACGCCGGTATCACAGTCGCATCTCACCTCATTAAGTCCTAGTAATACAACACCGCAAAAGGACAATCCCCTCGATTTCCCAACGAATCAACCACCGAACGGTAAGTAAAGTTTCAATTTTTATTTACTCAAAAGTTGATCTAGGCTGAAGTGTTTAATTTTGTATTTTTTTTTTTTTTTTTTTTTTTCAATTTTTTATACAATGGACGGAAAAAACCAAACACGAACACAGTAAATCGCAATATAAATGAATAAAAAAATAATCATATAAATTTAAATGTAAATACAACGCTAACAAAAAGAAAAAGAAAAAAACTTCCATGAAATCAGGCCCACCGGGACGTAATTTTTTTAAATACCTGGTAATTATAGGCTTTTTATGGGCTCTTGAATTCCACTAAACATTATTTTTCGGTACATCACAGTTTTGAGAAAGTCGACTTTTAAAAGTGGGGGCGCCAGTTTTTTATTAAGCCAGCGCTAATTTTTCTTTTCCTGACATACTTGATGATCTCTAGACGTGTCACTTACACCTCGATCGGAATTATGGGCTCTCAGGGCAACAAAGTGTAATTTATTGTTTTAATACACATCTCTTAGCATTGAATTAAATCTCAACAATACAAATCCACGTGTCTCTTTGCTAAAAAAAAAAAAAATACATATATATATATATATATATCTGCACGTTCTATACTTACTTCTTAAAAGCAGTGGACGGTATGTTTTGCCGGACGCTGCAATCTCTAGCTCAACAGAAGCAACAGCACGCCGGTGGTGTTAACGCAGCAGGTGTAAAAGAGGCGAATCTAATGCCCGTACCAAGCCCACAACAAATCCAGTATCTCAACACCTTCGAGGGCCAGGAGTTAACAATACAAAAACAGCCTAATACTAGTCTCAAAGACGGCATTCCATCGACGTAAGTAACTTCACAAAATTTCCCCTCATTTCCGAAATTAAACAACGAAAATAATAAAAATAAACCATTTCCTTCTTTATATTTTTCAGGAACAACGCCGGCAATAATCCCGACATGACCGGTCGAATGTTGTCCTCTAACATAGAGAGCAATAACGGTCAATATTCCGGAAGATCGGACGGCGCCAGTCCCTCGATCGACAGTATGAATCGTGGTTTCGGCGGTTCATTGCACAGTCCTCACACGCCACACACACCGCACACACCAGGTAGCTGCGCCCCACAAACACCCGTAGATCCCACAAAACCAACGACAAACAACAACAAAACTTCCGCAAGCGCCCAAAGCAGTCCAGCGCCATTGAATACTAATATGGGCGACAGTATGGGACCTCCGAGAACAGTGCCGGCTTCTCCCAACACTAAATCCGAAACGTCTCCACCCTCCTGTAAAGAAATACAACAACAACAACAACAACAACAACAACAGCAGCAGCAGCAGCAGCAGGCTCAACAACAACAACAGCAGGCTCAACAACAACAACAGCAGCAACAACAACAACAACAACAGCAACAACAGGCTCAACAACAAGCGCAACAACAACAACAGGCCCAGCAACAGCAACAAGCCCAACAACAGGCACAACAACAAGCACAACAGCAACAACAGGCCCAACAACAAGCGCAGCAGCAACACCACCAACAACAACAACAACAGCAGCAGCAACAACAACAACAGCAACAACAACCCGGTATAAATCAAAACAACCCAGGACAAAACAACGTAAGTCAAATGGGCAATCAGCAGGTATTTCCATGCAGCAGACCATCCGTAAGTCAACCTGACAATGTTCCCCTAAATCCGAACAACATTGGCGGCCGTTTAGGCGGAATGGGCGCAATGAGCTCGAATCACTTCGATCCGATAACTTCGTTAGCGCAAATGAGTCAACAATTGACAAACACAGCGGCGAGCAACGCTTTAGGAAACGACGGTGCGATGCACGGTGGTAATGGTGGAATGATGCCTTTTGGCAATCCACATGGTATGCACATGATGCAAATGGGCGGAGAAATTAATGGTGGCTGTCATATGGGCGGTCCTGTTAATGAACAAAGTGACGTTGGAAGTATGTGCATGGGTTTGGGGGGTCCACCGACGAGTTACAGTCCCACCTCGCATACCGGAAGTCCCGGGGGTCCTAATAAAATGAATCATCCGATGATGGGACACGGAATGATGGGAGGACCACATTCGGGACCACCCGCAGGATATCCCGGTGGTGATCCCCATGGACCACCGCCCAGAGTAATGGGCGGACATGTCGGACAAAATCCTTATAATGGCGCGAATATTCAGGTTAAACCGGGCGCGCCAAATACGATACAGTACTTACCGGCGAGGCCGAATGTCGGACACGCGCCACGAGGACCGCCGAGTCTTGATTTTCTTCAACGTTTTACAAATCCAATTTCAAATATGGACGCGAAAATGGGCTCGCCCTCGGTTAATTTGCAGTATTTTCCGAATGGCTGTGTGCCTAATAATATGGGAGCGCATTCGGGAATGCCGGGTAATATGGGCGCTGCTGGCATGCCCGGAATGGGCGGATCACCGAGAATGGATGGACAAACGATGAACAGCGGTGTACATCCGAATATGCGACCTGTTGGTAATATGAGAGCACAACCGAATATGATGAGAATGCAACATATGGTTGGCGGCGGTGTTTTTCCTGGCAGTCCAATGGATCCCGATAAAGTCTTCCCACCCGATATGGTGCAACAGCAGAATCAACCGAATCCTGGAATGTACGTGCCCGGGAGTAAAGCAAGTCCAATGGGCTTGGGACCACCGCCCGATGCAACACAACCATTGCCGCCGAGTATGGGGGGCGGTGGGAATAATTTCAAGAATAGCCCTTTTGTCGGCGGTGGACCGAGCTTAGCGGATCCGAATTATGCTCAGCAGTTTCAAAACTTTCAGCAACAGCTTTATGCAACGACAACGCGAGGCAGCGGACCGAATCATGGTAATTTACATCAGCCACCGAATTCGCATCCACATCAACAATTCTTTATGCCGAAGTAAAGGGAATTCTTTTTTTTTTTTTTCCTTTTTTTCTTCTTTTTTTTTGTCTTTTGGAATTGTGTTGATAATTGATCGAGTCGAATGGGCGGACTCGGAAGAATTTCGTTTTGGGACTTAAAGGGGGTTTTTTTTTCTTTTTTTTTTTTTTTAACCCGCTGACGATTTTATCCCAATGATGTTGGAATCTTTTTTCTTTCGCTTTTTTTTCTTTTATGAGAGAAAATTATTGTACTGGTGTGACGAAAAAAAAAAAGTATTCTGAGCGACTTAGGGACAATGGCGAAATGCCAAGATTATTTCCCTTCTACCCCTGCCCCCCTACCTGGAGCATTCTGTAAATTCTGTACTTCAAGGCGAAAATGAACGTCCGCCTGATGCTGTAAATACTTGTGTAAAATCTGGCTTTTAGCGAGCGATAATGTTGGTTCTTGGTCGTTTGGAATACTTTCGGGGTGTGTCGATGTGAAAAGATACGAGAGTTTTTGTGGAGAGAAAAAGAAAAGCGGACTCTGTTGATTGGGATAAAAATCGAGGAAATCAATGTTCGGTGGCAAATTGAAGAGATCGAAGAATCTTGAAGAGAGAGAGAGAGAGAGAGAGAGAGAGAGAGAGAGAGAGAGAGAGAGAGAGAGAGAGAGAGAGAGAGAGAGAGAGAAAGCCGGTGCTGAGTTAAAACGGCACAGTAATTCATCCTTCCTTTATCACTAAATACTGAATGCAGTCAAGCAAGCTCAAATTCATAACTGTACATATATACGATATATATACACACGAAAGGAAAAAAATGAAAAAAAAAAAATACAAAAAACAAAAAAAACACCCGATGCAACATAAACTCCTACATTATCCTCCTTCCCTTGACCCTCCTTTGTGACCAACTTTGTGCATAATCATGACCTCACCTAGCGCATAATGGTATAAGAAAAAAAAAATGAAGAAGTAATTGACTAAGAACAATTATGTTGTTGACGAATGATTTTTATTATAAATGAAAAATAAAATAAAGATATTTACAAGAAAGTCAATACGAGAGAAACTCCGTGTTTGCATCTCACAGTGCGACGGCATTTTTTTTTTTTTTTTTTTTTTCCAAAATCATTTTAAGCAGGCACTAGCTTGCATAATTTATTTAAACTGTTCATTTCTTCGATTTTGTTTTACAGGTAATTTTTTTTTTACGCGGAAGCTTTTAGCGGAAATTAGCGAGCAATTTGCTTCTAGAGATTCGCATGGAATTCGCTCGAGCGATTTATGTTAGAAAATTTAGTTTTCTACGAGCGGATTATACCAATTTACGATCTATCGATCGTTTTGATAGCTAATTTTTGCTCTAAACTATATTTTCTAGTAATGAATATTTTTCTACGTAAACGCGGTTTATTTTTTGTCGACTCCTTTAAGTTTTTTTTTTTCTTTTTTTTTTAGGTAAAATCCGCTCGCAATAGATTCTCAGCCGGTTTACTAAAATATACATCAGTTAGTGCTTCGCAAGTGGCCTAATTATTAAAGGAATGATCTTTACGAAAAAACTCACGTTATGCGTGACTTTAATCTTCAACGCTATCTAATCACAAAGATACGAGTGAGAGGAACTCAGGGGGAAATGTTAAGTGGAGCGGGGAGAAAAGTTTTAAAGGTGGGATCTTTGTTTTTCTTTTTCTTTTTTTCTCTCTATGATAAGCAGCAATTTGCTTATCTGAATACTAAAGCGGAAAAAGTAGCTAACTTTCGTACGGAACATTGGCAAAATCTGTTTTTCCTTTTTTTTTTTTAGTGATTACTATTACAGAATCGAGGAAGAGAAATAGCAAATTTCCGAAAACGAAAGATTCATAAGTAGTCTTATTATCGATAATCGATCTCGATATCTACAAAATTGATTTATCTCGAGTGTATTAAGGGTAACTTTTTCCTTTTCTTCGTCGATCGAATTGCGCGATTTATCGACAACCGCTTGATTTCATTTTTTTTTTCTTTTTTTTTTTCCTTTGTATTTCATTAATTATTTAATCCTTTAAACGAATTAATCCTAAGTTTCGTCGAACATAGTCTAATTGCCTCCTGAGGCAATGAAGTTTGCGTCGTTCTTTATTTTTTTTTTTTTTTTTAGTTCCTTGTCTCGTCGAGATAAGCTTGTTCAGTTTATTAAGTTTTGTTGCGTAACTTTTGTTGGCTATCTGTTATTTGTTTGTTGTTCCTTTTTTTCTTTGCTTTTTGTTTGTCTGTTTTCTTTTGCTTTCTTTAGCCCCGATGTACAACGCAGGATCCTTGTTAAACTGCTATCAACAGATAGGCTGACTCATTATCACAACGAATTTTGGCACCCAAAACCCGAGCCAAACCTGTCCTGTCGTTTGCAGATTGTTCACTGACTCGATGTTCCCGAATCGCGCCATTTGTCACCGTTTCTGCAAACGATATTCCAATTAATTATTAGATACTTCTTCGAGTGATTATTACGGGACAAAATCCGTGCTGAGACACACGATTCGTTGGCACACCTTTACCTTGATCGTTGACTTTCCGAAGACACGGCGCTACCGTTTGTGCTGTGAAAATAAATATTTCAAGATTTTTATTAAAAAATAATTTTACCAAATCTACGTCTGATGTATAATAAACCTACAAAAAAATAATTTATAGAATTTAAAAAAATATCTACAAAAAAATAGCGTCCATGTCGATCAAATATTCACACAGACACTCACAGATTTGAGTTATAATTGCAAAATCTACCCTTTTTTCGCTGGTACAAAATCGTCCCACTCGCTGAGATCATATTTCGACAAATCGCCGTCATCGTCCTCCTCCTCCTCCTCGTCATCCTCTTCCTCCTCCTCCTCCTCATCCTCCTCGGCATCCTGGAAATCGGAGAAAAAAAACCGTGACACAAATTTTTCCCGTTCTTCCCAGCCTCTCTCACGGCCGTACATCAATATCGCGAATTACATTTTCGACTGCCACGTGCCGCGACTCCGTTACATCTATTGGTGATATTTTCTCCTCGATATCCTTGGATTTACTTCGGGGCGGACTGCTGTACCTAGAATCCTTGGAATCGTCGTCGGAGCGATTTTCCATTTTACGGCGCTTCTTACGCCGCCCAAATTCATCGTACTCGTCGTCTTCCTCCTCTCGCCTCTCCTTGTACTCGACAATACCGCGATCGTTGTAACCACCACCGTAACCGGTGCGCTCTTCGACCTCGCCGAATTTTGGTGCATTACACATGTTGCATTGTTGACGACGGGCCCAATTTACGTTGCCGCACTTACTGCACTGCCAATCGTCAGCGCTGATAAAACAAAACAGAAAAAAAAAAATGTTTCTATTACAGGTACTGCAACGTTTTACGCATTCAATTTAATTTATTAATTAATTCACGTATGTTTGAAAATACACATTTTTACATAAATAGTTCTTAGAATTGCTATTGTTCACAGATACTGTTTTGCTCGACTCTTAACTATTAGAATATTCTCCAAACCTTTGTTCACAAAAATAAAAAATGAATCTTTGTTTTATACAGAAATTTTTTCTTTTTTAAACCAGATTATAATCAATATGTGTAAAAAAAAAAGTATTTAGATGTTTAGAACAAAAGTTCCGGAAATCTTTATTTTCAAATGTTATATACCAGAAATCTTTATTTTCAAAAGTTCGTATCAGCAAAAAAAAATTCAGCTTTATCTTCACTTTTTCTCAATTTCAGTTTGGAATGCATTCGGAATAAGAAAAACAGATCATGACTGAACTCTTGAGCTATTTTATAAAAAAACGAAGAAATGTCAATGAGAAAGGATTGATTAATAACAACAGAAGACGCACTTTTTGTCATAATTTTAGAACGACTGTTTAGTATAATACAAAAAAAAATTGTAGCAAAATTTACCTGAACAAACCCCTACTTTTCTCAGCGGCAACTTTTCCAATTTCTTGTCCAAGTTTCTTCTTCTTCGGACATTCTCCTCTGTCTGTAAAGAGCAAAAAAAAAAAACAAGAACACCAATTTTATACTTAAGACCGCATAAACATTAAGCGCATTAAAAAAAAAAAAAAAACTCACAGAAGAATCCATTTGATAAATACCTTTGCCACATCGATTGCAAGAATTTCGTCTGGCAAAATTGACATTGCCACATCTGCAATGATAAATCGTGTTCCTGAATTATAATCTGTTCTCTTGCACATCTCATTTGGAAAAAACATCTCTTTGCCAGGGTGAAGTTTTGGGAAAATGTGAGACAAACGCGACCAATGTCACTTTGTCTCTCGAACCTAAAGAATATATCAGGAGAGGAGAATTCGGGATTCTCGAAATGCAGGAAAAAAAAATAGCAAAAATTTCATATTAAAGAAAACGAGAAAAACAATTGTCTAGATATCGTTCAATTGGAGACGAAAAAAAATAGGGGAAAAAAATAGAAATTTAGCGGAGCTTTTTACGCACTGAGAGTCGGGACATATCCAATCGCCATCGTTGATGCCGCCTCGGGGAGGACTATCGTCGTCAACTTTGCCACCATCCATTTCCTTATTCCCCGAAAACTCTCGTGTGTTCCAGAACTCACGACTTTTGTTTTCTTTCTTTTCTCTATTTAATACTTTTAATTGTTGGTATTACGAGTAGAGATTCTGCACTTCGGCAGAATCGTGCGTAAGAGTCGCTTTTTCGTGTGATCTAACCTGGCGAAAATGTTGCTTTAGGTCAACTTTTTCGTTCACAACGGGCCCCCTCCCCCCTACCCCGAAAAATCGCAAACTTGTGAAAGAAAGAAAAAGAAAAAAATATGAAAAATCGTCCGACGATTCGACTGTTATCGAATATTTGAAAAATCTCGCGATATCGCAATCGGCCGAGCTTGTACGCCGAGTAAAGGCATCGAGAATAAACAGGCAGCAGCAGCAGGGCTTTCTAACGCGAATAATATATCGCGAGAAACACCATCGAAGCTTAGAGATGGAGCGAGACAGAAGCTGCGGTAGATGCGAGACAGTGTCTGTATGTATGTGTATATATAACGACTTATATATACGTATATATGTATATATGGGCCGTTCCAAGTCAAGTCACTTGGTCATTCTTTGCAAAATATGCAAAAAAAAAATTTTTTTTTTTTGCTTATTTTGGTAAAAAAAAAGTTTTAGATTTATATCACTTTTTTTATCTTATAAAATAATTTCTTTATCCATAAATTTTGAGTAAAAATTAATTTCGACAAGGTTTAAATTTCTGAATTTTTTTCATAAAATCATCCAGTAATTAAAATAAAATTGAAAAAAGTCATCTCAATAAGGACAAAAATAAGGGAATTTTTTTTTCTTAAAATTGAAAAAAAAGAAGTTCTTGTAAAATCAGAATTTTAAACCTGCCGAAATTCGTTTTTGAAAATCTGAAAATAAAATCTCCTTTTCTTTGGACCAAAATATGCAAAAAAAAAAATTCGTCAACTGAATCCGAGGGAGTCAGATCAAGAGAGTTGACTTGGAATGCTCCATATATATATCGAACCTACAGCCACATTGAGCGATATATAGAATCCAAAAGTACTTTTGGTAAATATTATTTATATCCAAAAAAAAAATAGTTTTTTTATTTGCATTATAATTAAATTTCGCCAACGGCCGTAAATATTCGTGATAATTTGAGATTTCTAAAATGGTCAGTCACTAGGGGTGCATATTGGGTGCATGCGCCAAACGTTTTCTATACACGCATTGGAGTTGTTACCTGCTTTGCTATACATGTGTGCAATTGAAACACGATTGAACGCTAAATATCAGTGTTGCCACTTGACGCAAACCAAATATATGATTCAAAAAGGAAAATCATTCGAATTATTGCTATAATTTAAAGATATGACGAAAAACAAGTAATGTCAATAATGAAATGAAAATTAAATGTCAATTTGAACCAAATCGGATATATCGGTATTTCAACACTAAAATCGATCTATAGCACTAAAAGTGGCTTTTCCATCTCAAAAATTCTTTATTATCTTGTGTCTTTAATCGCAATTTAATTTTTTCATAAAACCAGTCTAATGCTCGTGATATTTGAGACTGCAAAAATATTTTATTATTGACAATACAAAGAAAGACTTAATTGCAGAATTAAATTCCGGCTAGAATTTAGTTTCACATGACAGGAAATTTAGTAAAAGAAAAATGACGAAAGAAAGAAAGAAAATATGACGTATTTCGAAAATTCGTGGGAGAAGTGTTAAATAATGTTAATAATTTTTACATTGATGACGCGTCATTGAAACTTATATCGTTATTTTACGTTAAGGTGATGTGCTACTGCTCGGTCGGTAACGAAAACTGTAAAGCGTTCTTCTCATTCCCGTTTGATCTTTCGAGCAAAAGATGAGAACGATTCACTGCGTTTTAGAAATCTGCAGTGAACCGTTCTCGTCTTTTATCCGAAAAATTAACCGTGGCCGAGAAAAACGCTTCGGGAAAATTCAGCTATCTCTCTCGCACTTACGGTGACTCAGTCGGTACAGCAGATCACCTTAAAACGATTTTCCACTTTGGCGAACCGAAAAAAAAAAAGTTGGTTTCAGTTGCCGATAGATGGAGCTGCGAATGCAAAAAGATTCCTTTCACAGTCGTTCATCTAAATCTCGCGCGCATTCTCGATTCATAAAATATACACCCGGGAAAGCGTGGTGTTCAGTGGTGTTTTACTCTCTGCGATCGTTTCTAGCCGAGTTTTTGTTGTTGTTCAAAACAAAATAAATATCAAAGCGCGAAAACAAATTAGCGTTTATAACACTTCGAAACTATAAAAGAAATTGAATTGGAATGGATGACGAGGCGGAAAGTTACAAACTGTGGAGGATAAGGAAGACCGTGATGCAACTGTGTCACGACCGAGGTTACCTTGTCACGCAGGATGAACTCGATCAGACTCTGGAGCAATTTAAGGAACAATTCGGTGATAAACCCAGCGAGAAAAGACCCGCGAGAAGCGATCTCATTGTTCTCGTTGCTCACAACGATGACCCGACCGATCAGCTGTTTGTATTTTTTCCGGACGAGCCGAAAATCGGTATCAAAACCATCAAAACTTACTGTCAACGTATGCAGGAAGAAAAGATTCACAGGTGCTTTTTTTTAAGTCTCTAAAATAAACAATACGATAGATATTGTTTGTCCCTCGACTCTACGTCTTTATTTGCGTTTTTTTTCAGAGCTATCATCGTTGTGCAATCTGGTATGACGCCTTCTGCTAAACAGTCGCTCGTCGACATGGCGCCAAAATATATTCTCGAACAATTCTTAGAGTCTGAGCTTCTTATCAATATAACCGAGCACGAATTAGTACCGGAACACATAGTGTTGAATCCCGAAGAGAAAGAGGAACTTTTGATGAGGTACAAGCTCAGAGAGAATCAACTGATGAGAATTCAAGCCGGCGATCCCGTCGCCAGATACTTTGGTCTCAAAAGAGGCCAAGTCGTTAAGATTATTCGACCATCCGAAACTGCAGGACGTTATATTTCTTACAGACTCGTCTGTTGAATTATTCTTTCACTCTAGAAACAGGCTTTTTTTAGATCGGTCGAATAAGCGTGGAAAATTAATGATATATTTAAGCTCTATTTTGTACAAACTGAATGTAGTATTAAAGTATAAAGAGAAAATATCGAATGAATAATCTTTTATTTAACAAAAGGATCTTTACCCGCGCGGAAAAGGGTAGTCTTGGATGAAGTCTTCATAAGGGTCGTGGAATGAGTCGCTCATATCTAGGAAAGAGTCTCAGAAAAAGTAACGAATACGATCCGGAGCAGTACTTTTTCTCACACTATCACTAAGACTTAAGAGTTTTTGTCTTAGCCTGAGAAAAAGTACTGCTCCGGATCGTATTCGTTACTTTTTCTGAGACTTTTTCCAAGATACTTGTTTTCTGTGGGTAATTTTTTTTTCTGGTAGACAAGTGAGTGGCTGCGATCGACCGATTTCTTCTTGTTCAATAGGAATAGAGGATTATTTTTAAAAAGTCTAAGATAACGATTTGGAAGTAACAAAAAAAATGCAGTTCATTCAAAGTGATTAAAATTTCCGAACTCGGTAAAAACCAATTTTTTTTTTATCTTCAAGAAAATTATTTTAGACCTGCATGAACTCAGTTCCTGAGTAACTCGCGAAAAACAAAAAATCATTGAGTTGCTTTGAGCTACCCTATCGTCGAATTAATTATTCGTAAAATATGGAAGTATTGCGATATTTTTTTTCGACCTAAAATAAATTCGTGCGAATGTTCGATACTTGGAAATGGCAGTTTATTTCTACATTCATTGTATTCCGTGGATACATGATAAATGTTTATCAATATTATTTTACAGCAGACGATGAACGGCTAAACATTACTCTCTAAACGATTACAAAAACGTTAAATGCATTGATCATCGATTTCTCTAATCATCGTTGAATATCGTTGACGAAAAGAACAAACAAAATTGTCCCGCTCTGTTCTCGATCGATGAGAGAAATCAACAGCGGCCACAAAACTCTTTTTTTTTTTTTTACAGCGAGTCAATATTATTGCAGTAACAAAACGGCACATCCAAAGCCCTTGGCTTTCATACATGCATCAGTTTTATCCTCCCTTTTTTTCATTCTTTTTTTTTCCCTTTTGTTCTCTCTTTATTACAATGTTTAGATACTGTACATTTCTTGGTCCAAAAGCCCTTAAACGGTTTATCCTTGGCATGAGGCTACTCAATTCCCGTTGATCTTTCTCACTCACTCGAACTACTTTACTTTTTTTTCTGTTTTTTTGTTCTTCTATCAGCTTTGTGAAAATATTTCATGATATTCGCTCCGGATTTGTTTCGAGTGCTTTTCGTTAAATCATGTAGAAATTGTAGACGCTTAATTGCAATAAGTACAAGTACAATTCGACTATACGACGAGTACGATTATGCAAAAGATTGTAGCGTGTTTTGTATTTTTCAAATGTAGCTTTAAAAAAAAAACATGGTTCAATACCAAAAATTTCGAAGTAACATTTTTATCGAAGCGGGGTATCACACAGAGATCATGTGTATTATCTGGCGTAAAAAGCGTCGCACAAGCCTGAATACAAAATTGATCGCAGAGGAACACCTTAGCCGAGTTGTAAATTTTTCATTCAAAGAGGATTGGAACGTCAACTAGTTCATTTAATTCGGTTTCCTCATATATTTAGAAAATATTATCACTCTATAGAGGATATATGTGAATTCATCATTTCTTTCCGTAAAAAAAAAAATTCAATATTCTCAAAGTTATAGCAATTTTAAAATTCATGTGAGAAAGCGCTGATTAACCGAGGGGGTCAAATATATTAAAAAGACACTGAAAACAACGCAACACTTTTTTTTAAGAACGATAATGCGAAAGTGGCCTTTACTACAATTTATCGTCGATGGTAAAAAAAATCGACGCAAACGTCCGTCACCACTTTGAATCGAAGCTCAACAATTTTTATGTCTAATACAGTATCTCTGAGAAAATTTTCAAACTAAAAAAAAAAAATTTCTTTCAAAAATTAAAAAAAAAAAAAGCGTATCATTTAAAGAAAATTTATAAACGGCCTCTATTATTGTTAATCTATAATAAGAAACTTTACTTCTCCGCATTTTTTAATTTATGAGAAAACCTAATTAATGTCAGTCGAAACGTCAGCGAGTTAATTATTGTAAATTAGCTGCGTCAGTTAAAAAAAAAAAAAAAGAGGAATAACGGTGTTTGGGCTCAAGAATGAAAGGCATGCATGTATGATTAATGTAATATATATTGTTATTAATAAAATGTAACATAACGCAATAATAATAATAATAATAATAATAATAATAATTACACAATAACGCTAAACTTCCACTGTTTACAAAGAGAGGGAGGAGGGGATAGGGGGATATAACACTATCTCGAAGTATGGGCTTTTTTTTCCTTTTTCTCTTAATATAATACACACAGCTTCCTCCTTAAATTTAACGAATGTGTCACGAAAGTAAAAAGTGTGATCGAAGCGGTTTCAACGAAAGAAAGGAAATTTCACCGTTAAACAGGCTGTGATGATATAAATATTTTCCTCGAGAAAATGTTGGTAGTTATATGAGTGTTTATTTTATTTTTTTTTTTTTTTTCTGTCAATCGAAATTGAGCGAGAGTTCGATTCCTCGTGGACACACGCATATTCCCTGTATTTCCCCGTTCGGCAATTAGTCCACAATTGTGAATATATATCAGTCAATCACGGTATTTTCGTACGCGAATCCGTTCGCGGTTCCCGAGCACGAGACTGAATCGAAAAAAAAAAAATTAAAAAAAATAAAAAGAAAACAGCCGCGCTCATTTCACATACCAAAAAGTATCATTGGATTTTTCCAAATTGTCATCGACGAGTTTATAGACTGAATTCAATACATTTTTTTGTCTCCTTGAAGTTTTGCACTTATTGCAAATTACGATAAAAGTTTAAAAAATAATAATAATAATAATAATAAAATCTATACAATCGTCGATGAAAATATAAAATGTTTATATACTTTGAGAAGCCATTGCCGACAGATAAAAGCTACGCAATTGTCGCGACCCAGTCCAAAGCCAATTTGCCATCGGACAAACAGAATGAACAATTGCGTATGCAATAAAGGTAGTTCTTGGGAGTCATGTCAATTGAGATTCCAAAAAGTATTTTGTCGGGTAAAAAAGCTATTCTCGGAATCATTTTTTTCGCGTTTTGAAGCTGAATCTAGCGTAAATTAAGGTAGATCTTTATGTAGAAAAAAAAATGTGTATAACAATTAATTTATAGAATAATAATTCAGTTGCCATCAAGCTGAATTATTCTTTTGCATACTTATTCTTATGCTTTTTTTTTTTTTCTCGACATTACATAGAAAGTCTCTAATCCAGATCCACATGAATTTAGACTAGTTTGTCTTTTGAAAAATCTACGAATTTCTTTTTAAAATCTTAGGATTCGATTATTAGATTGTATCGCAAGAACAACCTTAAGGGGATAGAGTCAGGTCAAATTTATGGATGTTCAAAGAGTCGTATCTCACTTTATTGGCCGCTAGTATTATTTGGGAAAAAAAATAATGTATCACGAAACATTTTTTTGTTGTTTTTTCACTTGCAGAATTTTGAAAGAGGATCGGTGGCTCAAAAGTCATTCGAGAATATTTTGCCTGCTGGTTTCTCTTTCGAAAGTGTGGAGTGTAAAAAAAAAGTGGTTGCGACAAACAATTCTTTGATCGTACATATTTAATCGAAAATAATACTATGAACAAAAAAACGTAAGTGCTTCAAATATACGTAAATTTGACCAGACTTCCTTTCCTCAAAAAAGAATTACAAGTAAACGCGAGAAAGCGCCATTATTCACTAAAGAGCCGTGTTCTTTTTTTTCTTCTTTTCTTTGTGTTACATACGGTCATGCGTAAGAACTTATACGAGCATTGAAAAGGCCATTGCGAATTTCCGGACTACTATTATAGAATTAATACAAAGCGCAAAAAAAAAAAAAAAAAAGAAAGAAAGAAAGAAAAGAAGATAAACGCTTAATATCAGAGACGCGAAAGCGCGTTATTTCGTTAATTGGGTTTCAAGAATATACTTTTCGTTGCACCCAATGCCCGAAAAGCTGTTCGTCACAATATATCTAATTTTTTTTTTTTACCTTTTAAATATATATATATGCACTATATATATATAATATATATATCTCGATTTTTCTTCTATTCGTGCGAGTGACTTACTAGGCCTTTTTATAATATAAGTCTTACTCAATTAAAGTAAAACCCATTATTACAAAGTACAAAGTAAAATCCATCCCCCAGGTATTACGTGATTAAAGGATACTCGCGTTAATTCTGTAATATGGCCGGTAAACATGCTTAAACATTAAAAAAAAAATAAAAATAAAAAAATAAAATAAAAGATGGAAATTAATCTGTGTTTCGATCGACTTCATCTCGTGGATTAACCCAAATACAGTTAGTTAGACAATTTTCATTCCCGTTACGATGTACACACACAACACGTATTTATTCGAAGAAATCATTTATCCTGGCACATTAGAAGAGTCAAACAGCCGATAAAAGCATGTTTCCGCTTCCTCAAGGCTTTGTTTTTCCTCTGCTTGTTTTTTTTTTTTCTTTCTTTTTTCGCGTATACAAAAGTACAAAATTTTTACGACCAGTAGTTTTGTGTCGGTATGCTACCACGTCGGAACAAATCGTTGTACACTAACCACGAGATTAAGAAAACAAAAATGAAACATGTCTCGAAGCAAAAATTAAAGGCGAAGAGTCTGGAAAAATAAACCACCGATTGTGTTTAATTTCGTCCTCTATTCGATGATTTTTGTTTGTTTTTAAAGCGACAGAAATCGTGTACTTCGCCGTTTATTCGAGTGAAAATTGTCCGGCCAATGTGTGTAATACATTTATGTATATTTTCAAATGCTTCTTCATTCGCGACACTCTTTTGTTGTTGTTGTTGTTGTTTTTATTATTATTATTTTTTTTTTACTTACTATATTTATATCGACCCTAGCCGAGGTTAAATGCCCGAAGCAAATGTTTCTCGGTGGGACGAACGCGAAAACAACCCGATGGCACCGAGATACAGCCTGGGTCGTCTGAAAAATACCACTTGCTTTTTTTTTCTTTTTCGTTTTTTTTTTTTTTGCTTTGCTTTCTTTTCGTGGCAAACGCGCATTCTTCTTGATTACATCCGCGATAAGTATTATCCGTTATAGCGATGGTACCGGGATAACGTGCCGTTGTCCGCCTTGGCTGCACTCTGGAGTCTATAATTGTGAAAATCAGATTATTCTCACCGACATGAAAATAACGAGAGAATACTTTTTTTTCTTCTTTTTTTGTTCGCCTTGCAATTGCAATCGAGAGAGTGGCGATAAAACCGCACCTAGGAGTGATAAGGTGTGACGTAGGTGGATGGAAAGAGTCCTCGTCTATTGCCGATTTCGCCGTGCCACCAATGCTGATCTGTACGATCCGTTACGGTGATTACATCACCTCGTCTGAATTCCAATTCGCCGGGTTCTTGCGGAGTGAAGTCGTAAAGAGCTTGTACCAAACACTGAGGAACATGGTCGAAAAAAAACAGGGGTTTTAATAACAATTTAGAAATAATTGATCCATACATGAGGGGTGGCATCCATTTGAACGACGATTAAAACAACGACACTCAAAATTCTGAGACTCGAAGTATCGACACTCAAAATGCCGACAGTAATAACAGTAGAGTATTAATAATTAACTAACTCTGTGCTGTATGTCGAACTGTGCATTGTTTACTGTTTTTATATTCGGCTTCAACATAATTGATACTCCGGTGTATGCCTTGTATGTGCCATGTGCGTGTAGAAAAACAAAGCCTGCAAAGTAGAAACTTGCAAATTGCTTCTTCATTATTTTACATTTTTTAAAAATGTTTACATGTATGCAAAGTAGAACTTTGCAAGTTGTTTTCTCTACATAGCTTCCACTATGAGGAAGTACATTTATCTACTTTGGCTTTCTCAACGCTTCGAGATGGCTTCAAGATGCTAAAATATCGAAAAAAAAAATTTACGAAAGCTTAGCTTCCTCTGCGAGGAAGCAAAATCGTGATCCCAATTAAAAACAAATAAATTTCATTAATTTATTAATTTAAGTGCTTTGATTCGTCAGTATTTTGAGTGTCGGTGCTTTGATTTGTCGGTATTTAGTCTGTCGGTATGCTTTTTCAAACTGAGCCTTCGCTAAATATCTCTTTTATCCTGTTTGTCGGGTTTTACCGAAAATTTTTTATAACATGACAACGAATTAAGCTCTGTAAAATATTGAATCCGTAGACATTTTCGTTTCGTATTAATATGAACTGATTAACACGTGAATAATATCGAAATACTAATGAATTCATATTAATTCGAAAAAAAGATTTCTATTGGTGAAGAAAATAAAAAAAATCGCGGAATCATGTATAGGATAAAAGCAATTTTTTTTTTAATTGAGCAGAAAAAATTGTACATCAATCGTGAAAACTGCCGTACAATAAAATTGGCACGAACTTAAAGCATCAACGTGTTGCTACAACCGCGGATTCTCGGTAGCGTCCAATTAATATCAATTTTTTTTTTTTGTGCTGAACAATCATTCAGCAGAAATAGTATAAATATCAATAATAAAATACAGAGTTTCCTGAAAGTGACCATCTCGATCAATTAACAGCACGTTTGCCAATCATATAACATCTATAGTAACCCACAGAAGTTATATCACCGACAGCATCACCGAATAGAATTACTGAGGCATGGATCCAAGGTCAAAGATTGCTTGGCCAGCCGTGCATACAATCACCGATGATAATGTAAGGAAATTGCCGGGAATGCGTACACTTCCTACAGTAAAAGATCTATAGATTTTTTTTTTCTTTTATTCTTTCCATTGAGAGAACTTACCTCCTCCGGCACCATATCGCGAAGCTTTACATCTTGGGAACGCGAAACCGACGCAGTACGATGGTACTCTACTAATTCGTTAAGGCTACTGAATTTTACCACCCACAGGAAGAACTTTCCCTGCGCGTCCCGTAATACTTTGAAATGTTGCACGCCATCCGAACATCTAAAATTATATAATTATCATTTTTATACAATTTATATATTTTACTAAGTGGATTGCTCCTTTACACAAATTACTAAACAATTTGTAAATCGAAAACACGAGCATCGATGATTAGCATATTCATTTTAAAAAAACAGTTTTTATTTCTGCTTAGATCTTTTTTTACTGAAACTTTTTTTTTTCATGAATTTTTTTTTTAATTAAATATTTTTTGACCCAATTTAAAAATTTGCAATTTTTCTCAAATATTTTGCATTAGATATTGAAATATCTGAGTAAAAAAATTTTCAAAAAAAAAAAAAAAAAGAAACAGGATGTCTATGATAAAAAAAAATACAATCATATAAAAATATATTTTTGTGAACTTTATTAGTAACAATAATATATTTAAAAAAAAAAATGTTAATAGAGGGTTATTCATACATACTTGACAGACAAGGAGAAATCACCAGGCGAACTTTCACTGATTCTTATCAGAAAAGCACCCTCGTGCTTGTTCAGGAGTAGCCTTTCAGCATCAGCTCTAGTTATCCTTCCATAATACCAGCTAAAGCAGAGAAAACAAACAAATTATGTCAAACGGTTCAACCAAACTTACTCAGTGTATATTTAAAAAAAGAGAAAAACAAAAAAGTCATTCTTACTCATGATTTTTCATTTCTATGTAATTGCTAGGAATGAGACCTTCCCTGGATTCCAGCTCTGCTCTGTACCAATTCATGTCATCCTCCATATTAAGGATCTGCAATTAAAAAAATCATCATCATATTTCATAATCGTTAATTTAGTTTTTAACCCAAACGGGCTAATCAAATGTTCCAGGATTTGAGTGACCCCAAAAACGCATACTGTAAAATCTTGTGAAATGTTCATTAAGAGCCAAAAATCAGCTAAAAAAAATCTTGTGAAATTTTCCTCAAGAGGGCCAAAAGTCATCTAAAAAAATTAGCATTTTCTACATAAATTTTTGTCCCCTATCAACTGATAAATATGATTAAAAGTCTACAATTTGACGACTGAAACAATTTTTGCATCTGCGTCAAAGTTAATTTTGTCAATGACATTTGTGTAATTCAATTCTGGGCATTTTCAACTTTGCGCTTAATTCAGATCAAACATTATTAGACATCTTATTTTATTGCCAACAACATTTTGCCCAATTTTTTTTTAACGTTCCCAGTTCAAAGCTAAGAACAAAATAAAATCTGTCATTACGATATTTACAAATAATAACTAGACATACTTATTTATCTTTAAGTAAACTAAAACATGTTTATTTTTATAAATGTTATATTTTCATATGCCTATATACGTAAAAAGGGTCGATAAATAATTCCATTATCTTTTTCCGTGAATAAAACCACTCGTAATTTTCGTAATATTGTTATTATTCCTTGTATCTCGTGATCGTATTTCGAAACCTCGACGATACGTATAAAACGAGAAATTAAATAAAAAAAACAAATACGAGCAACATCAAATTGATATAAATATCTTAGAAATTCGATTACAATTGACGCTCGATATGAGAAAGAGGTGGGGGAGGGGGCAGAAGGAGAGGGAGGAGGGTGGCTGTTCTCGATCAGAGCGCGACGTGACCGAATTGGATCTCAAAGATAGATGACGCATGGGCATCGTCGAACGGTATCTGCCTAATAGGACGGAAAAGAAAAAAAAAAAACACTCCCCTCAATCTTACGTATGTTACAGACCTTAAGAATTTGACTCCTCCGAAAGCTGAGTTCGTCCTCGGCAGTCGCGTTAAAATCGTGCTTCGCTATCGCTTCCATTCTTCTCGCTCGAAGATGCAATGAATATATATATATCTATAATATATATATATACGTAGTATATGTATATCTATATAGTATATATATATAGATATATATTAATACTCCCGTCTCCAGTTCCAGCCAAACTGCAAGCCCTCCGCCACTTCTTTAAGCGATAAACGCAAATACGATTATTATAATCCTCGTAATTCTAATAAGCACTTAGCTACTATTTTACAACGAGTGTCTCAATTGAAAGTTCGTTAAGCACGGGTAGTCAGTACACCCAACACTTTTTGATAATATACGCAGAGTCGATTGAAAACGATTTTATTCTCTTTTTTTTTTGCAATCGCAGTTCTATTTTCCTCGCATAAGAGATCGACACTAACACACAAACACATACACACACACACACGCACGCACGCACACTGCCAACACTAAAATATCCGTGTGTCCCACGACTCGATTTTTGGCGAATGAGAATACACACGTATATAGAGGCGAAGCTATAAGCTAAGTAAAATCAAGCAAAAGTCCACACGCACCGACTCTCGTGAGTATATTCTCTCGTTTCGTGTGTGTATGTGTGTGTGTTTTTTCTCTCTTTTTCGACGTCCCAATTTTGGGGTAAGCTACTCTTTGCTTTATTCGCCTTTCTCTGCGACTTTTTCTTATTTTTTTTTTTTTTTTGTAGTTTCAATGCTTATTTTGTAACTTAGCTCTCGGCAGCTTTAATAAACATCTTGGATTGGTGAGTTTTTTAACAATGCGTTTATTAAGAATCGTCGGTTGGACAAGACAGATGCAAAACTGTCAAAGCTTTCGATATTACAAACTGTGGTAATAACTATTCACGGAACTCCGCCGCTGCTGCTTCTTCCCACTCACTTATACACTTATTCGGTCAAACCGTATAGTAGAAAATTATATTCGCGTCTCACTCGCGCGCACGTTCGATTCTCACTGGGAATCCATCGCTCGTCTTATCAGACATTACACTCTCCCTCAACAACTACTACGACGACGACGACGACGACGACGGCGACGACGACGAGGACGACGACGAAACGTCTCTTCTCACCGAGCTCTCCTACTGGTGGTTTGGCCACCTTCGCAGATCGTCTCTGCGCAGCTACTATTGCGCCGAATCCTACACACATACATTTTGTCGGATCAACGACGAGTTTTACGAGATAGTTTCCAAACAACGGATTCAAAATGTCTAGTAATCGTTCGATGACAGAGTCAAGATAAGTTGCACGTAAGTTTTTGTTGTATTTTTAATTTATTTTCAAAGTTCTTTTTTTTTTTTTTACAATAATTAGGGCCTATTTCTTGACGTGCGTAGGAGGAGCATGCGCAGTGACTACCCAATAATTTCTATCGTCATTTCACACGCGACTCACGACCAGAGATTCCTGGCGATATATTTAAATAGACCAAGTAAAATTATTCTCGATGTAATAATATCTCCGAAAACTAGATCATTTTATGTGTGCTTAATAGAGTTGACACATTTTTTCATTCAGGATGTTTATTTTTCTTTCGTCGCGATATATAAATCTCAATAGGTTAATATTTAGGAGATCGCTCACAGCACTTTTATGTTTGGTCATTTAAATAGCATGTAAAATGTACTATTTCTTTCATTGTGTATAAGTTTGTTGATCTTAAAGCTACGGAAATTTCAGTGCAACCGTTTTAAAGACAATGAAATAAGTTTCACAACTAGCGTATCACTTTGCAAATTTGAAAATTCTCACTTCGACAAACTATTTTATTACAGGGGAAAAAAAATAAATACAATTTTCAATTGTGAATAAGTAATTTGCAATTGAAACAAAAATGCATTATTCTACAAATTTTTTAAATAGAAAACAAAAGTACGCATTGAGCTATATCTGGAATCCATTAAACTCATATTTTATATTTTAACTATTCCTGCCCGAAAGTTTTTAAAAATAATGAAATTCAAAGCAACTTATAATAAGTCATAGTGCCTATACCGTCTGTTATGCTATCTGTGCGAGGTTTATGCTCGCGAGACGTTCGACACTCGATATATCGATTTAATCAGTATCGGTTTATACACCACTCGTACAAATCTGTTTTGTCAACAGCGCGAAAAGCTATTCAAGTGCATATGTCCGCTATTGAATTGCAGCGGACGCACAGTAGGAGAAATTATTAAAGGCGACAATTAAGATGAATGGGGATAATTCAAAGGAAACGGAATGAGGAGACAAAAATAAAACAACATTATTTCGTGAAACATAATTAACGTACATACAAACAATTCCCAAGATTTATAGAGGCTTGAGCTCGACAACAACAATAACAATAACAATAATAACAATAATAATAACAATAATAATAACAATAATAACAACAATAATAATAACAATAATAATAACAATAATAATAATAATACCGTGGATTTTTTTACTCCAGACTGCCTCTTTGGGGCAAAAAAAAACGAGAGTTATGCGTTTCACGAAGATCAGCTGATTTCAGCAATTTTTTTTGTAGCCTATGTACTCGAAAACAGTAAAAAATGACTTAATCAAATTTTGTACGTCGATTCTGTGACTAGCGCCCAGTGTCTTTTTCCATAAATTGAGGTGATCAATTGTTGATTCGCGTAGATAAATGAATTTTTCAAATAGGCTATTTGAATGTATATCGAAGTATCGCAAGATGGCCGCCATTGATGCGTATTCTGTAACACACTTCATAGCACATATGGCAGAATGTTCGAATAACTTTGAGAAGGATGAAATAAAAATAATTTTACAAAAAATGAAAAAAAAGTCCCGACTGGAAAAAGGTGCTTAAATGATAAACAATATGAGTAAGTAAAAAATTGTGATATTATTAAATAATCATTCGCATATCTTAGTCGGGAGATTTTCACACATAATGACGAACAAATCTCCCGACTATGATATACGAATGGTTATTTAGTTCCTAATTTTTTTTGTTTATCCATATTATCAATTACGCACCTTTTTTCAGTCGGGAGTTTATGTAATTTTTGTAAAAATATTTTTTTTTTCTATAATAATAATAATAATAACAATAATAATAATAATTTACACTGAGTGATTATATTTTTTTCCAAGGGCCTCTTAACACAAATAGGTCGTTATACTATCAATTAAGTTCACCTAGTTCATCAAAACGCTTTTATGCGCAGATTCTTTAACGTAAAAGCTATTACGCAATTCGCAGTTAAAACATGCATTGTTGATCTGGGTTATTGTATTTGTCGTGCAGTCAGTGCGTTATATATTATATAGCCACACGAGGCGAGTGACCGATGTTTTTGGAAAGGTGTGTAAAAGCATTACACACGCACACGAGAGAAAGAGAGCACTCTGCCGTTCGGCGCAGTAATACACAACGAGATTCGCGCGGAAATTGAATTACTTTTGTGTGTGGCAAGCCCATGGTAGTCTTATATACTCGTGGTCAAAAGACGCACGTACAAGAAAGAGGTGCACAACGAGGTCGGAATGTAAATCTAACACGCTTACACGAGACACATTCAATCTTTGGGTTCCGTAATGATCGTTGTTATGGAAATTTTTGCCAGTATATATACACTTTTACGAATTTCACATATGGGATATTTTTTTTCAATAATTGCCACATTTTTTATTCTGCTCTTCATTATGAAAATTGGCAGAGTGTTCAAAAAAAAATTTGGAGAGGTAAACTTTTTTTTTCCAAATTTAATTCGCTTCGTAATTCTTGGAATCAGTTATTTTTACACGTCATATTTATTTCTGCAAATTATTATATCTTTTGTTTGTTTATCAAATAATAATAGACGAAATTGGCTTTGAGAATGTTTACATTTGTAAAAAAAAAAAAAAATGGGAATATAAATTATTGACGAGAAAAAGAAAGTACAAAACGCCATCTAGTGGGAACAGCAAACAGAATGTGAGGAACATGGTGTCCGACAATGAAGTCTCCTCGAGGCCACCAATTGTGCTTCTCGCAACTTCGACACATCTTTTTTATGCATAATTATGTAGCAATTTTATTTTCTATACACGACAGCTCGCCTAACAATTTCGTTTGCTCTCTGTACATTACGTACGTATGTACAACACCGCGAATTCATGAACAACAGTGTATCCGCTTCCTGTCACTGATTTACCGAGCCGGGGCACGTCCGCTTCCGCCCACGCCCAATAAAAAAATCAAGTTTTCGCACGCATTTCAATTGGGACGTTGCATTGAATAATTTGTGTATCTCCCTATATGCGAATCATCCCACTAAATATTAGAGAGCGACTGTAACTCGAACTATCAGATGCTATTTTAATTTTATGCGTTTTTAATATCTTTTGTTCGATTTTATTTTTTACGTAATTAAAATAGAGAAATTCGATTTTCTCGTAAGTAAAAAAAATATATTGCCATTCAATACTGGATGTACGAATTAATAAATATTTTTATTTGTATAGAACAAAAATATTTTAATTGTACCTGAAAGTTATATGCGATTTTAATATTCACGCGGGAAATCGGTTATTTAAACACGACGGAAAAAATCGAGTTCACACGAACAGAGATTATGACGTCACAATGTTGTTGCGAAACGTTGCAAAGAACAGTGAACAGGCACCGAATACCACGTAAAATTGTTTTTTCTCCAGACTGCCCATCTGGGACAAAAAAAAATCGCGAGTTATGTGTTTCACCGCGATCAGCTGATTTCAGCGATTTCTTTGTAGCCTGTGTTCTCGAAAACGGTAAAAAGTTACTTAACCAAATTTTGTACGTCGATTCTACGACTAACGTCCAATGTTATTTTCCATATATTAAGGCAATCAATTGTCGATTCGCATAGATAAATGATTTTTTCAAATAGCCTATTTGAGTATATCGAAGTATCGCAAGATGGCCGCCTTTGATGCGTATTCTGTAACACACTTCATAGCGCGTATGGCAGAATGTTCGAATAACTTTGAAAAGAATCAAATAAAAATAATTTCTAAAATCTTTTTAAACCCCCGATTTTTTTTAATCGGGAGTTTAACTTTTTTTTTTTTAATTCTTTTTCTAACTGAACGCCAGAAGTATTAGTAGCGTGAAACTGTAGTTTGAAATATTTTTAACCGTCTGTCTATATCTCTGCTGTGTGAACTTATTTAAAGGGTTAATTTTGATAGTTCCATATCTGCAGTGGCAGAATATCGTCGAGAGAAGCTTTCATGGCCATTGTCCGCGTTCTCTTTTCATCTTCTCTCCAGTCGCTTTAGCTTGCTGTTCGTTGTAAGTGCACAAGGGCCTTTCATCTCCCTGCCAGACTAGAGGCCTGTGGTTCTACTTGAGAAAGGACGTTTCGTCGCTACGGGCTTTTCGTGCACTTTGCTTACACACACACACACACACACATACATAGCACGCCATACTTAACCTTGTCGCTGCCGCTCGTAGCCTCCGAAATAGCATATATTTTCTTAACTTCTTTATTTACAAGAGGAAAATAAGCATTAATCGTATAACCGTAGAACATATATGTATAATTATGTTTCGGCCTCGCGCCGACTTCCAATCTACACGCACCAACTGGCATTTCTGTATTCATTCAACAGTCAGCTGCTCGTATCCGCGAACGTGTAAGGCATTGTTGAGTATATATCCACTTAGCGGAGTGGTACTGTAATTTCAAATACAAAGGTCGCTTATATTTGTGTTGCTATCGAATTGAATTCTACTACTGTACAATTGAAATACAAACGATGTTATCTCGTTTACGTATGGGCCATTCCGATTCAACTTACTTGGTCATCAGTCTGAACCGCTGGCGGTCAGTCGGCGTATTTTAGACGTATCTTGGCCCAAAAAAAAAAAAAGGTTATTTTTTTCAGATTTTTAACACTTGTTTTACCCTATAAAATAATTTTTTTTTCCATAACTTCTGAGTAAAAAATGAATTTCGAGATTTTACATCGTACATTTATTGTATACTATGAATAAATTCATAACCTGGTTCTAATTCATAATTTTTTATTTTTTAAGTAATTATCTAAACATTTTTAAAAGTAATTACAACGAAATCATTGAAGGTGAACAATGTATTGTTCAGGAATTCTCGAGCTAATAGGAATTTGATGACTCGTAGAGAAAAAAAGAGAGAATCGTTTAGGAAGCCAAAGAGGGCCAATAGACAAAAATCCCAATTCTTCGACGAATGCTTGAGTTCGGGCAGCATAGCACGAAGCATAACCCGTGACTCACAGAGCCGGTGGAGTCGAGCTCTGAACCGGTGAGCCAGCAAGATGCGCGAGCGAGAAACAGAAGAAGAAGAAAAAGACACCGATTGGGATAGACGTCCTCGTAGCAGCAAAACGCCAGCAGCCCAAGCACGTGCACCGCTCACACCTAAGCTCTCTCTACCGCCCATGAGCTCCCTCTCTCTTTTTTTTTGTCCTCTCTTTCTCTCTCTCTCTCTCTCACCATTTATCCTTTCTTTTTTCGTCCATTCTGGACGTAGGCTTATGCGCGTGGGTGTGCGAACAGTGTAGAACTATCGTTTCTCGTTCTCCTCGCCCGCGCACTGAGAAAACTCGAATGCGGCCGCAAATAATCCAAAGCACCGATCATAATATTACATGTATTTTCGTCGTGTCTGAAAAGCTTGATCGAGCAAATGGACATTTTTCTTCGTAGAGGAAGGAAGCGATGTTTTCGGGAAAAATTTTTTTTTCGTTATATTTATGTCAACGTACTTAAAATAGTGTAAAACGTCGAGAAATGCAATTTGAAAAAATGCAATGTTCTACTTTGCAGCGTTTTTTATACTGTTTTGTTGAGCACATCGGCTGACCAATTAATACTTTCTACGGAATTGTGGGATTTCCATCCAAGTATTTAGGGGGAGGGGAGGGGGGGAGAGGATTAGCCAATACTTTCTCGAACTGAGCTCGAACGGTTAAGTGCTCGAAGCTCCGGTGTTTCAACCGCCACGAGTTAAGAGATTAACCTCTAAAGAGCTCCGGGGCTTCTTCTTCATTCCCGTTTTGTAAATAACACTCATCTATTTTTCTCACTTCGCACTTTATTTAATTGCTAGGACAATCATCCGAGTTTCCGCGAATATTTCGGCTTTAAATATACGGATGAGAGCATTTGCCGGGGTTACAGACGATTGAATATCGATTTTCAGTCTCCCTTAAGGAGACTACTCAGGCGTTAATATGTCGTGTGACCTTGAATATCAACAGCGTTTAAACACGCTACTGGTTAGTACAGAACTGTCGAGTAACGTACAATTATTTTAAAAAATAGGTTCTCCTAATGTTCCTTTTTTTCCTCAAATTTTTAAAATTCAAGTCTTTCGATCAAAACAAAAACGTAAATAAAATAAACGGTTTCATAACCTTCCCAGTAAAGTGCGAACAAAGAACTTTAGTTTAATTTCACATATTTTATTTTACGAAAAAAACTTTTCAATATACCTTGTGCTCATAAATGAAATAAAAATATTCACTTCGATACAAGTATTTCCTCGATGACTGTTATCTCGAAATGTTAGATTTCATAACATAAATGCCATGAAATCTAACATAAATGAATAATTATTACAACATCAATGTTTAATTGTTACGCTCATATGATGATAAGTATATATGTTTTCTCGTATCATAAAGATAATAGTACTCGCACATGTGAACTTCAGCATATGGAATTATCGGTGCCATCTGTCATAACTGAATTTATCGCAAAGTATAGTATACATTATTCCCGTTCAAATATGGATATACATTAATGTTCTTGAGACTCAAGTATCGGAGAGCTGAGAGAGAGAAAGAGTGAGAGAAAGAGAGACGCGTGTCACAGATGAGAAAGGATGATTTCGAGAAGTTTCCGAGAGAGAGAGAGAGAGAATCGCGTCAGGAATATGTCTCTGACGTCATTCAATGACGCAGAAAGCCACGAGTGAATGTTTATAGCTTTCTCGGGCTCGGAGTTGTTATCCAACGAGTAAACCGCCACTTCTGTGCGGCTTCTGGCTCGAATTACCCGAGTATATTATAAATATACGTTCGTGCATAATGTACTCCTTTGGCGTATATGTGCCTTAAAGCATGCTCCGAGAACACCGGAGTTGGGGAAAACCTGCCCAAGATTCCATGTATCCTCAAAAGTCATCACAGAGCCAGGTTTACTGACAATGAGTCACAGAACCAGGTTTTTATATCGTGTTGCATCAAAGTCCCCGTACACCGTGAAATTGCGCTCGTAGAGCATATATATATATATATATATATATATACATATAGTCGCAGCAGAACGATTATTCCAGAAAAATATGTTTAAATTGATCTTCAGTGAGTAAGTAAGGTTTCTTCTCAAAAATGTAATACCGAGAGTCGGTAAATTTTCGGTTAAATGTCCGGTTAATTAACGGCGGTTATTTATCATATTTTACTTGCGGTCAAATATTTTTCAGTTGTAACGAAAAATGGGATTTTTTAAAACTTTTAACAAGAAAAAATGTCCACAGAGTACGCAAATTTTGCGAACAAAATGTTTTAAACATAATTGGTTAATATACGGGGAATTTTTGATAAACGCAATGCTGCCAATACACGAAACCCAAATTCTAAGGTGATGTGCTACTGCTCGGTCGGTAAGAAAAACTGTAAAGCGTTGTTCTCGTTCTCATTTGATCTTTTCAACAAAATATGAGAACGGTTGACTGCGTCTTAGAATTCTGCAGTTAACCGTTCTCATCTTTTACCCGAAAAATCAACCGTAGCCAAGAACAACGCTTCGGGAAGATTCAGCTATCTCTCTCGCACTTACGGTTACTCAGTCGGTATGGCACATCACCGTAAATCAAATTCAGAGAAGAATTGAAAATCCTTTAACTAACGCGATGATACTGTAAATGGTTGATAAACGGTTATATCTCCTTGAAGGCATCGTTCGCAGGTAAAATATAATAAATAACCGCGGTTAATTAACCGACACACAATCCTAAATGCAGCAATCCGACGCGCTTGATTTCCTACTCGACAAGTGCTGCCACCATCGGTAGAGTTATCAGCTGTCGGTAATACAGAAAATCATAGAGAAAAAAAGGTGTTCAATGCCCTATATTGAAATTCACGAGTTGTTTGTACGAAAAATAAATATAAACAGCGGGTGGTATTCACAGTGTGCTATCATTAACACTCCGTAACAGGTGTTTTTTTATTCGCCCTCGAATTACAGCACAAACAGGAATATCACATCAGGTGGTTTTTAAAAAAGTCTCTACTCTCAAAGTCTTTCACAAATAATGTTATCCATCATTATCGATCCTCGCTAATTTCGCATAAAATATCATTTATATCCGCAATTAGTGATATATGTATATAGTGTTGAAAATAATTAAATCGAATTTCCATCAAACTGGGTTGGAATTATTATTTTAAGCCTGTTTCACGTTCTCACCACCAGAGGCCTCCGAATGCCTGAGAGACTCAAGATTCGCATTATCATGATGACGTAATATTGGGGCCTCTATGAGAGCGTATAAAACCACCATAAAGGCCTCTCGGGTTCATTAGGAACGACCACGAGTCCCGGGTAAGTATCCTCAAAGCGTTCTCCGAGAGAGAACCGCGAGAACCGCATCCTCGAGAGCTCGAATGAGATCTCTCGGAATGCCTTTCACGACTCTCTGCTGTGTGTCTGGCCTTTGTTCGGAAATGTGGCGAGAGCGTCACCCAGGTTTCAGAGTCCAAAGTCGCACACTGTGAGTGGAAAGAAAAAAAAAACACAAGAGGAAGATTTTTGTAAATCACTTTTTTTTTTTTTTTTTTAAGTATGAGTCTTTGCAACGTTTTGAACTTGAGGTTGCCGCAATACACTATTCAGTCGCTGGCAACTCTCCCTCAGTTGGGCGAGTCAAACGAGATATCAACCGCAGAGTTATGTGTACATATATGTGTATATATATATATATATAGGTTTTGTACACTCGAGCTCTCTCTCTCTCTCTCTCTCTCTCTCTCTCTCTCTCTCTCTCTCTGCGAGAGGTCAGTGAGATAAGAAAATCACACGGTATATAGTTATACATGAAGGAATTCGCACGATGAGTTACGAAGTTAATCGACCCTTTGATTCGACATACACATTTTTTTTCATTAAGAATTTACTAGAGTTTTATTCGGTTGTTTTCTTAGTTGCAGATTTACGGGACTGGCAATGGTAAGATTCGAAGCAAGTACATCCTTGTTCGAAAGTTCTAGTTGATAACAAAAATATTTAGAGGTCGTTCGAAGTGTTACAAATTTTCGCTATTAATTAGAGATCAATTTTTTTTTCCTTGTTATCATAACATCTGCTATCCTATATTTTGTTATCTATAACGAACATTTGGATTATTATTTCACAATTTTTAATTCTTTAATTAAACCCCCTTTTTTCTGGTAAGTTTTTGAATTTTTGTAAAATCATTTTTGGTAATCCGCAGAAATTGAAAAACTGCTCTGATATTGTTTTTTTTTTTTTAACATTTCTGATAAATTTCCTCAGAAGTGACGTTTTTCTTATTGTTAATAAACTTTCATAGAAGAATAAGTCAAGACACCTTTTTTTAAAACTATTGATTTTCGTTAAAAAAATAATAATTATGTGAACTAACAATTTTGACAAATTTTCAAGTCTCTATTTTTATTCGTCCGAGCGTCGCAATTTCTTTCCATTTTGTCCAAATCCCACGAAAGGATAGAATTCTAGGATGAGATTAAGAATCAATAATGTAGTATCAAGTATTCTCATTTTAATACACGAGACACTCTCCGCCAGATGATTATAATTTTTTTTACATTTTTTTACCTCTAAGTGTATTATGTTCAATTTTTCTATATCTCTCTTGATTCAAAACATACAGCAGTTTATATAAGATTAAGATCAAAATAAAAAGTGTCAGAATAAGTGAAAAAAAGATTTTTAAAAAATTGCCTCAACTGACGTAAAATGTTTTGTATATGTCATGTTAAACATGTGTATTGTAACGTTATGACAAAAATTCTGCATATCTAAATATTTCGACATTTTTTTTTGTTTCAGAAGCGCAAAATAAATACTGCATTTTATGTAAATCTCGGTGCTGGTTCCTCGTTCGTAAATGTAAGCGAACGGTTGCATCTCGGTGCACTTGTACGCGCGGGCGCGTGTTTCTACACACTATACTCGATGGTCGAGCAATTAATTTCACGTCCATTCACGTATCCGTCGCGCACGTGGCCGCATATACGCACTTATTCGTTTTCTCCCCACTGTCCCAACCGAACTCTCCATCTCTCGCCCGGGCTTTGGCCTCCAAAGAGAGAGAGAGAGAGAGATAGAGACAGTGAGAGAAAGAAAGAGAGCGAAGGAATCGCCATTTCCCATTCATAAAATTCTTATCTTTTGTGAGAGCGCGCCTTCTATATACATACATCTAATATGTATGTGTATACAAAACCGACCACGTGTTCATTGTTTCAAGCATTCTCGGCCTTCACGTCGACATAACACACACACACACATATATATATATATATAATTTACATCTGTAACTTAGCATTTTATATTTCTATCGCAAGATAATCGTCTCAATAGCTGACACTCGAAGCTAATATATTTATTAGTCATCGACATCGTAAACACTGAAGCGTCGACGTGGGTCCTCTCGATGCTGGCTGGTCTTGCTCTGAATGTAAACAAAACAATAACCAGTGGCAGAAACGGCGACGACTAAATTTTAAGTGGAGGGGATCGAGCAAAATTCATATGTACAATTCAGAGAGTTTCTTTTTAGCTCAAGTAATTGCTTTTCAGTTACGATTGTTAATTAAGAAAATTAGAGGGATATGGAGAAACGATCGATGAATGAAAAGTATCGGGCATTGCGATTGCTGAGGTGCCGGAGGCGACGTCAAAGACGGCAAGTAAAGACGATAGAGAAGGAGATGAGTCGAGAGCACGTGCTCGGAGAAGCACATTGACGATGTTTTACGTACGTATTTACGTCGAGCGATGGACCAGAGGGGGGCTCTGCGCGAGGGGGACGACACCCGTCCACCCGTTTCTCGGTCCCCCTTGGCCTCCCCCCCCCCCTCCCCCATTCTCTCACAACCTACCTCCACCCTTCGGTATATAGTATACACGAGATTACACTATTATACGAGAGTAGTACTCCACTTTCATTCAAGCCGTCGACCCGACGATGCTCTCTGCTTCTCCTTGCTAAAAATACACTCGGCTACCGAGATGTGTCGCTCCCGCGCACAATACTTGAATGACAATCAACCTCAAAGGAGCCGCATCCGTGTTTCTTTTTTTTTTTGTTTTTTTTTTGTTGCGTTACGCTCGAATACATTATGTTATGAAAGGGTATTTACTATGACTACTCGAAGTGATTCATTCAATTTTTTGAATACATTAGGAATGTAATAAAAATATGTATTGTGAATCACGAGTCGAGAGATATTTAATTTAATAATTTCATTTATTTACACTTTTTTTTTAAATTATTCAATGGTTGCTTTTTATTGTGCATTCATTTTTAAGGCTATTTTTTTTAACAGACAAATTGTTTTGCTTTTATTGTGTAGAAATTAAAATACTTAAGATAAGCGTGAAGAGACAGTTGAAAATCTATGTTAAAATTCTAAAGCCCATAGGGCAAGAATGGGTAATTAATAAAAAAAAAATAAAAAGTTGCTAAGTTGAACTTTGCAACATGTTGAACACATTGCTTCTTCATTAATTTTTTTTTTTACAAAGCGATCTCTGTAGCTCAAAATTTGCGGAAGCTAGAGCGCGTACAGACATTTTTCGAAAATTGCAAAGTTAAATAAAATTTGAACATATTTTTTTTTTTTTAATTTTTGGCCGCACATGCGTGCCAAATTTTAGCCCGAATGTTAAAGTCGTTCTTGAGATAAGCAAGTTTGAATTTTTAATGCCGGTCACACACATACATACATTTTTTCAAAACCAATTTTCTCGACGTTTCAGACAATTTTAAGCGTACTGAAAATCTCGGGAAAAAAAAAATGTCACTAAAACAAAGCTTCCTCTATGAGAAACGAAAAAAAATAAAAAAGTCAAAACAATTAATGACCCTTTGGCCAGAAATTGACGACTTATGACGTGTCTGTAAAGTGATTGAAAATACAGAGTGTATCCATCCCTGAAAAGGCCGATATAGGCAACTTTCGTAATCAATCCCGTTGGTATCCGGTTGTGATGGGACTCCGCCCATCTCATCGCCCGAGGATCATCAAGTAGCCCACACAACAGAGAGATCCTGTCTCTGTCAGCGTTCCACGGTGAGCTGGCGGCAGAAACGATTACATGTAGCACAGCAGCTTAGTCTATCCGGAAGCTCAAAACCACGATAAAAAAAAAAACACATTCGAAGTTTTGAGATTGGAGAATTTCAATTCTTGACATGTTAAATATTATGACACGCTTGCAAGATAAAGTAATCCTACATTTATGCTGTTAAAGTACCATATAGAAGGAAAGCAGCTGGAAGAAGATGTTACGATTACATAGCAGCAAAATTATATAACGAAATTCCAGAACCAATAAGAACTCATCGTAAATAATACCGTCGATGAAACCGGAGAAAGAAATACTAAAGCTAAAGCTTGAGCAATGGATCGGTTATGAGGGCTGGAAAATGGTGAATAAAATTGTTTGGTCATAAGAAAACCAATTTTCTATTGTGTAATCCTTGCGGGTCGAGAGTGACATAGATACATACATATGGGACATTCCAACCCGTTTCGACCTGGATTTGACCTCGAACTCTTCGACTTGATTCATAATTTTTTGTGGGCTCTCAACTTCACAAGGTTTTTTTTTAAACATATTTTTAGAGTGACATGTCGAATGCCATTAATTTAAAAATCTGAAAAAAATGCTGTGAAATACTTTGTTCAATAACAAAATTATCTAGCTTATAGCCAAAGTGGGGAGGATTTTTCTTGTTACAGTTTTCAAGCTTTTTTTTGTTTAATTAAAAAGATTAGTTAAAGAATAGAATAAATAATGAATTTACTACAGGAAACTTGTCAAATGTTTCTGTAATCGTATATAAAGTAATTACGGATTTTTTAAAGATTTTATGCTTTTTGGATTTTGTTTATATGCAGAGAGAAGGATTTGGTAATAATTAAACCAAATTTGTTCTATTTTTTATAATTTTTTGAATAAAACAAGCTTAAAAACTATGAGAAGAAAAATCTTGCGTGCTTTGGCAATAAGCTAGAAAATTTTGATATTCAATAGAGTATTTTTCAGAATTTTTGCAGATTTTTAAATTATGACAATCGATATGTCACTTTAAAAAAATATTTGAAAAAAATGTGCACAGTTCGGAAAAATCAGAAAAAACGTCTAAAAATCTGAACAAAAATCGGAAAAATCCGATTTTACATAAACAAACATTTGACCAATCGCTTATGGTAAATTAATTATTTGTTCTATTTTTTAATAATTTTTTAAACAAAAAAAGCTTAAAAACTGCGAGAATAAAAATCTTCCCCACTTTGGCTATAAGCTAGATAATTTTGTTATCGATCAAAGTATTTTTCACAATTTTTCACGATTTTTAAATTATGGCGTTCGATATGTCACTTAAAAAATATATTTAAAAAAAAATGCAATAAAAAAGTGCAGTTGAGGTTCCAGCTAAGCCTGCAAAAAATTATGAGCCAAATCGGAGAGGTCGAGGTCAAATCCAGGTCGAAATGGGGTGGATAGCCCCATATGTGCCAATTTGTATTTAAATCTGTATTTCATTTATTTTTTGTTATTTTTTATTTATTGTTATCCTTCCATTATTCAATTTGTAAAAACCACGCCGTACGTAAATCCAGGTCGAAACGAGGTGGATAGCCCCATATATACCAATTTGTATTTAAATCTGTATTGCATTTATTTTTTGTTATTTTTTATTTATCATTATCCCTCCATTATTCATTTTGTAAAAACCACTCCGTACGCATAGCCACAGGCACATTACAGCCGTACATACGTAATAAACAAACAAAAATGGTTATTTATTTGTGAGAAAATAAATTTGAAACATATACGTATCACAGTGAACGTATGTTTCACAAGAGCCTTTGTGTATATTATTAAAACTATCGGTATTGTCCATCCAGCTACCGTCCTTGCTAAGAAGATTTCCTACGTTTGCTGTAGACTTTACAACACTCTCGACGAGAGCGCCACCTTCGCACTTTAAGAAAAAAAAAAATTTTATCACAAGAGTCGTATTATAGTAAAGTTATAAAAGACAAGTACGTCCGCGCACACACAGCGCGTTAGCCGTCGGAGAGTTCGTCAAGGTCACCCGAGGCCCGATTGGCTCACGATAGAACGGCCACTCGTGTGTACACACTGAGTCTCCTCTGTGGCTCTGCCCTAGTGCTTTTCTTGCGAGCGCCTATCCCCGCCAATGTGATGTACATATATTCATGTAGCAAGACATTCCATAGAAATAGGAAGTGGGCCACCCTAGAAAGAGCCTCAAAGAGAGTCCACACATTTTTTTTTTTTAAACGATGTTTAGAGTATCAAGACCATAGAAATGATAAAAAATAATTTTAAAAGTTACCAAAATTTTCGCTTAATTAATAAATAATGTGGGTAAATTAAAAAAATTGAGGAATAATCAAATAACCATTCGCAAATCATAGTCGGGAGGTTCTTCATTGGATGTGAAGATTAATAAAAAATTTCTATTGAATATATAGTGAAATATGAGCTTAAAAAATGTATGAAATAATTTGTAAACATTCGTGACAGTTTGAAAATTTGAAAAAAGAAAAAGTAAAGTATAAATTCTTGCTGTTAGTAGAACTGACCCACTTGCTATGAAATAACTCGTGTGGATAACATGCAAAGTATGCGCGCATAGCAGATTCACTACTTTTCGCGTGCCGTCAGACTCGCTCGCGGAATAATTCGCCTCTGGGCTTGTATATATATATATATATATCACGACAACAGTGGGTTACTCTATGCAAGTAGTATAGGTAAATGTTGATCGGACTGGCATGTGTCGCGAGAAGGATGTGTACAGAGTGTGGCGTCAAACAGCTTTCTCTCTCTCTCTCTCTCTCTCTCTCTCTCTCTCTCTCGTTCCTGCCGATACAGACACATGAAAAACCACGTGTTTCTCTCGCTTCACTATCGAAAAATACAGAGATTTGACAGGGACATCTCTGCCCGAGAGACACACCGGGCTATAACCCAGTTGGAGGATTTGCGAAAAGCCGTCGGAACTCTTTGAGCCTGTAATTTTCGAAATATATATTTCTACGAATTTTCGTCAGCTGCTCCCGCAAATCTGTTTACCTACGGTAGAACGACGATTTATTCATCCAGTGTTGAGCATATCTTAACTAAATTCTTCTTTACGCAAATGGCACGAAAAATTCAATAGTAACTAAATATAGGCAGATATCGTTTTTGTATAGCAATATGCTTTTAAGAAAACCGTACACGCATCTTAATTTTTTTACATAAACAATTGTTATTGTTGGTGAAAATAAGTTTTTCTTTATGTCCCATGCGTTTAGTTAAAATGAGGTTATCATTACGTGCAAAAAAAAATTCCAGACTAAAATACAATGAATTTTAGAAGGTTCATTTTTGTTATAGAAAAAAATATGCAGAAAAATCGGATCTTCGTTCCCATAACAGCTTTTGTACTGGATATTCGAATATTCATTCGTAATACAATACAAAATGTACAACATACTTTCATACGTTCTCATCTCGTTCAGTATCTGATACCTAAGATAATAAATAAACAAATACAGATAACACGCAACACGAAGATCGTCGTTTTTCCCATCAAATCCAATAGAGTGTCACGTCCACTTGGTCCTGTATGAAGCGTCACGACAATATAAGTACCTGTTGCTGAGAATGGGGTTTCTAAACTGCAAGAGGATAGAGGGGATATCAATGACAGAGAGAGAGTGAGAGAGAGAGAGAGAAGGAGAGAGACATGTTGCACAGGCGTTGCATCCGATATATATCTAACGTTCTATATGCGTTAGAGAGTATACCAAAGATACGAGACTATTTGTATTGCTCGACCGTTGTACAGTAGAGCGTCGGTTTGGAAAGGTTTCTCTACATCTCGCCGTTGAATGTCGGCGAGGTTTGGCAACCCTGCGTTTTGCAGCGGAGAGTCCCGGCTATACGGTTGACTACAACGTTCTCTCTCGCTCTCCCTCTCTCTCTTTCTCTCTCTCTCTCTCTCTCTCTGTCCGAGGCTCTTGAGCATCGTGCGCGCGGGGTTGAATTTCAAGCGTTTTGATGCAGGAGGGAACGAGAGCTCGTTCGCCTGCCTCTCGGGGGTCCTCTTTCTATAGGGGTTCCACAGCAGGCACACGAGGGTTCCAGCAGCAGCAGCAACGGCAGCAGCAGCAGCAGCAGAGCTGTATAGCAGCATGGTTTCCATCGATGCGCCGTCGCGCCGGAACATAACGGTGCGCGGCCGACGAGACTCGCCGGCCATGCCCGGGCCGTGTACTGCGGGGATTATAGCCGGCTGGTAGGCGGCTCCTTCTATCTCATTCCAACCAGTCACCGACCAACAAAGACAGACAACTATATTTCTCTGGTTGGCAGCGAAGTGGAAAACCGGCGAGAGAGCCGGGCTGTGCGAGCGACAGAGATGAAGAGAAAAACACAGAGGCGCTTCTCTCTCGCTTATCGTACCCTGGAAATACGCTCTACTATACCGATTTATCTCACTCCGAATGTACCCATAAATCATATTTTCACCGAATGACTGAAAATTCGATATTTAAATTACAGTAGAAACTCGGTTGAATGCACGCTCGGTTATACGTCGTATATATTATTTTAGGAGTGCGATTCGTTATGGAATTTATTCGAAATTTCGAATATTCGTAAATCTCAAATATTGTTTTCATAAACGTAAGGCGAATGTAACGGTTATATTTCATCAAGGACCAAAATCGTCTACAAAGGCTAATAAAACACAACTGATTCACTCGATATCATACCTTTTTCATAAAATTTCATGTGTATTATTTAAATAAAATTCATTTTCATTACATTTTATTTAATGACTGTTAAACAGTTAAGGGAGAGCTTGTGCTCCTATTAGTGACCAGTTTAACAAAGTTTCGGCATTGGCTGTAAGCCGAATGGTGGGGAAAAAGAAGTTACAAGGATTGGTCGACTAAAAGTGGTCACCTTAAGGTTCACGGTCAGTAATAGAATCATTCGGTTTACCCACGTTCTCAATCCACTTCCTTCAGACGCAGTAACGAAAGCAGGTAAAGCTCGGGTTTTAAAAAGGAGGGATAATTTTTATTGGGGTTCTTCGAAGAATCTACCTGCACAGCGTTGTTAAAATTCACCAGGGTATTTTATACCTGGTAAAAGAATTAACATAGCTTACAGCGATATTCGTCGTTCTCTCTATTTCTGAAAATATAATATCTTTCCTCGTACAACAGGAAAATCCTGTGGAACCGAGAATTTTCCTCCGATAATTTTTCTTTAGAATCGCTCTGAGCGCGCGAGCTAGTGGTTTTAGCGAGCGTGGAAAGTTTTACCGATGGAGAGAAGGCGCTGCGTGTACGCCGAAGCGCTTTATAACGTTCGCTTGGGCACTTTCCATCGGTATGCCTTGGCAACTCTTGGTGGCGCTGAGGCAAGCGAACGGAGAGCTCGAAAAACATACATAAAGCGAGCTTTTGGTTTGGTGTTGGTTGGTAAGTGAGTCAGGCTAAACGAGAGAGGCTCGCGAGCATGTATTGAGGTTGGCGCGCAGAAAGAGTAGGGAGAAAACAACGAAGCGGCCATGGAAGCAAGATCTCACATCCTCAACGTTGGCGTCGTCGTCGTCGTCGTCGTCGTCGCCGCTCTTTCCCACCACCACCACCATCAACAACATCCCACGGACGACTGAATGCTGACGCTCGCGCTTTACCACACGGCGTATCCTTCGTTGAAATAAAACATAGTTATTGCACTACAGTACATGTCGTTGCTGTGCCTGAGGATGCGCGCGCATGTATAAATCGGCACATGTGTTTGAGTTCTCGAGTCGCTTGCTATAGAGACCCAAACGCTTTGGCATTACCAATCCCACTGTACATGTACGTTTTACGGCATGATATAGCGATATGATAATGGAGTTGAGTATAGCCCGAAGCATCCACAATAGCGTGGCAGTATTCACGAACACGCTGCGCAGAAATATAGATGTTTTGTAACGAGCGCAGTGAATTCAGCATTATTGCTAATTTAATAAAAAAAAAAAAAGGAGGGAAAATAAAACCATGTAATTGATTTTCATTATTTTTCCTTGTTTTTGTGCCTGACCATCCGCATAAAAAAGGACAACTTTGTCGACTGATTTTTTTTTTTTAAGTCAATTAGGAGTATAAAAAAAATTATTTGGGAACAATAAAAGAAAAAGGGCATTTTTTTCTGATGTGCAAAAAAAAAAAAGTCTTACTGAAGGAAAATACATATTTTCAACTATAGTGATTGGATCAAAATGCATTTGGATAAAAAAATTGAAACAGAAAGCAACGTATGTAATTTAAAAAATATTAACATGCGAACTTTTATGGAATAATAAAAACGTTAGTTTTATTATCATTTTTATACGAGATAAAAATTGATGAAATAAAAAAAATCGATTTACGCTTCAGTGTTTTCGTAATAATACTTTATAAGCTTGGCGCATACGGCGGACGGTACATGTATGTTTTTAAAGCATGATGATATAGCAGAATGATGGAGTGGAGTATAGTGTGTGAGGCACTATAGTACGCAGCAGTATAGAGGCCGCTTGCTACCAGCAGCGAGGCTCGATGGCAACACCCTACTGTACAGTGTTCGCCCGAGTACACGCGCAAAGCACTCCCGAGGTCTCTTTATCTCTCTCTCTCTCTCTCTCGGTTTATCGTTCGGCGCGGCTCCGTGCACACGATATATACGTGTACGTACGTCATTGCGACGTCGGGGCCTCTCGCGATCCACGTTCCGTGTGCGCTGAGTGCGCGCACGTGTGTGCCCCAAACGTTCGGCTATACATGCTACATATACGAACGAGCGTAACATCGCGACCACCGATCCCACCACTGCGCATGCGTACTCCGTTTATGCACTTTCACACGGCGCAAGAGGAGTGGCAAAGAGGGCAAAGGGTTGAGAGAGAGAGAGGGAGAGAAACAGAGATGTATATGAGGCTTTCCATATCAATTCCAATAATTCAAAAAAGTTTTACTCAATTAATCGTAATCAGAAAAATATTTGAATAATTCGGGACAACGAATTATTCGATTTGTGCCAATACAAATAATTCAAATATTTCGAAAAATTCTAATACATCGAATTATTTCAATATTTCGAATAGTTTGAATAATTCGAATGAAAACCTCTATTGAAATTAATTAAGCCAACAAAATCAAAGAAATTAATATTCGAAATATTCGAATAATTGAAATAAACGAATATTCGATTTAAACACTATTCGGCCATTGCTAAAAATCAGGTTACATAATTCCAACAAATATTTAAAAAATATATATATATATTATTTTTTGAAACAGAATTTCATTTCATCGTGTATCTCTGAAATTTTGAAACACAAAAGTACGCAATTTCTCATGTCTCGTAAGGCAATTATTGTTTTAGCAATAAACTTGTCAAAAAAGCTTGTTTTTTTGTTCAGTACTTGAATTGATACGAAATGAATAATATACGCGAAGCATCGACGATACAAGTATACAGAGAGGGGCTCATACACTAACAGTCGAGACTGTATGTACGGAACTCTCGCGTGTGCACAGTCTCTCCCACTTTGCCGCACAAGCTTTAGCATCGATTTCCAGTCTGTCGAGCCTGCAGGCACCAGGATCGAGCGAGAGAGCGGTGCGCCTCTCGTGTATATCGAACGATACTCGCGCCCGCGCGCTTTGGGGTCAATCGACTCAAAAAAAAAGAAAAAAAAACAACCGAATAAAAGCTTAATTATCGAATTTTGTACCATTGTGTGTGTCTGTGTTTTTTTTTTACAGTCGTGTGCATTCCATCACACGAGGATTTTACCGTTGCAAGACTCATGAGACTCGCTGACAAAGTCATCAAGGGATGTCGAGCGGCTGTTACGGAAAGCCCGAGAGACAGAGACACCACCCCTGGAGGAGAGGAAGGACATTCTAGTTGCGCGAGCGCACCACACGAGAGAACCCACGATAATTGAAGATAGGTAGAAATAGTAGGGGTAAAGGGTTCGTAGCGAAAGAGCTGCCCTCAGTCGGTCGCTCGTCGCAACAGCGTTAATACAAGAAACAAATTGTGAGGGCTTCGCGATAGCTGCTTCTCGCTGTTCTCGTTTCGCGAATAATAGAATAAAATAAAAGAGGGTATTTTATTATGCCAACGCAACGGTTATTCACGGCGTGAAGAAAAGCACGCTCTCGCAAATATTACAAAAGTGTTGATTTCTAACCGAAACTTCTTTTGGTCGTTCGTGGAATCCGAAGAGAACTCGTGTCTATCAGAGAGAAAAAAACCGGGCGCGGATTACAAGGAATTAAAAGCATAGATATACAAATAACCAGAACTGAAAAAAAAGAAACAAAAAATGTACACAAAAGAAATTTCATTACCGAAGATTTTTCTTTAACTCGAAAACACGAATTTTTCTCGAAATTAAAAGCTTGCGCTTAAAGAAAGAGAGACAGAGAAATCGTATTTTTCGAAAGAAATCACAAAGAAACGCCAATATTTGTGGAATTGGCTGAAAATAAATAGCTGATAATAATTTGCATTACTGAACTCGAGAATTCATTGAAAAAGCTCGAAAGCACGAAATTTCTCGGAGTCGAAATCTTAAACTCGAAAAAAGACACTTAAGCCACTCGGATTTAAAAAGTAAAACCGATATTTGTGGAATTGGCTTGAAAATTGAAGAGAGAAAAAAAAAAGAGCCCTTTGAGAGTTGAAGCGCGCTCTCGACGAGAATCTCAGTACCGGCGTGCGGAAAGTAGAGTGACACGCTTGAAAATTTTCGTATACGTAATATACAAGGTGGCACGTTTCACACAATCGTAGTAGTGTGCTTGACGTGTATATATATATATATATATATATATGTGTGTGCTCGCCGTTATTCGCTTTGCTATGTTCTTGCCTTGCGCTCGTTTCGCCTTTGCATGAGTGTGCATTACATTTGCGTCGAGACGCGAAGAGAGGGAAAGCAAGAGAGAGAGAGAGAGATAAGCTAGACGTTGAACAAATGCTGGTAGTGGGAGAAGCGTTTTTCAAGTGAAACACCGGATGGCCTGTAGGAGGTGCTGCGCTCTAGCGTAAAGACTCGTCGAGTTTCTGTTCCCCACCCCGGGACAGTCGAACGAGATTCGCGAAGCCAACGGATATCATTACCACGATTAAAAATCAAGCAGAAGCAGCTGCATGAAATTTCTCGCAAAGCTTCGTAAAATACACAACCAAGCACATTCGAAAACATTTGTTCTCTGTGAAGCTTGTAATCGAGAGAAAAAAAGAGAAAGAAGAAAAAAGGAGAGACGAGGAAAAAGGACGGAGAAACAAAAAGGGAAATTCCTGTCGGTGATTCGTCGGTTTCGCGGCCACCAATCGAAGGGAACGATCATTGCCGAGTAGGAACGATCGTAAAAGCCGAACTTCAGACGACGGACACCACAACCAGAAGGCAACGGAGCAAGCGAACACCAGTCGGGCTCGTGGTTCGAGACTGTAGAGAACTTCTGTTGTATTAACTAAAAAAAAAAGAAAAAGAAAAAAGAAAAAAACGGAGCCTTTACTACACAGTGTGAGTGTGTGTGTGTGTGTGTGACATTATACAGTGTGTGCAAATTGTTAAATCTGTGAACGGAGCCCCTGAAACATTCTTCTTAGCTTCATCGCTCGTTATTTAGTTAAAAAAATAAATATTATTCTTCTACTTTAGTGAAAATCGTGTTTCATCGAGCTAATTTCTTTTTTTTCCTTCGTTTTCTCTCGCTTTTTCATAATCGTCGCGCATGATTTTACGGGAATCGTATTTGCATTCTCACAATCGCTGCTGCTGTGTCCTGTCCGCCTCGTGTCAACGCCGTCGGCGTAACCAAGTGTGCTCGAAGCAGACGAGGGGTGATATAGAATCGGTAGCGAAGAATCGCGATTCGAGTGGAACGGAGAGGGAAGTTTATACGATAGGGTGAAAAACGGGTGGGAGACGAACGACGGATAAAGAGAGTAAGAGAGTGAGAGAGAGAGAGAGAAGGAGAAGCGAAAAGGGGGGGAAGAGTGAGAGAGCGAGCTGTGAGCCGAGCTTTGGTAACCGAAGGTTCGACGAGAGGAGCGCATACAACTCGCACAAACACCGGCAGAACGGCGTTAGTGCTGCACCCTGACGTCCGCTGAGTAAAGCACAAGGGTTTTTATTCCGACAATGGCTTCCGTGAAAGACACAGCGACTTTCTTCGCCGAGGGCACCGCCAATCAATTCGAACATGTACTAAAGCTCTATCCACAAGCGTTGAGACTTAAGGCCGACAGGAAAACGAAGAAACCGGAGGAACTCATCAAGCTCGACAATTGGTAAGTTTATCATTATTATTTATATATATATATATATATCTTTCCCTTAAGCCGGATATCGAAAGGAGAGTCTCTGAGTTCTTTAACGCCGGTTCTTTTTTTTTTTTCGGGCAGTTGCGGCTGTTAATACAATTATGGTACTGTCAATAAACTGCGTATTAATCAGTGGAGAGGATTTCTTTTTAATGGGAATTAGTTTCGAGTTTGTGCGTTTTTTCTTTTTCGTCCAGAGAATTGAGAGTCGCTTTTGTTACGAGTAAACGAGACTACGTGGGACAATGAACCCGTGAACAGCAGCGACGTTTGCCAGCAGCGACAACCGACTGAAAATATTATTTTGGTTTTTTTTCTTTCTTTTTTTTTTTTCCGTGGATTTGGGTTGAGCGAATATTTTGAATGGATTTCGCGAAATTTGCGCTTGTGATTTTTGTTTTTGTTTGCGATGAGCGTTTACAGATAAATCGTTACGGTGACATTCTTTTGAACTAAATTCTGATCTTTTCGTGTAGTAGGCTTTTTTTTTGTGTTATTTACCTTTCAATGTTTTCGAGTATTCCCGCGATTCGGGCGCATCACACGCGGATACTCTGCGGGTAGGCGGGCGGAAAACACACGAGAGAGTGTGTTGTCGCCCGCCTGTTCGACCACCACTTCTCTCTCTCTCTCTCTCTCTCTTGCTCTCTCTCTCTCGTTTAAACTAAGTGAAAACACTGACGCAGCTCTATGTAGAGAAGCTCTTCCACTCACGTCACGTGGCGCGCGTCAATTTCCTTGCTTTTGCTTCTCTCGCGATTCCACGATCGTCAATGATATTTCTTTTGTTTTCTTTTTTTGTTATTCACGCTTTTTTTTTTGTTCTCTATTACGAGAAACGTACCGACGACACGAGACTTATCGAATAGGCAGAAAAAGCAGTTTACTATAAATATATCTCGTCATGCTGTGAAACACTCAATTTTACAATTTTTAATCGACTCAAGCTAAGCCTTTTTGTTGCTTAATTAAATTTCAAGAATTGAAATAATAGAAACATCGATAATCCCTCAGAAATATATCATTATCTCGTTTAATATTTTGCCTTGAAATACAATTAAGAAATTAATTATTTCGAAAAACACAATTATCGTGTATATATTTTTTGTCGGTCTAGAAAAAAAAATGTGAAATACATGAATTATCTCGTATCGTAATATTTGTTATTTAAAACTAAAAAAAAATTATCAAATAAATCAATTTTTTTAAAAATTAATTTTACCTCAAATCTAAAAAAAAAAATCAATTATCTGGAATTTTAATATTTTTTGAAATATCTTTTTTTCTTATTCCTTTTTTTTTTTTTTTAGTGAATGATATTTAAAGTGTATACATTACTAGTTTTGTCCGGTTTTCTTTTCTCTAATCACCTTTTGCGGATAACACGATTTATATTTATTAATAAGTTTATCCGGTAGTGAAGCGACGGTAATATCGAACGAGTTTTAATTGCCGCCTGAGATACTCATCAGCCGCTAGCGATATAAAAATGTATTGATCGTATACGCGAGAGAGCCTCGGCTTCTCTGACAGTACCTATATACCGGCTGACTATAGCTTCCCGAGGCAGCGAGAGAGAGAGAGAGTGAGAGAGACTCGAAGCGGAGAGACAACGACGTTCTGACATTTATGAAACGCTGTCGCCGTCGTTGACGCGCGGCGCGTCTCTCCGGTAAAGTGCCACACAGTCATGTGGTACGACATCGAAATACAGTTTTTTTATTTGCCAGGACAAGCGTATTCGAAGGAGAGAAGCTCGAGAAGTGTTCTTTCTCAGTGGAGTTTAAAAATCGTAAAGCCAACGAAAAATCTTCAATTACGAAGGTTTTGCGTCTAAATAAAATTTCACTCTTAGTTTATCATGAGTGAAATAATTTTTTTTTTTTTTTTTTTTTTTTTTTTTTTCCCTGTTTTATTAGTAAATTAGACTTTTTGTTTATTAAATTTAATATTTTAATAGGACGATAAAGGGGCGGCGGGGGAGGGGATACGAGGGAATATGTATAGTTTTATAAAACCGTCGAGCGTGCGATTGTGTCAAGGCTGTTTTCGTAGAAGTTAGTCGACGCGCACCGTCGTTGCGTGCCGTGAGCGCCTCTCAAAATGGACGCGAGGCAGCAAGCAACCGAGCGCTCTCTCGGGGCTGAGTGAGCTCCGGCCGCGCCGCGTCAGCGTTGCCAGCTTATACCTACGTATACCAGAGCGGAGCAAAGCCCCTCTCGTTTCCCGTCGGCAACCCACGGAAATCTCGAGTACCGACGATACAATGAAACAAAATAATTCGGATATCCGCAGGATTCTTCGTGTTATTTTTTTATTTGTTTTTTTTCGCACTTTATTTTTGAAGCGCAGCTTTATTCGGCAAACGAATTAAAATGAATCTTGGAATTCGACATATATCTCGTTAAAAAATATTGTGGAACGATCGCTCGATATCCTTTTGTTTTTCTATTAGATTTAACAATTTTAATTCACTCATTTTTTAAGGTTTTTTTTTTTAAATAATATATGAAATTTTAACAGAACTACTAGGATAACTTTTAAATTATCTAATTTGTTAAATAATTATAAATCATTATGGATGAATTATATCCGGTGCTTAGAATTCAAAGGCATTTATTTCACTGTTTTTTTTTAAATGAAATTGTTTCAACGGATTTACGAGAATATGAAATCATTTTTTTAAATATTTAATTTGCTGAGAGGAAAAAAAATGAAAAAAAAAAAATCAATCCAGTATTTCTAACACAATTGCTTCAGAATTCAAAACTATTCATTTTTCTATCTGATGTAAACATTTTTATTTTCTCTACTTTAAAGGATTTTATTTTTATATTCTATATAAAATTGCTTTAATTTAGGAAGTATTGAAATATTTGTAATCATTTGAATAGTTAAAAGACTATTATTATTATTATTAGGTGTGATGGTATAGTTTTCTTGATTACTACAATGACAATATTTATACTGAAATTTGGTTCGATAATGCTTTAATCACAAATCTTACCTTCGACGCGTTTTTTTTTTAAATAATTTTTCAGGTATCAGAATGAATTACCGAAGAGAATCAAGTCTCGTGGCAAGGACGCTCATCTCATTCACGAGGAATTGGTCCAAACGATGAAATGGAAGCAGACAGTGAGTAAAAACGCAGATTTTAATTGTCCCTTCGAGCGAGTCGACGAAATTTCAATGCTAAACGCAATCGGCACTGTGCTTTGAAATTGTTTACAGCGCGGCAAATTCTACCCTCAACTGTCATACCTGGTGAAAGTGAATACTCCGCGGGCAGTTATGGCAGAGACGAAGAAGGCTTTCAAGAAGCTCCCGAATTTGGAGCAAGCGATTACGGCACTCTCAAATCTTAAGGGTGTCGGCACGACGATGGCTTCGGCGCTTCTAGCAGCTGCTTCGCCGGAAAATGCTCCATTTATGGCGGACGAGTGTCTCATGGCGATACCGGAGATCGAGGGTATCGACTACACCACCAAGGAGTACCTTAATTTTGTTCAGCACATTCAGAATACCGTCGCAAGGTTGAACAAACAGAGTAAGTATTAAAATACTATTTTTAATTCATTTTCCTTCAATTCAACACTCAGGATGATCAAAGTTAAGATCTGCGAACGTAATTTGCATTTTTTTTGTGTATCCAAAGTAAAGTGCTTGGGATACTATTTGTATAAATTTATTTTTCAAGACGTTCTTTTATTCATTTTGTTGATGATCTGGTGATAGATCAATGTCATTGGTAATTTCTGCGATGGAAATTTGACTAAAAGCCTGAAAATCCTTATCCCCCAAAAGATAATTAACGCCAATGTGGGAATTTCTTCATTTTTTTTAAACGTTGTAATAATGCGATGAAAAATCGATTTTTAAATAACTGTCCTCATTACTCCTTCGACAAACCATCCCAACAAAACGTTCCGAAAAAAAAAATTAATATCATCGCGGAACGTTTTTTTTCCACTTGCTTGATTGCAGTGCCAAACGGAACGTCCTGGAGTTGTCACAGGGTAGAATTGGCCCTATGGACGCATTACGTAGCGTCCGAAATGAAGCCGGAGTTACTGAACGGTATTCCGGGTAGTACGGAAAATGGCAATTCTCATCCACCATCAAACGGCGAGACGACAGAGCCATCGGACGATAGTAACCAGGATCCAGCTGCGGTTGTTGTCGCAAACGGTAAAGATGCTGGCCCGATAGATCCAGCAGCGATTGACGAGAACAGCACGACCACCTCATTCACCGAGGATTCGCTTGACAAGCCAGCGACGCCAATAACCGCGGCTGTTGCGAGCGAAGACACGAACGACAGTATCGTAACAAACGAGAACGAGGACTGTAACAATACAACGCCACGTCCAACCGACAGCGATGACACGGAGGACTCGCAGGACGCCCAAGAGCCACCGACCAAAAAAGCCAAGAAGTGACCCGAAAATTGCGCAACGCTAAATCCTGTTAACAGTCTCACGCCGACCGCCAACCTGACTCTGATTGCGGCACGGCGATTTTAGCTGCCGGATTAAAAAATGAAACAAAATATTAATTAAAGTATATAATAAATAATAATCATGATGAAGGAAAGATAAAAGAAGCATTACGAAAAAAAAACAGAAACAAAAAAAAAACAAGAAAAAAAAGCAGCCACGGGCTCGCGAGAATTAGTTTTCACACTTACCCCGCTATCCAAATCATTGTAGACACACAAAAACACACACACGGACACAGACAGAATAAAAACAAACACACGGACTTTATTCTCGTCGCGTTTCGATTATCGTGAACGAAATATGAAACGCAGCAAATCATTGCAAAAGCCCCACGTGCTTTGTTGATGAATGAATTATATATATTATATATACATTACACACATCGATATACTTACATTACGATTCTCTCTGTTTTCTTTTTCCCTTTCTCGAAACAAAAAAAAAACATAATTGAAGCGGAATAACATTTAGAAACGACAACAAAAGAACTCGCTGTTTCTCGGTTTACTCAGGTAATCGCAATTACATCACGAAGAGCAACAAACGTTACAGTGAAAGAAACATCGTGTTGGAAGTTTTAAAGAAGAAGAAAAAAATAAAAACGAAAAACAAATGTAACATTTGAGAAAGATTAAAAAGAGAGTCAGGGACGAAACGTATCCGGAGGGGTTAGACGGGAGTAATATTTATTAATTAAATGAATTAGAGAGAGAGAGATAGAAAGAGAGCGCGTGAGAGTGAGTGCCGAGAGGGATGATAGATAGAAAGCGTGATCGAAAAAGTAAAAAAAAAAAAAGGAAAAAGAGAAAATCCACGAAGAAGAAACAAAAGTTGCGGCAAAAGATGAATTACGATGAATAATATTAATGACTAATAATAATTGTAATTGTAATACCGAATCATTACCATAATTTATATACCTACACAAAAAAAAAACAACTGCATGTCGGAGAGAGCGATGCATGTAGAAAAAAAAACCAAATACCTTGTAAGTATATTAAAGAAACAAAAAAAAAAATGAAACTTTAGAAACAAATAAAAGTAACGCTTTGAGTCCACCTGAAGAGAATATGTAATCGATGATATATTGCGTGTGTGTGCGTGCGCGTGTGTGTCTGTGTGTTTGTGTGTGACAGTGGCAGACCCATACACAACCACGTCGAGGTTTTTATGTACAGGGATTAACTAGTATTTTTGCATAACGATTATACGACGACGTCGGCACGTAAACGGGCGTAATTCGAGTGAGACGCTCGGAAAAGCCGCAAAGTCATACACCAACACGAGAGAAAGAGAGAGAGTGAGGAGGGGGGCACTCAAGAGGTATATAGCCAAATTAAATAAAAAAAAAAAAGAAAACTGTAGAGCGAAAGAGTGGCAAAAAGTGAGAATAGACCTTTGGGGGCGTTTATTCATTTTCATATATATATATATATATATATATGATAAATATATATATAATAGTATATATAGACGTGTAGCTTAGCAACAACTTGGACAGTCTACTGCTTGGCGCTGACTTACAACAAGTCGACGCGACCAATTTTCCAACTGCTGCACGAGATGATGGTAAACATGGAGTATCATGGCAAATCGACTGAATTGTGACCCGCAATTTTTTTTTTCTTTCAGTATGTTGTGGTAAGGTATTAAAATAAAAAAAAATACTACTGACAAATTGTACGATTTTTTTTTTTTTAATTCAATTGGTCGTTGAATTGATGTACTCAGCATGGTATGGTCGTTGGCAAATTACAAAAATTGAGTTAATATTTTTTTTTTTTAACTTTGCAGTATATTAAAAAAAAAAAAATTGAGGCTATTCTGAAGATTGGAGTTTAAAAAAATGTAAGATTTTTTTTTTCAATTTTGAAGTTACAAGATTTTCTTTACCAAAAGTATGTTTTAATCACAGATCCTAATGTGAATAAATACTAGCGAAGATTAAAAAAAAAAAAAAAAAAAATTTCGAAACGAATGTTTCTGTTATCTGACATTTTGAGGTTTATTTAAATTGTGAAGATGCTCAGTTTTTTTTTCTAAAAACAAAAGTTATAAAATTTCATATCGCACTGAATGATACGGAAAGAAGGAGAAAAAAAATCTGAGGTCTACGATTCTGTTAATTTGACATTGAAAGCTCCGTATATACCTGTAGCTATGTTGAGAGTGCGAGAAATAAGAAATCGTTAGTAAAACGAGATAATTAAAAATCACTATCGTTATAGTAAACCGTTCGTCATTGATGATTGTTTAGTGCCTATATAATTTATTCCGAGCGGTTAGATCGAAAAATCGGAAATGAACGAAGACATTTGGCATCGATATTTACAATCAAGGCGTGAGAATTCTTTTTTCGGGATCTCCAATCGAGAGTCTTCGTGCTTGTATTTCGAATGATAGAATTATTAATAAGTAGACTCGCACAACGGCCGTGCATACATTCCACAATACCGAGAGAGACACGCACGCTGTTTCTGTGGGTTGCTCCGAGAGCTTTAGTTTTAACTGGAGATTGGAATATTGAGGTTCAAGGCATTTCGATTAACAGCCCATACACCGAAGTGCTGAATTTATCTGTCGCTCGCCTTTGCATTCAATGTTGAATATCTCCTTTAGGGTGACCATTCTTTTTACCCATATTTTTTTAATTCATAGTCTCGCCCAGAATTCTATCTTTTGTGTGATCTTGGAACTAAAAAAAAAATTCAATTTCCATTATTGATTATTCTATTTTTAATAATCTGCAGATTAGTGACTCGTTACAAATGTTTTTTTTTTAAAGCGAAAGAGCGTATTCTGTCTTTAAATTTAAGATTTATACGTATGGTTCATAAAAAGAAGTCATAGATTTTTTAAATCTGTATATGTAGCTGTCGTTAAGAGTGGCAGATTTTTGTTTTATTGATTTTTGATAAAATGCCACATAAAAAGGTCATTTTCTTTTTTAATTTGGTTTTTTTTTTTCATAATTTCTGTGACAAGATAATATAGAATTCTGAGCTGAGAGTAAGAATAGAAAAAACAAAAAATTATTGCCACCCATAATTTCCACATTTAACGTGCTATATCAACGGTGTTGTGTCTCACCTCTTCGTCTTATCGCTACTTCTCATCGAGTCCGATTATACAAAAGTTTCAAGAGCTGGAAGGCACGGATGATCCGAGACAAACTTCCAGCACATCGATCACGAAACAAATCGTGTGATGACACTTTAAGTGCAATCTACGATGATTAAACAACGTATCCACGTAATAAACAAGTCGGATATAAAAAAAAAAGTGAAAAAAAAAGAAAAATAACAATTTACGTAAAATACACGAGACACGAAACGTACACGGTATCCTATAGCGCTGAATAATTATACAAAGGATGAAAATTAGATATTTCACTTATGGCCTTAAAGCGGAAGTTGAGAATAAATACAGAAATACACATGAAAGAAATGAAGAAGAAGAAGAAGAAGAAGAAAAAAAAACAAACAAATCGAGAAAGAAGATAACACTTTAGTTCGACGACTAATAATTTATTAGTATCCGATTATTCACAAAACCGTTTGTATGGAGTTAATTATATTATCGATTATCGTCGTATAAAGGACGACGAGAACAAGGACAAGGATATGTGTGTGAAAGAGAGAGAGAAAAAGAGATGAACGAGCGAGAGATAAAGAGTGAATCGAGATTACGCTGTATTCTGTATGAGCTATATTCGATATAGAAAATCGATCGCACCGATTGCGATTTATTATTATTATTATTATTATTATTATTATTATTATTATTATTATTATTATTATTATTATTATTATTACTAATATTGCCAACGCTATTGAAAGCGAGAAAAAAAAATGGAGAAGAACGTGTCGACGATGATGAAAGATGATTACTTATTATAATCGATCGACGATATATTTATCGCTTTGTCTATTCCTGCTAGCACGACGAAACGCACCGTGCAGAGGAGAGACAACACAATTTAAAAAAAAGCGATTGTAATTATCGGAGTGAATAATGTACTGTAGTGGAATGATTATTTAAAGAATAAAATAAAATTACACAGTGAGAATCTCAAAGTTCCCTTGAATATTACTTTTTTTGCTTTAGAACCTTTGATACATTTTTTCTTCGCAGACGAAAAAAAAGAAATGTATGGGGATTTCATACAAAGTCGACCTGGATTTTATCTTCAATTTCTCGAATTGGAACACGATTTTTTACGCTATTGTTTCAAGCTTAAAACACGGATTTTTTTGCTAGATTTTTATGGACTAATCGCGTAGGTTTTTTTTTTTATGCATGTGACAAAGTTTGAATTTTCATGCGATTTTCATTATTTTAGATATGAAAGTAAAAAAAAGAGAATTAGATAAATTTTATAAACGGTTTTTATTATTGTTAATCTGTAATAAAAAAGTTAATTTCCTCTTTTTTTTTTTAATTTACTCATTTATGAAAAGTCAATTGGTAAATATTTTGAATGGCAACAACTCGAGCGACGCGATACATTTTTCAACGGTGCATATATTTACAAATAGCTATCGATCGTCGCGTACTAAAATTACTGATAGCAATGTCTGTTCAGTGCCACTCTTTGATAAGAGACATAAACAACGTGACTGCACAATGTGACATAATGAAACAAAGAAACGTGGCTGTTGCGAGAGACGCCGATGAGACAGAAGCATAGTCTACGAGCTCTCTCGCCTCAGGGAGCATTGACCTAATAATATATCTGGAGCGACCTTGAAGGTAATGCTCACTGGGCTAAGCACCTCTCTTGCGTCACTCGAGCACTTGTGTAGTCGTGTGTGTGTATTATACGACTACACAAATATATATATATATATATATATATATATATATGTACCACGACTGTTGATACATATATATATATATATGTAGCAGCAGTATTACTGGCATGTAATACGCATACCACTGTCGAACGTAGTAAGATGGGGCATCGCCGTGTTGAGCAGGGGGGGGGGGGGGGGGGTAAAGGGACGAAGAATGCGGAAGAGGAGAAAACGAGGATAAACAGTGAAGGTTAACGGCTGAGATGTTCTGATGCTTGCTGCTCCTGGGCAGAGCCTGTCGAAATTGACAAGACGAGAATACAGAATCTAATATATATATATATTTTTAAGTATATATTATATATTTTTTTAAATATAGTATGTGTGTTCCAAAATCGAAAAATGGTCCGAGAGCACCAAAAAGAAAATGCTCGTTTCTAAATTGATATGAAATGCCTTATACATGGGACGTCAAGTCGGCCGCCCTAATTTTTCATGTCTATAAAACGTCCTCACATCTCTTCAGGATGTTGGTGTAATTGAAGAAAAAACGCAGGAATTTTTTTTTATTTTTTTTTTAATCTGGAAATAATGATCATAATCATTGTTTATTTTTTAACGCCAATACTACGGCTCGCAAAAAAAAATCATAACAACATGAAATTTTGGATTTTCAGCGTACTTTGCAACAACATTTTTTGTAAAATTCTCCGATTTCATTTTATGCTATTTTTCAATTAAACTAAATTGTCACTTTTTTCTCGCCGAAACGGCAGTTCCGATTTAGCTGAAATTTTCACATTTTACACAAAATTATTTATAATTTTTAATTTAATTTAATTTTTTTATAATTTTTTTCTGTGCGCCATAGTATTGGCGTTAAAAAATAAACAACGATTATTGTCAGAAATTTTTAATAGCTGATATATGCAATGAAAAATCTGAAAAAAATTCCTACGTTTGGTCTTCAAGCGGACCAACATCCTGAATAAATTTGAGGACGTTTCGGTGACATGAAAAATTGGGGTGGCCGACTTGACGTGTTTTGCCTCATGTATTACGAGCGAGTAGGAAGCAGTAGTGACTACACGACCTGTCGTCGTGTGATTCTCTCTCTCTCTCTCTCTCTCTCTCTCTGACCGAGTGTTACGTCACAGACGGAACAACTGGTTGCCATGGAGCGGTAGAGAAGTGCGGGGAGGATTTGCAGGGGGATTCCCGGGTTTCGGGAGGAAAGGGACGTAGAATCGCGAGATTCCGTCCTCCTTGTTTTCTCGCTTTGGCAGAGAGAGAGAGAGAGAGAGAAAGAGAGAGAGAAAGGGAGCGAATAAACCCAAGCGAGATAGACGAAGAACAGAAGCAAAGCCAGGGAACTGAACGCAGTATGTATATAGAGGAAGGAGGGAGAGGGAGGACGAGTATAGTAAAACAGCAACGAGTCGGGGGCGATGGGCAAGAGGAGGTGAAGAGAATCGGGCGAGAGAGGGTTGGGGGAGGGGGGGGGGGCTGTGAGCTGTTAGCAAAGCAAGCCTGATATATAGAAAACGCAAGGTCACGAGTAAGGCTAACGTTCAGTATGTTGTATATATATGTATAAATATATATACCATACGTAGGGAATACCGATACTATATATATATATATAATGCAGTTGTACGTGTGTGTGTGTCGTTGAGGTATCTGTAAACACGATGTGACGTAGCACGTGCGCGACTTTGCTTCGTCGCAACCAGGCTTTCTCTCATTCTCTCTCTCTGTCCAGAAAGAGAGAGAGAGAGAGAGCATCTCTCGTTTTGTCTCTATCTCTCTTGAGTTGGAGCGTGAGAGAAAACGCAAACGCTCTTCCGCACTACGCCCTTCGTCGCCCTTTGCAACTCTCTCTCTGACCCAATGAATCAACCTTCTCACTTTTACTTTCACTTTCGCAACTCTGTGTGTGTATGTGTGTGTGTGTTTTGTTTTTTTTTCCCCACTCTTTCCGACTCTCTATGTTGACTGTGGCTTTTTTTTCTGCAACGATTCGTATTCCCTTTCACTCTCTCGTTACGCGAATGTTTACTTTAGTTTTATCAATCCTGAGGGTAATGCACGAAAGTAATTGGCACTTTTTAATTTTTTTTATCAATTTTTGAGGGTTTGGAAATGTGAGACGTACAGATTTAAAGCATCAAAGAGAAAATAAAGGAGATTGCTGACTTTTTAATCTCTAGTTATGCAATTGTTTACAGTTGCTTGCTTCTTCAAGAAGCTTTGTTTTCGTGAACATTTTTTTTTCGAGATTTTTGTGTAAACGGGTTTAGAATGTTTGAAAACGTCGAGAAATCACAGTTATCATGTTATTGAAGTACAGATTTAAAGCATCACCTCGATGAAAATTTACGAAAACTTGACATTTTTAAAATTTCAACTACAAATTTTTGGGGAATCTGAAAATGCGATTCAGATTTCGACGAATCAAGTCCAGATTCAAGGATGAAACTGAAAATAGCTTCCACAAGTATCGCAAAATTTTACTCTCTAATTCTTTTTTTTTTAGTGTTAAAAAAGATTTTTTTTTAGTGTTATTCATATTGAGAAGTCATAAAAATTAGCCTTTAATGTTCTTAATGATAGTGTAATAAAGTACGTAAAAGAATGGATTGTGTAGGAGGATTTCTTGGTAAGAATGCGCTGACTCGGGTCTCGTCAATCGGGCACAAGTAGATGAGTATAAGAGAGGTCATGGTCAGAAGAAGACACGGCTTAACGAGCTCTGCGGACTGATTAGAGTTAGCCTCATTAAATCGACTTTGCTGCTGAGACGACGAAGTAGTTGGAAACGACCCGTTGGATTGACCCGATGACTAAGCCAGCCACCTCGATCAACGTCCTCAGCATATATAAATTTATGCAGGAGCCTGAACTCAACGACATTGTTAATTAACAATCGATTACTCGCCGTAAAATTTAAGATAATTTGAATATCGTTGTTTAATGCACGAATGGCAATTTCGATGTGTCAGTGACTGGCAAATTTTGCACTTGAGTACAATTAATAAACACTTGGTCGCTTTATTCCAGGGAAAAAAACCGCGCGATTAATTAATCAATTTACTCTGACCAACATTTTTGCTGTTCTTGTTAATTAATTAAAAAAAAAATTCGTTAAATAAAACTTAATTAAACTTTGGAATACAAACAATACATACACGCCAGTTTCAAAAATTACTCCAAAATGTGCTATCACATGAACAGTACTCAGTATTTTTTATTTTACTTTTTCCATTCAATCTCTCTGAATTGAAGAATTATTCAGTGTACTAAAAATATAATGAAATGTTGAAAATCTGGTAAAATAAATAGAACAAAAAATTACGAAAATCTTGTCTGTCCCAAAACAACCACAAAATATGTTTTCACATATAATGAACAAATTAAGGAATTTGAGTTTCCTAAAAATCCAATGAACTGTTTAAAAATGTCCTTAAAAAAAGTTACAGCATTCTTTCTGAAAATGTAGTAAAATCAGCAAAAAAAAAATTTTTTTTTTTACATATCTTTTCACAAAAAATGAACAGTAAATTTTTTTTTTTCTTAGTCTCTCCAAATTAAGGAATTCCAGTGTTGTCCATCGGGCGAACGAAAAAGATTCGAAACATTGTCGCTGCCATGGCGCGATGTTTTGTCGTGAATATTTCTTTTTTTTTTTACAGTGAAACTTAATGCCATTTCATTGAGATTGACAGAGAGAAAAGGGGGAGAATTCAGGGGGTGCCGTTGGTTCGTTTTCTGCGAGAGCGAGCGTCACCCCAGAGGGTCAGGGTCTCCTTTGTCGACGTACTGAAACGCCCCGGGGCCTGGCGTTGCCCTGGCAGCTGGCTTCAGGGACGGTTTTTCAAAGTTAGCTGAGCTGCCAGAGCTCTCTCCCCAACGCTAACGACGAGTCTCTATCTCCCTCTGGTAATACGCGGGGCTACGGTTGAGGCTTCGCTTCCTCTCGGATGCCAGGCGAATGCTTCGCTTGCCAGTCTACCTACTATAATGGTATATATAGGGGCCGGGAATCCCGCTGGGGGATTATTTTCCCTGCAGAGCCCCGATGGGCTCCTGGCTCTCTTTTCTCCTCCCTACTTCGACCGTCCAACGTCCTCGAGCTCTTTCATGCCTGCTTCTACCGCTGTATGCCCGCTACATTCTGCTTCTGGCACATCTCTCGCACAGCCAAGCACAACTTTTCTGCTTACAGCGCGGCTCTTCTCGCCTTTCTCTATGCCTCTACCTCTGAAATATAAATTTACCGAAGCTTTACCAGCCGGATCTCGAAGAACATCATCAAAAACATCAACAATTTTAATAAACACAACTGGAGAATTCACATAAAGATGTAACACTACTGATTTTTGTGATCCTCAATCGTTGAAAGTTCTTTTTCGTGCTCTCATTAGCTCTATTTTATTGTATTGTTTTATTTATTTATTTATTTATTGTACGGTGAATGGAAGAAGCCTTTTACAAAAAAAAGTTACAACGTACAAGTTAGCCAGCAAAAAAAAAGAAATAAATAAAGAATAAAGAAAAAAAAAAAGCTTTACCAGTTAGATTTCGAAGAACATCATCAAAAAAATCAACAATTTTACTGATGAAAACTGGAGAATTCACATAAAAACGTAACACTACTGATTTTTGAGATCCTCAGTCGTTGAAAGTTCATTTTTCTGCTCTCATTAGCTCTATTTTATAGTATTGTTTTTTTTTTTTACTTATTTATTGTACGGTGAACGAGACAAGCCTTTTACAAAAAAAAAGTTCCACGTACAAGTTAGCCAGCAAAAAAAAAATAAATATATAAAGAATAAATGTAATTAAATACTAAGAAAAAATAATGCTAACATAATGGGAATAATATTTTTAACGATTCTCAAAATATTCTGGCAATAATGCTGGCAAAACGAAATAATCTCGACAATCTATGTGAGAATTGCATCTGGCAAAATTTAAATATTATTTTAATATCTCCATTGAAGGTGATTAATACTCAAAGATATGTCTTAATGAAGACATATACACTTATATCTTCAATGAACATTGATATGAGAGGAAAATTGTTACTCATTAAGTAATCCGCTTACTTAATAAGTCTCTAATCACATCCCAGATATTATGTTTAATAAATCAGCAATAATACGAAGAGACATGAATCTGCCAGTGACGAGAATTACAGTGTTCCAAACAGGGAGAATTGCTATTGGCGAGAAGCTGCCGGTGAATTATAGAGGCTCGCGCCAGAAGCAGCAGCGGCAGCAATGTCGAGTGAAGCCAAGCCAGGCAAGCGCCTCTCCAGCCACGGATCGATATGACCAAGCGTGCGACCGCGTTTGCTGAATCGATGGAGAGAGCATCATGCATTATCGATATACCATCGTCGTTGACGTCCGCGATAGGAAAATATAACTCGACAGAATTTGTATCTTTCGTTACAGCTAAAATCTTGAGCACGCTTACAATTATTATCTATTTTATTACTCAAGACGAATAATGAAAGCCACATCGTTAAAAATATTTTGTAAAATTGCAGTACGTCTTTTTTTCGAAATTTTCATACTCAATGCAGGGTAATTTTACATTGAACTTTTATACTCAATTTAATAAATCAATTTATGAATAAAAACCTCCAGTTTTGTACTGTAAATTTTAAAGACGAATAATGAAAACTACACCGTCAAAAATTTCAAAATTTTCATAACTTTGACTGCAATATAATTTTACATTGAACTTCTATGTTAAATTTAATATACCAGTTGCTGAATAAAAACTTTCAATTTTGTACTGTACAATTTCCGTACATTTTTCAAGGATAGTAAAAATTGTGGAGCGATGCAAATTTTTCTGCAAGTTCAATTGAAAAAAAAAGCACCGTATTTTATTTTAATTATCGAATAATTTTGCGAGAGAAAAAAAAATGTTAAAAAGAATATTCGCGACGCGTCTCTATTGCTCTGTCGTCGTTGCTGAAAGAGCACAGGCACAGGCAGCTGCCGTGAGGAGGGTGACAGGTGCTTTAAATAAAACTTGTCCGCTGACCGTGTATACCCGCTTTCGTTACTTACGCAGCCGATAACTTCGTTCTCTCAGTGCACCTGCACTCAAGTTCTTCCTTCCGTTAGCAGACTGGCTTCTTTCGTACCGCTTGGAATTATCGATTTACGCTTGAAATTCTATGTTTCGTTCAATGAACCCCGTCGTTGGTAATACGACAACGGCCAGTACTTGTTGTATCTGAAAGGAATATAATCTGACTGTCTAAGAATGTGAGATAAAAGTTTAATATTTATAATTAGGCATTATCAAAAAAAATCACGTATTTTTTTTTTTTTTAATTTTCCTTGCATACTTTTTTTTGCTCAATTTAAAGCATTCACACTCGGTGTATTACAATTGTCACATTGGTGAAACAGATATCTCAAAAAAATATCTTCTTCGATTTCAATCTAATTTCATTCATCTGAAATAAAATAATTTAATTTAATTGGACTAATTTTAATGCCAGAAATTTTTTCTTGTGAGACTTAAATTAAATTTTATGCCCTTTTAAATAGAATTTATAAGTTGGAGTACATACAATAAAATTTGAGCTGTGTTAAAAAGATAAATTCTTAATATTGCCTTCTCTAGTTTGCTTGAAAAACAATCTTTGCAAGAATTGTTTAATTGCCAACAGATTCGTCAGATCTTAAAAATACTGAGCATAGCACAATTAAAAAAGTGAGGTATTTAAAATTGAATTTACAGTCTTTCGATAACAACAGCTATAATTTCATGTAAATCTAATAAAATTTGAGTTTTTTTTTTTTTAATTAAAAAGCACATCAATATATGAAAAGATTTTTTTGTCATTAAATGTGAAATATTTGCTCCAAATTGTAATTTCCGATCTTTCAATTGGAAGGGAAAAAAAATGGAGCCAACAAAACGTTAGGAATCGGGTCTACAGTTTAGCATTGGAATTTTTTCGAGTGGCGATAAAGCAAAGCAAGACACGAGAACACAATAGGCCGGTCTCAGGTTGCAAGATGCGTGAGCCATTGGCGAATCCTTTGAGTGTGTTAGTAGGAACATAGTAGGAACGCGTAAACGTATCGTCGTCAAACATACACTTGGCTAATACCTCACGACCCGCCCGCGTTTAACATGCTTCTCTCTCTATCTCTTTACAACATATATACGTATATGTACACTTATATATATGCATATATATATATATATTTATATACAGACAAACACACAACGATAAACATGTGGCTATACAGTAAGCTTTATATATACATAAGCGTTAACACATACTTACCATTGACCGGGATATCGTCTGTCCCGGGATGAATGAACCGTTACGTCACGCACTTGCACTCTCAGTTTTCCCCCCTTTCGTCTTCTCACCGACTGCTACAACCCATCGACACACGCACATATATTTATTTACACACACAGACACACATACAAACTCACTATATGTACCTCTGTCTCTTTCTCTTTCATTCTCTTCTCTTGCTTCTCGATTACCTCGTCTCTCCACTACGTTTTTCCTCACTCCACCGATGCCTCCTTCATTCGGAACGTGGCCGCATTATGTCATATATAATACTATACGGACGTAGTATACCTCAACGCCTTCCTTCTTGCTTACATCGATTAGACGCTTGTCTGAGGGGGGAATCGACAGGTCATTCCTCTTTGAACAACTTTACCACCGAGAACGCACTCTTCGTTTATGTCTCTCTCACTCTCTCTCTCTCTATATTATAAAAAAAAAATCTCGCCGTGTAGGACAATCGCGTTAACCGGGGTCAAATGACACATATCAAGGCCCCGATTTTTTTAAGTCCACCATTCAAAGCCCTGATTTTTTTAAGATCCCATGTGGACCTGTTTTTTCCAAGTCCTCATTTTTATAAGTCCCCATAAGGCCCCTTTCAGGGGGGGGTGACAGTGTACGTGTATTACATATTTTTCAATCGTAGTCACCGTAATCAACAGACGAGCTGAAAGACACATCAGACAGACAGTAGACAGACAGATAAGCGGATTTAACTTTTCAAGGTCAGACTTCAATGGATATTGAGTAGGCAGTTTGAGATTAAGAGCCGTCTTTTCTGATTACTTTTTGTGTCACTTAGTAAGCATTTTCTTTAAATTTACGCATTGGGAGATTTTAATTTTTTTTTGTCAAGTTGGTTTCTTGTTTGTTTCAATTGAATATTTGTACATTTTTTTGTGTCGCTTCTTGATTATTAAGCATTTTTAAATTAACGTGAAATATTGCGGTGATCAATTTACTTTTTTTTCTCTTTCGCTGCTGTTTTTTATTTGGAAAAAAAAATAAAAAAAATTGTTTGGTTACTTGGAAAGAGGATTCCTATGGGCGCATAATATAAAAAAAAAAGATATTTTAAAAATTGAATATCCGTGAAAGACTTTTTCTTGGGTTCAATGTTTATACAATTAAAAAAAAAAATGATAATACGTATGTACAATGAATTGAGTAGAATCACGAAGAATTAAATTAGTCTCAAATTCGATGAAACAATTCGTTCACTTACCCACCAAACGAGAGCTCGAATATAAATGAGCGTTTTTCTCGTAATCGGTCATCCGTCGAGTATGGGCTCGCGGGGCTCTCTGCCAGAAGTGTCCTTCAAGTTTGGATAGAGCTTCGCTTTTGGTCCGTCGCTGTTGAGTCTACCGTGAAATTCGGGCTTTTTCTCCTTAGGCGCGCTTCGCTGCAGCCAAATATCCAGCAGGCTCTTGGCCGAGACTAGAGGCTGAGCTTTTTGCAACTGTTTGGCGAGCGAAATCGGCGGACACGACGGCGGCGACATAGGCGAATCCGTCGTCGCTCTTATTACACTCGCGCGTGCCGTTCCGTCCTCTTTTCCCAATCTAAACAAACAAAAAAAAGTAAGAAAAATATTATGTGTACTTAAAAATTTTCCTGCTTTTTTTTTAAAATACATCCCGTTTGATTTTTGACGTCTATGAAAAAAAAAGATTAGTGGATATAAAAACCTCGAAAAAAAAAAAAAATTAAAATGTATTCCCAGGCAAAAAGCACAGTTTAAAATATTACTTTTTTTAAATTTTTTATTTAGCTTTTTACTGATTGATGGACTCAGCATCAACTTTATCAGTGTTAATTTTTTTCGGGCTTTTTTTAACCTCACAGCCTCGTGTATTCCCTATTAGTTCTTGTTCTTTATATTCTTTTACTTATTGGTACTTGTGTAATTATTACTTTTAATTTTTTTAGTACTATTTATTATATTCTATATTACCCTATATAATTTTTTAACGCTGAAATACTTTTGCTTGCAAATACTTTTTTTTTCTTTCTTGTTTTTTTTTTTCTATCCGCTGTGAGATGATAAAAAAAATTAAATACTCAATAATTTGACGCGTAAAAGAAAAAAAAATCGGGACATGCATGAAAATCTTTATAAATACATGTCATTCCTATAAATGATTATATCATTAATTAACAATATATCTTGATAAATTAATTACCCATCCAATTCACGCAGCGCTTGATCCAGTTCCACTTTTTCCTTGTCGTCTTTATTTCTAATCAGCCGAACTTCAAGAAGACAATTGAGAACCTCCGCATGAACGACGGAATTATTGGCATGAGCTTTGAGAAACGTTTCCAACTCTTCCCAGAGCAAACGATAATGTTCCTCGCGGCGTACGCCACCTTTTCCACCGCGACCACCACCGAGGCTCGGCAGAGCCAACGCTTCGTGTTTCGACTCCAAATGCAACAGTCCAAATATCAATTGCTTGCACTTGACAACCTCGTCTTTCGTGAGCTCCTCTTTTACCATCAATTCTGGCAAAGGATCTATTATCTGTCGGAGATTAAACATAAGTGTACTGGATATCGATATTGGCCAGTATCTCGTGTGTCGCTCAAGCCGAGAGCGCATTTTCGCTGCTGGACCCTCAGCATCGTCACTCGGACGCTTTAATGGCACCAAAATATTGTTGCGCATTAAAGTACCGAAATCCTGCATTGCAAACAATATTCAGTCGTTAACGGTCTTAAAAAAAAATTGTACTTATAGTAAATAAAAAATAATAATTTCCATTGAAACAGCGATGATATTAAAAATTTGCCATCCCTATTTTTTTCCTAGTGGGAATTATTTTTTTTTTCTCTTGCATTATTTCCGATATTAAATATGGAACTTCAAAAATAATATTTGATAAAGCCACTAAATCGCTAAATACAGCATTCATTACAAAAAGACATAAATCAAAATATCTGTTTTGAAATCCTACTCACAGTTATACGATAATCCGTGACTCGACCACCGCATCCTTCGCTTATCGATGGCGGATCCTCGAGGACGCTTCTCGCGGTCGACAATGTATGAATAAATATTTCACCGCCGTGCGAAGCCAACAGATGCGATATCGCTTTACCGCCGCTTTTCCGCGCCATTTCCAGCATGACCGATCTGCCGTTGAGGAGAAAATTGATAAGGCACGATGAGGGTCTGCTATTCACGTCAACCGGTGTTATTCTGTGCATAGCCGTGCAATTCTGCATCTCCGATGCACTGCAGCCTCGTGGTGTGCACCATTTAAGTGTAACCGTTTCATACTCGGAGCCTTCCTCGAATCGACGAAAAGTCTTTATTAAAGTCGAGTCCTGAGGATTACCGCTGAGTATCGCCGAATGCGCGGTTGACGAGTGAAATATCTCGACATCGTAATTCGCCGACGAACTCGCATTTTGCTCCTCTTTCATTGGAATACCAGTGACCGTTGTACTCGCGAGATCGTAATGAGATAGAATTAGATGCGAGAGCTTCGAATGCAAAGTATTTGCTTTCATTGAATGCACCTCCATCGTCAGAAGCGGCGATATCTGTGTATAAAGAAATTTTTGCTTTTTTTCAAACTGCATTACAAATGGAAAAATTGGAAAAAAATATTTTTTACTTACCTCCTGAGCACTTCGACTGGTAACCTGTGATTCTATATTTATTGGAAATATATTTAAAATTACTAGATGACAATGATGAATAGGCATCAAGCTGTAAAAAAAAAATAAAAATTCACAAGTTAGCTTTATTTATTTATCAAGTTAGCGAACGACATTTTTCAAAAGTTAAAAAACGTTATAAAATTTAAACCGCTCGACCGTTTTGCGTAAAATTTATACCCAGACATAGTTCTAGGACAATCCACATGTGTACGAAATTTGATTGAAATCTGCCTAAAAAAGTCGACATTTTTTTTTTTTTCGCGACAGCAATGTTTTGCTTTTTTGGAATAAAATCGAAATTTATCAACATAACGACCGTTCTTTAAAATAAATTCATATTTGATACTCAATAATTGTGAAATCACGTGGCAAATTGCAGCCGGTCATCCCAGAATTTAGAAAAGTAGAAATGTTTACGGACATTTAAAAAGAAATTAAGATTGCAATAAAATTTCAACCACTCTATCGATTCTCGCCAAACTTGCCACCAATCATGGTTCACTGTAAGTTCGTTTGTGTTCAAAATTTCAGCCTGATATATCGTAATTTACAAAAGTTATAGCGCGAAGATGATTTTTTCAAAATTTTCAAAATGCTATAAAATTTGAATTTTTCAACCGATTCGCGTCAACTGCAATCCCAAAAGTCGACTTGAACCATTCTGAGTATGCTGACATGAAAATCTCGAAAAAAAAAAACATTTTCACAAAAGCAAAGCTTCCTCTAGGAGGAAGCAAAAAATCATACTCACTGATCGGACGATAAAGCAATCTTGTTCTGTTGAGTCAACTGGCTTAAAAATATATTTTCCAGGCTCTTCATATTAATATTATCCCTAGCGCTGGTGATACAAATGACTCTGCCTCTATTTAGAATTTTCGAAGCATTTTCATTCATAGAAGTTCTCTTTTCGTGCTGAATCTCTGAGCATTCAGTCAAAGCCTCAATGGCGACTCTAAGGCCGTGAATCACTGAAAAATCGACTCCCGGCTGATGAGTTCTCGACGGAACTCCGATAATAGCCATTCCATTCATAATCTGAAAGCCCCAGAAAAATCACATTCATAATCTACATTGTAAAATTTGTGAAATAAATAAATAAAAAATATATTAAACATCTACGCATCTTCTAATAATAATAACAACAATAATAATATTTGTCAACTTACGTGAGACAAATTTTGTTGGAGCGGACTCCAGGTATTCAAAATGTGAGCCGCGTGATCGCTTACAACAAATCGCACCTACGATTAATATTTACATGAGTATTTTGAAAAATGTTGACAAAAAAAAAAGTTGAAATTTTTTTGTAAAATGTACCAATTTGCCGGCGGGAAAAAGATCCCAGACTATTCGACAATATTCCATTGAGGATTCGACACTGGTTGTCCATAGCGATTTGCATATCGGTGCCAGTGGTATATGATTTTGTCCGCGACTCTTAAGGCACTCAAATTCCAAAGGGCTTTCCGTGGATATACCGAAATACGGTGTGTGATCGAGAACGAAAACCGTTTTATGATTTCCTGGATACATCGTGTTTTATCGCATTATCGCTGACGTCGTGATTTTCTTGACTGCTGGCATCTCTTACAAGGTTATGTTTGTTTACGATTATGATAAATTATTATCTTTGGTTGTGGTTCGACAGTATTCGTGAAAATGTTTTGGACTTCATAGTTTTACAAAACTCACGGAAATTTGTAAGACAATTGGTTAGTCACAGAAAAAAAAAACGCACAAACTGTTCGTTTTTTTTTAAACACCGTTAATGATATTTTCATTAAATACTTAGCTTCGCGAGTACTTCGAAGTGTTTTTATCGTCGTACTTATTGATGATACAAAAATGGCGCGCAGGACTTTAGTCAAAATTATGACTGTGGTATGTTTCCGTAGTGAAATACCTTTTCTTTATAATCTTGCTTTTTAAAGAATAATTCATTTTGTATCGTCAAATATGATAAAAATAATTAAATAATGCTTTAGAAAGACTCGTGGATGTACAAAAAAGTGATTCTCTGCTAATAAATTGTACAATTATTTTGCTTCACAAAGTTCGCCAGGACGTAAAAATTTTGAGCGAATTACGCCAAATCGTAAGTATTTCCATAATCGAAAGTCCGTTAATGATATTTTGTAAAAATAGATGTTAAAAATAAACAGTTTTTCAAGCGTAACACTTGAAACTGTTTTATCGTTGTAAATCAAAATCGACGTTTGAAAAATCGCGCGCAAAACTGAAGTCAAAAAATGTCGGTGGTATTTCCGTCGCAAAATCGTTTTTTCATTGCTGACTTGTCTTTTAAAGCCAAATTAATTAAAAATTGTAACGATATGAATATTAAAAAAAAAGTGATTAATGCTTTAAAAAGTAAAATATACAAAAAGTAATTCTCTGCTATAAAATAGTACTTGTTTTGATTGCGGAGGTTCAAGTAATCGCCAACTCGCATGGCCGACTTCCTTTCCGCATTGGAAGTCTCCTAAGTGGCATTGTACAACGTAAGGTTACACTTTTTTTTACTCAAAATATTCGCAACTCTCGTTAAATTAAAACAAACTAGTGGTGTTTTAATAAATTTAAACAACCAACGTTTACGATTAAAATAGTGATTTTCATAATCGAGGCATATTTTCAACGCGTTTAACGGAAATCATGAGTGCGGCGAAGCACGTGGCGAAGCGTCTAAATCACTGATATTTAGATTTTCTATATATATATATATTTTTTTTTGGATATTCAGGAAAAAAGACGCTTTTTCATTTCAGGTTGACTCGTAATTCAACCACAACGTTAAGATGTCGGGAGGATTAGATGTGTTGGCCCTCAAGGAGGACGACGTTACCAAGATGTTGGCTGCATGCACGCATCTCGGCAGCGAGAACGTAAATTTCCAAATGGAGCAATACGTCTACAAAAGACGTGTCGATGGTAAGTTACTAAAATGTTTTTTTTTCCTCTTTTTTTTTTACCCCAAAAATTCGATTCTCCGCATTTAGGAATGTAATTCTAAGTGTAAATTTTGCCGATAAGGTGCCGGTGTTAACATCATCAATCTCCGTCGCACCTGGGAGAAGCTTCTCCTCGCCGCTCGCGCTATCGTAGCTATCGAACATCCCAGCGAAGTGTTCGTCATCAGTTGCCATCCTCGTGGACAAAGGGCTGTTCTTAAATTCGCCGCTCATACCGGCGCCACTCCCATTGCTGGACGTTTCACTCCTGGAGCGTTTACCAATCAGATTCAGGTGACCAATTCCTTTCTTTGACAATTAATAACAAAATCAGAAATTAATTTTTGGTGGCTACAGGCAGAAAAAAAAGGGAAAATTTGTGGATGTAAAAGTAAGAAATAACCGAAGATTCGACGTGATTTAGAGAATTTTTTTGGTTTTTTTTTTTTAGAAAAATTCAAATGTAATAAAAAAAAATAAAATAAATGTAATTTGTTACGAAATTAAAAATTGAATTAACGAAAAGTCAGGAAATTCTTTTTACCACAAAATAAAGTGGCTTCCGTGTTAATTATTGATCAAATGTGAGATGTTTGATACAATGATGATAAATTACATCCTGAATCAATATATGTTGATTATTATGGCTTAATCTTTGCTGAAATACTTTAAACACAATTCAGTATAAAATGTACTGCATTACGCGGATTGCTAAATTTTAATTCCTTTTATTTTAGGCTGCTTTCCGCGAGCCTCGCCTCCTGATCGTCACCGACCCAACGACCGATCATCAGCCAATCACCGAGGCGAGTTATGTCAACATTCCGGTTATTGCTTTCTGCAACACCGACTCGCCGCTGCGTTTCGTCGATATCGCCATCCCCTGCAACACCAAGAGTCTTCACAGCATTGGACTTATGTGGTGGCTTCTCGCACGCGAGGTTCTCCGTCTTCGTGGAACAATCGCGCGCGAAACTAAGTGGGATGTCGTAGTCGATCTCTTCTTCTACAGAGATCCCGAAGACGTGAGTTTATTTTTTTATTACCATCCATATTTATATTCATTTTTCGAACTACCTTTCTCAATTAAAAAAAAAATCATGTGATGATTAAATTATGTCCAGAATCAAAACTGTTGGTACATATGGCTTAATCTTTTCTGAAAAAAAAAACAGTTTCTATGTAATTATCGATGTTCTGTAAAATCAAAAGCTTATTTATTCAAAATGCGTATTTTTCTTTGTTTTCCTAAAGGCTGAGAAGGAGGAACAGGCGGCCAAGGAAATTGCACCGCCACCAAAGGAATTCACAAGCGCCGCCGAGCCAGCTCCAGCTGTTGAACCCACCTGGGCAACCGAAGTCGAAGCCGGCGTTGCGCCACCAGAGAAATGGGCCGAAGAAACGCCGGTCGCCGTTGTACCAGATCCATCTGCGACCAATGTTGTTATGGCCGCTCCTTTCGCTGCTACCGGCGAATGGTCCGTCGAAGTTCAAGAGGAATGGTCGGCGTCACCCGCACAACCCGCAACTCCAAGCTGGGGCGGTCCAACCAGCGACAAATGGACGTAATTTTCGTTCTCCTTGAGACTATCACGTCCACACTTTGTACATCGATTGTAATAAAGTGAGCGAAAAAAAAAAAACTATATTTCGAACTGTCTTTTTATTTAGTTGATGAAAAAACTTGGGAAAAAAAAGTCTGGGAACTTTTTCGAAGAACAGACTAATAAAATTTTGTAAAAGATCCTTTGTTACGTAATCGAAAAAGGAAAAGAAAAGTCCCCAGACTTTTTCCCCCAAGTCAATAGTTTAGGCGCTACAGCTCGCTAAAAAAAAAAAATTCTGAAAAAATATTTCGAAAAATCTGTTGTTAGGTAATCGAAAAAGAAACAAAAAAGTCGTGTAAAATGTTGTTTTTCAAGCAATATCTAAAATGTAACCGCGTGTCAAACCGAAAATTTGACTCTACTTTTTCGAAAAACAGTCTAAAAATTGTTTTGAAAAAATCCGTTAAAAGATAAATGAAAAAGGAACGGAAAAGTCCCCAGACTTTTTTTTTCTCAAGTTAATAGTTTAGGCGCTACACCTTGCTAAAGTACATTTTTTGCAGATGCAGAAAATTTCAAGGTCATATTTTTCGGTGGCTGAGTTTACATGGAATGCCGCATGTATACACTTTTTTTTTTAAATTTTCAATTACATAGAAAATTATTAAATTTCTTTCAGAAACCTCTTCGGAAGAGATCGTTTATTTCCAGACTCGAGATTTCGACATATTTTTTCTTTGACGCAATCTCTTTGTATCGTCTGTTTAATTAATCTTTGATAAACATTTTTACAGCCTATTCAATTATTTTTATAATTATTTAAGGAGAATTGGATGTGGAAGTTCGATTATTCTGGCGATATTCTACCGTGGACTTTAAATCTGTATATGCAGGTATAGTTTGGATTGCCCCAGTTCGAAAGTATCTCCAGCATCACGATCTTAACCGGCCTGCTCTTGAATTTGTCTTCCTAAAAAAAAAAAAAATAATAATAATAATAATAATAATTACATTCAGAAATTGACTCTGAAAATAAGAGACTTACCGTGATTTGGAAAACTTGCGAAGGTGGTCCAAACTGATTGTAAATAAATTTACCGATAATTACCGATCCTTCGGCAAAGAAAGCCTACAAAATGAGAAAAAAGATGCAGTTTTAATCATTTGCAGACATGAAGTAACTAATTTTTTTACAAATTTTGTTTATTTTTTTTTTAGCCTTACGCAAACTCGAAAATCTCTGGGTGCCGAGTCAATCGTTCCGGTTAGCGAGGCAATTACTGGAATATGTTCGAGAGTCACTTGCTCGATCATAGCCGCGTATGCTAATTCAATCTTTATGTTTCCTCGGTCACCCCGAAAAGCCCAACACTCGCCAGCCTCGCTCCACGGCTGTATTACTTTGCGAGGTGTAAAATAATTTGGCCGGCAAAGGGAAATTCCGAAGAACGCGAGTTGACTGTGTTTGGGCTCGTAAAATGATTCGGTGTCTGGAGTGTCTAAGACGGAACCACCTGCAGTCTCCGAAGCAAAATCCGCGATATCTTCATCTACGAAATTAGCCTTTTTCTCACATGGTTACCAAATATTTCTCAGCAACTTTACCTCGATTGGGTTGCAATGTTGTGTTAACACGTTATACAAAGAGTAGATTAATTTTTGCCAATTTATTATAATATATTTTACTAGCAGCACAACGTGCGCGCTACGCGCTCTTTGTTATTATTATTTTTTTTGTCGACTGTAATCTTATTTATGATTATGTACAATTGCCTTCGATTGTACACAATTTTTTTAAGTTAAAAAATCCTATAACACGAAATATATTGAAAAAAAAATCACAGCCCAATTGCAGAGTCTGACTAACATTTAATAAAAAAAAAAATAAATAAAATTACGTACCTTTGCAGCGATCGTGTCTGTTAATTGTCCGTATTTGTGAATTCTGCTAACACAAATTCAAATTACAACTATCGATTTTATTTTAAAAAGCAGATAATTAAAAAAAAAATTTCTACCATCTTTCGAACAGCGAACTCGAGGCTTAGAGCTTTGTTCCTCAATCGCGATATTTCTCTCTCAAATTCGTTTTTACGATCGTGATTCGATGCATCGGTTATACCAATAAAACCATCTTCCGGCGTTTTGATCGTTCCGTCAGCGTTACTTCCTGCTATCTGCAGTTTCAGTTGCGACAGCATTAATATCCATATCAAACCTGAAAAAAAAAAATGGATTTTTCTCATCCACTCGGAAATTGTAGGAAGAAAAAACGAGAAATTAATTAAATAAAAATTGATTCAATCACCGGCTCCGAGACTCATCAGAATCACGATTTCCAGCATCGATCTAAACAGCGTGATAACTTTTCTGGTGAAACGTCCGGCATTGAGAAATATCCAAAGATCCAGAACCATCAGAGCTACGAAAATCTTTCGTGTCTCTGAAACACCCGTCGCCAAATCTATTGACATTATTTTGACAAAAAATAATTGACCTTATCAAAGTTACTCACCGATTTCTTTGTAACCCACAAATTCCAGAGTCCTCATTGTTCTCACCGCCATTAAAAAAATATATCAACTGTTCTTCGCAAATATTACGAACCTTATTTTGAATAAAGAAAAAACGTGTGTTCTATATATTGAGGAGAATTTCTCGAACTACCATTGGCTGAGAGATAACAAGGCGTCTGCCTGCGCAAAAGCGTGTTGCAGAAGCTGCGCGTAAAAAATCGCTGCCGTTTGTAATTTTTACACGTCGTATTAATACGCGTTTATCGCACACGAATATTCACTCTGACATTTGTGACATTTGTCTTCGTTATTCAAAACAGCGTTATCGAAATGTCGTGCACGACTTGTCAAACGAAATTCACGTTTTTCACACGAGAGGTAATGTTCTGCTTTTTTTGTTTTTTTTTTCGTTCATTTTGAGGTTATGCAGAACTGTCAAAATGTAGGACGCAATTTTTGTTTTTTTTTTTTACTTTTTTTTACATTTTTTTTTTATCTCTTTAGAACGGATGTCCAAATTGTGGCTTTTCTTACTGCAGCAAGTGTCTGAAGTATAAATGCAACTTGCCCAGCGGTCAAGCTAAAAAAGTCTGCGGTCCTTGCTACAACAAATTGACGATGTCGGTAAAAAAGGGCTCCTCCGGTGAGTCCTCGTCTTCAGAACTGCAGTCGCCTCAGGCTGAACATCATATTCCACCGTTGGATATTATTAACAAGTTAGAGATCAAAGTTGCTCACGTTTTATTGTTAGAAAAAAAAAAAAAAACGCATTTAGACTTTGCTTCTAATTTGGGGTAATTTCTTGGGGTAGGATGGAAGCGTTGGAAAATCCTGTAAAACCTCCAATCGTAATATACAAACGCAGAGCTCTGGATAATCTTAAAGTGGGATTAGAGCCGGCAGATCAGGAGATACTGGAACGATTGAAAAAACTCAAGGACGAGGATAAGCAACCGCCTCCGCCTGGGATCGATGAAATTAGGCGCAGATTGGCAATATTGAAAGATCAGGATCCTGATGCTAGTCAGCAGTCTGTAAATGTATGAAAATTAATATGCATTTTTTTTCAAATATATTATTACAATACATTTATTAGGGTGATCAAAAAATTTGAGGGAAATTTGAGGAAGAATTCATGTTTTTAAATTGGGGCAAACAATTTAAATTTAGAAAATTCGTGAAAAAGATTCAGTAACAAAATTTAAAAAAAAATTAAAGTTTTTTTTTTCGAACATATAGTATGAAAAATTATGGAGCAAATTGGAATAAATTGGGAATAGAAACATAAGAGATGTTTCTGTTTGATTGGATTTTAAATAATTTTATTTTTTTTTTCTTCAGATTTACCAAACAGACACGAGAAGCGATCAGCAGAAGGAAGATGATTTGATAAGAGAATATTTAGATAACTTGGAATTGTCGCCTGGAAGTGATCCGGCAAAAGATGTGGAAGAGAGGCTTAATAATCTAAAGGGTTTCGATCCAACTAAGCAGTCTTCAGGCGCATCGCCCGAAGATGAGGATGAGGATGCAGTGACTAAAAAACTCATCAAGAGAGCCTTGATGGAAGCTGCTTTGGAGGCAAAGTATGAGGCTGAGGAATTGGAGCCACCTGAACGGATGGACGTTGAGGTTTGTATTTTTAAGCCAGATGGAAGTCAATTTGTTATTTACAGATTTAAATCAGCGCTTCGGCGATTTTAATACAGTATTTAACTTTTTTTTTTTTAAACTGCTATAAAAACAGATGCTTTTATTTCTGTTTATACCAGCAACCCATGAGACAATTTTTATGCACTTTTATAAAAGTCAAATTTTTGAAGAAATTTCGATTTTAATACAATATTTAACATTTTTTTTTGGAAAAAACTGCATTTTAATTCCTGCACGAGCTTTGAAAAAAAGTTTAAGAAATTTAATTAATAGATGTTCCCTCCGAATTCAACAAAAATCGTTCGAGGGATCCAAATGTCTATTTCATTCAAGTTTCTAATCCACCTTTTTTAAGAGGATGAAGATATTTTGATTTTTTTTTAATTGGAAAAAATCATGACTACGTGTAATAATTATGTAACGCAGCCAGCAGACGAGAGTTCGGACGCCGAATCGACTTGCTGCATGTGCGACCAGACTGGAGATTTGGTTAAATGCACCGGATGTACTGGTGATGTTTACTGCGAGGTGTGTTTCGAAGAGAACCACGAAGAATTTGAGATGAAAAAGCACAAAACCGTGCCTTACAAGCGTGAAGCAACGTCGATGCCAGACTGAACGAAAAACCTATTCCAGCTTAATCTTAGTCGCAGCAAATTATGAGCCTTATTACGTTTGGCATTAACTAAATAAATGACTGCACAGGCTTTTTATTGTAACACAGGGAGCACTCGAGACGTTATTTAACTTAATATATGGGGTATTCCAAGTCAACCCATTTGGTTATTTTCCTGACCCAGTCGGGATCAATTGACGAATTTTCCTGGATTTTATGAATTTTTTTTTAGAATTTTAAATCTGGTAGAAATCCATTTTTTACTCAAAAGTTACGGAAAATTTTTTTTATAGGATATAACACAAGTGATAAAAATCTGAAAGAAAAATTCGTCAACTGAATCGGAGGGGATCAGGCCGATGAGCAAGAGAGTTGACTTTGAATGTCCCATGTATATATTTATATATAAAAATATATATAATTGATTGTACAACACTTTTAGAGCATTGCCAATATATTTTTTACTCGTTAAACTCTCACGCCGTAAATTTTCTATACCAGCGTCCGAAACGACGTGTATATATATATATATATATATGTAATAATAAGAATTACGATGATTCACTCAACGATCTGTGCGTTTCGATTACATCCCTTTGAAAAGCGTCGCGTCTCTCGGGGAAACCCGAGGCAGAAAATGCGACGTCGTCGACGTCGCGACGCAAAAACATTCGACACCCCCTCGTCCGTTCGTCCAACAGACAGCAGTGGGAAAGTTATTAATAGAATTCTCGTTATACAGAATACGTGCCAACTCTTAGTTACCTCTTAAAACTTTCAAACTTAACTTCTATTTTCTTGTGAAAAAAGAATTTGGATAACACCCGTTGCAAGCTTAAACTTCAATAAAAATCTCACAATTTTTTTCTTGGCACAGTTGCTCATAAAAATATAATAATATTTTATGTTTAGTAAGCTGTGCGTAATTAATTGGTCTCAATTAACGGTGAGCTGAGTGTCTTGCGTGGAAAATGCGTCACTGTTGTGAATTATGTAATTCGATATTTAACACATTGTCGTAAAAAAGTAGTGAGATTATCTATTATTTTCATCACACAAAATTTACATAGAATTGGCACAATTTTCAGATCTTAATGATCCGCAGGACGGTGCCAATGGTCGAATTTTCCGGTAAACGTATTCCTGGATAATATCATAAGATGATGCTCAATATTATTTTCTTCATTTTATCTTATTCGTGTATTTGAGATGTTACTCGAGTGAAGTAGATTCGCTGGCAAGAGAGCCTTGCACTCGTGTACAGTTGCTCGTTGCCAGCCAAAACACGTACAAAAGCAACTACAAAGGCTAGACACATCCCTCGTCGTGAGATGCGGAAGTGAAAAAGAGAAGAAAGAGCCGAAAGAGAGACTGAAAAGCAGCCTCGAGATGAAGCTTGAACATCCGCTGAAAGCCTTGAAGTGAAAGGACCGACAATCTCTAAAGCAAACATTGACGTTGACGCTGCGAATGGAAAGGCTTCTTCCTACTACCTGTGAATTCTTATTTTCATTCACCCCCAAAAAGATCACTATTTCTTTCGACTTTCGTTGAGACGCAGTATTTTTTTTTTTTATACTGTTATATGGGAAAGGAAAAATGGAAAAAACGCTTGAATAGAGTTATCGAGCCTCTATATTGGTTATTACATCCTTGCAAAAAAGAAAAAGAAAGGCTATCTAAACAAGAATTTTGGAGCTTGGATTTTCTCTTCATCTCCCAAAACACCAAACTCCGAAATTTCGCATTTTAAAAAACATATTTACAGCAACGTAAATTTAGAAACTGCAGTGTACACTTTTTATACTTATACATATATATAGATCGTGACACACATACAAAAGAAATTAACAAAAATAATAAAACAAGAATCATTATTATTTAAATTATACATTTTTTTTTGCAGTAATACATTTTTTTTCTCTCACATCATCGGGCAACAATAAATCGGAACGAAGCCGCGTCAGTCCGATGATTGTACTTTAAAAAAAAAAAAAACGAAAAAAAAACGACGACAGCACAAAATACTCTGCGAAATTTTCTCATTCGCAAACTTTTAACTTTAACGAGTGCTAAAAAAAAAAAATAAAAATTATTGAAGAACTTTGTCGCGAAAATACTCATTAAAACTAAGGTGTGTAAAATTCATCGATTACTCACCGTTTTTAGTTAAAAAAAAAAAAATTCGCGACAAACTCCAAACAAACAAAAATGCTACGTTCGTGAATGAAAGAAAAAAAAGAAAATAACTTAGAAAAAGAAAAAAAAACCATTAATGGATCTAACGACGAACGCGCATTATTATTTCCTTAAAATAGCACTCTTTAAACTCTTTCTTCTAGGCATCGTAATAATAATTCAGGAGACCCGGAGAGTCAGCCGAGAAATAATATTTTCAGAGACTTATCATTCGTTTAATTCCAGTAAATCGATAAACACGAAATTAATCTATCATTTAAGGACTAAAATTGAAGAATATTTTTGTTATTGTTAAAAGAAAAAATCCTTAAACTGGATTTTTTTGTAAACAAGAAGTTTGGGTTTTTTCTCCCCAATCTGCAAGTGATTTAAGAATTAACCGCTCAGAGGATTATCATAAATTTTGTTTAATAGGAAAGAACTGGTCAACCCAAATTGGTTCAAACACTGACAGAAAAACCGATTCGCTCCGGTTCTCAAATGATAGATAAATTTCACATTTATCAGTATGCTGTAATAAAAAAAATATCTCTGCGAATCAATCTTTTCTGGCTCTCTCGGTCCCCTAAGGAGGGTTTTTTTTTTTTTTTCTAACACAGATTGATGACGAAAAGCTACACGAGAATTTTCCGATAATTATCCTCAAATATTTCTCCGGGCGCCTAGATCGCAGTCCATTTTTTTTGTTTAAAATTATTCTTTTAAAATCATTCCGTCGATTTTACATAATTAACGAATAGTCGTAAAATTTATTTCGCATTATCATTTTGATGAGTTTCCGGAGCCGGAAGTGGAATCGCACCGTCGCAAATTGGTGTCTGTTGTTGCTGTTGTTTCTTCGATTTCTTCACTTTCTTCGCGACTTTCGGCGATTTCCCTTGATTCTCCATTTCCATTTTCGTTGTATCTTCCACCACAGGCGGCGCTGTTTGTGGCTTCTCTTCTACTTGTGTATTTTCCGTTTCCGGAGCAGTCTGAACTTCCATGGAACCAACCGAGGGTGTTTTTTCCAATGTTTCACTTTCCATCGCCGTCTGAGCCGTATTTTCCTGACTATCAGTATTCTGTTGATTCAAAACGGTGTTTTGACACTCTTGAATATCTGGCTCAGATTGTTTTTCCGACACTTCCGGCTCTTTGGTGGGCGACGATGGTGCTGGAGGCAAAGGAATCGCTTGTTGTTCATTTGTCTGTTGATTCTCAATTGTTTCCTCTTTATTCTCAACAGTTTGTAAATTTTCTGCATTCGTAACTTCAGCCTGGGTTTCTTGCAATTCCATTGCCTGTTGTTGCTCCTGCTGCTGTTGCTGCTGCTGTTGTTGTTGCTCAGGAAGCGGAGCTTTCGACTCTAGCAAACTAATAGAATCCTGTATACTCTTGATAGCATTTTTTCTCGCTTGTCTAACATTCTCTTTTCCCTCTGTTTCAATATCATCCAATTTAATCAATTCTCTAGTGAGCATTTCATCAAGATACATATACTGTTTATCTTTTCTCGAATTTCCGCACCAGCTGTTCACCTGCTCCGTAAGTGAATCGACCTCTTTTTGTACATCGGCAACTTTTTCCAAAGGATCTTTCGGCTGTGTTTGTTTCCTTGGCTCGGCGTTTGTTTCCTGTTGCTGTTGACTCTGCGATTCACTATGTTGTTGATTATGCGCCTGTTGACCGTAAAAAGGTTGCTCCTGTTGTTTTTTATTTTCCGCTTGTGATTGCCGAAAGTGGCTTTGCGCTGGCGGGCTTTGTGATGTAAATCGTTGATGCTGACTCTTTCGCGGTTGCTGAAAAGTCTGTTGAAACGATGACTGAGGCGTGTAAAATTCTTCCTCAAAATTTGGCATAAAACCCCTTGCGTAATGTTGATTAAAGTGCGAAGGTCTGTGAAATTGTGGCGGGGATTGAAACTGTGGTGGTTGTTGAAATTGCGGTGGTACTTGAGTTTGAGGTTTCGTGTAAGACCAAGTTGAAGGTTCGTGATCAACTTGATCGACATTTTTTGGAATAACGGGCTCGTCGCGTCCCTCAACGAAAATTGGTATGTGCCTAACATTTCCTTGTTGAGGTCTTTGTTGCTGCTGCTGCTGCTGTTGCTTCGCCGGTTTTTCGCCAGTTGGCTGCTGAAATTGCGGCGTTATATCGACTCTCGAGACAAATCTCTGATTGGGCGATTGTTGTGTATTTGACTCTTGGATATTCGTTGGTATTTCGTCCTGTTGACGATTCTCCGGTGGCGCGGACATTGAACGTTGTCCACGATTCGCCTTCTCCGGATTTTCCATATCGTGACGATGCTGACCAATGTCCACGGTGTTTCGCAGGCCGTATTGAGGAATTGGATTTCGTCGAACGTTCGGCGATGATTCCTGCTGTTGATTTTTGCCGGATACGCTTGAAGAACGATGACTCGATGGATCACTTTGAGAGCTAACGCCACTAGCGCCACTAGCAGCGCTTGTTCCGCTGCTACCGCTTGCTTGGCTACGAGCGTCGTCGTCCGGGTGACCTTGGTGAGACGAAGAACTGCCGCTTCCACGTCGACGATTCCTCAAGCTACCAGTGTGAAATGCCGGTATATCGCCCCAAGGGGGCCCTAACAGATGATCCGCGAATTCGGGATGTCGTGATGCTAAATCGTCGAGATGCGATCTTATGTCGCTGCTACGACGACCGAAACCACCCTCCACGTCGTCAAACGGGAAACCCTGCAACAGAAAATATAAAAACGAATTATTTTTACTGTACGTTTCAATGATTGTTCTATATATGGGGCATTCCAAGTTAACTCATCGGACTGACTTCCTCGGATACACTTGACGCATTTTTTTTTGGCATATTTGTGTCCAAAGAAAGGGGATTTTTCCCCGATTTTTATCATTCCTTTTACCCTATGAAACTTTTTTTGTTTTTCATAACTTTTGAGTAAAAATGAATTTCAACCAGGTTTAAAATTCTGCATTTTTTTCCATAAAAGCTAGAACTAAAAATAAGTATTTCCATCGTAGTTCGAGAGTGGGCCAATAATTTTTTTTTATTTAAAGAAAAAAATGGTTTCCTAATTTTTGTTTTAATTGAAATAGTTTTTTTTTTTTCAATTTTATTTCAACTCTCAAAATATGTGAATTTTTTTTCCCCATAAAATATTTTATTTATTTTTTATCCTACAAGAAATCATCGTTGAAATTTACAATTTTAAAATTTGGAAAATAATTTTGTTCTTCTTAAATTTAAAAAAAAATGGAAATTATTCTAAAATAGAGATACATGTTTTTAGTCCTAGATTTGATGGGAAACATCCAAACCTGGTCAAAATTCATTTTTACTCAGAAGTTATGAAAAAAAATTATTTTATAGAATAAAACAAGTGAAAAAAATCTGAAAAAAACCTCTTTTTTTGGACCAAAACATGCCCAAAAAAAACTTCTTCAACTGATCCCGAGGGGGTCAAGGCCAACGATGAAAAGAGTTGACTTGGAGTGTCCCAATATTTTTTTCTTGTCGATTTATTAAATTTAATATGTACCACTGTATTGCTTCTGACTCGCATAGCATTGACAATTAAACACAGACAAAAAGCAGCAGACACGTTCAATTTTCGCTTGTTTTTTTTTTTTTTTTTCAGTATGTAGAGAATCGGTTTTACGTGTATCACTCGGGGTTACTTGTTCCTCGCGCAGAGTTAAAAGTGCTACTGACACAGAAAAAAAGCAGAAGTAGGAACAGTAGCAGTGGTCAACATACCGAAGAGCTACGTCGCGGTTATTCGTATACCGTGAGTGGGCGAACGTACGCCTGATTCGCGTCACGACCTCGCTATCCTTTTTCTCTCCCCCTCCCTTCAACTTCTTCTAAAAAACTTTTCTCGACTCTTCTATATACGTCACGGAAATCTCATGCGGCTATAGATACTCCGCGTGTTGCGTGTAAAGCTCGATCAAAACTTTTTTTTATAACCGCCTATTCACTCAGCTTTTTGATTCATTTTTTTAACGCCATTAACCACATTTCTTTTGGCATGAAAAATCAAACTTTTTTTCTCATTTCAGTTTGTCTTGAAATTTTTACTTGTAATTCTACAACAAAAATTTGCCTTTTAAAAAAAAAAAGTATATATATTTGATTCATTTATCAAAGAACATATTTTGTTGTCAAATCATCGAAATTCATTTTTCTAAATTAATTTTATGTATAAAAATTTTTTAAAAATTGAGTAATTTTTTTTTATTAAACCAAATTCAGATTTTTTTGTATTAAACCAAAGTCCGATTTTTTTTTTATTAAACCAAAGTCCTATTTTTTTTTTTTATTAAACCAAAGTCCGATTTGTTAAAATAAACCAAATCTTCTAGATCAGATTGTGCTTGGGTGCTGCCGTTTACAATTAATAACGCGAAGGTCACTAAAGCCATCATCATGTGAATCATTTCACGCGTGTGAAGAGCATTTAATATTCTCGTCTTGCATCTCAACTTGATTTTTCGTTCCTATTCTCGTGGGTCTCGACGCAAATATATATATATCTTCTAGATGAAAGATAATGCGCGTTCTTAGCTTTACTCGTTTAGAGTGTCTCTGAACAACGCCCACGAAATAAATTCCTCGATATCCGGACTGTTTTTCTCTAATACTCTTATTGGTAATAATACATATGTTAATTTTATTTTTCCATGCCCATGATGTTCATATGAATAATTCTAGTGATTATTCACAACTGCTCTGAATCAGTCAGTTGCTATAATAATAATAATAATAATAATAATAATAATAATGGATTACTGTAATAATTTATTATTATTATTATTGTCTCTAATTATCTTCACGAAGCTATTTTCCACTTCGAATTATTGTTGAAATGAAAAAATTATGAAAAAGAATTATAGACAATAATAACAATAATCTGCTTATGAAATTTTTTTTTTTTTTCGAGATTTTCATGTCAGCTTACTCAGAATAGTCCAAAACGTCGAGAAAAAAAAAAAAAAAATGCTCTGAATTGCGTCGAATCTCAACAAATCAACTGAAATGTTCTGGAAACGAAAAATATTTTTCGAAAAATTGAAATTTTCGCACCATCTTCCAGAGAAGTTAAGAAAGTAATTAAAAACTTTGAACCAGATGGAAAAAATGAAGCAACGATATTAATTACGAAATTTTCGTTGTCATGTGTAACGTAATTAGTATTTTTTTTATAGATAATACATTTTAAACTTTTAATTTGTGTCGTTGTACAAGCAACTACCAAAAGTGCAGAGGCGACGATGTTAAAAAAATGCGAATTAAAATGAAAAATGATGCAAAGGAGAACTTCGCACGTTGCTTCCTCATAAAATCTCATTTTTCACAAAGTGAAAGCCAAAATTGTTAAATTAACTTCCTCGCAGAGGTGGCTTTGTGAAAAATGAGATTCGAGCAGGAAGCAAAGTGCAAACTTTTATTATTGTCTCTCTAATCGTTTTTATAAAGCTGCTGTTTTTTCCACCTTTTTTTTTTTCGCCTCGACTTCCCAACACCAGATGATGGAATTTCGCACAGGTGCGAGACAAACAATGAGAAGGCTCGAACGAGGAACTCGTGGATTCCCTGCTGGAAGTCACGAGGCACATAGCCGTGAGGCATTCTCGCGCTTAGACGCACATATTCGTACATATATATATATATATATGTATATGTATATATGAAACTCGGCATCCAACATCACCAAATAAGTAGATACAACTTGAAGCAGGATAAAAACACTGTACAACACTATGTAAACGTAAATTGAGTGAAGAAAAAAAAAAAATATATATATAAATCGTGTCAGTCGGGTATGCTTGGTATTTGAATTGAGAATGAACCTGATGAAATTCTCGGTACACAGCTGGTAAGTGTTATTCATCATCAGAGCAGACACTTTTTTTTTTTTTTTTTTTTTATCCAGGGAAATATTTTTCATGCATTTTTAAAAATAATTAAAAATATAAAGTAATTTAAAAATAAATGTATTTTTTTTTTAATTACTTTATAAATACATTTTTATGCGCACTTTTTTTTTAAAGCAAATTATGAATTTTCTTCAGAGAGCAATTAAAATTAAATGCCAAATTGAATTGCCCAAAATGTATTTATTATTATTTTTTTTTTAAATTCACCTACTTTTTCTCTTTTTCCAAAAATACTTTAAAATCTCTCCTGACACTTCCGGATATTATATAAATACAGAACGAAGGAATGCATAACAGCCTGTATTACGTGTAGACTGTAATAATTACTGGAAAAAAAAAAAATTCCTCACAGCTAAAACGACATTCCTCTCTCGAGGCCCAAGCCCCCTGGCCTTTTATGAGGATTTCCTCGATTGTAACTGCCTGACTGTTGTCTCTCTAGACAAACGTCACGCAAAAACTCTCTCGCGTCCCCGCTGTTATTCGTCATACGGGCAAGAAATGACGTAGCTCGCGCCTCCAGAGATTATTGCATGCGAATCTTAGGAAGCGACGATGCGTGGGTGAAAAAAAAAAGAAAAAAGAAAAGAAACCATTACACATCGATGCAACATTTTCACGTAACTCTATCTTCCCCGTTGTGGATTACGAGAAGAGGCGATAACTTTGAGATTTCTCGACCTTCTTCAAGGCTCGATGCTCCCCCCCTCCTTGACTCTCTTTTCCCACATTTATCCAAATAAAATTTCAATGTGGTAAATTTAAACTGTTTTTTTTTTTATAATTTGTAATATTTTTTACATATATATATATATTTTTTTTTTTAAATATTTTTAGCTGCAGAATTTTTTCAAAAGTGTAATTATTATGCGAGACAGATTTTTACGTGAGGATAGATGAAAACAAAGAAGGACGATGTATGTCGTGTGTCGAGTATTAAATCCCAATCGTCGTACGTTCGGTGCCCTAAAATGTGGGTCACGGCTCGAGAACGTGCAGAAATGTGCATGATCCATGATTCGCTTTTTTTTTATCTCTCTTTCTTTTTTATTAACGTGGTTCAGTCGATTCCTCAACCACAATGAGTCGTTCATTCTATTTCTTGATTCTCTGTCGTATTGAAGTGACCGGGGTGAGTTGCGTTATTGAAGATAAATTTTTTATCTAATAATCACATCGATATAAAAGAATGTTTTTTTTTTCATTCTGTTTTATAGTTTATTTAAAATATTAAAAATTGTTTAATATTTTTTAATTTTGGAAAATATTGACGAATAAAAGTACATTTGTTTTTTTTTTTCAATATTTTAACTGAAATCTAAATTAAAAAAAAAACAAAAAAAAAACAAAAAAAAAAAAAAAAAAAAACAAAAAAAACAAAAAAAAAAAAAAAACAAAACAAAACAAAAAAAAACGGAAAAGGAAAAAAAGGTTTCATACTTTTTCTAACCACTCTGAAATTTTTTCGAAATAGGCATTTCATTTTTTAATTTTATTCTAAATAAATTTGATGTAAAAGAATGTTTTTTTTTTTCATTCTCTTTTATATTTTATTTATCATATTAAAAATTGTTTAATATTTTTTAATTTTGGAAAATTTTGACGAATAGAAGTACATTTGTTTTTTTTTGTTTTGTTTTTTTTTTCAATATTTAAACTGAAATCTAAATTTGAAGAAAAAAAGAAAAGGGTTTCGTACTTTTTCTAACTACTCTAAAATTTTTTCGAAATAGGCATTTCATTTTTTAATTTTATTCTAAATAAATTTGATATAAAAGAATGTTTTTTTTTCATTCTCTTTTATACTTTACTTATCATATTAAAAAATTTTTTATATTTTTTAATTTTGGAAAATTTTGACGAATAAAAGTACATTTTTTTTTTTTTCAATATTTAAACTGAAATCTAAATTTGAAAAAAAAAAACAGAAAAGGGTTTCGTACTTTTTCTAACCACTCTGAATTTTTTTCGAAATAGGCATTTCATTTTTTAATTTTATTCTGAATAAAGATGTTTTCTTTTATTGATAACAATAAATAAATAAATAAATAAATAAATAAATGAATAAGTAAATAAAAAAGTAGAACCTTGCAAATTGCTTCCTCATTATTTGACATTTTTTTAAAATGTTTACACGTATGCAAAGTAGAACTTAGCAAATTGTTTTCTCTACAAAGCTTCCACTATGATGAAGAGTACGTTTATCTGCTTTGGCTTCCTCACAGAGGAAGCTTTGTAGAGAAAACAATTTGCAAAGTTCCACTTTGCGTGCATGTAAACATTTTTCAAAAATGTAAAATAATGAGGAATTGCAAGGTTCTACTATGCAGGCTTGTTTGTGCATGAACAAATGTGTCTACTATAGAAATGGGATTCACAAGCTTTTTGAAATTTTAAAATCGTCATGAAATTTAAACCTCTCAACCGATTTTCTTCAAATTTGTACTCAAACCTTGCTTCACGTTGCTCAATACGTGAAATAAAAAAAAAAAGAATTTCACGAAAACAAAGTTTCCTCCACGAGGAAGAAATAAATTTATAAATGTTATGTCAGGACAATTGCACTAAAAACTTATTTTAAAAATTTTTTCACCACCACTTTATGAGAAAAGAAAACCTGAGTCTGTGTTCCAGCACGCCCCGGGGTTTTCTCAAATACGATAATAAACGTACAGCGAACAAACCCGTACAAAAGCAGTACAGTAATGCTTTGACTTGTTTTCCGAGTACTTGTTCTCCAGCAGACTTGGGCGCAGCATTGAGCAGCAGAGATTTGCCAGTAGTAGCGCTTATAGTGTAGTGGCAAGAGAGTATAAAATGCGATCGCTCATCGTTCTCTCACCCGGTCCATATAAGTCCACATACGATTTCCTTCGCAGCCGGCTTAGTCGTTGCAAAGCAAAACAACCAAGAATTATACTACGAGGGTTGCGTTGACTTCAAGAGAGAGAGAGAGAGAGAGAAAGAGAGAGAGAGATAGCCCAGGTTACAGCAACTACTATAACAACCGGTTATCCGTCGCGATATCTCTCATCCAATAATTACAGCCACGGACGTTCGAGTAATTATTACGTCTGCGATAATTAAGTGGAGGGAATAGGGCATCAACGATTGGTGTTGCTTTGTAACATTTAACCCAATTGCCTTTGATTATCGTTTTTCGAATACTTCAACCGCATTTCAATGTACATTAATTACCTTATTAGGTCAAGGACACTATTGCATAGTACATCATTTTATTAAGTTTCAAAAAGTATGTAACCGATTTCTTTTTTTTGGTACATTTTATTGAAATTGTATAATACGTGTAATAAACAATTTTTCATGTCAACAAAAGGTTGAGGACCTTTTTCTTCAGGATGTTGATCCTAGTTGAAGAAGAAACGTAGGAACTTTTTCAAAATTTTTTATTGCATATTCCAGCCAAATCGATGGAAATAATCATTGTTTATTTTTTAAATCCAATACTAAGGCTCGGAAAAAAAAATCATAACAACATGAAAATTTGGATTTTCGACGTACTTTCCACCGACATTTTTTGTAAAATTCTCCGATTTCATTTGATGCTATTTTTCAATTAAACAAAGTTGCCACTTTTTTCCCCTGCGAAACGGCACTTCCGATTTAGTTGAAATTTTCACACTATGTTCCTTGAAATGCTTAGAATCTTCGAAAAAATTGGCGAGGTGGGTGGAAATTTCGCTCAAGAGTTACAGCTCTTCGAACTATCGATCTAATTTTTAGTTTTCATTATTCGTGATTTGTAAAATTAAAAAAAAAATTTCGATAAAATCGAATAAGCTGCTACTGCATAATTAATAGACGCTATTGAATCTCATTTGTTTAAACCCAGAAATTACCAGCGAAAATTGCCAATTACAATTTTTAATATATTGTGTATTTTTTTTTTTTTCAACATATATATATATTTTTTTTTCAATTAATTAATCGATGCTTCTGACACGAGTTGAAATAATAGTCATTACGAGGGCCATTCAACTTCTGTGTACCAACTATTTTCCTGCTCATCGTTATTTATAAATTCATGACTCGTTCGACTCCTTCGAGCACACGGTTGCTCGAGACGCGCTCGTGCAGATTGCAAACTCTTTTATCGCTCATAATAAACCAATACATTGTGGACTGTGATGTGACCATGAAAAAAAAAAAAAAAAAAAAAAACGAGTCTAGAAGCTTCTCTCGCCCTTGCCTGAGGAAGTGATTATGTAATAAACACATCGTGACTACCGTTCCGCTACTGTTGTTACACTGTGTGCTGCGCTTTGCTCTTATTTTCCTGTCTGTGAAATATAAACGAGCTACTTACAACTCAAAATAAAAAATTTCAAAACCCTTATTTTCCTTCTGCTTTTCCTTTTACCCATGTTTTTAAAATTTATTGACTAACTCGGTGTACTCTTTAGAAATTCAAAGCTCGAATAAAAAAAAAATATTCGACAAAAAAAAAAAAATTATCTGGTGACAAAAATCATAATTAAGGCTAAATGAGTATTTCTTACGAGTGCAAAGACTACGAGAGTTGCGAATTAGTGGGAGAATAATATATAGGCGCCTATACGCCGATATCCCTATTTTTGGCACAACGTTGCCGATTCATCTCGGTTCGCTTCCACCACCACCACCTTCAACTACCCTTTTTCATCGTCACATTATGCCACGTTGCCAATTTATCTCGGCTAGTTGCAAAACCAACGATTCCAACGTTGCAACAATCGAAAATATCTTTTTTTTTTTCTTGTCACGTGCAATTGTAACCGCCAATTTATAATTTACAATGATGGTACCGAAGAAACAAAAAATTAACGCGAATACCCCCGAATTTTCGTCTTTTTATCTAGACACGTTATTATGATTATTATGATTATTGTGATTATTGTGACTATTATGATTATTATGATTATTATGATTATTGTGATTATTGTGACTATTATGATTATTATGATTATTATGATTATTATGATTATTATGATTATTATGATTATTATGATTATTATGATTATTATGAATATTATGATTATTATGATTATTATGATTATTATGATTATTACGATTATTACGATTATTACGATTGTTACGATTATTATTATTATGATTATTATGATTATTATGATTATTATGATTATTATGATTATTATGATTATTATGATTACTATGGTTATTATGATTATTATGATTGTTATGATTGTTATGATTGTTATGATTATTATGATTGTTATGATTATTATCATTATTATCATTATAATCTTTATAATCGCCCTCCTTCGAACCCTAAAAGTTTCATTACACTCGATACTTGATCTGAACAGTATTTCTCGAGATAAATCAACTGGAAGATTAAAATCGGACACCCGGTATATATGTATATACAAAGGCATAGATATTTCGTTCTCTTTCCGCCCACGTGACAACTGTCAATTCTAGCTAGAGCCGACAGCTTCGTCGTCATCGACACGACGACGACAGCTTCGTCGCTCTTGCCCCGTTTCTTTATTACCAAAACCGGTTTGTATTTTCGCACGTTTCTCTCTGCTGCCATATATACATATACATATATGCATGTATATAAGAGAGCTCTGTTTGCTTCTTCTGATATTGCCTGAGCGAGACTTTTGACGAATAGAAGCGAGTCGCGATTGGATCATCAACGAAAATATATATTTAACGCGATTATCGATACCTGGAAAAAAATAATTAAGTCCTCGTGCCTTCCCCCCCCCCCCTTCCCGCACGACATTCCAAAGCATTTTTGCATTAATGTACCACAGACGTGTTGCGAAGAAAGCTTTTTTGTCTGTATATGGCAAAGCTGCGCGTTGAAAATGGCAACAAAAAAAAACTTAATGTTTTGCTACAATACAAAGCTTTGAGCGATAACTCGATCGTTCTGTTTTTGGGCTGCCGCGCGCACGTCGTCCTCGAGAGACGCCGGACTCTCGAAACACACACCGGTCGCAGCATCGCCGCCGCACCGATGACGAGACGAGAAAATTCCACTGCTGCACGAAGTATTCAGGAATTATTATTAGCCACGCTGCTGCTGCTACGTGCAAAAATTTTTCTCACTGCATCACATTTTTCTCTCTTTCTCTGTCTCTCTCTCTCTCTCTCTCTCTTGAGAGCGTAGTTTATACGATAATTTTTATTGCAAATTCCAAACGAGACACATGTTCTTTTTCATGATACTGTCTTGGAAACATCGCATGATTTATGAACTTACTTTATTGAATTTATTTACAAAAACTTAAAATTTAAAATTTCGACTGAATCTTTCTCTAATTTTGGTTATAAACAAATTTTCGTGTATTACTTTTTAGCTAATACAAAGCTAGATAGTTTAGCACATTTGTATTGATTTCTTAATTCGAAATTTTTCAAAATTTAATTTTACAAGAAAAAAAGATTCGAATAAGATTTCTATATAAATTTTAAAAAATTATATATAGATAAATATTGAATGATGAGTGAAAAGATATCTCAAAAAAATCGTAAAAATTTATATTATTATTATGTATATATATATATATATATATTAATTACATTTGATTACAAAAAGAAAAATTCACTCGGAGAAACTAAAGTAATATTTCAAATTGTTCGGTCACTATTCAAGGCAAAAAGGAAGAGTTGAACTATTTCACAGCAATAAAGACTGAGAGATTAAAGCGTGAAGCGTGAGTTAAATAGCTACGAAATAAAAGCTGATATTCCAGTTTAGTAGCATGCAAACGAAAAGGAGACGCAAGGACAAGGTGTGCGTGCGTGCAGAGGGCACCGGCAGAAATAAAATAGAGAGACAGAGAGAGAGAGAGAGAGAGAGCGAGAGGAGGGGAGAAAAAAAGCACGTTGTATACATATAAAACTATAACTACAGTTAGAAAAGAAGGAGGAGCGCATGCTCTCAAAAGCCTCTTAGCAACGTGCGCCCTTCTGGAAAACCGTAAGAATGTTCTCGAATCGTCTCGTCGTTTATCCTCAAAAATCTCAAAAAAAGAAAGAACGCGAAAAAGAAAAATACGAAGCTTGTGCTTCGATTTTGAGTCACCGTTATATTTATGTTCTCTTCGTCATTGTTCGAATAATCACGAGAAATATTTTAAAAAAATATTTTTTAGCAGTTGGGTATACAAATTTTTGCGTTTACTCAGAAACGTTAATAACTATTATTATTATTTTCAAAAAAGTAATTCTTATTTATTCGCAATTAGCACTAAATTCTGATGTTCTTTTGGTGAAAATTTGAAGTGAAAAAAAAACCTAATCAACTGCTGCTTTTTATCTGTAATATAATTTTCGAAAAAACTCAAAAAAAAGGGGGGGAGAAATGTACTGAAAAAAAAAGAACAAAGGACTTACAGGAAACGCGCGATCCAGATCGATCCCTCGTCCGAATTCAGTTGCAGAGTCCAAGATGACAGGGGAGTCCATATTTATAAGGCCAGTGTCAGTATTTTTTTCTTTTTTTTCAAATATAAATCGTATAGTTTTAGGAAAAACCCTGTTTTTTTTTTCGATAGTTTGCTTGATTCAGTAGCACGTGTGCGTTACAAAAGTTGTTATATATGTGTATAATACTAGTTCAGCAATTTCCTCCCCCCCTTCTTTGGCGTATTAAAACGCCCAAGCGAGCTAAGATTTTCTTTGTTTACTTTGGTCTCGACAATGCAACAGAGAAAAATGCGCACACACACACACGCACACTGGAAAAAAAAGTTCTTTTCTTTTTTCTTTTCTTTTAAAGAATTTGTGTCTGTTTATTACCGGCCAAGGGAAAAGTGTGTGTTTTCTTCGTGTCTCGATATTCTCTATCTCACTCTCTCCCCTTCTTTATCTCCCACTCACTCTCCTCGTCAAAGGCCGTTCTTACGTAACGGCAAAACACACCAACACCGTCACTAACTTTATCCGCGGAAGGATGGGATTTTTTTTTCTTTCTATCGCGTTTAGAACAGTGCGATATGACACTTGATGCTTTCACTTTTTTTTGCCCCCGATGTGGTTGTGTTTGATGGAGACTTGAAAAATGTTTCTGATTTTTTTTTTTTTTTTTTCTTTTTTTTTGATCGCAGATCAAACGTACGATATTTTGAATATTATTGCTCGTCCGGCACTCTCGTCACTCCGAGTACTTTTAGTTCCGACTTGCGCCAAGTCGATAGCGTTACTGACAGTCCGTGTGTCGGCGAGCCAACTCATATATACGGGGTGGGACTCTCCGGCTTCACTAATACTCGGTTAGGTTGCGCGTGCGTTTAGGCTTACGTACAAATATATATATACACACACACACACACACAGTGTAAAGTTGAACCGCAAGGAATCAAGGCAGGAGGACTTACGACCACGCTTTCAACGGGCTCTGCTGCCGTTGGTGTCGGTAGTGGGCGCCAGGAAAACGCCAGAAACTTCTCGACTATTGCTCTACCGGCTTCTAGAATCGGTGCTCCGCGAAACTATGGCGAATAGACGCGCGCGCGTTACTCGTTAGAGTAACGAAACGACGAATCGAGAGTGGCTGTTAATCGCAAATGAAAAATCGTGCTTTTTCGAGATTTCGTTATTTTCATTGTGTGACTTCTAAGAAGGTGTTGGCGTTTTTTTTTAAATACATATGAGTATGCGGAATCGAACGATCATCGAAACGAAAATATCTGCTGTATTATTGGTTAAGATATTGTTGGAATAGAACATTATATTGCGGTGCATCTCTGGGAAAATATTTTACTTCGAATTACGAATCAATGTGGCGTTTAGACATTTTAGATATTTTATATTGCTAAAGAAGACTATCAGAAAAGCAGAGCTAGCGCAGTCTCCACCATAATACTCGATATTTCAGAGACTCACGGTTTGGATTAATGAACAAGTGTTTATTATTATCATTATTTACGTCATTAATCTACGTATGAAATATTTTTTTATTCTATGTGCTCGAAAAAAACATTTTTATTTTTTTTTCTAGATCTTTTTCAGTGAACTTTTTTTGTACATGACTTTTTTCAAATAAAAATTGTTGCCAGTTTAAAAAATTGAATTTTTTTTCTCAAACATCAGATATTAGCGTCGATTTTTTTAAGCCATTTTTTTAATGTAGGTAATATAAATGTTGCAGCGACCTACCTTATCAACATATTCCAGTTGTGTCGATAAAAATCGATCCATAATACAAAGTTGTAATCAAAGTGTCGAGGAAAAATATTAATTGTCATCCTAAATAAAATTATTATAATAATACCCAATTGTTTTTAACCGTTTTTTGCTTCCTCAAGAAGTTTTGGTTTTGGGAAACTGTTTTTTTTTTTTTTTTTTTTCGATTTTCATGTAATCGTCTTCGGTATGTTTCAAAAGAAAAATATCTGATGAAATGTTTACGTAACTTGTAATCGTCAACTTTATATTTTTCTGCAAAATTACGAAGAACATTCTAAGACACGAAATCGGTGGGTTTCAGACGGATTTCACTTTTCTCCGGGTTTCTCAAAGTCAATCGAGACTTGCAAGGCTGTTTACCGTCCGACTTGACTATATCTCTCCTTTGCTTACAACCATTTATAGCAAACGCGTTTCCCTTCGCGGCTTTATATCCCCCCGTGCGTCAGGAATATCACAGGGACACCGTGTCTTACGTTTTATTTTTACTCTTGTCCAAAAAAGAGGGGGAAGGACGTGTTAATGATCTTTGCACTCCACGGACGGTCGTTGAATCATTTTCTTTAGTGCATCACGAATTTATATTAACAAAAAACAAAAAAATCTCACGAGTCGATTAAGCAGCTTCATTTTCAGCAACTGCCGGGAGACTCTTTAAATCATTCCTCGGTTAAAGCAGTTGAAATATTGCTCCCAAATAGAGAAGATTTTCATTAATACATTTTTACTTTTTATATCAACGTTTTCAAAATGTGAAATTTATTAAAATATTATTATGCTGATTAGGGGACAAAAATCTCATTTTTTTTTCTACTCCAACTTGAAACAAAAAAAATGTTGGTCAATGTTAAGATTTTATGCATTTTATAATTTTTTATAAAAATTATTTAAAAAATTATTTTTACAATTATAATTTTTTATAAAAATTATTTAAAAAATTATAATCTTTTATAAAAATTATTTAAAAAATGATAATTTTTTATAAAAATTATTTAAAAAATGATAATTTTTTATAAAAATTATTTAAAAAATGATAATCTTTTATAAAAATTATTTAAAAAATGATAATCTTTTATAAAAATGATTTAAAAAATTATTAAATTAATCCAGCATTATTTTTTTATTTTCGTGTTGAGTTTTTATAATTTCAATTTTTTTTTTCTTCAAACAAGAATGCATTATTTTTCAATTTTGACACAGCTTTGTGAAAAACATAAAAAAATGGAAAAAAAAAAAAATGGTCGTTTACTAAATATTGTTTTAATGGATAAATTATTGCACAGTATTGGTGTTAAATTATTTCTTTTTTAGCTTGTTGCTTATAGATCAAAGTGTCAGGAATGTATGTGACAAATTTTCGCGTCTGACACTCAAAAAGATGTTTCACTTTAGCGCGATGCTATGCGATACAAAGCTAAAATATTCGTAACTCGGCTCTGGCTTGAATCCAAACGGTCGCAGCAGCGCTTCTCGAATCCCTCGAAAGTATATACTCGCAAAATGTATTTTGCGAGTAGACTATAGTCGACGTACTGTAATACGCGTGAAGATTCAAATTGTATTACGAAAACTATTTTGGCATTTTACCCAAATGAATTTTTCCTTATATTTACTAATAAAATGTTGATAAAAAAGTAGTTGTTTGTGCATGAAAGACGTGTTTTTATCGACATTTTTAACGATTCACGAACTTTTTATCACAAAAATTGAAAATATTTGATATTTTTTTGGTTTTTTTTTTGTCAAATATATTTATTATAAAATATAAAAATATTCAATATATTATTTATTTTTGAATAAAATATAAAACGAGATTTAAAAAAATATACAAAAATCTTATAAAATTCTTCATTTCTTATTATAGTTCATACAAAAACCTCGAAATTTGATAAATAAATTAAAAGGTTATAAAAAAAAATATTGATAAATAAAATAATTTTTTTAATTATTCTGCTGCGAGGAAAAAAAAACCGTGAAATTTAATCAACAAATTTACAATATTTAATATACTGCCAGTTTTATAAGCTCGATCTAAAATTTCTAAAATTGATTTATTCATATTCTAGAATGATTCACACACGTATTAGTCGAATGGCATGAAAGCAAGGTCAGTTTTACTGCCATCGAGGAGGGCAAGAGCAGGGAGCGTTCGATCCATGAAATAAAACTTTCCTCCGGACGATCGCGCTGCGGGTGGATATAAAAGTGACTCGCTGTTCCTGCCAAAGGAGAATTATCATCAGAGATAATAAAAAAAAAAAATAAAAAAAAGAGAGAAAAATGTGCAACGAAGCGCGTCTCGTTTGGGGGGCGTTCCAGTTGCGTTCAAGGGAACTCTCCTGCATTCGCGGTTGCACCGCAAGGTGCAGCAAGGTAACGAAGGAGGCGATCATGGAACACACCGTTAAGGCGGTCAGGCTGCATCATCGTCCTCTCTGGCCCACTTCTGACAGTTTATTTCATCGATCCGACGCTCAACAAGAACTCCGAGAGCTCTTTTGCCGAGATCTCCGACGATAACACGCAATCGTTGACCTTTTTTCATCGATTTTGATGCTCGAGGTCAAGTCAACTGATATGAAATATTTTCGTTAAAAAATTGTATAAAATATTTGCATTAAAAAATTATATGAAATATTTTCATTAAAAAATTATATGAAATATTTTCATTAAAAAATTGTATAAAATATTTTCATACAAAAATTGTATAAAATATTTTCATACAAAAATGATATAAAATATTTTCATAAAAAAATTGTATAAAATATCTTCATACAAAAATTATATAAAATATTTTCATACAAAAATTGTATAAAATATTTTCATTAAAAAATTATATAAAATATTTTCATACAAAAATTGTATAAAATATTTTCATACAAAAATTGTATAAAATATTTTCATACAAAAATTGTATAAAATATCTTCATACAAAAATTGTATAAAATATTTTCATACAAAAATTGTATAAAATATTTTCATTAAAAAATTATATAAAATATTTTCATACAAAAATTGTATAAAATATTTTCATACAAAAATTGTATAAAATATTTTCATACAAAAATTGTATAAAATATCTTCATACAAAAATTGTATAAAATATTTTCATACAAAAATTGTATAAAATATTTTCATACAAAAATTGTGTAAAATATTTTCATACAAAAATTGTATAAAATATTTTCATACAAAAATTGTATAAAATATTTTCATAAAAAAATTATATAAAATATTTTCTAAAAAAATTATACAAAATATTTTCATAAAAAAATTATATAAAATATTTTCGTAAAAAAATTATACAAAATATTTTCATACAAAAATGATATAAAATGTTAAATAAAATGTCTGAAAAAAGAAATGTTTATAATTGGTTGTTTCTCTGGAAAAATTGAGAAAATATTTCTGAAACATTGAAATTTAAGATTTATGAGTGGATATTAAAAATGAAATATTTTTTTAATATTACTAAAATATTTTCAATATTCCAAGAAAATAAATCTAAACATGTAATATTTCCAATTAAAATCTAGAAACATGAGAAAGCAAATCTTGTATGACATAAAAATTGTTTAAATAAAATTAAAATCAATCCAGACAATTTTTCATAGATAGTAAGATTTTATTAAATAGCCAACGTGGCGTGGAATATTCCCTACATAAATTCCATTCTTGCAGTTAATGCGACGATCAAAAGCAGCATTAAGAAAAATCAGTCTAATTGAACGGAACCGCCTGTAACGAATTCACTGAATGAGAAATTCGCGAGCTTTCAAGTCATCTTCGTAATATAATTTGATACGATTACTTGACCTACTTCAGGAGTAGCATGACTAATTTGAATTCATGCAAGATGAACATTGAAACAAATCCTCATAGCAACCCCTCCCCCCCTCCCCCCCCCCAAAGCATATTTAATTAATTTTTGAACGAAAAAAAAAAATCTTAAAAAATATCTACTTTACCGATTTTTATTTCCCGCGCAGAAATATAAATCGACAAGAGAGAAAAAATGAAGATAAATAAAATGACCTGACGATCTACGGATTTTCGAGTTCGAAGGATCGTACAATGATCGATAGTGACGATCGATGATCTACGCTGATCGATAGTGCGACCAGGAGAACAGGAGGCGCCGAGAGGTAACTCTTGGATTGCGCCGAGCAGCAACGACGTTAGTGAAACGGTGAGAGGTACCACCGAGCTCGACAGGCGTTTAGTGACGTCACGAACGATCCAGAGAGTGAGAGAGAGAGAGAGAGAGAGAGATCAGTGACGATGGCGCGCGCGATCTAGTCGCAGTTGGGCGGCTGGCGCGTGGCTATTCGTACTTTCCATTCGGATATATGCCTCCTACTTAAGTGCCTACTTACAAGCCGGTATTCGCAGGAGAACCCCACAACCGGTGATGGTAAGAGGTGAATGAGAAACAGTTATGACGCCTCGCGGATCTTAAAGAAATGTTACATCTCTCAGTGATTTTAAATCTCATTGCCAAGCAGAAACTTCACTTTGAATTATTCTTTTATTTCTGAGGTTTAAAAAAAAAAAAAAAAAAAAAAAGTCAATGAAACTTGACGAAAAGACTAAAAAAAATAAGCCTGCAAAGTAGAACCTTGCAAATTGCTTCGTGGATATTTAAAATTTTTTAAAAATGTTTCTGCAAAGCTTCCACTAAGGAAGTACGTTTATGCACTTTGGCTTCCTCGTGGAGGAAGCTTTGTAGAGAAAATAATTTACAGAGTTGTATTTTGCATACGTGTAAATGGTTAAAAAAAAATTGGAACCTTGCAAATTGCTTCCTTATTGTTTTACATTTTTTTAAAACGTTTTTTTTTTAAACGTTGCAAATTATTTTCTCTACAAAGCTTCCACTTTGAGGAAGTACGTTTATCTACTTTGGCTTCCTCATGGAGGAAGCTTTGTAGAGAAAACAATTTGCAAAGTTTTATTTTGCGTACATGTAAACATTTTTTAAAAATGTAAAATAATAAGGAAGCAATTTGCAAGGTTCTAATTTTTTTTCGTCGTGCTAACAAGGCAATTTGCACACACACACACACTCATACACACATGAAAATCTCGAAAAAGAATTTTTTTCACGAAAGCAAAGCTTCCTCTATGAGGAAGCAAAAGTGATTTATTTATTTATTATTTATTTATTGCATGGAGCATGCACGATAAATTAGTAAATAAACATTAATTAAATATACAAAGTCACAGTATCAATGACTCTATTGACTTAAAAAAAAATTGCATTATCATTATAAACATAAATAAGTATTTGTAAAATATGAAGTTTATAGATTTTAAATACCGACAGTAACGTTACCGACCGAGTGCTGCATTTTTAAAAGCCTATTTCTATTTAATATCCCGATTATTTTCACACTATATTGCATCAATTTGGTGGACATTGACAGAGTTGATTTATATTTATATAACACTGGTAGAAAAAAACCTAGACAGTGCCAAATTTCATGCAATTTTCTTTTTTTAATCTTGTCCAGTTTTCTTAAAATTTTTAGTCTACAACTGGGCAAGTGTCTGAAACATGAAATTCAGAACAAAACAACAAAAAAATCTAAAAAATCTAATTATACAAATTTAAATCAGTTCATTAAAACGAAAGTCCACAAATAAAAGTATCTTGTTTTTTCTGTAATAATTAAGCCACATTATCCCATTCATTACTGTAACCCTCATAATCTCAGTCAGGTACATATCAACGTCGTTTAGTGTACTTTGAAATAATCGCTGGTTGCACGACAGAAAACACTGCCAGCGTAAAAGTAACGGAAATATCGAGGTGTGTCCAGGGTCACGGGAAAGCTGGCTAATCACGTGTACGGAATACTCATAGGATAATTTAGTGCAATACCACGAGACTAGGGAGTAGCCTCGAATCTCGTTATTCCAGCGTTATAAGAATGTTGAAAACCTTTTCAGTAAGTGCCATTTGACGATCTCTTCTAGTGATGAGGAATTCTACCGGGTTCGCACGCAGTCTCTCACGGGAAAGTAGCATTCTCAAACGATTGCGTCGAAGAAGCCACCACTGCAATCTAATATATATATATATGTATATATATATGTATATATATATATATATATTAGATTATTACGTCTTGTATTATATGGTACGAAAGTGGCAAATCCTATTCTCAAAGGTCTGAAACAATTGGCGTAATTTCTCTCGGTTGCTATTCAGAAAATTGTACTGATATATATTTATTAATATATGGGACATTCCAAGTCAACTCACTTCCCTCGGATTTAGTTGAAGAATTTTTTTTATTTTCTTGCATATTTTGGTACAAAAAAAGGGGATATTATTTTTGAAATATTTCAAATATTCTATGCACCGTTCGGACCACCTTTTACCATCACCATCGTCGATATAGTTGATTTTTTTTTTTTTTTAGTCATTCACTGCTATGGATGGAACATGCTCCATTTTTTTCATATTTTTCATCGCATTTCTCGCGCACTTGGGATTTTAAAGAAATTGCTCTTAAAATTGCGTTTAAAGTCTTTCGAATGCATGTATCTTCTTGGATATAAGTTGTGTTGTAAAAAAAAAGTATATAAAAGCTTTTCATTTTGAAGTACACTTTTATGGAAATTTATTTTAAAAATTCTTCAACTCCTCCGAAGCATTGATTTTTCATTAATAAAATCTATTAACGATAAAATATTAAAATATATTATCTATTTAAATATATTAATTATTTAAATATTGTATCTATTAACGATTTTTAATACATAAAATCTATTAATATCTTTATTAATTTAATTAATAAAATAATTAATAACATTTTTAAGCATAAAAATCGTTTCTTCGAAAGCTTCAATATTTTTTAGTTTTTAAAAGCTAATTTAAAAAGTAAATAAAAAATTAAAACTCCCAGAAAAAAAATTGTCCCACTTTGGGACAAAAAATTGGGAGTAGAACAATTTTTAAACATTTTTTTCTAATTTTTCAAACTGATTAAAATTTGTTTAAATATATATCTTACTCCCAATTTTTTGTCCCGAAGTAGAACAATTTTTTTCCGATTTTTTATGAGAGTTTAAATTTTTTATTGAATCTTTAAACTCTCATAAATAATCGATAAAAGATTGTCCCACTTCCCGTCTACGTTTAAAATGTTCGTCTTTATGAGTAGCAATTTTTAAGATTTTTATCATAAAAAACTAAAAAATGTCCAAGTTATTGAAAAATTGATTTTTATATTTATTGATTAAAAATCAATGCTTCGGACGAGTTGAAGAATTTTTTAAATAAATTTCCATTAAATTATACTTCAAAATGAAAAACTTTTATGTAGCTTTTTTTACGATACGACTCATATCCAAGAAGATATGTGCATTCGAAAGTTTTTAGTCACAATTTTTAGAAATTCACAAGTGCACGAATTGCGATGAAGAATTTGATAAAAAAAGTGGATCATGCTCCATTAATTGAATGACTAAAAAAATAATCACCTATATCGCCGATGTTCGTGGTGAAAGGCCTATAAAATAATTTTTTTCCATAGCTTTTGCGTAAAAATGAATTTCGACAAAGTTTAAAATTCTGAAATTCTTTCCATAAAATCTAGGATTAAAAATAAGTATTTGCATCGCGATTCAAGAGTACGCCGCGAATAATTTCTAAGCTGACTTGGAATGCCCCATATATATATATATATATATATATATATTTATTCTGTTATTGCAACTTGAGTTTGAAAAAAAAAAATCTTCGGCATCAGCATCGCAGATCACACTTCATGTAACTCGACGATGGTTCATCTTTTATACAGTCCGGAGCTCTCGTAATCAGCTGCTCGACGAACAAAGATGTTGGGTACGTTGTTGCTGCTGCTGTTCGGCGTAATTAGAAACCACTTGTTAATAGCAACGTCCCGCTTGTTGTATCGCGATGATAATAATTGCCTTCCTAGGCTCATCGTAGCAATATTATCGCTGATCCAACTACATTAGTTGTTAGGTAGATAATAATTCATTTTAAAAAAAAGAGAATGAGTTGCAAAAGAAGCAAAGGTTTCTTTAAAAAAAAAAAAAAAAAAAAAAATTACCAGCAGTATAAATTAGTATTTATTTTCTATTTTAAAAAACTTTAATAATAATTATTTTTTTTTTAATTCAGAAGCTTTAATAATAATGTTATATTTGAAATTGAGAAACAATCGAATTTTCAATATTTTTATATTTTTACTCCAAGCCTAGTTTAAGCCACATTTTAGGAATAACAATTTTGTTCTTTGACAAAGAATATATACTGTATTTTTGTATCGTCGATTTTTGGTAAATAACATTTTTGGTCGTTGCTACAAAAATATTTATTTTTATATAAAATAAATATTTATCTGTTCAATCTGTTTTTTACATTTATTTAACTTTCAAATTCTTCGATTCCCTGAATAATTTATTTTCTCTGCCATTTCGAAATTTGCCTTGACGTTGGCTATCGTGTAAATATGAAAGCATTCTCAGCCCTCTCAATATCAAAATCAACATGGGGGAAGGCCCGCACAATAAAAATCGACCAGAAGGGGAAAAAGCATATTTCATCGTTTCGATATTCCACACTTTTATTTGTAGAGTTGCTTCTCATTTTGCTTATATTTATATTCTGCAATTTTTAACTGACAAACATTTGTTATTTACTTTTACAAAATAATATTTACTCGACAAATTGACAAAAAAAAAATGCTGTCACTTCTAATTAAATAAAAATTTGTAAGTTCTTTTCAGTATTTTTTTGCTCCTCTCTGGACAACAGAAAAAAAATGTTGTCTACTATTTCTAGAAAAACTTCACAAATTTGCACCGACAAAAAATGATATCATGATTTTAAGTTATTTTCCTCAATTACATCACATTTTTGACATCACTTGTTATTTAAAAAAAAAACGAAATTGTAAATTCACCAAATTTCTAAAATGATTGTTGAACATTTTAAATAAAATATTTCTGAATGGAAAAAAGCATTTATCATCCCGACGTTATTCCAGGCTTTTATTAACCGAGGTCGACGTCCTCGTGTCACGAAGCAAGACAGGATACGTCGAAAATCCTTGGAATTGCTTCATAGCCGACATATCGCCTATATTGAGACAAAAATAGTTGTCTGGCTGTTAATTACCCTTTGGGCGTATAGCAACAGTGGGTTGATTTAAAAATAGCTCGAAAAGGTCAAATCACTCTGAAACATTGTTTTCTTGCTTGATTTTAGCCTCTGGTTTACTCTGGCTTACAGAATTAGTAAATAAAAATCAAAAAGTGATTTCCCTTGATAAAGGTGTGAAAAGTCATCGAACACAAATATGCTTTATACATATAATTTCTTTATATCAAGAGATTTCTTTTTTTTTTTTTGATGTAAGAATCAGTGACTTTTGAAATAAATTTATAAGTGTGCAAAGTGGTTAAGTCGAAGAAAGTGTGAAGATTATTTCGAATCGAACTCTTCTACGTGACGAGGAATGGTATACGCGAAGAAGAGAGGATCAATGGTTGCTATTTTGAGAGTTTCGACTCTCGGTGAGAGCAGCAGAGCGGGGAACGCCTCGAGAACCTTCCTCTTTCTTCATCTTCTTCTTCTTCTTCTTCATCTTCATCTTCTTCTTCTTGTACTCACGTCCCTCGCAGCAACAGAAGCAGAAGTAGGAGCCGAAAAATACTTCTTCAGCATCTAACAAACACCTACTTTTAGTATATCAATATATATACAGGGTGTTCCATTTCAGTGTTCCACTGGATTTATCTGGAAAAAATACTGGTCAGATCAAGTTTTGAGTAGGATGAAGCTTTTAGGGTTCGAAAGGGGACGTTGAAAAAAAAATTCAAAATTGGTCCAGCATTCAAAATGGCGGAGTTACGACATGTTTTTTTTTTTTAAATAGAACCATGACTTTTTTTATATCAAAAAATTTGTCATATCAAAACTACCAACTTTTGTAGAAAACTTTTTTTAAAAATAAAGTCCATATTTTTCATTTCTAAAAAATCAATTTTATAGATTTCAACAAAAGCACCAAATTCCAATTTTTTTTGTCGCAGGGAATATTCGATTTTGAAAATTTTCGCTGAAAACAAAAATTAAAAAAAAAAAAATACGTTTGATCTTTGACGTATTATTTTAAAAATCGACTGACGTAGAATTTTCGATCCAGTTTTCAAATTAAAAAAAAATGTGGAGAGAATTACTGATCCAAAAAAATCTTCTCTGCAATTAAAAAAAAAACATTAGATCCTTAATTCTTTTTTTAATCATATAATTTGCTACTTACAAATTATTTGCGAATTTTTTTTTTTTTTTTTGTATTACTAGAACTGAAATGGAATTTCTCATTAAATCGATTAAATTAATTACCGATATTCCCAATTCGATGAAACTGGAAAATTGTAAGATTTGCTTAATGCGATATATAGTTAAACGTTAAAATTGCGAAATTTTACGGTTGCTAATAAAAACGAATAAAAATAAATATTTAATTAGAACGTACGAAATTTTTGTTCGTGATATGACGTTCTACTCTCTGTTGGCCTCTTTCGCGAAGAACCAAGTGCTGGTTTTGCTGCGGAAATATATTCTCACTCCTCCCTCTTACTATATTTCCACTCCGCCCCCGAATTCCATGCAAAAATTTAGGTGCCACGGAGATTCAACGTCCTATGTAGAATACGACGGATTTCCGAATCAAATACATATATTTATATATATATATATATATATGATATATATATAGTATATGCATATAATGCAACGTAGAACGGGGTGTCCTGCTTTTTGGTTTGGCAGCATGCAAGTGGCACACGAGAATGAGACTATATATCAAGGTCTGTTCCTTGGTTGCTTAATTATTTAATTATATACACGTATGGGGCATTCCAAGTCAATTGTCATTGCTCATCGATTTTTTTTTGCATATTTCGGTTTTAAAAAAATAGGATTTCATTTTCAGATTTTTATCACTTGTTTTACCGCATAAAATCACTTTTTTTTCTCTAACTTTTGAGTGAAAATGAACGACGAGGTTAAAAATTCTGATTTTTTTTTTTTTTTTTTTTTTTTTTTTTTTTTTTTTTTTAGAAAATTTAGGACTGAAAACAGGTATTCAATTTTTAGTCAATAATGAATCATTTTTAGATTCATTAAAATTTTAGTGAATTTAAAGATAACATTTTTTTTTAAACACTACTAAATAAATATGAACATTTTAAGCGTAGACGAGAAGTGGAACCATCTTTTTTGGAATTTTTTATGAGTTTGAAAAATAAATAAAAAATGAAAACCGCCATAAAATTTCGGAAGAAAATTGTCCCACTTTTGGACAAAAAATTGGGAGTGGAACAATTTTTTTATTTTATTTTTTTCTAATTTTTCAAACTCTCATTAAAAAATTAAAAAGCATATATCCTACTCCCAATTTTTTGTCCCAAAGTGGAACGATTTTATTCCGATTTTTTATGAGATTTTTAATTTTTTATTTAATTAAATAAAAAAATGTCCAAGTTTTTGAAAAATATGTTTATTAATTAAAAATCAATGCTTCGGACGAGTTAAAGAATTTTTTAAATAAATTTACATTAAAGTATACTTCAAAATGAAAAACTTTTATGTAAGCTTTTTTACGGTACGACTCATATCCAAGAAGATACGTGCATTCGAAAGATTTTAATCACAATTTTTAGATCAATTTTTAGAAATTCACAAGTGATCGAAATATGCGATGAAATTTTTTTTTTAAAAGTGGACCATGCTCCATCCATTGAATGACTAAAAATATAATCACCTATATCGACGATGGTCGTGGTAAAAGGTTCAATTTTTAGTCAATAATGAATCATTTTTAGATTAATTCAAATTTTAGTTAATTTAGAGATAACTTTTTTTGGCAAAAAAAAAAAAAAAAAAAAAATTGTGCAATAAATGTATAATTTTTGCTTCCTTATAGAGGAAGCTTTGTTTTCATGATTTTTTTTTTTTTTTTTTTTCAATATTTTCATGTCAGCATACTCAGAATCACCTAAAACGTCGAGAAAAATTATCTGGAAAAAAAAAAAAAAAAAAAAAAAAAAAAAAAAATTCCGTGTGCTTTGATTTCAAATTTGGCACGCAAGTAGAATAGTAACTTCTCTTTAATTGGTGTGATTTTTAACAAAATGCATCCATATATAAAAATTTAATAAAATTTTTAATTCTCCAAAAAAAAAAAAAAAAATGTCGTGATCCCTCCAACTTTCGTAAAAGTTCGACGATTTCGCTAAACAGTTCTTCATGACATAAAATTCATACTATCGAATTTCGGCGAAATCGGTAAAGCGCTTCGAATTTTACAGAACTTTGAATTTTTCGAAAAAAAATAATTTTCCTCTAAATCACATCGAAAAAATATTTCCTCTGAATCACATCGTTGAAGAATAACACGCAACGCTGCTACGTATCAAATGTGGTGATGATCGATAGAGTCGTTAGGATTTGACGCCATTTTGAATTTTTCAAAAACTTCAGTTTCTCAACAAATTTAAAAAAAAAGCCAAAACTTAGTACTCGATGAGAATACGCCGTGTGTAAAGTTCTACTTTGCATAATTTTTATTTATTATTGACATTAAGTTGATAGTAAAAATTGAATTTTCTTTCAGAAATGTACGAAATTATTTTTTTTGCACATGACCCGTATTGCCCCAACCTTCTTCGCCGCAGCCATTTTGATATGTAACTTAACTCCGTAAGAACGAATTTTTCCTAGGCTGCAGCTGTGGAAAATACAGCGCGAGTAATAGGAATACTTCTGTATGAAGCCATCAGCCATCTCTCTCTCTCTCTATTTCACCGCTGGGATTGCTGGGATCTCAACCGGATGGCATGCTCTCAGACACTCAATACAGTAGGGGTAGTTTTAACTGCGTGTATTACTCGAGCCGTCGCTTCTGCTCCACCCTACATCACCGAATATTAGAAGAGGGTTGGCCTCGGCAGCATTACAGACGTATCTGCTATAAGCACATTGCTCTCTCTCTCTCTCTCTCTCTCTCTCTCTCTCTCTCTCTCTCTCTCTCTCTCTCTCTCTCTCTCTCTCTCTCTCTCTCTCTCTCTCAATTCTCATCTCCGTGACGATAGAAAAATTCTTAGAGACCTATAAAAATAAGTCCTCGAGGGAAATGACTGAGTCAACTTTATCATCCTTTGTTTGGATCGAGAAACTACGCTTTATCTTTCTTAAGAGAAAAAGAGAGAGAGAGAGAGAGAGAAACTGGTATATTTTTACAGTTGGAAAGTGAGAGAAAAAACGTCTCAGCACGTAACTTTAACGTGTATGCAGTAAAAAAAGGTCTTGTTTGTCAACGTTCAAGTCGAAAACGACGAAGTAATCGATAGTCGATGCGAAAAAGCAACGATCCTTCATTCCCCTGTGATGTCTCGTTTCCGCTGCGGAAATTAATAGCTCTGTTGCCATTTTTAGTATACACGTTTTCAGATTTACAACGATAGTATCCTTTATGCTATTGTGCACAAAGGAATGAAAAAAAAAAAAAAAATCACAAAGGAAAATAACAACGATCGAAGATATCTCGTACTTGGAATAATTTGAGACAAATTTTCGCGAAGTATTATTATGATTATGCATAGTTTTTAAAATCTTGTAATAATAATAATAATAATAATAACTCTCGACTAAAGAGTCACTTGTATCTTAAAAAAAAAAAATTCCCTAACATTTATTGTTATTATTATGTAAATTTTATAATATATTTTCAATAAAAAATCTATAATAATTTACAATAATTTTATAATAATAATGTATGTTCAACATTCGATAAGTAGTTCTCGACTAAACAAAGAGACACTTGTGCGTCTATTTTTTTGTTGTCTTAGCTTTTTATCAGATCTAAGTCGCGAGCCGCATATAGATAAATAAAAATTTTTCGCGCACAAGTCGTAAAGCTTCGAGTTATTAAATTAATTAGTCTTGTTCGAACAAGGACAGAACGGCGCATTCATAGTGACGAATTATATAGCGGGTAAGTAATAATATATTTTCCGGATGCCGACGACGGCTCTCGAGAATATAAAACTTGGTTGAGAATTCCAGACGCTCGAATTATGTCCTCGACACATTCGTGCAATTGCGATTGTTATGAGCGATAAGAATGTTTTTTTTTTTAATTTTATGTAAGCGTTTTTACCAGTAAATGCATCTTACTTTAATAGTAAAATTGCTGTGTTAATTAAATATTGTGTTAACGTTTATTTTTTTAACGTCTTATCAGTAAATTAATTGAGATACTTTAATTGATTCTCTTCCTAAAATCAATACTACGAATAATGAAATTTGCGATATTCCATGAAAATTATTCCAATTTCCAGAAGCAGTATAGAAATAAAAAAAAGGAAAATAAAAACTTACCCTCGAAAAGCCAGTGTGACGTTCAAAAGGATCGCGCGAAAGTCTCGTAGCCGCAGGCTCGAAAAACGATATGCTGCTATCGTCAAATTGTTGTTTCAATTCCTGTAGCAATTCGTCCCTCGGTTTTCCGCGTAATTTATCGCCGAATCTCGGCTTCTCACGGAAGTAAAATGACATAATTTCCGAGTCGCGCGTTACGCCGCACTTCGAGCGACTCGGATACACGCAAATTTTCTTTTTTCTTTTTTTTTCTTCTCAATTCTTTTTATATTAAAATAAACGGCTAATATAAATTACGTTTAAACTGTACGATTCGAATGGTTCTCAATAAACACTCTATATTTACTTTTAATCAAACTTTCCAAGTGTAACACAATTAATGTTGCGGATAACACAATGCTATCTTTGTTCAAAATAACAATAACAACAACAACAGAAAACTGCGAAATCAAGACGATGGCGATGACTTTAATCCGTTTAATCCTCTAAATTAGAAACTGTAGAACGAAGACTCAACACATGAGATCGTCAACATAATCGCGTGCCGAACTGCTCGCTACTGACTAAATTTTCGTCGAGTATAACACAGAACCGGCAACACTCGCGCCAATCACGGAGCCGCCGAGAGAGCGCACCGCCTAAAACTTTTCACGCATGCGCTAAAGATAATATTTTCGAATCTACAATTCGACGAGGATTCGAAGACTTTTGTTGTTTGTAAACAGTTCGGTAAAACTGTTGTTATGATTATGAAAAACGTGTATCGGAGATGTCGACGAACGTGAATTTCATTCACAAATGTCAAATGATACGAATATCACGTCCATCGTGTCGCGATTGAATTTTTTTTAAGTTTCTCACTTCCACACTAAGCGCCGCCGAAAATAAAAAAATGTTGCGTAAATATCGCGTGCTTCATTTGTTTACCGTTTAAATGCGCACGCGGTTTTGTTCGAAAATTTCGAACCACACTATATATGCAAGCTAACCGTTACGTATAACCTGCGATCTAGCCGTTTTTTCGGAATTTTAGAGCGACAACAAAGGATTCTTTTTCGCAAGCAATGCCAAATAACGTCGCATCGTAAAAATGGTGAGTCTTTTTTTTTCTTTATCTACTGTTTGTTCGATAATCGAACAGCAAGTAGTAAATAATTGATAAATGAAGAAAAAAAATTAGAAATAATTCAAAAAGCCACTACAATAATTTACTCGTGAAAATTGACAGTTTTCGTATGAATCGTATTTTTCATGGGTTATAATACGAACTAAAACACAGAAAAAAGTACTGCAATTATTATAATTATTTCAGTAAAGTTTCAGAATTATTCTGATAAGAAATTAGCCATTTTTACGTCAAAATTATCGTGAATATACAACAAAATCAACAAAAAAAAAGGAATAATTATTACTATTATTTCAGCAACGTGTCGAAATTACTTTGTTGTCAAATTGATCATTTTTCGCAAAATTCAAAAAACCTTAAAATTTGAGAATTCTCATACATTTTTTCGAAAAATTTGTAATTAAACAAAATTAAAAAAAAAGATAAAAATGATTACAATTATTACAATTATTTTGATAACATGTCAAAATTATTTGTCATGTTAATAATTTTTATACGCAAAATTCGAAAAACTTAAAATTGTTGAATTCTCATAAAATTTCTTGAAAAATTTTTTGTTGATATTTTTGTTTTTTTTTTTTTAATTCAATAGGATACAACAAAGACAAGTTTGGAGACATCGCCAATGACTTATCAATGCATTGTCTGCCAAATGACGACTGTATCGATGAGCCTTCTTCATCGTCATCAGACTTATCGACACACACCCGAAGAACTCTCTCTATCGACTATCGGCCTTCAGTGCTCGTTGATAAACAATGTTAATGCGACCAACAGCATTGTTTATGACAATTCTTGGCTATGCGATCCTACAAAACAGGCAGAATTCTACACAGTATCGGCGAGTCTCTTGAATGACTGCAACAACAACAACAACAACGGCAACGTTGTTCCTGTTGATTATGTTGTTGAGAAGCAAAGATTTTTAAAGAAAGAACCAGCAAAAAATGGCAATCAGCAGGAAATGCGAGATTTTCATTACAACATTGACTGCAATCTCGAAAAAACTGACAAACTTGTGCATAAAAATTGCGAAAAGGAACTGGATTTTACTAAAAAATCTCTGGAAGAAATAAAATACACTGTAAAATCGCCAAGTTTTAATACAGAGACAAATTGTTTTTCCAAACAACCAAAAGAGTTCCTATTTATTGGCAAAAAAGTGGAACACGATAAAAATTCTTCAGGAATTAAAGAAATAAAATCTGTAGCTATTGATACAGAGATAAATTCTGGTGCAAAATATCCAGAAGAAGCAAAACAAGGTGTAAAATCAAAAGACTTTGAATTTACACATATAAAAGAGTTCAAATTTATTGATGAAAATGTCGGTCAGACTAAAGAATGCTCTGAAGCAGTAAAACAAGCTGTAAAATCTGTAACTATTAATACGGAGACAAATGTTTTTTCAAAATATCCAGAAGAAGTAAAACAAGCTGTAAATACCTTATCTATTGATACAGAGGCAAATTCAGTTACAAAATATCCAGAAGAATTTCAAATTATTGGCAGAGAGGTGATTTTCACTACCAAATCTTCAGAAGAAGATTTTACTTCGAAATCACCGAAAAAAGAAGCTAAAGAGTCGAAAGTAATTGTTAAAGAGGTGAATTCTGTTTTCGAAATTGCAGAAAAAGAAACAGAAGAGTTAAAAATGATTTCTACAAAAAATTCCAGTCCTAAATCTTCAGAAAGCTTCAGAATTGAAGCCAAAGAAAGCAAATTAATTGGTGATTTTAATGCCAAACGTGCAGAGAAAATAATAAAAGGAAAAAAGTCTCAAGTTGCCATGGATTTAGATTCTTTTGATAATTGCATCGAGGGCCTCTGCAACGACCTGAAAAACTTGAAAAATAAGCCACAAAAACGCAAGAGAACTCCAGCAATAAATGCTGCAGCAAAAAAAGGCAAAACTACGCGAAAACCTCGAGAATCACGAAAAAAAGCAAAAACTTGTCACACTCTGTTGGACAATAACACAATTATTAAAAAAACTCAGGAGGAAGTTTATGAAAAAGAAATGTATCCGAGCATAAATTGCGTAGAGCGCAATTTTGAGAACGAAAAAACTGAGAATTCTGTTAAACAGAGCATTGTTAATGACGATTTTGCCGATCGATTGGAAATTTCCGAAAGCAAAGCCAATATCAGAGAAATTGAAATTTCTCCGTACGATTGCACAACCACAAATAGTCTTCAGTGTAATTTCAAAACTGAGATTACTGATATATTGCCGAATGAGAATTTTATTCAAAATCATTTGGAAACTTACGATACCGAAGTTCTCGTGGAAGAGGATTTTACAGATGCAAATCCTATCGAAATTAAACCGGTAATTGGTGAGGGAGATATTGAGAATATTGTGAATGAAGAGATTCACGAAAATAGTGAAAATATCGGGGCAATAAATTTCCCAACCGAATTTACGTTTCCTTGGTATCCACCGGATATTAATGATTATTCAATTCTTGTTCTTGATCCCGAAGCTCATCAACTGGTTTGGACTTCAGTCGCAATTGTAGAAGAACAGGAAGAACTTCACACTGATGCAATGCAAGAAACGCTGTTTTTGCCGGAATTAACAGAGGCGGATCTTCTCGGTAGCGAAATCTGCGAAAATACGACGATATCCTCGGTTTCACGAGCTAAAGAAAATCACAACACGACTTGCCTGCAGTCAACATCGAAAGAAACTACAACGATGAAAAAAATGAAGCCACATACAAATTTCGTACTGCGTCCGAGAAAAACAGCTGCAAAGAAAAAGCACCGTAGACAATAGTTTTTTTTTTTTTTTTTTTTTTAAGATTCCACTTTGTTTTATGTACTCCTCGAGCTTAAGTGTTTAACTAATTGTCGTTAAAATTAACAATGAAAGACTGAATATTTTATGTTTCTTTTTCTATTCTACGCGTCGAACGACGTTTTTCTTTTTCATTTTTCTTCATTATTTTTAGTTATCGGACATTACAGTAGTAAAACGGTATAATTAATGCTTCGACTACATATATTTTTGTTACGACTTTATTTCTTAGCAATATGCGTACGAAACGACATTCGAAACTTTGTGATATTAAAAAATAATTCATCCATTAATCTAGCCTACTTTATACATGTTGTGTTGACTTTTAATTGAACATTTCGTTCTGTGAAAAAAAAAAAAACAAAAAACAAAAAAATGTGAAAATTTAGAGCTTTCGCATCAGTAGCAATCCATCGAATTTATTTCTTTGGATTGATAAGCGGTTATTATATCCTCGAGAATGGACTCAAAGCTGCTCGTATAAGTTTTGAGCCAGCGTGTTCTCTCCTCAATATAGGAATCAATGTCGTTGGTGAGAATTGAGCGTAAAAAGTCTTCCTTCGTAACACGAGAGATATACTGAAGTGTCTCTTTTTTCATGCCCTCCTTTTCGCCATCCATATTCATCGAATTTTTGCACAGTGAAGCCAAAAGATTTGCGTCATTGGCATCGACAATCTCGTCAATTACATTTGACGAATTTTCGTTTATTGTCTTACCATCGGTATGCGCATTGTTTGCAACTTTTTTAACGTACGTTGTGTCGATTATCGCGCTATCTTTTGCCGATGGGAATTCCGCTTGTGGCTCGTTAACTTTGTATTTTAGTAGAAAATTCTTGAGCTTTACGATTATCGCGGCCGATGCTTTTGATACCTCAAAATCACTTTCATCCTCGAGTGTCACTAAAAGCACTCCGAGACAACTTTGCTTCGCTAGCTCGTCGAGCGCTTTATTTAGGCGGCGCTTTATTTCAGACTCGTCCAACGCCACGATCTTTCGGTGCTCCTTGGAGAAAGTCATGTTTGGAAACGAACCGTCCAACATTCCTTGATCCGTGAAATGAGATGTTATGAAATATCGCCAATATTGGAGAGCATTCACTTTGACCTCCCAGTGCAAATCGAGTACCGCTGCTTCTGCCATTACGCGGGTCATCGAGTCAATCGTTGTTTTTCTAAAAAAGAAAACAAAAAATTAGAAAAAAAAAGAAAATTCACAATAGTAGTCATTTCTGTTGGCCGATTCAATTATTTATGAGGCATTTTATAGCAAATCGACCATCGATATTTAAACTATTTATTTTTTCATAATTCTCTTATTCAGTGAATTTTAGTGATCACGTAAAAAATATAAAATTTAATATGCAGATTTGATGTCAGAGATTATATATTTTTGTAAATTTCGAGATTATTTATTTTTTTGTACTGAAATAGTATGAAATGACTTTTATACTAATTTAAGAGTTTTATAAAATATGGACTTACGGCCATTTTCTGTAAAAGTACAGTTCTTTGATCAACATCACAGCCTCCCTTCTTACAATACCTTCGCTCTCTTCCTTGAGCAAATTGATAGCTTTATTCTAATAAAAGAAAAAGGCACGAGTGAAATTAGTAAAAATTATTGCAATACTTTTTTGTTTCTAAAGATACTTTACTCACTGGCAAATCGAGCTGCGACAATTTTTTCTCCCACAATTTGTTGATTCGAACCGTAGTTGATATGAAAACTAAAGCTGATGCTCTGACATAACTATCGCCGTCCGTTATCGCGATATCGGTTGCCAATTGTAGAAATTGATTAACCAGAAGAAAATCTTGAAATGCGGGATACTCTAAAAGCGAAATATACAAAATATATCATTTAAAAAAAAATTATTGTATTAATCGCAGCTGTCGATTTTACTCACTATCCTCAGAGATAACTGCGATAGTGTTCAAAGTCTCGAAAACACTATCGCGGACCTCCCAATTTGTATCGTGAAGCCTTTTGTAGAGCGTCGGACCAAATCCACTCATGTGACTGTCGCATTCGATTAGCAGTGCAAGATTCGGTGGCATAAAGTCTTGAATTGCCAACTTACAAAGTTTAAGAGCTTGCACGCAGACCTAAAAATAAATTATATGCATTGTTTACAAAAAAAAAAAAAATCTTTAAGCTTCCATTACAGTTGCAGGACATTTTTATAAATAAGCCGGTACATTAAATTCAATTTACAGACGAGAAATTAAAGTAGTTTCTACAAAATATCGAGAGACGTTGAGTAAGAGAGACAATGAGTAACCAATCCGTAAGGTTTTACTTTGCAGGCTTGTTTCCCTTACCTTAGGCAACACACCGGGATGTTTCAAAATTCCCTCAGCGAGAAACAATACGCAAGTCGTTTCCACGCACTCCTTCCACTTGAACTTAAATTTCTCGGCCATCAGAGTGATGCTGGTCAGCAACGCTGACAATAAACCAGGAACTTCGACAATCGGATCTCCGTCGAGAATGGATTTTCGAGATGGTCTTATTTGCTGATCGTGCGGCATGCTTGGCTCCGGTTCCGCCTGTCCCGGACACTTAACTGGTATGTAATTCTTCAGTACGTGACAAAACATTTGAAATGCTATGACTGCCAAATCCTACGTAAAATGAATTAAACAATCCTATTATTATCTTCGAAATATAGGCGTTTTAGTAAAGTGTGTGTGTGTGTGTGTATTTTTTTTACCCTGTCCATAACGTCTTTTAGCTCAATGACCATGTCGACTGTTGCTTTACAGATTTGTTCAATGGGCAAATCTTCAGAACCGCACATTATTGCTTTTGTACTGTAAACCATTCTCTGTACTGGATGACAAGTAACGTCGAAGAGCTTGTCGACAAACATCTCAAAGAAATCGTGATCTTTCGTGTAGTTCGATCTTATGCAGACGCACAACGGTGTTATCTGATAAAATAAATTATTAATTAACTTTTAAATAATTCTCAAAGCTTGTAAGAAAATGGCTAAGGTAATATTTGTAAATTGGACAATTAATTAGAGTTTCATTGATTTTCGTAATAAATTAATTAATAACAAAATGATCTGTATTGTTCGGTAAGGTAGGCGGAATTTTTCGAGATAAATCAACTGGAAGACTAAAATGAGAAACCCTGTACATATTATAAATAAAAGCAAATTTCTCACCATCAAAGCGATGACTTGATGCTCAAATTTGTGCTGCAAATCAAGTGGCAAAGTGAATTGATGCATCGTCTGTAGTTTCTTCCAGTAAATCAATGACATCTTGTGAGTCATGCCAAATTCTATCATATATTTTTTTGACAGCAGTAACATCTGACAGAAGCAGAGACCCTGACGGAATTTCTCCCATTTTTCACTCTCAACGTATGTCGTGTCTTTTGACAAACCTTGCTTCAATATTCGTATATTCAATAGAAGCCAGAGCTTGTGAATGTGACGAAAGAATTGAGTGCTTATTGAAGCCATGAAAAGAACACGAATACGCGACTCCAGATTCAAGAGACTCTCGAACAAATCGGGTATTGTGTTGTCCAGAGTGAGAAACAACGTGTTTTCGAGGATATTTGTAATTAGGTTTAACGCGTTGCAAAGATGCTTGTTCTGATGCGTGTACAGATCCTCAAGCGAATAATGCGTTTCTTTGTTTGCCGTATTTTTTGTCAATGGCTCGCCTATCGCTTTTATTATTTCGGTGCAGAATTCGCTGTTCTCAGATTCGAGGAGCAACAACGAGCTCAGAAAACGATGACTCTCACGGGTCACGTAGAGCGTGTGATTGTGATGAGCGAATTTAACAACGTCTCGCCATAAACCTGAGAAATTACGATTTTTATTGTGAATTAATGAAAAAATAAAGATCGCCATGTAAAACATGTTGATTCTTTATTGTCCAATTTTTTTTTTTTTTTTTTTTTATCAAAATCATACAGTAGTTCATCAATTAGGGGTGTAAAAAAAAAAAATGGGTATTATAGTGGAAGCGATGTGAAAGTTTTCTTTTTATCCTTGTTTCTTTAAAAAGATTGTAGAAACAGAAAAAGCCGAAGATTGATAAAACTTAATGAAATTTTGAGGGTTGTTGAAGAATTTCTAAATGCTCTAAAATCTCAATGCTGTAATATGTTTTTTAAAAAATCTAAAGATTTCTAAATTTGTTTTTAAAATTTTTTATCAAATTTAGAGACCTCCATGAATTTTTATAAAATTTTTAATATCACAAGAAATGAGTGTCTCTATAAATTTGACTAAACTTTGGCACGAATTTAACACATGAAAAAACTGTTTAGCTCAATATCACAAAATTTGCAAAATCTGCAATTACATTTTTCTCAAGAAATTCAAAAACAAATTTAGAGTCAGTGCATAAATTTTTTACAAAAATGTTACAAATGTGATTTCTGGACATTTGTATAGATTTTAAGAATTTTTTTTTTAAAATACTGTTTCAATTTAGTTGAAAAACAATTCTCACCAGTTTCCTTCATCCATAATCTTCCGCTCTTGTGATTAATACAATCCGAGAGCATTGTAGTGTAAGCCATCTTAAGAGAAGCGGACAAATCGTCTCTGCGTAAATCCAAGACATTGCAAAGTTTGTCAAACGTATCGTTGTGTCTGAGATGTTGAAAATTCTGTTCATCTTTAGCGATACGACCAACGAGCCTGATGATAAAAACTGTAACAGGCTGACAAGGTTTTCTTCCACCTTCGCACCAAATTTTCAAGGCCTCCTCAATCCAATTTCTGTACTTAACGACATGCTCCAGATCCAGCAAATCGCCTGGAAACAAAAGAATCCAACAAAAAAATATTGCGTGTCCTTGACTATTATTAAAGACTCCAATTTGGTATTCAAAAAAAAAAAAAAAAAAAAAGATTCATTTGCGATAATCAGCGTTTCGTGAGTGAATCAATTGGCTTAATTAAAATCAAAGGCATACATGAATAAATTAAATCGACATCCAGAATAATTGGTAACGAGTGTCGATCGTCATTAAGTTGGCTCGGAGGTTAGTTCGGCTTCGATTGAAGCGACATGAACGTCGAAATTGATATGGTGAATTTTGTTTCTTTTCTTTAACCTTTTTCCTTCATTTTAGCAAAATAATCGAAGATGCGTTGTAAAAGAAAAATTGTCTTACGTTCGTTGGATTTGTCCGAAATGTGTGTCAAAAGTAGATCGAGATATGTGGACGATGCGACATTGTAATTCGGCAAAAGAAACAGTCGCAAAACCTCGTCGAGTCTATCGTCCGTTTTCGACGTACTCATAGCGCGACGATATATACTCGCAACAATTATTGTGACGAGCAAACACTTATTGCGTTATTTTCTTTTGTTACTTTCAATTCTTTGTGTTATTTTTTCTTGTTGTTTTTTGTTGGAATAAACGAGAATGAAACGTTAGGTTCTCGTTTCATATGCGATTCAACTGGAACGCGCTGGTGCGCACTCGTATATATACATATTATACTTGTTGCGCTATATAGGTTTAATATGTAATTAAAGGATAAACACAGACTGCGCGCTGCTATATTAATCTGTAACTGTACCCGTGTACAATAATCAGTTGCTACATATCAGGCAATATCCGCAGCGACTCTATAACACATATTCAGATATTGTACACGGTGTAAAATTCCGAATATCTGGAGTTTCGAGATAAACTAGAGAAAAAGAAAAAATAAGGTAACGATCTTCCACGAAACTCTCTTAGGATAATTTATTCGACTTTGAACGCTGCGATCGGAGAGAATATTATCTATTGTTATAGTTATATATAGTTGTAAATTAAAGTTTATGCTCGATGGAATATTGCGATTAATAGATGATTTATTAGTGATCGATATGTGATTATCTTGTTTATTGTATATCGCAAATAAAGATCTCTTATATGAATCGACCAGTGTGTTTCTTTTTTGTGGTTTTTTAACTCCAGACTGCCTCTTTGGGGCAAAAAAAGACGGGCGTTATGCGTTTCACGGCGATCAGCTGATATGAGCGATTCCTTTGTAGTCTATGTTCTCGAAAACGATTTAAAATTACTTAGCGAAATTTCGTACGTCGATTCTATGACTAACGCCTAATTTGTTTCTCCATAAATTGAGGTGATCCGTTGTTGATTCGCAGAGATAAATGAATTTTTCAAATAGCCTATTTGAATACATCGAACTATCGCAAGATGGCCGACATTGATATGCGTATTCTGTAACTAACTTCACAGCGCATATGGCAGAGTGTTCGAATAACTTTGGAAAGGGATGAAATAAAAGTAATTTTCGAAAAATTAAAAAACTCAAGACTGAAAAAAGATACTCAAATGATAAACAATATGGATAAACAAAAAATAATGAAATAACCATTCGCATATATCATTGTTAGGAGATACTCACACCTATTAATGACGAACAAATCTCTCGACTATCATATGCGAAAATGGTTACTTTTTGTTTATCCATATTGCTCATCGATTAAGCACCTTTTTTCAGTCAGCAGCTTTTTAATTTTTGTAAAATTATTATTCTTATTACAGACCTACTGATGGCAATTCAGCCCGCTATGCAGTAAAACAGACGTAGTTTGTCGGTTAATTGACTGGTTAATTGACGGCACGGGTATTTATTGTATTTTTCCTGCGGTCAAATACATTTCTCTTGGTTTCAATAATAAAAACAATTCTTTGTTGTTGTTCTTTTTAACATGAATTGTCCACAAAAACGTCCACACATGCTTTTGAATCTCTGTCGCTCGTGCCTGTGTCCGCGCGCGCGATTTTCTTTGCTACTCCGACGAATGAAATTCGTCTATTGGTCGATGACACTAAAAGCGCCATCTAGAAGTAGCAGCACCCTTCCAATCGTGGCGCATCGCGAATATTGTTACCTACGAGACGTGAATGTGAACGGACGTGTGCGACTGGCTTCGCCTGTACGCCTGGTGGCCTCTTGTATGACATTATCATCGAGACGCGTTATTTTTCGGCGTGAAACATTGAAAAATAGAAGTTTAAAAGATGCCGAAGAGAAAGAGTCAGGCACTTATTGACTCGGATAGCAGTGGAAGCGTCGATGACAGTGGTTCCGACTTGGATAACGTAAGAATGTTTATTAAAAAAAATGTTTCGCACAAATGCACACGCGCATATTACTGTTGTGTTGCGATTTTTTTCTTTTCTTTCTTCTTCCCCTCTTTTTCTTCCGTAATTCACGTATGGATAGAATTAATACAATATATCGATAACACAATAATTTCGGATTGCAACGTGCATCCTGGTGAATAATACGGCTCGAGAAATATTGATGCGAAATATAGTTTAATGTTTTTTTTTCGTTCTTTTTTTTTTTTTTTTTTTTTTCTTTTTTTGGCAACATTGGATCAAAAATATGCCAAGACAAAAATGATGAGATAAATTTTGATCTACACAGGATTTGTTGTCACTGGCTAAAAAGAAAAAAGGCAAAACTCAGGATGACACTCGATCCAACGAGGACAACGGCGTCTCAGGCAAAGCTAAACAGGACTCCGATTCGTCGGATGACAATGACGACGACGACTGGAACGCTAAAGGTGGAAAGACTAAGAAAAAGAAGGTGCCCAATAAGAGGAATAGAAGAAAAGTTACAAAATCAAGCTCAGAGGACAGCGACAGTGACAAAGAATCTGTCAAAGATTCTGAGCCTGAAGAAGGTTCTTATATTGTTATTAATTTTAATTAACAAGCAAAACATGGAAAATATTTCAATGAAAATTGTGAATGTTTGACAAATGCGTGATAAATAATTATCAGTTGTATCAAATTTGTTAATTAAGTCAAGATTTAAAAAAAATTTATCTTTGAGTTGCAATCTTTTTCTTGACTTTGTTTTGTTAAAAATTAAGTTTAAAAAAAAAATTCATTTTTTTTTTCATCCAATGAGATTACTTTGAGTTTATTTGAAATTTAATGGAATTTACAGAAATATTTTGAATAAATATCACGTATTTTTTACTACTCAATTATACATTTTTACGAATTTTAAATATGTCAAGAAAAGGTCAATTTCGCCGAAATTACAATAACGGATTTATAATAATAATTTTAAAAAACGTTATTCACAGGTGAAGTATCTGATTCTGATGGAAGTGTCTCAGAATCGAGCGAGGAGGAATTCAACGACGGTTACGATGAAAATTTGATGGGTGACGCGGAGGATCAGGCGCGACTCGCTCAAATGACCGAGAAAGAGCGCGAGCAAGAGATTTACAAGCGTATCGAGCAGCGTGAGATCAAAAAGACGCGTTTTGAGATTGAAAAAAAGCTGCGAATGGCAAAGAAGCAAGAATTACGAAAGAACAAAGAATCGAAAAAGCGCGAGAAAGCAATAACCGGTGGAACTGGTGGTAATGCCGATGAGAAGAAAGTCGAGAGAGCTCCCGATCCAAAAGAGCGCAGTAAAGATCGGAAAAAGACGATCGAAGAGAAACAGGACAAAAAGTTTCACGCAATGTCGCAACTTATAGCGAGAAGGGAGGAGAGAAAGGAGCGCGAGGAGAAGGAAAAACAGAGAATTGAATTACAACAACAGCAGTCGAAAGACATGGACGAGGAGGAACTCGAGGGTGATCACAAAAGCGGAAGTAAAACAAAACTCAAAGCATCGGATGTTTATTCGGACGACAGCGGATCCTCCGATAGCGGCGAGGATGGCGATGAAAAACCACGTCAAGCTAATCAAGCCCAAGAGAGAGCGTCACAAAAATCTACAAGACAAAGATCGTCGTCAAGCGATAGTCGTAATTCGGATTCCGATGACGACGACGACGATGACGCTGACAAAGACGATGACGACGATGACGACGACGACGATGACGATGACGTTTCTGCTGTTAACGGTGAGGACAAAAAATCCGTAACAAGCAGCAAAAGTAAAGGTAAAAAGCTCATTTACGTAAACACCAAAGAAGATCTTAATAAAGTACGTCTTTCGCGACACAAAATGGAACGTTTCGTTCATTTGCCATTTTTCGATCGTGTCGTTCAAGGCTGTTTCGTCAGAATCGGCATTGGTAACAATAATGGAAAACCCGTTTATCGCGTTGCCGAAATAAGTGGCGTTTGTGAGACGGGAAAGATTTATCAACTTGGCGGTACGCGAACGAACAAAGGCTTGAAATTACGTCACGGAGCTCAAGAACGAGTTTTTCGTTTGGAATTTGTCTCGAATCAGGAGTTCACGGAATCGGAATTTTTCAAATGGAAAGAAACGTGCGCTCTTCAAGGTATCTCAATGCCGACTTTTGAGGAAATCGATAAAAAGCTTAAAGACATCAAAGAAGCGATGGTTTATGAATTTAAAGAGGAGGACGTTGAGAAAATTGTACAAGCTAAAGGTAGATTCAAGCAGAATCCTTATAACTACGCGATGAAAAAAGCGCAAATGATGAGAGAAAGAGACGCGGCCAATTGTCGCGGCGATGATGAAACAGCGTCGAGACTTAATATTGAATTGAGCGAACTTGAGGAAAGAGCCTCCGAACTCGATAAAATGCGTACGGCCACTATTTCGAGTATATCTTATATAAACGATCGTAATAGAAAGAAAAATGTCGAGGAAGCGGAAAAAGCTATTATGGAGGAAATAAAGGCGAATAAGGGCAAAGTTATCGATGATCCTTTTACGAGGAGAAGCACCAAACCGAGAATGGCTTTTAAACCTGATGTCGATGAAGTTGTCGGCGCTGCGGCACCTCCACCTCCACCAGGAATTACCGGCAAAGCTCCACCGAGAATTGACGATGATAATGCAACGACGAATACCAACGGACGGGAAAATGGACAGGAAACGAAGAAAAAAAGAAGCACCGAGGATTTATTCGATGCACACGATTTTGACATCACGATAGACCTAGAAGTACCAATACCAAGTAAGTTTTATTTTGTTTTGAAATATCAAAAATTTGTTAAGGAAAATGTTCCCTCGTTTTTCGGAGACCTTCTTCGGACTTTATGTTTTCCAGCTATGATACATAATACAAAAAATGTTCTATACATGCGATAGATTACTTTAGTAATTGATTGAAGAGAAAACTGGGATTCGACTTATGTAGTTGTCGTACTATTTAATGTCGCGATTTTTCTTTTTAAAGATCATTTAAAAATTAAAAATTAATTAATAATGTGTGAGATGAGAACGCACTTTTCGTGCTTTCGTGAATCTTAAAGTGAGTCGAGTCAAAAGGTGGATTGTAAATAAATATAAGAGCAGGAGACCATGTAAATGGGGCAAAACACATCAAGTAGGCCACTCCAATTTTTATGTCAATAAAACGTCCTCACATTTCTTCAGGATGTTGGTCTAGTTGAAGAAAAAACGTAGGAATTTTTTCAGATTTTTTTATTGCATATTCCAGCCATTGAATATCAATGAAAATAATCATTGTTTATTTTTTAACGCCAATACTACAGCTCGCAAAAAAAAAATCATAACATCAAAATTTGAATTTTCAGCGTACTTTCCAACATTTTTTGTAAAATTCTCCGATTTTATTTTATGCTATTTTTCAATTAAATAAAGTTGCCACTTTTTTTTCCCTCCGACACATTAGATTACCACGATGTTTCATCGTTCGAAGAGCTGTAACTCTGGGGCGAAATTGCCGCCCATCTCGCCAATTTTTTTCTAAGATTCTAGACATTTCATAGAAAAAAATGTGAAAATTTCAGCCAAATCGGAAATCCCGTTCCGGAGGAAAAAAAGTGGCAACTTTATTTAATTGAAAAATAGCATAAAATAAAATCGTAGAATTTGACAAAAAATGTTGTTGGAAAGTACGCTGAAAATGCAAAATTTTATGTTCTTATGATTTTATTTGTGTGAGCCGCAGTATTGGCGTTAAAAAATAAAGAATTATTATTTTCAAAATTTTTTAATAGCTCGAATATGCAATAAAAAATGTAAAAAAATTCCTGCGCCTTTTCTTCAAAAACGTAGGAACTGAACGTAGGAAAGAAATTGGGATGGCGTGTTTTGCCTCATATACAATCAAGAGTCAAAATTATCAATTAAGATCAAATAGACAGACCAACCGATCAGCGTATGACCTATGATATGCACGTTTTTCACCATAAGTCTCAAATATTTTTTTCATTATACTAACGAAAAAGTTTTCTGACGCAGGTAATCCCGTTAGTGTTTTACCGAAGCCCGTGAGCAATATCAAGGACACCGGACCCCGACGTTCCTTGAACTTGGAAGACTACAAGAAGAAACGTGGCCTCATCTAACATTTTTTAAATCCCTCCGTGCATCTAACCAGATGCTCTTGTGGTTTACGATTACTTTGATTACCTGAGCGGCTTTCGTTCTGCTCTTTCAAAATTGCATTAATCATTTTATTATCGATGCGCATGATTTTGATAAGAAGAACGAAAGAATTTCTCGACTCGTCAGGTGCGCCAAGATATGGCGCAATCGATATTTCCCCAATTTTAATAATAGGCCCACACTAAGGATAATCGCAAAAGCTCGAAAACATATATTTATGATCAAACTCTTTTGCATAAAGCTCTCCTTTTTTGTTAATCATCGTCACCGCACTCTTTGTGATGTTTATTTTGACGTCGGAATTTAGCGCATCCGAGCGCTAAATTAGTCTTCATCATCTGACTACTTGTTACGGTATATCAACTATACATCTATATGTAAAAGAAATTGTTTGCGCCGATCGAGGGGATATTCATTATGTTGCTGCTGTGTATGAATGTACGATCTATCATTAAAATATTCGGCGAAATCATGTATTATTTGTACACACATACACACACACAATTTGCTTTAATTAAGCAGCAACGAAACGCCGCATCCGTCCCTTCGAGCGTATAATTTCTAGTTTAAATCTTTTAATTTTTAATGAAAACAACAACAACAACAACAAAATGGTGCAACAGGGGCGCGTGGTCATCATCGAAATGTAATACATGTAAATACCAACTCACGCTCAAGTTCCAAAATCTGTCTTTCTTTTGTGTGGTCTTAGAGGAGAAGGGGCAAAATTTATTATCCGAAATTATCGCGGACAAATGCAGATATTGGGAATCTCTGCTTTAATTTATTTAATATTAATTATATGAGGCATTCCGGGTGAAAGAATAAGTGCAGAATAATTTCAGAGTATGAAGCACCTTTTCAACTCTTTTTTTTTACTCGATATCATGAACGAAAATGACAAAATCATTAAGTCGCTTATAAAATGAATAACAATTAAAAAAAAATAGGGAGATAATTTAGGTGAATAATTTTAATTTCAAAGTAGCGAAACCCATAACTGTAATGTATTCTCGAAAGCCCCATATTTGACTTTTGTCACCGTCTTGTCGAATGTCCCAAAAATTCTCCGATATATTTCGAGAAATTAATTATTGTAACTAATATTGTCGAAGGAAAAAAGGCGCACGTTTTTTTTTTTTTTTTTTTTTTCGTCTAGACTGAAGTTAAGAATTGTAGTTGATCTTAACGCGTTGATAACGAGATCGTAATAGGACTACGATTAAAAAAAAAAAAAAGAGAAATGTATTGAGCGATGTATTACACGATCTGTTATCCATATACCGAACTTATATTACGTGTTGTTGTAATAAAATCCCGTTTATGGAATGTGAAGACCGTGAAAAAAAAAAAAAGAAAAGTTTGCACGAATCGTCAGGTTATTTGTTATTGCGGAAAAGGAAAAAGAAAAAAAAAACTACTCAATAATCTAGTAAGTATTAATACATATATGTAGTCTACGAACAATTTTTTTTTTTTTTTTTTTTCTCTTGAGACTTAATAATCGAATAATCAGGCATTAAAGATTTTGCGAATCTTTATGCAGGGCATGGAATGTGCGTTTGTATGTTGCGTCCAAGTGTGTGTGTGTGTGTGATGAGCGTGTGCGCGATGTACATATAAATAGTGTCAGACGGATTACGCACAGTGTGTTGCCCTAGACTTATAAAGAGAAGACACTCGATCCACCTGGATCGTTATCAGATCGATCTGACAATTGCAACTTTTTCTTTTTTATCGTATTGTAAATACGTACGCTCCGATAAGGGAATTATCGTTTGAGTGGCGCACCAAAAAAAAAAAAAAAAAAAAAAAAAAAGGGAAAAAAAATGTATGACTTATATGAGCTAATGCTGCGCCTTGTATGGCGATAATTATAAAATTATTGCGAGAACAAAATATAATCGTGTCATTTAGTTTTACCAAATATTACCATGGTGAACAATAGTAACCGAAAATTTGGAGTATTTAGAGGAAAAAAAGTTGTCAGGGTTTCAGGGAAATTCCAAAGTTAAATAAAAAGAAAGCGCGATGGAATTTTTAATAAATAAATAGAAGAAAAAAACAGGTTTTAGGTAATTAGTGATTACATTGAATTTCAATGTCGATAAATATAAAAATGTTATTTTTAGTTCATATATAACATATAAAAAATATAAAAATTTATATCTTTGTATAAAAATTTAGCTATGAAAATTGTAATCACACTTCGTGAGAGTTTTATATTTTAAATTGTTTTATTAATAGAAAATGTGAATTTATTCATTCACATCTGTTCTGTTTTAAATTGCAGTTTTCATAAACTTTTACCATTTTTTTAAACTATATTTATGATTTTTCTATTGAATTGCTTAATAACGAGTCGATTAAAAAATTGTTAAATAAAAAACATATTAATACGATCCTTAATTCTCAACAGCAAAAAAAAAAACTATAGTTAACAGGGACCTCGATTTTTTTTAGTTTTCGTGTATTAAACAAATCTGCAAAGAATTAATTACGGTATCATTTTAGTTAAATTTTCCGGACAATTTCTATTTTTACTAACAAAAAAATTCAAAATTAGTTTGATTAAAAAAGTGTATTTTCAATTTACGAAATATTTTTTGTTTTTAAAAAATGTATTATTTTCGTTTGTCAGTATTTTTTTTACTTTTTTTTTTTTTTTGATTTTCACAAAAAAAATATTTTACTGGTTGATTTTTTTTTGTATATTGACAAGTTTACAATTTTTATCTCCAACTAAAAATGTCAAAATTTTCAAATTTTTTTTATGCCACTTCTAATTCAGCAACTCGAAATTTGTGAATTTACACTTTTTTCGTAATTTAACGAACAAAAACTTTAAACTTTAGAAAATTTTGAGTCACAAAATTTTGCAAAAACAAAAAATGATTAATTGACCAAAAAATTCAACATCTTTTGTTACTTTTCAAATCTAACAAAAAAAAATTGTCAAGTTAGCAATTTTGTTACTTCAAAAACTGATGCACTGATTTACAAAAAAAAAAAAAAAATAGCCATTTTTATCATAAAAACTATCATAGAAAATCAGGGATTTTTTTTTATCACGGAACAAAGTGTTTTCATCATTATTATTATTGGAAGTCAAATAAAATTATTCGATGGTTTTTAATTTAAAAAAAAAATCTGAAAAGAGGAAAAAAAGGAAGGGGCATAGAAATAATAATTCTCAGGTTAATTCGCGCGTATTTTGCTCGCGCAAAAAGCTAAAAAGCGGGTTTAATCGATTTAGTACATCGATATATACCAAATATACGGAACAAATGAACTTAAAGTCATCATTTGTCCCCTCGTGTCTCGTTTAGGTCGGTATGCATGCCGCTGACCATATAAGGCAATTTCCCTACGTCCCGATCATTGATTGGCCGACGATACGCCATTCCGTCCTTGTCTTAAATGACTAATTTCGACAAATCAGCCCCCGATTTCTCAAGCAAAAACTTCGCGTCTATTTGATTCGCGCATATCCAAGAAACTCGGATTTTACGAGCGTTATTCTACAAGACGCCAAGTCTTTTCTGCCAATAATCATATATCTCTACTGAAGAAACGTTTTTTTTTTCTTTTCGTAGGCGTTTCAAAAATAGGCGTTTTACATAAAACCGTCTTACAAAACTCGAGTAAGACGCGTGTGCGCTTGCGCGGAAGAAAATTCGCGTGTAAACCAGTCCACATGCGGACAATTCTATTTTCCTGAATAATTAACGCGACTCTCTATAATCGATAATTTAACCATACGAGAAACTACGATAATAGGAAATAAAAATGTTTGCTAATTGCAAAAAAGCTTTAGAGAGAATAAATGAGGAAGAATAATTAGCCGTGTTACTCGTGGGTGGTAACGGAACGAACCAATAAGAGCCTCGAAAAATCGTGTTGAGTCCGCGCGACACTGGCGACACTCTTATAAGTCGGCGGTTGCCGCTGTGTTATACAGCGGCGAAATGCGCGCGCACGCGTAGGAATACAGTGATTATTCTCTCCTCTACAACCGCCAGGGTTTCTCGTTCGAGCAGAGAGAGAGAGAGAGAGAGAGAGAGAGAGCGAGAGCCGGAGAGAAAGAGAGAATCCTCCCTTCCCGTTTCGTGTTCGCTCGCCGCGTTTCGTGTATCCGCAAACCCCGGAGAGACACAAGTGCCGATATTCCCCCCAGTAGTAGCAAAGAGGACCGTAAACCCACTATATCATCGCGCAAAAGTGTCGTTAGTGTGCTTGTTTACTCTCCATTTAAAAAAAAAAAGCGAAAAACAAAAAAAAAACAATTTCCCAAAACCGGTGTACCTGCTAAATCTACTTCCACCAATATGGTAAATATCGTTATTTTTTTACGTGCATGCTAAACGTGAACGAGGAATTATTAGAGGCATGGCCGGTAGTAACAAGGAGAGCGAGAGAGAGAGAGAAAGACAGACAGACAGGGAGAGAACAAGAAGAGAGATTTGTGCATCGCGACGTGTGCGACGCGTGAGGCTCTTACTAACCGTTTTATTTTTTCCTTACATCTTTTTCTTTGTGCTTATACGAAAATGTCGATTCTTCGTGTTGCGAAGCCCTTTTTTTCGTCCTGAACCAAAGTTTAACAGGAAAAAAAAATTTCTCGAATTACCACTAATTTGGAGAAACTGAAGAGGACCTCCTGTGGGCGTTAAAAAAAAAAAAGACTTTGAATCAAGGAATTTGATTATTTTCAGGCGTTTACAGTTGTTTTGACGTTTTCTTTGTTAGCGACAAATTTGTACATGCAGACAATTTGTGGTTATGCCGAAGAGAGGCGGAGACGCCGGTCGCCATTTTCAGCGAGTCTGATCCTGACGACTCGGTAACGTGTCAAGCTTCTAATTATTATTTAGAAGGAAACAAAAACACGATGGCCTTTGCTTTAATTTAAGTTTGAAGTAATCGCGGTTTACGAAAAATTATGCAGGTTCTGCGAGCTTCTCTATATATATATATATATTTTTTTTGCTGTTGAGTTTTTTTTTGTGACGTTCCGGCGGAGTTTGGGGGAAAAGGAGTCGGCCATTTCTCCTAGCTCCGGCACTGCTGCTCAAACGAACGAGAACATTTTTTCATTTCAGTTCGTCTTCCATCGAAAATTCAATTCTCGAGGGCATTGTCTCTTTACCTCGCGTCATTCCATAACGTAACGAACCATTTTCCATCGATTTATCTACAAACTATATCTCTACAGCTTAGCGCTTAAAACTTCTGTAAAAAAAGAAGAATTTGCAACGACGAGCCAACGAGATTTTTCAGCTAGCCGACTGTGAGTCACTTTTTAGGAAAATTCGTCACTAGATATATTATTTATTTCAACGAATCATCGGCAAATTTTTCTTGTAATTCACTAATCGATTATTCACATTTGAAATTTTACTAAACTGCCGTTAGTATCTTCATTAAACAAACAAAAAAACCAATAAAATGTGAGACACGGAACCACGCAGGTTTCGCGAGATTTTTTAGTTCGACTTTTGTAGCGGCCCCATAAATTTGGGGAGAAAAGGAGGAGCCGCCATTTTTTTTCGTAGCTCCGGCACTGCTGCTGAAACGAACGAGAATATTTTTTTTCCTTTTGTCTACCCTCGAAAGCTCAATTCTCGAGGATTTCGCATTTTCAGTCGCCTCATTCGCCAAAAAAAAACGAGCTTCTTTTTCGAAAAACACTAATTACGTACCATAGCGTTTAATACTTGTGCATAAAGCAAACAGCAACGATGAGCTATCGAGACTTTCCAGGAAGCCGACTGTGATTCACTCCTTTCAGCGTAAACTCGTCACTCACATTATTCTCTTATTTATTAACGAACTATCGACAGATCTTTCCGTCACTCTAAACAAGCGATAATCAATATTAAACATCATAATAATAAACGTACGAAATATACATATACATCAATTAATTACTACTTTTCTCTTCCACCTAATATTCAATGTCGCGATCATCGGTAACTAGATAAAGAGGGCAAAAATTATACGAACAGCACAACTGCTGGAAGCGAGACTCGGTTATTTGCAAATATTCCTGAAGTCATCGACATCGAAGATTCATATCCGCTTGGATACGACGGCAAAAGGAAAATTAGGAGAGGGGGGAAGAGCGTCTAATGCGAAATGTCAATGTTTAGTAATTTTTATTAGAGGAGATTTAGTATCGAACCGGCTGTGTGTCGAGGAGTGGGAGAAAGAGGATCGTTGCCCGTTGGTGACTCATTTGTCGCACGTCTCGTAACCTTGGACGCACGCTCGCACGCAACAACGCCCTAGAGGGAGCTTCGATTCGCCGGCTATATATGCATACGTATATATATGTGTGTATATATATATATATATACTTCATACCGCATGCGAGGCTACACAGCCTAGCATCTCCATTGACGTTAAGATAATATCGATTGGCGACCGGCCGGCCGGCATCCCCGATCGGTAGACGCACCAGCAGTAACGAGAATCTGGCATAGCCGGTATTGGAAAGCAGGACTCTGCTTGATGCGGTTGCTTTTAAGGGGAGGGAGTTAGGTTAAATTTACGGGTATTCAAAGACTGATCTAACGTACTTGGTCGCGGGTATCATTTCTTTTGAAAAATATGTACTATTGACCTATGAACTTTTTTTTTTTACCGGATGGCAAAAGAATGCGGGTAATGCGGGTCACCTAGAGTTTTTTTTTTTTTTTGCAGATTCTAATTTATTTGAACGCTAGTATCATTCCATGGTAATTCACACAGGATGAAATTCGACTGTTTTCAATTTTCCTAATATTTTGTTATGTTGTTGTTATCACTAAAAATATCAGTATTTTTTTTTTTAAACTATATTTAAAATTTAAAAAATTGGGAATATTATGTCGGAATGTTTTTACTTGAAGTTGGCATTTTTAAAAAATTGTTATTTCCAAGTTGAAAGTACTAGGATATTTTTTTTGAAAAGCATCGTAATTTTTTTTTATTCGAGTTCTAAATTAAAACCGAAAAACTTTCTGGAAAGAGTAATTCGAACGAAACATTTTCGACAATTTTTATGTAGACAGAAAAATATTAAAAAATCTTTCGTTCAAATTAACCTTTTTTAAAAAAGCAAACATTTTTTTTCTTGTCATTACACTTTTAGAAATAGAAAATGTCAATATTATTTTCTCAAAAAGTATACAAATTTACAATAAATATACCAAAAAAAAAAAAATTGTTTTTCAAAATTTTCGCATCTAACAGATTTCTGAAACATCGAAAAATGACAAAATCATCAATTTCTCGAAATAGAGCTAAAATCTTTGAAATCTTTTTTACTTGAAGTTAACATTTTTAAAAAATTGTTATTTCGTAATTTTTTTCGTTTTTTTCAACTTGCTCGAACCAAATTGAAAATACTGAGGTATTTTTTTTACACGGAAAGTATCATTTTTTTTTTAAATTCGAGTTCCAAATTGCAACCGAAAAACTTTCTAAAAAAGAGTAATTTCAACGAGACATTTTCGACAATTTTTAAGTAGTCAGAAAAATATTAAAAAAAATTTCGTTCAAATTAACCTTTTTTTTAAAAAGCAAACATTTTTTTTCTTGTCATTACACTCAATATTATTTTCTCAAAAAGTATACAAATTTACAATTAACATACCAAAAAAAAAAAATTATTTTTCAAAATTTTCGCATCTACCAGATTTCTGAAACATCAAAAAATGACAAAATCATTCTCGAAATAGAGCAAAAAAGCTTTGAATAAAAAAAAAAAAAAAAAAGGTACTACAGCCAAAAAGTTCGTTTCAGCGATAAAAAATACGTGAAGAGATTTCCTAACAACGCGTCATTTGACGTAGTGTTGAGTTCTATAGCATTAGCACAGGATGACTCGAGAGTTTTCTTAGGTGCGCGAAGAAGGAATGGGCGATAGTTCCAAAACTTATAAATATCGCGTGGACGAACGAGAGCGACGCATGCTACGACGATCGGTGAGATACGCTTTACGTGCTTTCCAACAACGTATAATTCGGAGATAAACTTCCAACGGATCTCCTAATGTTTTTCAATGCTGAGAGGTAAAAAAGAAAAAGCGTGCAAAGTAAAGTTTGCAAAATGCTTCTTCATTATTTTGTACCTGGCAAAACCACCTCTATGGGGAAGCTTTGCCAAAGATACAAAATAATTTTTCTTTTTTTTAATGAACTTAAGGGTTCCAGAGAGAGTGATTCAGCGAATCGATATTTTCGTAGGTTTCTATGACGACATTAAGAAGGTTTCGCGGACACAAGCGGCTGTGGCGGCATTAGCAGCAAGACAAGATGTACAGAAATAATTTTCTTCCCACGCGCGAATACGGTGCTAAAAGGGGCAACCCCGACGAAACGTTTTCTAAAGTTATCTCTCGAGTTTTACTCGCGACAAGTATCTCTCTTTTCAAAAGCCTTCAGTCACTCTTGAAACAAAAAAAAAAAAAAAAAGAGAAAAAAAAAAGCTATATGCAATAATAATATTGTCCAGAAAAAAGCACATCAACAAGATTAACTAATCTGAAAACGATTGTCCTTGATTTCTTTCCAGGCATCCGGTGTAACTGTGGCTGATGTTTGTAAGACGACGTACGAGGAAATAAAAAAGGACAAGAAACATCGATACGTTATCTTCTACATTAAAGACGAGAAGCAGATCGATGTCGAGGTGATTGGACCGCGCGATGCCGCCTACGATGCCTTCCTCGAGGATCTCCAGAAGGGCGGAAGCGGCGAGTGCCGTTACGGTCTCTTCGACTTTGAGTACACTCACCAATGCCAAGGAACCTCCGAGGTAGTTCAATTGGCTTTTTTTTTCTTCTTTTTTTTTTTTCATCGATGGAATAAAAAAGAATTGTTGGAATTATTTTTTTTATTAATCCAGAACTTTCAAATTTTTAATTCATGTTACAGTTAAAATTATGTTAAAGAGAAGAAGTCAATGAATTTAAAAAAAAGACATTGAAAATTCAATCAACATCGATTGAATTTGATACAAAATTTTGATAAAGAATTTTGATGAGAACGTGCAAAAAAAAGAAATATTTTATAGTAATTAATAAAGTAATTGAATTAATAAAGTTAATTATTTACAAATTAAAATGAAAAAGAAGGATTTATGATTATGATTTATGAAACTAATGAAAAATCCAATTTTTTCACATTTTTTCTATTCCAATTTCTTTGTTAATTAAACTCTTTTTTTTTTTTTTCTTTTCTTCACTCGGGAATTTTTGTAAAATAATTTTTATCGCCGAACAATTTAATTAATACATACAGTTTTTTCGTTAACATTTTACGCAGGCTTCCAAGAAACAGAAGCTATTCCTGATGTCGTGGTGTCCCGACACGGCCAAGGTCAAAAAGAAGATGTTGTACTCGAGCTCGTTCGACGCTCTGAAGAAGTCGCTCGTCGGTGTACAGAAGTACATACAGGCGACGGACCTTTCGGAGGCATCCGAGGAGGCCGTCGAGGAGAAGCTCCGAGCCACCGACAGAAATTAAAACATTTCGCCTATTTCAAAGAAAGAAAGAAAGAAAGAAAAAACAAGGAGAGTGAAAGAGCCCCGCAACACACACAAAGCGATTATTATTATTATTATTAAAGAAAGAAAACAAAAGCACACGCAACGAGTGAGAAGGAAATACAGAGACGGTGCGAGGAAACGTTATTTTTTTTTTTTTCACAGACAACATGAACAGCAACAACAACAACAACAACAAAAACCTACTCCCCCCTCTGCTATCATTTAAAATCGAGTCAAAACGCACTATCGCGAGTTCATAATCGTTTTTATCATCGTCATTTAATCATCATCGTTATCATTTCGCCATCTTGCGGAGAGCTTTTTTCACAACACCGAATTTTTACGCATTATTTTTCCTTTTTTTTTTTTTAATTTTTTTTTTTTACTTAAAAACGATCGTTTTCCCCGCTCTCCGAAATCCTGCTATAATTCAACTATAGCGGTGATTAATTAAACTGAGTTTTGGGCCAGGCTTCGTTCGCGACGACGCAAAAAACGCGAAAGCGTTGGACTGAAACAATGGGAGGATAATAAAAGCGAATAAAAGGATTGCCAATCGGGAATAATGAGGATTTAGAGGAAAATAAAAGAATGAAGCCTACAACCCTTTTTTTCATACCGATAACGTTGCGTGAACTTTGTATGATAATGCTATTGTACTATTATTATTATTGTAATAAGGTGATAATGATAATGATAATGATAATAATAACAATTATTGTATAAGAATGGCAACAAAGTTTACACAGTCAGAAGAAACAAAAAATAATACGTGAGGATGGTGGAACCGAAAACAAAAAGAATCACTTTTGTCTCAGGCTGTATGATGTTTATTAAATTCATTTCGTATATGACGATGTTGTAGCGTTTTTGGCGACTGAGGAACGAAGAGTTTTATTAATTCAGCGCAGAAAGAATATGATTCCAAGGATTTTCCGTTACTTTGAGCAGGATAAACGCAATTCGAGAAGCAAGATTTGTGAAAATTTCACACATTTTCAAAGTGAAACTCGTGTTAATGCAGGTGAATCCGAATTTATCTCTGCTTAAAGTACGAAAAAATTTACAACAACCGATTCATAGAAAAAATTACTCAGTTTACGCTAAGAACTTCTGAGACATTTTTACATATTTTTTTTTTTAGAATTCAAATGCGTGGTATTAATTTAATCTTGATGAATCAGAGCTTATTTTATTCGTAATCTAATATTTTGTGGATTCACTCTCTAATCTAATTAATATCTCAGTTACGACAAAAAGTTGAATTATTTTAGAAACTTCAATTTTTATTTTCACTAAACAAATCGGTGTTATTTTTAAACTCAAGACTCATAAAAAATGTTGGGGAATTTAACTGAGCATCTTTGGAAAGAAAACGACGTATTCAAGCTTGAAAAATACATACCTGAAGAGAATTCGCAAACAGGACGGCAACATAAAATTGGACTAAAAAACTATTTTTCCCTGACATCTAAAAACTGGCAGAGTCGTATCCGCACAAATTCTGGACATCATTTTTGCTCATTAACGACCACCTGCATTACAAACTTGTCATTTTTAAACAACGTTGTTACTAGAAGCAAAAACTGCATCGGTAAATACATTGTGAATATCTTTTAACAAATAAAATGAGCTCTCATTTTTCAAAATCTAACAAAAATTACAAATCTCACTTATAAAAATGAGTAAAAATGTCTCGTGTGTTGAAAATTTTGAAACTCTGTAGAAAATGATGTTGAGCTTCGAGTATTTTCCAATTTGAAGGGAAAGAAAAATGCACGATAAATCTGATTCCGTCGAAGCCTCCTGAATCGTTTAGGGGAGAGGCAGCATGATAACCGAGTTACCTCCTTGTTTCCCATTAAAACTCTCGTTTGTTAGCGATAGTTATTTTCGCTCGAGTTATCGGTGCAAGTTTGGGCTTAACTCCCGAGCAGGCAACGGTGAATCCCCGTTGGCGATGCTCTTGAAACGTGCGTTCATCCGGAAAACTGTTGGTTGCGGTCACTAAATTGATCGCCAGGGACGTGGAAATTCGTTCGACATTGGCTCTACATTGGTAAGTTAATCGAAGCTTGTAGAAGGCTTCAACTATCGACGGATTTCAGCGCTCCGATCTTAACTTAATCTCAATAAACTGTACAAATCCTACTTAACTAAATGGGCAACTCGAGAGAGTCGTTTAGATTTAGATATTTTATTAAGATCCTGGGATGTTCATCCCCTAAGGACCTAAGCCAAAAAAGATACACAAACAAAAGCAGACGAAGAAAAGAAGTAGTACAGAAAATAATCTTAAACTAAATGGGGTGGAACATAAGAGAAGATGAGAGGCGAGCAAAGCATGAAGACTAAAACCGAAAAAATTGCACACATAAAACACACAAACACACCATCCTAATCAATGGGAACTACAACGAATCCAACGATGAAATATATTTTTTGTTCGTGCATTTTGAAGAAAAAAAAAGAACAATCTAACCAGAGTGAACAGTATCGACTTTTAACGACGATTTTCACAATGATTTATTTCATCAATTCTCACAACTTCTTTACAACCAACTGTACATTTAGTATAAATAATTAACCAGACGTGTGACTCTTACAAATAAAAGCTTTGAGTAATTTAGTATAAAAATTACGAAATATACTTGACGATTGATGAAATTATGGAAGCGAATAAAAGTACGATGGAAATGCGAAACTTTGATGACGATCCAATTGAACTGTCCAGGTACATCGGATCTAAAAGGACTGTCGAAATTTTGTAAAAATTTGTGTTTATTTTTTTAATATGGGGCATTCCAAGTCAACTCACTTGGTCATCGGTCTGACGAGCTCAGATTCAATTGATGATTTTTTTTTTATTTTGGTCCAGAATAGAGGACATTTCTTTTTAGATTCTTATCACTTATTTTATCCGATAAAATACTTTTTTTTTTTTGTATAACTTTTGAGTAAAAATGAACTTCGACCAGGTTTGAAATTTTGAGCATTTTTTGGTCGATGATCAAGTTGACTTGGAATGCGACATATAGAAATAAAAAAATGAGATAAAATTAAATAAAATAAATATTTTTTTTTAATCATTAATAAATAAAGAAAATAAGCGCAGACGTGAGACTGCTTTAAAATATTTTGCAAAAAATTGCTTACCAATGTTATTATCCGTGGCCGATTCTTCAAAAACCTTTTCAACTTGGTAATTTTCGTTTGGTCTGGCTGTAGGTAAACAAAAAAAATTCGAAATTGCGTCAGTGGAATTTACGAAAATAGGGAGAATTATATAAATATATATATAGGGTGTCCCATTTTAATCTTCCAGTTGATTTGTCTCGAAAAATTCTGCTCTCATCAAGTATTGAGTATAATGAAGCTTTTAGGGTTCGAAGGGGGACGTTCAAAAAAAATTTCGAATTTGGTCCACGATCCAAAATGGCGGTGTTACGACAGCAGACATGTTTTTTTAAAATGGTACCATGACTTTTTTTTCTACCAAAAAATAGTCTTCTGATTTGAAAAATATGGACTTTATCAAAAAAAGTTTCCTACAAAAGTTGTTGGTTTTGACATGACGAATTTTTTGGTAGAAAAAAAAGTCATGGTTCCTTTTTAAAAAAACATGTCGGTGGACGTAACTCCGCCGTTTTGAATGTTGGACCAATTTTGAATTTTTTTTTGAACGTCCCCCTTCGAACCCTAAAAGTTTCGTTACACTCAATATTTAATCTGGGCTGAATTTTTCGAAATAAATCAACTGAAAGATTAAAATGGGACACCCTGTATATATATATATATATATATATATATATATATATATATATATATAAGATGGTTGTGCGCTTATCGAGTTAAAAACTCACGAGCTCCTTCGGTGGCAAAGCGCAAGATTTTCGAGGGTACGCTCCATCCGTATCGATTTCTTGAGAGTACGAGTGCCTCGTAGTTTGTCGCATCCTCGAGACCCGTGAGATTAAACGATTTTGCGTGGACCGGCCCAATAGCGTCACTTCCGCTTGGTATAAAAAGCTTGTGCCAATCTCCGTTCTGATAAATTGCAAAAGCAGCTAATGAAATTTCACAAGAAAAAGAATTCGAGTTTGCTGAAAGAATGTTTTAGTCACTCCCAGAATTCTTCTCAGTGACACATCTTTTTTAGTTTCATTTTTTGTATTATTGTCCCAACTCTCTAAATTTTCCCAATTTTTTTTTTCTTCAATTTTGAATTAATTAGAATTTTTCAAAATGAAAATATTGTTAGACCAAATTTAAGTCTGAAAAAGAAATTGATAATAATTCCAGATCAGATATAAAAAAAAATGTAAGCCAAATTCAGAATGGAATTTTGCTTCTATTTTTTGTTGTAAAAACTTTTTTTTTTCGTTTAAAAACGTAGCTTATTATAAGAATCTATGAAAAAAATATGTTTTTGAAATTAAGAAAAAAAGAATGTTTTAATCACTCCCAGAATCCTTCTCAGTGACACATCTTTTTTAGTTTCATTTTTTGTATTATTGTCCCAACTCTCTAAAAAGAGTTCGAATCAATTTTCCCATTATTTTTTCTTCAATTTAGTATTAATTACAATTTTTCAAAATGAAAATATTGTTAGACCAAATTTAAGTCTGAAAAAAAAGTTCAGAGTAATTCCAGATGAGATATTTAAAGAATTTAAGCCAAACCCAGAATGGAAATTCGCTTCTATTTTTTTCATTTTTGTAAAAACGTTTTTTTTTTTCGTTTAAAAACGTAACTTATTATAAGAATCTATGAAAAAAATATGTTTTTGAAATTAAGAAAAAAATAATGTTTTAATCACTCCCAGAATCCTTCTCAGTGACACATCTTTTTTAGTTTCATTTTTTGTATTATTGTCCCAACTCACTAAAAAGAGCTCGAATCAATTTTCCCATTTTTTTTCTTCAATTTTGTATTAATTACAATTTTTCAAAATGAAAATATCGTAAGCCCAAATTTGAAAGTCTGAAAAAAAATTCAAAAATAATTCCAGATCAGATATAAAAAAAAATGTAATCCAAACCCAGAATGGAAATTTGCTTCTATTTTTTTCATTTTTGTAAAAACGTTTTTTTTCGTTTAAAAACGTAGCTTATTATAAAAATATTTTTAAAAAATATGCAAAAGAAATATAAGAAGAAAAAAAAAGAAAAAAAAATGCTAACCGGGTAGTTGCGAAACCAAAACTGGTACTCTATTATAGAGCTATAGCTGTCGACTTCCCAGATGAAGTAGTGAGCGTTTTTTCCAACTGCTCGCGACTCCTTTATCACAGCTGGATTTGCAACCGCCGAGAGCTCAATTGCTTTTTCGGATATTCCGAGGGAGTTTGAAGCTCTGCACAAGTAGTAACCGTAGTCCGGGATTCTCACGTTTCTTATAACAAGACTGTGAACCTCGCCATTCTCACCAGACGTGTGCATTACGATTCTCGAGTCGTAAGCTACTTTTTCGTTCTTAAAGTACCATTCAACCTGCTCCGAAAAAAAAATATATATATATTAAATTTTCTAAAAGCTCTTTAGGGCAAAAAAGGGAAAAAAATAAATTCACCTGAGCCTCAGGCCAAGCAGTAACTTTGCAATCAAGCTGAGTCCGGATACCCGGTGAAGCGTGAACCCATCTCTTCTTCGTCTCGATCTCCGGTTTATCTGCAACGAGGCACATTTCAATCAGTGATTAGTAATCTCAATTTGAGCTATCGATCATATCGGCAATTTTGAAAAATACGAGATTCGATGTAAAAGCTAAATTAGAAAATTGTTTTATTTTAATTTTTTAAAAAGTGTCCACAAAAACGTCTGCAAAATTTTTGTGCTATTTTGAGATTTTTTTCTCGTCAGTTTCTGCAGTAGTTGAACTTTGCAGATTGCTTCCTCATTAATTTTTTTTTCACAAAGCGATTATATAGAAAATAAATTTTCTTACAAATTTACATAAAAATGTAAATAAATAAATTTTCTTACAAATTTACATAAAAATGTAAGTAAATAAATTTTCTTACAAATTTACATAAAAATGTAAGTAAATAAATTTTCTTACAAATTTACATAAAAATGTAAGTAAATAAATTTTCTTACAAATTTACATAAAAATGTAAGTAAATAAATTTTCTTACAAATTTACATAAAAATGTAAGTAAATAAATTTTTTTACAAATTTACATAAAAATGTAAGTAAATAAATATTCTTACAAATTTACATAAAAATGTAAATAAATAAATTTTCTTACAAATTTACATAAAAATGTAAATAAATAAATTTTCTTACAAATTTACATAAAAATGTAAATAAACAAATTTTCTTACAAATTTACATAAAAATTTAAATAAATAAATTTTCTTACAAATTTACATAAAAATGTAAATAAACAAATTTTCTTACAAATTTACATAAAAATGTAAGTAAATAAATTTTCTTACAAATTTACATAAAAATGTAAGTAAATAAATTTTCTTACAAATTTACATAAAAATGTAAGTAAATAAATTTTTTTACAAATTTACATAAAAATGTAAGTAAATAAATATTCTTACAAATTTACATAAAAATGTAAATAAATAAATTTTCTTACAAATTTACATAAAAATGTAAATAAATAAATTTTCTTACAAATTTACATAAAAATGTAAATAAACAAATTTTCTTACAAATTTACATAAAAATTTAAATAAATAAATTTTCTTACAAATTTACATAAAAATGTAAATAAACAAATTTTCTTACAAATTTACATAAAAATTTAAATAAATAAATTTTCTTACAAATTTACATAAAAATGTAAATAAATAAATTTTCTTACAAATTAACATAAAAATGTGAATAAATAAATTTTCTTACAAATTTACATAAAAATGTAACTAAATAAATATTCTTACAAATTTACATAAAAATGTAAATAAATAAATATTCTTACAAATTTACATAAAAATGTAAATAAATAAATTTTCTTACAAATTTACATAAAAATGTAAATAAATAAATTTCCTTACAAATTCACATAAAAATTTAAATAAACCAATTTTCTTACAAATTTACATAAAAATGTAAATAAACAAATTTTCTTACAAATTTACATAAAAATGTAAATAAATAAATTTTCTTACAAATTTACATAAAAATGTAAATAAATAAGTTTTCTTACAAACTTACATAAAAATGTAAATAAATAAATTTTCTTACAAATTTACATAAAAATGAAAATAAATAAATTTTCTTACAAATTTACATAAAAATGTAAATAAATAAATTTTCTTACAAATTTACATGAAAATGTAAATAAATAAATTTTCTTACAAACCTACATAAAAATGTAAATAAACAAATTTTCTTACAAATTTACAAATTTAAATAAAAATATTGTGTTAATACATAAATATTTGTGATAAATATTTATAATCATGAATATACACGAATTTTTTGTTTCACAAAAATGCCATAATTATCAGAGCAATATAAAAAGAAAAAAATATTAAAAATATAATATGAAGCAGATGGTTTGAAGAAAAGCAATTAAAAAATTGTCTGATGTTGTGTGTTCGAGCGATATGTATATAGAGACCCAAGTAATAGCTAAGCTAAGTTGTCTGAACGTTCAACGAGACGTTGGAACTTGCCTGATGCTCTCTACCAACGTCGAGCAGCAGCTTATTTTCGTAATTGAATCGCCAAACTAACAAACTTGCTACACTCCGAGAGGCAAATGATGTACGTAGTACTACTACGTACTTCCTTTGTCAATTACTGTAAGAAAATTAGCGATTTACATGATTGACTTGCCCGGAAGGCAAAAGTCAAGCAATTACCAAGTCTGTCACATCCCACGCGAATCCAATCACAGCTTTCTATATATATATGCATGTATAGAAAGTGTGATTAGTGTCTTTAGAAGCGAAATTTAAAGCTACTGTTTTTCCACATAATTTTAGATGTTTTAAACATTTAAATTTAACAAATTCATGAAAAAAAAAAAATAGTTTCTATTTAAAAAATGTACACGTTTTGAAAGTACCTCTGAATTTCTATCAATTTTTGGATACTTTTCAGAGAGAGTCATTGTTTTCAGATAATGTTTTAAACATTTAAATTTAACAAATTCATGAAAAAAAAAATAGTTTCTATTTTTAAAATGTACACGTTTTGAAAGTTCCTCTGAATTTCTATCAATTTTTGGATACTTTTCAGAGAGAGTCATTGTTTTCAGATAATGTTTTAAACATTTAAATTTAACAAATTCATGAAAAAAAAAAAATAGTTTCTATTTAAAAAATGTACACGTTTTGAAAGTACCTCTGAATTTCTATCAATTTTTGGATACTTTTCAGAGAGAGTCATTGTTTTCAGATAATGTTTTAAACATTTAAATTTAAAAAATTCATGAAAAAAAAATAGTTTCTATTTAAAAAATGTACACGTTTTGAAAGTACCTCTGAATTTCTATCAATTTTTTGATACTTTTCAGAGAGAGTCATTGTTTTCAGATAATGTTTTAAACATTTAAATTTTAAAAATTCATGAAAAAAAAATAGTTTCTATTTAAAAAATGTATACGTTTTGAAAGTACCTCAGAATTTCTATCAATTTTTGGATACTTTTCAGAGAGAGTCATTGTTTTCAGATAATGTTTTAAACATTTAAATTTAACAAATTCATGAAAAAAAAAAATAGTTTCTATTTTTAAAATGTACACGTTTTGAAAGTACCTCTGAATTTCTATCAGTTTTTGATACTTTTCAGAGAGAGTCATTGTTTTCTTTGAAACTAAATATTTCTCATTGTTCTGAAAATCTCTGAAATCTCTCTGATTTTTGTGTGAAAAATCTCTGAAATCTCTCTGATTTTTGTGTGAAAAATCTCTGAAATCTCTCTGATTTTTGTGTGAAAAATCTCTGAAAAACTATTGACTTTGTTGATACTTTATGTCGGTTTCTCTATTATATTTAGAAAATGATTTTATAAAAAATTGTATATTAAAAGTCACTTTTTTCTACGTTTTGGGCCATTCTGAGTGTCCGGACCTGAAAATTTCGAAAAAATATCAGGAGAGCAAAGCAAAAAAAATTAAAAGTGTCTTTTTTTCGAGCATTTAGAATAGTATAAAAAATTAGGAAGCGAATTGCAACTTTGTTAAATTGATAAATAGCATAAAATGAAATCGGAGAATTTTACAAAAAATGTTGTTGGAAAGTACACTAAAAATCCTAAATTTCATATTGTTATGATTTTTTTGTGCGAGCCATAGTATTGGCGTTAAAAAATAAGCAATGATTATTTTCCGAAATTTTTAATAGCTGTAATATGCAATACAAAAAATCTAAAAAAATTCCTACTTTTTTTTTTTCAACCAGACCAACATCCTGAATAAATTTCAGGACGTTTTGTTGACATGAAAAATTAGGGTGGCCGAATTGACGTATTTTACCTCATATATATATATATAAAATCTACTCACGTTTAATGCGTAGTTCGATGAAAGCCTCAGCCGATTCACCGATCTCGTTGCTAGCTACGCAGGTATAACGACCGGCTAGACTACGATTCTCAGCGTGAAACCGCAATCTAGATCTGTCCAACAACTGCAAATCCGTGTCCTATCGATGACACGTGAAATTGAATCCAATCGTTGAATCCAGAGTCGCAACAAACGCGGAACAAGAAAAATAAAGAGAAAATTAATAATCATACACTAATTATTAAAGGATTAAAGACAATCATCGGTTCTTTAAAATTTTCCTATACACATTTTTTATTGCTCAAATTTTAAAGAAAAGTTACGAAATTTGTTCTATGTAATTTAATTTAAAGAATTTAAAAAAAATTCCACATTTCTTGAATTTTTAAATAAATATTTTTCCAGAGTATTTTTTTTTTTGCAGAATATTAAAAAATACCTGTCATTTTTTAATCTTGATTTTCTTTATATGAAAAATTATTTTGAACCTCTGATTAGACGTTTCATAAAATTTGGAAAATTCTAATGCTTTTTAAGAACATCTCTTGTAGAAATGTGTAAAAAAATATTTAATTATGGTTCTTGCAATTATTTGAGCAGAGTTTCTATTAATTAAAAAAAAAACGTGAGATCCAAAAATGAAGCCTCATTAAAATAGACACATTTTTCAAGCTTCCAATATGTACCTTCAATTTCCATGCTATAATTGGTTGTGGATATCCATTTGCCACGCAAGACATGTCCACTTCCTCGCCCAGATTTACCTCTAATTCGCCCATTTCCGGTACAGTGTGAAGAATTTTCGGAGGATCTGAAAAATTAAATTGTATTTATTACACACTAAAGTCGAGGACGAAATATTTTGTCAATTCAATCGACCATAACTCACGAACGGTGCAACGGATCGAGCTCAAATTTATCACGCAATTAGAACAGTAACTCCTCTTTAATTGCTGTGATTTTTAACAATATGCATCTATATACACAGATTTTATAGAATTTTTTATTTTTCGAAAAAAAAAAAAAAAAAAATTTGCTCCAAATCACGTTGAATCTCAACAAATCAACTGAAATATTTTGCAGACGAAAAATAACATACAGCGCAGCTATGTACGAAATTTGTTGATGATCGGTAAAGTCCTTCGGATTTAACGTCATTTTTAATTTTTCAAAAAATTTAAATTTTCGCTCTAACTTCCGCAAAAGTTAGGAAAGCAAGTGAAAACTTTGAAACTAGATGGAAATATATGATCCAACGATATTAATTACGGAATTTTCATTGTCATGGGTAACGCAATTTTAAAAAAAAAATTTTTTATAGGTAATACATTTTTAACTTTTAATTTGTGTTGTTGCACAAGCTGCCTAAATGCTAATTAAAATGAAAAATGATGGAAAATGCTAAATGTTAATTGAAACGAATAAATGATGGAAAATGCTAAATGCTAATTAAAATGAAAAATGATGCAAAATGCTAAATGCTAATTAAAATGAAAAATGATGCAAAATGCTAAATGCTAATTAAAATGAAAAATGATGCAAAATGCTAAATGCTAATTAAAATGAAAAATGATGCAAAATGCTAAATGCTAATTAAAATGAAAAAATGATGCAAAATGCTAAATGGTAATTAAAATGAAAAATGATGCAAAATGCTAAATGTTAATTAAAATGAATAAATGATGGAAAATGCTAAATGCTAATTAAAATGAAAAATGATGCAAAATGCTAATTAAAATGAAAAATGATGCAAAATGCTAATTAAAATGAAAAATGATGCAAAATGCTAAGTGTTAATTAAAATGAAAAATGATGCAAAATGCTAAATGCTAAATGTTAATTAAAATTAATAAATGATGGAAAATGCTAAATGCTAATTAAAATGAAAAATGATGCAAAATGCTGAATGTTAATTAAAATGAAAAATGATGAAAAATGCTAATTAAAATGAAAAATGATGCAAAATGCTAATTAAAATGAAAAATGATGCAAAATGCTAATTAAAATGAAAAATGATGCAAAATGCTAATTAAAATGAAAAATGATGCAAAATGCTAATTAAAATGAAAAATGATGCAAAATGCTAAATGCTAATTAAAATAAAAAATGATGCAAAATGCTAAATGTTAATTAAAATGAAAAATGATGCAAAATGTTAAATGCGAATTAAAATGAAAAATGATGCAAAATGCTAAATGCTAATTAAAATGAAAAATGATGCAAAATTCTGAATGTTAATTAAAATGAAAAATGATGCAAAATGCTAAATGGTCTTAAAATGAAAAATGATGCAAAGTACAACTTTGCACGTTGCTTCCTCATTAAATCTCATTTTTCACAGAGCATCCTCTATGAGGAAGCCAAAATTAATAAATATGTTGATGCGACCAAATAAATATATTAAAAAAAAAAAAAAAAAAAAATGAATAAATAAGCTTCATCACAGAGTCGTCTTTGTGAAAAATGAGATTTAATCAGGAAGCAACGTGAATAATTTGACTTTTGCAGAGACCGGAAGAGCCACAAAATCCACCAGAAGCACCTTTCTCACTCTAGTTATGTTACTAGGCTTTATATTGTACAGGAGTATCGTATTTCCGGAACTCGATCGAAGCATATCGAAAGTAGATACACATGCCTCTTGGTGTGCTCTCGCGAATCAGTGCGTTAAGGCTTACACTTTCCATCCCAAGAGCTACAATATATATATATATATGTATATACAGAAGGAACTGCACTATGCGATATCTTATCTCGCGGATCCTCGTGGGAATAAGCGATCAAGCCCAGCAGGCTCTTACAACATGACACGAGGTGAACGAGAGAGATTTCGTTGAGTTGACATCTCAAACAAGATATTATATAGCTTACATCAGAGAAAAATAATTCATCATTTTTTATAAATCGTACTTTTTATTATACATTATTCAATAATAATAATAATAATAGTAATAATGTTTTATTCATTTTTAAAAAAGCTTTGTTTTCATGAAAATAGAAAAACGTCGAGATTTTAGAGGAAATAAAATTAATGACATAAATTAAAAAAGGAAATAAAATTAATGAAATTAATTTTAAAAAATCGTTAATTTTAAAGATTTCGTTGAGTTGACATCTCAAACAACATATTATATAACAGAGAAAAATAATTCATCATCTTTTATAAATCGTACTTTTTATTATACATTATTCAATAATAATAATAATAATAATAATAATAGTAATAATGTTTTATTCATTTTTAAAAAAGTTTTGTTTTCATGAAAATAGAAAAACGTCGAGATTTTAGAGGAAATAAAATTAATGAAATTAATTTTAAAAAATCGTTAATTTTAAAGATTTCGTTGATTTGACATCTCAAACAAGATATTATATAGCAGAGAAAAATAATTCATCATTTTTTATAAATCGTACTTTTTATTATACATTATTCAATAATAATAATAATAATAATAATAGTAATAATGTTTTATTCATTTTTAAAAAAGCTTTGTTTTCATGAAAATAGAAAAACGTCGAGATTTTAGAGGAAATAAAATTAATGAAATTAATTTTAAAAAATCGTTAATTTTAAAGATTTCGTTGATTTGACATCTCAAACAAGATATTATATAGCAGAGAAAAATAATTCATCATTTTTTATAAATCGTACTTTTTATTATACATTATTCAATAATAATAATAATAATAATAATAGTAATAATGTTTTATTCATTTTTAAAAAAGCTTTGTTTTCATGAAAATAGAAAAACGTCGAGATTTTAGAGGAAATAAAATTAACGAAATTAATTAAAAAAGGAAATAAAATTAATGAAATTAATTTTAAAAAATCTCTCTCGTTCACGCGAGGTGAACAAAAAGGTGACAAAAATAATTCATCATCTTTTATAAATCGTACTTTTTATTATACATTATTCAACAACAATAATAATAATAATAATAATAGTAATAATGTTTTATTCATTTTTAAAAAAGCTTTGTTTTCATGAAAATAGAAAAACGTTGAGATTTTAGAGGAAATAAAATTAATAAAATCAATCAAAAACTGATAACCAATGTTTCTGAATCTAGATAGATGTTACTTAATTAAAAGTAAATTTATGCATTTTTTTTTTATTTCTGAATTTCATGTTCAGATTTGTAAAAAAAAACGAGCTAAAAAGCGACCGTATGCAGAATTTTACTGATATTTAAGTAACTTTAGTCATTTTGAATTTCCAAAATTTAAGTTCAGATTTTTATCTAAATTTAGTAGTTTAGTAGTAGATTTTAAAAAATAGATTTTAAAAAATAGATTTTAAAAAATCTAGATTTTTTAATAAAAAAAAAATTCGTTTTTTTTTTCCAGGGTGATGAAAACCCTTTAAAGGACTAAAAAAATCGTGTTTCCAAACTTTGCTGCCGTTAAATTACAAAGTCCTTAAATCAATGTCACTCCATTCAATAAAATAGTAGATGTAATGTAACTTACATTTAACATGAATGGCATAGACTTGTGTAACATGACCCCAAGGTGTCGGTCTCGAAGTTTGACAAACATACTGTCCGGTGTCCTCCGGTTGTACACGCGACACTTCGAGGCTTCCATTTTCGTGCATTATCACTCGATGCCCCGAATTGTGGAGATTAAGGTCGCCAATGTTGGTCAATTGAACACCCTCTCGCCACCATCTCACAGTTATTGGCATTTCTCCTAAACAAAATCGTTTAAATCAAATTGAATAAACAGAGTTGATATTTCCTGAAGAGAATTATTAGTTTCCCTCAGGACCCTTCACCCTTTTAGGTGAATGATTTAGGCGAATGACATTATATATTATTTAATACAGATTCGTTCTAACTCTGGGAACACTGTAGGGACCTCATTCCGTTCTCTCTGCAACAGACCTCGTTTTCATTTCACATGACACTTCAAATCGAAACGCTTAACGAAAAAAGGTTGCAAAGTCGAGGCTCTCACTTTGCTTCTACTTTTTATTAGACGTGTTGGAGGATTTTCTGTGGAAAAGATTATTATATTAATTTATCGTTCAATCCACCTTGAATCTTCAATTGGGAAAATAAGTTTAATATTTTTTTTTATGACTACATAATAAACAGCCAACATATCTCAACGCGACAAAACTGTCTCTGGATGTAAAGATGAACCTCGAAAATGTTTGTTTAACTTTTTTTAAAGTGATTACGTAATTTAGAATCGAAAATATGAGAGTGTTCATTCATTGGTAGAGATGGGCATTTATTGACCGGTCTACCCGTAACAATTTATGCGAAATGAAAAATATTTGAAAATTATTATTCACGTGGGTTTGACGTGAAATAATATTCTGGTGGAAGGAATTTATTGTAATTATTTTCATGAATTAATTAATAAATAATTTAAATTATTCGTGATGGAGGAATCAATTAATAAATCATTTAAATTATTCATTAATTAATTAAAATAATTAGAATAAATTGCTTCGATCAAAATATTATTTCATGTAAAATTCAATAATATTTTTTAAATATTTTTGATTTCGCGTAAATTTTTTTTATTTTCTGATTCCTTTTTTTTGAATGATTTATTAATTAATTAAAATAATTAGAATAAATTGCTTCGATCAAAATATTATTTCATGTAAAATCGAATAATATTTTTGAAATATTTTTGATTTCGCGTAAATTTTTTTTATTTTTTGATTCCTTTTTTTTAAATGATTTATTAATTAATTAAAATAATTCGAATAAATTGCTTCCATCAAAATATTATTTCATGTAAAATCCAATAATATTTTTGAAATATTTTTGATTTCGCGTAAATTTTTTTATTTTTTGATTCCTTTTTTTTAAATGATTTATAAATTAATTAGAATAATTAGAATAAATTGCTTCGATCAAAATATTATTTCATGTAAAATCCAATAATATTTTTGAAATATTTTTGATTTCGCGTAATTTTTTTTATTTTTTGATTCCTTTTTTTTAAATGATTTATTAATTAATTAAAATAATTCGAATAAATTGCTTCGATCAAAATATTATTTCATGTAAAATCCAATAATATTTTTGAAATATTTTTGATTTCGCGGAAATTTTTTTGTCCTCCATGAGAATCAATTAATAAATAATTGTAATCAATTAATAATAATTTTTTTTTTTCGTCCATGAGGAGTTAATTAATAAATAATTTTAATCAATTATTAATACATTTTTTTTCCTCCATGAGGAATCAGTTAATAAATAATTTAAATTATTTATTAATTAATGAAAATAATTAGAATAATTCCATCAGAATATTATTTCACGTCAAATCCAGGTGAACAATATTTTTCAAATAATTTCATTGAAGCTTGGATACTATTAATAACAATTTTGTCGTTCATAAATTTTCCTAGTGTGATTTGTCTGGATCGTAGAAGCTCCTGAATGAAATGCAAATAATAATCTCGCGGATAGATTGAGCTTAGAGCGATAATGTTTTCTCACATAACAGAGGAAGTGTATCAAAATCCTATTTAACCGAGAAATGCATACGGTCAGTGAGTAGTTTATATGGGGCATTCCACCCCGTTTCGAACTGGATTTGATCTCTCCGATTTGGCTCATAATTTTTTGTAGGCTTAGTTGGACCCTCAACTTCAGAATTTTTTTTTCTTTTTTATTGTAATTTTTTTTTAATATATTTTTAAGGCGACATATCGAATGCCATAATTTCAAAAATTTTGAAAAAGGTCTGAAGAATACTTTGTTAAAAAAAAAAAAAAAAAATTGTCAAAAAAAAAATCAAATTGGGGAAGATTTTTTTCCTACAGTTTTTAAGCTTTTTTTATGAAAAAAATTATTTAAAAATCGAAAAAATAATTAATCCACTACAGACGATTGGTCAAATGTTTATTTACGTAAAGCCAGATTTTTCAGATTTTTCTCCTGATTTTTAGCTATTTTTTCAGAGTTTTCCGGACTATGCCCATTTTTTTAAAATGTTTTTTTAAAGTGACACATCGAATGCCATAATTTAAAATACTGCAAAAAGTCTGAAAAATATTCTATTGACTATGAAAATTTTCTAGCTTATTGCCAAAGTACGTTCGATTTTTCTTCTCACAGTTTTTCACATCTTTTGATTAAAAAAATTATTAAAAAATGGAAAACAGAACAATCTACAATAGGCAACTCGTCAAACGTTTCTGTATGTAAAATCGTATTTAAAAAAAAGAATTACGGATTTTTTAAAGATTTTACTCTTTTTTGCATTTTTTTATATCCAGAGAGAAGGATTTGGTAATAATTATACAACGTCGATGGGAAAAACTATTATATCTTATAGTCGTCCACCAACAATTTTGAGTTCAAAAGTGTTTAATAAATAAATAGTTTAATATAAAGAAATTTTTGAAATATCGTTCATAGTAGATTCACATTTTTTTTCCATTTTTTATAATTTTTAAAATAAAAAAAGCTTAAAAACTATAAGAAGAAAAATCTTGCGTACTTTGGCAATAAGCTAGAAAATTTCAATATTCAATAGAGTATTTTTCAGAATTTTTCCTGATTTTTAAATAATGGCATCGGATATGTGACTTTAAAAAAGTATTAAAAAAAAAGTTTGCACAGTTGAGAAAAATCTGAAAAAATTCCTAAAAATCTGAAAAAAATTCTGAAAAATTCCGTTTTACATAAATAAACATTTGGCCAATCGCCTGTAGCAATTTATTATTTTTTATATTTTTTAATAATTTTTAAAATAAAAAAAGCTTGAAAATCGTAAGAAGAAAAATCTTCCCCACTTTGGCTATAAGCTAGATAATTTTTTTTCTTGAATAAAGTATTTTTCAGATTTTTATAAAATATATAAAAAACAAAATTTGTGAAATTATGAGCCAAATCAGAGAGGCCGAGGTGAAATCCAGGTCGAAACGGGGTGGATTGCCCCATATGGAAAATGGGCCGATCTTATAGTGAGTATATTTAACAATTGTGGGACGATATATTGAGTTTTACATTCTTGCCATAATTGCATGTCGAATTATGTCTCACCTAGTTCCTCAGAGTGGCATGGCAATAGAACTGTAGCATTCTGATAAGTTTCCACTGTCGTGGGAACGCTCTTGACGCCCCAATTGCCCTCGGAACGAACTCCTGCAAAAAAACGATACAGCATTTACAGGCGTTTTTTTTAAATACGTATTTAACCCAGAAAGATATAACGTTTTAATGTTTTTATTTCAACTCGTATACGAAAATTGGACGCTTTAAGCACGCAAAGCACGCGTAAAATCTCTATTTTTGCACCTTGCGGAGTAAAACTTTGTAGAATACTCGTAAAATTGCATAATACATTTTCAATAAATAATGAGATAAAAAAATGGAATTACATATTTTATTCTGACGAAAATACGTGAATTAAATTCCCAAAACATTTCCACAAATTTTTAACACTCTACATTATTCAAATATTAGCAAAAAAAATATAGAATTTTATATTTAATTCTGACTAAAATACGTAAATTAAATTGCTAAACTATTTCTACATTTTTTTGACACTCTAAATTATTCAAATATTAGCAAAAAAACAGAATTTCATATTTAATTCTGACTAAAATACGTGAATTAAATTCCTAAACTATTTCTACATTTTTTTGACACTCTAAATTATTCAAATATTAGCAAAAAAAAAATAGAATTTCATATTCAATTCTGACTAAAATACGTGAATTAAATTCCTAAAACATTTCCACAAATTTTTAACACTCTACATTATTCAAATATTAGCAAAAAAATATATAGAATTTTATATTTAATTCTGACTAAAATACGAGAATTAAATTCCTAAAACATTTCCACACATTTTTAACACTCTACATTATTCAAATATTAGCAAAAAAAATAGAATTTCATATTTAATTCTGACTAAAATACGTGAATTAAATTCCTAAAACATTTCCACAAATTTTTAACACTCTACATTATTAAAATATTAGCAAAAAAAACAGAATTTCATACTTAATCCTGACTAAAATAAGTGAATTAAATTCCTAAAACATTTCCACAAGTTTTGAACACTCTACATTATTAAAATATTAGCAAAAAAAAAAAAATAGAATTTCATATTTAATTCTGACTAAAATACGTGAATTAAATTCCTAAAACATTTCCACAAATTTTTAACACTCTACATCATTAAAATATTAGCAAAAAAAAAATAGAATTTCATATTTAATTCTGACTAAAATATGTGAATTAAATTTCTAAAACATTTCCACAAATTTTTAACACTTTACATTTTTGAAATATTAGCAAAAAAAATGAAAATTCCTATATAATCAAAATTAAATAGAGATTTTCGTTTTTTTTTTCAATTTTTTGATTCATTATTTATTGAAAACGATGAATTAAAAGAAAAAAAAATTCCTCTGTTTAATTCTGAGATTAAAATATTATTTTAAAAAATTATAGAATATACAAAACGAGGCTTTTTTTTCAGTTTCCAAAATCCTTTCATCATTAATTATAGGCAATTAATATATAAGTAATTATATGATATCTAATTGGCTAAAAAAAAAGTAACTTCAACATTTTTACTCTTCAGCGTTATAAGCGAAAAATCTTGGAGGAAATATTGAATAATTATTATTGCATGCGAAATTCATTATTTCCTCGTAGAAAAGTGTAAAAACTAACTGAGTAAGTCAAGATCGATAGGAGCGGGAAAAAAGTGCAGAGCAGTTTGTATATATGCTTACAAAACGCACAGGTTGTATATTATCGTTTGCGCATGTTTCGCGGTAAAAAAAAAAAGCTAGCATCGCGTGTTGCCAACAATTGCACGTTATAAACGTAAATACGCGCGAGAGCGCGTTTTCCGGAATGCAAAAATCCATCTCGTAACAATGTTGGAACACTAAGTATTGCAATCACGAGTTGCATGACATTTTTTTTTTTTTTTTTTCACCTTTTTCGTGCAACGGACAGACACGTCAGAGCAACAAATTAAATGTAGCTATTGTGGGGAAAAATGTATTGAAAAAAATGATTACAAACACTCTCTCGTCAAGAGAAATAAATGTAAAAAATAAGAGAAAAAAAATAGATTTAAAAAACTTTCTCAACAATAGCTGTAAAATTAATAAAAATTGTCAAAGAAATGTATTTAAAAAATGATGAAAAATAATTTCTCATTAAAAAAAAAAAATGTAAAAAAATAAGAGGAAAAAAAAAGGATTAAAAACACTTTCTCATCACGAAAATTAAATGTAAAAAATAAGAAAAAAAAAAAGTCTATTAAAACACTTTCTTACCAAGGAAAAGAAATGCAAAAAATAAGAAAAAAAATTCATTTAAAACACTTTTTCACCAAGAGCAATAAAATGTAAAAAATGAGAGAAAAAAGTGATTTAAAACACTTTCTCACCAAGGAAAATAAATGCAAAAAAAATAAGAAAAAAAAATTGATTTAAAACACTTTCTCACCTAGAGCAATAAAATTAATAAAAATTGTGAAAGAAATGTATTAAAAAAATGAATAAAAACACTTTCTCATCAAGAAAATTAAATGTAAAAAATTTGAAAAAAATGATTTAAAACACTTTGCCACCAAGAAAAATAAATGTAAAAAATAAGAGAAAAAAAAATGATTTAAAACACTTTCTCACCAAGAGCAATAAAATTAATAAAAATTGTGAAAAAAATGTATTTAAAAAATTGATTTAAAACACTTTCTCACCAAGAGCAATAAAATTAATAAAAATTGTGAAAAAAATGTATTTAAAAAATTGATTTAAAACACTTTCTCACCAAGAGCAATAAAATTAATAAAAATTGTGAAAGAAATGTATTCAAAAAATGAATAAAAACACTTTCTCATCAAGAAAATTAAATGTAAAAAATTTGAAAAAAATGATTTAAAACACTTTGCCACCAAGAAAAATAAATGTAAAAAATAAGAGAAAAAAAAATGATTTAAAACACTTTCTCACCAAGAGCAATAAAATTAATAAAAATTGTGAAAAAAATGTATTTAAAAAATTGATTTAAAACACTTTCTCACCAAGAGCAATAAAATTAATAAAAATTGTGAAAGAAATGTATTCAAAAAATGAATAAAAACACTTTCTCATCAAGAAAAATAAATGTAAAAAATAAGAGAAAAAAAAATGATTTAAAACACTTTCTCACCAAGTGTGATAAACGTAAAAAAAATCAACGACGAATACATTGCGAACTATGCGAGAAAAAAATGGTTAAAATTGATGGGAATATTGGAGGAGACTTTGTGTAAAATAACTTAAGGGATATGTGATCACGACGAGTTTTGAAGACGCACTGACGAGCTCTCGAGTCAAGGGATCTGTGGTTAGTGGCATAGTAATCGCTATACTGCCGCTTCCATAGCACCTCTCTCATTCATTCACCAACAGTGACATTTCTTTAGTTTAACACACGTATACAAGACATTTAATCTCGGATGTAATTACGAGCAGTTGGCTCAATCATTCAAACGGAGGCTCTCAAAAGCTTCGAGAGCGCCCCCTGGTGACTCAAATTATCACTTATTATTTAATAAAAATATTTTTCTGTTTTTTTTTTTTTTTTAATTTATAGAAATGATTATTTTTTATATTTATAAATATTTTATTTTATAATATATTTTTTTCTGTAAAGTTAGAAGTGGCAGAAAAATTGTCAAATTTACACATTTTTATTTGATTAAAAGTCAGAAATATTTGCTTTTGTAAAATCACAATATAATATTGTAAAAGGAAAATGACACACATTTCTTGCAGTAAAAAACAAAAAAATATTTCGTAAAACCAAAATAACATTTTTTTTACAAATTAATTTTGTACTTTTTTTTCTGTAAAAGAATATTTCTCACTTTTAATCAAATGAAAATGCATTAAATTTTGCGGATTTTTAGCTATTTATTTTTTAAAGTTAGAAGTGACAGAAAAAATGTCAAATTTACACATTTTTATTTGATTAAAAGTGAGAAACATTTGCTTTTGCAAAATCACAATATAATATTGAAAAAGAAAAATTTTCTTGCAGTAAAAAAACAACAAAATATTTCGTAAAACCAAAATACCATTTTTTTTCCAAATTAATTTTTAACTTTTTTTCTGTAAAAGAATATTTCTCCCTTTTAATGAAATGAAAATGGATTAAATTTTACGGATTAATAACTATTTATTTTTTAAAGTTAGAACTGACACAAAAATTGTCAAATTTACACATTTTTATCTGACTAAAAGAGAGAAATATTTGCTTTTGTAAAATCACAATATAATATTATAAAAGGAAAATGACAAATATTTCTGGGAGTAAAAAACAAAAAAAATATTTCGTTAAACCAAAATACCATTTTTTTTCCAAATTAATTTTGAACTTTTTTTTTCTGTAAAAGAATATTTCTCACTTTTAATCAAATGAAAATGGATTAAATTTTGCGGATTTTTAACTATTTATTTTTTAAAGTTAGAACTGACACAAAAATTGTCAAATTTACACATTTTTATCTAACTAAAAGAGAGAAATATTTGCTTTTGTAAAATCACAATATAATATTATAAAAGGAAAATGACAAATATTTCTGGGAGTAAAAAACAAAAAAAATATTTCGTAAAACCAAAATAACATTTTTTTTACAAATTAATTTTGAACTTTTTTCTGTAAAAGAATATTTCTCACTTTTAATGAAATGAAAATGGATTAAATTTTGCGGATTAATAACTATTTATTTTATAAAATTGTGAAATTTACACATTTTTATTTGATTAAAAGTGCGAAATATTTGCTTTTGTAAAATCACAATATTATATTGGAAAAGAAAAGCGACAAATATTTCGTGGAGTAAAAAATTTTAAAAATATTTTGTAAAACCAGAATAACATTTTTTTAACAAATTATTTTTTTTTTCACTTGGTTTTATTCTTACATCTGTACAGAAGTACAGATAAACAAAAATAACCAAAATAACATTTTTTTACAAATTTACATCTGTACAGAAGTACAGATGTAAGAATAAAACCAAGTGAAAAAAAAAATAATTTGTAAAAAAAAATGTTATTCTCGTTTTACAAAATATTTAAAAAATTGTTTACTCCAAGAAATATTTGTCGTTTTCCTTTTCCAATATAATATTGTGATTTTACAAAAGCAAATATTTCTCACTTTAAATCAAATAAAAATGTGTAAAATTTCACAATTTTTCTGTCACTTCGAATTTTATAAAATAAATAGTTATTAATCCGTAAAATTTAATCCATTTTCATTAGATTAAAAGTGAGGAATATTCTTTAACAAAAAAAAAACGTTCAAAATGAATTTTACTTAAAAAATAATATTTCGTAAAACCAAAATACCATTTTTTTTACAAATTAATTTTCAACTTGTTTTTTCGTAAAACTAAAAACCGAACAAAAAAAATGCTGTCAATTTTTTTTTTTTTCAAATTTGTGTTAAAACTACACGAATTTAAACTTACTTTACTTTTTTTTTACTCTCTATCCGGCTATCCCAGTGTTCCGTGACGACTTTTGCCAATGGAGTCAATGACGATAATTGAATAAGTTAGTTGTGGCGAATAGGGTGAGAACCTCTGTTGTGTTCTGTAGCTGGAGGGAGAAGCCTGCGGGTTAAATCGTCGTCATCGTTCGTTGTACGTGTGTATTATAGTCGGATAGGCACAAACAAACATTGACCATATATAGTGCAGAGGGTGTCCGCCGGAGTTGTAGCGTCACAGGAGAAGCAGGCTCAGGGAGAGCGCACGCATTCTTCTATAATTTGTTCAATTTATCCACTGACACGAACTTGTGAGCATTGCAGTCGAGGCCCATTCATCGAGTTATCCTGCATTCAATACCGAATCCAATCTTTAATTCCCTCAGCTTGGTCTTGCTCTTGGTTCCTTGGCAATCCTAACATATATACTATATGGGGCATTCCAAGTCAGCAAACTTGGTCATCCCCTCTCGGATTCAGTTGACGAATTTTTTTTTTGCATGTTTTGGTCCAAAAAAAGGAGGATATTTTTTTTCGCATCTTTATCACTATTTTTATCTAATAAAATAATTTTTTTTCCGAAATTTTTGAGCAAAAAGTGAATATTTCGAGCAGGTTTGAAATTCTAAAAAATTTTCCATAAAATCTAGGACTAAAAAAAAAGTACTAAAGGACTAAAAGTTAAAGTATTTCAATTTTTTTTTTTTTTTTTTTTTTTTTATTTTTTTTTTTTTTTTTTCAAATTTTGGAAAATTTTCAATTTTGGACTAAAATATGCCGAGAAAAAAAATCGTCTACTGAATCTGAGGGGTTTAGGCCGATTACCAAGTGAGGTGACATAGAATGCCCCATATATATATAAATCTATATACATATATATTATGTATATGATTCTATATAAATCGTCATTCGTTGAAAGCCTCAAGCGTCGGCGCGGTGCGAGGAGGAAACGTGTGAAATCCGATCCAAGTACTTAATCCTAATAGCTGATCCGATAATAACTTAATACTCGTAAAGAGAAAGTAGATTATTTAATTATATTCGAAGAGAAAAAAAAATGCCAACACTATTGGTATTATTGACGTATAGTGTACTTTGCATTTTTGCGCTTTTTTTTTGTAGGGACAAAATACTGATACTAATAGTATTAGAATTGGTGGTATTATTGATATGTCATCTGAACTTTTGTGCATCTTGGTGGTTTTTTTTTTTTTTTTTTTTTTTTTTTTGCAAAGCTTTGCACAGCTGCACGCAACAGTTTTATGGTAGTAGTTAACAATTTTACACGGCCTGAACTTCTTTATTACGTCAGCGGTTTATTTCCTGCCGTTTTCATCTGGCTATGTACAGTTCCAAAAAGGATCTACTTATACGTCTGTATGCAGCATTCCAGGACAAATCGACACGTTGTGACCCTCGTATTTTCTAATGCAATATAAAAAAATCTAATTTGTAGAATTTTTGCAAAAATAGCAGTGACAAAAAAATGTGCAATATTGCCGAGACGACAAAAAGAATAAATTTGGTAAATAGAAATGTGTCAAATTTATAACTTCACATTTTTTATGACAAAAAATAATTTTTTCTTTATTTTTTCATTTTTTCTGACAAAAAAGAATTTTTTGTTTATTTTTTCATTTTTTCTGAAAAAAAAGAATTTTTTGATTATTTTTTCATTTTTTCTGAGAAACAAGAATATTTTGTTTATTTTTTCATTTTTTCTGACAAAAAAGAATTTTTTGTTTACTTTTTCCATTTTTTTTGACAAAAAATAATTTTTTGTTTATTTTTTCATTTTTTCTGACAAAAAAGAATTTTTTGTTTACTTTTTCCATTTTTTTTGACAAAAAAGAATTTTTTGTTTATTTTTTCATTTTTTCTGACAAAAAAGAATTTTTTGTTTATTTTTTAATTTTTTCTGACAAACAAGAATTTTTTGTTTTTTTCTTCATTTTTTTTGACAAAAAAGAATATTTTGTTTATTTTTTCATTTTTTTCTGACAAAAAATAATTTTTTGTTTATTTTTTCATTTTTTCTGAGAAAAAAGAATATTTTGTTTATTTTTTCATTTTTTCTGATAAAAAAGAATATTTTGTTTATTTTTTAATTTTTTCTGACAAAAAACAATTTTTTGTCATTCTTCATTTGTCAGAAAAACTGAGAAAGTAAACACAAAAAATTCGTTTTTTTCAGAAAAAATTAAGAAATTATAAATTTGACACATTTCTATTTGCCAAATTTATTGTTTTTGTCGTCTCGGCGATTTCGCCAATTTTTGTTTGTCACTGCTATTTTTGCAAAAAATTTACAAATTAATTTTTTTGTTTTATATTGCATCAGAAAATACGAGGGTCAACCTGTCGATTTGCCCTGGAATGCCCCATATACACGTATAAGCAAATCCTTTTTGGAATTGTACATAGCCAGATGAAAACGGCAGGAAATAAACCGATGACGTAACAAAGGAGTTCAGGCTGTAGCAAAAAGAATTTTTTGTTTCTCAAATCGGAAATAACAAGAAAAAAAATTGTTGAGTTGCGATGTTTTTTTATGCCACACTGAAAGGTACGAAAAACAAAAAACATACGAGGGTATATAACCCTGTCGATTTTTCATGAAAGGCCCCATATACGTATTGACTCTGATAAGTAGATGTATATACATCCATATGTATAGCAAACTTATGTAGGCCTGCCTCTCGCGAGCTTGAAGAAAGAAAGAAAGAAAGAAAGTATATAAAGAAGTACATAAAGAAGTTTCAATTCGCTTGATGTTGGTCTGCCATAATAGTGGGAGGCTGGCGTGCCAGGAGTAATCAGAAGGCTATCGCGAAGAACCGTCTTGGCCCCACACACACACACACACACTATATGGGGTATTCCAAATCGATTTGTTTCCATGACGATTTTTTTAGGCATATTATCATTAAAAAAAAGAGGATATTTCACATTTTATCATTTTTTTTTGCCCTATAAAATAATTCTTTTCCCAAAACTTATGAGTAAAAAAAATATCAGAAATTTCAACGTGCTCGAAATTTATTTTCACTCAAAAGTAAAATGGAAAAAAAATGATTTTATAAGGTAAAACAGACGATAAAAATCAGGAGGAAAAAAATCTATTTTTTAAAATCAAAATATAGCGAAAAAAAAATTCGTCGACTGATTCCGAGAGGATCAGGCCGATGCCCAAGCGACGTTGACTTGGAATGGCCCATATACATTGAATCCTACAAGACTCTTTGATAGCTTCTGTACAACAGATTTTCCAGGATCAATTCTTCCTTCACAATATTATTATTCGCGAAAAAGAAAAAAAAAAATGATCCTTTCATCTCACTATACGTCCGGATTTCTTTTATACCCATTTTTGAAATTATAATTAAAACTTTGGCATTTTCTGCGCAGTTTGACAAAGTAAAAAGGTTCGATATTCTGTAAGCACAATAGTGCGACTATATATAATATATAATGTGGATAATAATAAGGCAGAAAATTGGAATTTCTTTCTATGAAAAGGTTATATCCAATATGCGGTATTAATCGCACAAGTTGTATTAATATATAGTGCGTAAAGCGTTACTCGAGAAACGCTTTAATTGGTACTAATTAATTCAACTACTCGGCAGTCTGTTGAGAGAGGGTCAAGTCACGCTGCCAACCGTCACCGCCTAAGGCTCTATCTATTGTCCCTTTTGCCCTTTCTATCTCTCTCTTTCTCTCACTCCCCCTTATTACGCTTCGAGGGAGAACGATTATCCCGAGAAATAGAGACACAAGGTCGGCGAAAGTAATCAAGACGTTTTTATTAATTGCGAGGCTTTTTTTTTTCTGTTCGGGTCTTTTAGTTAATTAATCTATCCGCTCGAATTAAATGATGGGTCTATGTCTCGTCCCCAAGTATGAGAAAAAACGTTTATTAAATGTCTAGCTCTTTTTCTTTTTCTAACGGAAAATATATAAATTATTGAATTAGGAGGAACTCGGAGGAATGAAGTAGCTGGAGAGGTATATTTGACATGGAATGCCCTATATATCTTACCCGATATATTGCAATAATATAGATACATCATTTCTCTTCACCCCGTGCGAGAATATTCGTTGGAATAACTTGTTTTTAAACTCGTGTGTGATTACAACACTCGTGAGAATAGCAAATTTCGATACGAGAGCGAAAACGTTTTTTCGCACTAGTATCGAAATGTACTATTCTAAAGAATGTAAGCCTGTAGCGCGAAATAGTCTTTCGTACAAGAATTCCACGAAATTTTATTCCAAGCATGCGAAAATGGCGTTTTTACGCACGCGGCACGTGCGGAAAGGCGGCCATTCTCGTGCCGAGTGAAATAAAAAATTTTACCGCACTCGTATCGTAATGTAGTTCGATCCTAGTAGCACTAACATCAAAATAAATATATATATATATATATACATATGTAAAACACAGTAGAGCAGCTTTTGCGGATGCATAAAAGTGAACCGGAGGTGTTATGTTATGCTGAGCTGGTTTGGAAAAGCAACCGCGGCCGCGAGAGCCTCTAATCCCTCTCCGCGCGAGTGTAGTCAACACGAGGAGACGTTGAACGACTGCGCGCGAGTCTATATACATAAAACACAACACACACACACAAACACACATATATGTACGCAGAGACACACACAATTATATTCTACACAGTTAGGGTGAGAGTTAGGGGTCGAGTGTGTGCTTGTATACGTCAACTGGTATATCCCCAGGGTGGATATAACGGCGGCGAGGGTTGAAGAGGAGCGGGACCGAATAGAAGTGGTGAGAGGAGTGAGGATCAAGAGAGGCGAGAGAGGTGAGGTAAACAAGGGACGTTCCAAGTGCACCAGCAGCAGCAGCAGCAGCAGCAGCAGCCGAAGAGGAGGATATAACCACGAGAGAGAATTTCGCCCTTATTCGCTCTCGCCTCGCGGCTTCTCTCGCAGTCAGTCGATACACGTTGGACGCGAAGACACGTTGCTGCCACGAGGCTCAGCGTTTTACTAAAAAAAAATAGGAATAAAAAAAACAACAACAAAAATAAAGCATTCCCCCTCATTGCTCTCTCATTTATTTCTATCTCGTCGGGCTTTCGGCAAGTATTTTCATTTTTGTCACATATATGTATATACATATACATATATACATATACATACATATATATATATATATATTGTCGTTGCTTCGGTTGTGCTTTTGTTAAATCTTTTTTTCTTTTTCGTTAGTTACTTATTATTGTCAATTGTTCGGATCGCCCGACTCGCTCCTTCCCATTCTCAGTTTTCTTTGTTCACTTTGTTTGGGCCATTGTGTGCGAATGACTTGGTCCGCGGCGATATCAAGTGCTGGATAGACGACGAACCGAGCTAAAAGGGAGAGAGGCTTTTGCTGCCGCGCAATCGAGCTTGGGAAGCTTGTTTGGACCGGTTGCTGCTTCTGAGAGTCGCGTGTCCTGCGCACAACTTCACTACATTCCCACTACTCTCTCTTTCTCACTCTCTCTCTCTCTGGTTCTCTCTCTCTTTCTCTCTCTCTCTTACCATCGACTGTTTCTTCGGCCATTCTGCACACGAAAACATCCAGGAATTCGTGGTGTCTTGTATTTTATACGTTGTACACAATGAGAGTAAGTAATAGAGCGGAGATTCTTTAGACTGATTTAACAATAATAAATAGTGATGCTGATTTCAACGAGCAGATATAAATGTGAATGAAATTGAAATTTTTGATACTTAAAAAAAGATTACACAACATATCATGTGAAAATATTTGAGGATTAACACGAGGCGGTAATATTGTTATTATTTCGATTTATATTTGTATATGGGGCGTTCCAAGTCAAGAATCTCATCGAATTTTTTTTTTTTATATTTTGATCCAAAAAAAGAGGACACTTTTTTAAAAGTTTTTTTTATCACTTGTAACACTACAAAATAATTTTTTTTTTTTTACATATCTTTTGAATAAAAATTCTGACATTTTTTTCCCATAAAATTTCTACTTTTTATTCTTTGTTTATTTGGAAAATATATATTATTATTATGTAAATAATTGATAAATCATTAAGAATAATTATTACTGTTATAGAAAAATTGTTATTTCTGAAAGAAACTATTCGTCCTTCATAAAAATTCGCTTATCTTTACAGTCGAGAAACCGCGCAAGTTACGCGTGAATAAATGTGTGGGATAAATACTGGCATAAAAATAAGTAATGAACCTTTTTCTTGCAATCCCCGCCGCGTCAACCTTCAATTATATCGATTTCTCCTTCGAAGCCTTCGTGTTAACTCAAGTTTTTATTAAATATTGTACGTCTTTAACTGCACCTTAGAGAGACTCCTTTAAGATGGTTTTTTTGCAGTTGAAACTTGCATTAGCATAAAATAGGCAATCTTGATAACGGTAACAGTGGTACTTTTTTTTTGTTTAGGGTATCCACAGTAAGAGTTTTGAAAACTCTTGTTAAACAGTCGTATGTAAATTTATACATCCTTGACATGAGATTCTGGTCAAAAATGCCTCGGGTACATCAAAATTTCATCTTCATAGAAAATTGATTTTTAATACAATGCAGAAAATTTCGAATATCAAACTGCAAAACCCAAGGTTTTTTTTTTTTTTTTTTTAAATACACAGATGTTTACAAAAAAATATATAAAAAAACCATAAAAAATCGCAGTGTTATCTAATGTCTGCATGCAGGCAGATCTCGATAGATATCAAATTTTCTGGTTTTGAATAACGAATACAAAAAAAAATAACAGAGCAACGCCCAGAAATAAATGACCTTGAACAGCAGCCACAGAAAAAGAGGAAAAATGGGCAAAAGCACAAAAACCCTAAAAACAGTCTCGTAAAAAGATTAGTAAAAATGAAAAATTAATTAGAAAATTGATAAACATATAAAAGACATTGACTAAAAATCAAAAGACTATCATCTATCAGCTGAGATTAAAAAAGCATTTGGAACAATAAACGACATACAAATTGGAGAATGAAATAAAAAAAAGTGGCAAAATAAGCACCGATGTAAACCAATAAAGAGTACATTCTGAAGAGGCCCTGATCAGGGCGAAACGTTAAAAAGGAATGCATCATCTATTATCGAAGTCGTTATTCGCCGAAGCACATCAAAATCATTGGATACAAAATTTGAAAAACACTACGCGCAAAAGTATTGTTTTCACACCTAAGTAAAGAAAAATAAAAACACACAAAGCCGCAGAATACCCCAGGCTGAAGGAACCTGGTCGATCGTCTGTTGGCAATCTAAAACTAAACATAATGTATTGCTAAAAACTTCACGGACTACTGTAATCATCGAAATAATTTGTATCTATTGCCAATAAATTACTGTTACTAGTACTACTCATTACATACTAAAGCTTTGTAAGAAAAATAGTGTATAAACACTACCATGAAAAGGGTCGCGATAGAACTTAAGGTTCTTCCAACCACCGAACGAACTGTCGAGGGATTTAAATAAAATTGCAGTCCTTAAGGCTTTTTTGTTATGGTTAATTTTTTTTTTATTTTAATTTTTTTTTTTTTTTAAAGTAAAATTAGACGCGGTCTTTTAATATTTGTTTCAAGTATTTAGCGTCGAAAGGCATCACTTGATAAAATGTAATCTTAAATAATATTACCACTTATATAGTCTCCAGCTCCGTTACCTTACATCATTGTCTGAATTTAAATTCTATAGTTCCTATTGTCAAGCTTGTCCACGTTTCTGTCCATTAATGTAATATTCCTCTGAAATTTTGCACAACGACTATATATATATATATATAACACCGCCTACATATAGAATTGACTGAAGCTGGCAAACAAATAACATTATCTTGAGACAGGCACAAGGAAATAAGGAAGAAACAGAAGCACAAATGGGATCCAAGTGCTTCGAACAATATAGTATATATGGCGCATTCTACGTCAAATTTACCGTCCACGACCTTCAACCCCTCGGATTTTGATAATTTGTTACAATAATCTTATTTTCACCCAAAAAGGTCTCAGATCTTTTTTTTTCAAATATTTTCACCATTCGAATTTTTTCAACGCTCGAAAAGACGATATTTGAGAAAGTGACCGATTAACAAAAAAAAATTAAATTCTGACATGAAAAAAAAAAAAAAAAAAAAAAAACGAAAAGATAGTAAATAGGTCGCCTTATTTTGAGGTGTTTAAAAATCATATTTTACATCACAGAATCAATGTATTGAATTTTTGTCCGATTTTTAGAAAACTGCGTTTTCGGAATCCTTGAAAAAAATTCAAATGGCTGTGGAAAAACAAAATCAGAAAAAAATTTCGAGAGCCTTTTGGGTTTGGAAACAACATTATTGTAAGAAATTATGAAAATTCGAGGGCGTGAGGGTGACGTGGAATGCCCCATATATATATATTATATATATATATATATATATATATAATAAAAGGAACTCATTGAGAAGAACGGCGTCGACATAACAGAGTCCAATAATAAACCGAATTAACAGAGTGTCGAGTGGTGGAGTGAGGCGCTATAGATATTTCATCCCCTTGAATTTTCTTCCCTCGACGCGTCGGGCGCACGTGTCCGCAAAAGGTATGCCCGCGGGTTATAAAGACGAGGAGGATGGAGCTGACGAGGACGACGGCCTCGGCCGCGTGTTCACGTCGTAGCAGCAGCATCTGCAGATTCAGCATTCACCAATATCACCACTATCAAAGACGTTCGTCCGGTTCGCCCTTTCTTTGGAAACTCGATCCCTTCGCTGTGAGTATGTATTTTATTCATTCTTTATTGGTATACTGGGTGCCATAAGGGGTCAGGGCACATATCTACCGCTGTACGGTAGCCAACGGGGGCTTCCATTTTACTGCACGTCATCTTACAGAGTTCTTTGTTGTTGTGAAAGAAATGTTAATATTAAATTTAGAGTGTTACAGCATATAACGATTCAACAGTAGTCACATTGAGACTCTCCTTGTTCCGAGTTCATTCTGCTTCGTAGAGGAAGCTGCGTTTTCGTGAAAATCTTTTTTTTTTCGAGATTTTCATGTCAGCTTACTCAGAAAGGTCCAAAACGTCGAAAAAAGTGATTTGTATTTTCCTCAAATTTGGTACGCAAGTGGGCTATCATACAACAACTTTTGGGATTGCAGTTGACGCGAATCGGTTGAAAAATTAAATCTTACAGCATTTTGAAGATTTGGAAAAAATTGTTTTGACGCTGTAACTTTTGTAAATTATGATATAACAGACTGAAATTTTGAACACAAACGAATTTACAGCGAACCATGATTGGTGCCAAGTTTGGCGAGAATCGATAGAGTGGTTGAAATTTTATTGCAATTTTAATTTTTTTTTTTGTATGCAAAGTAGAACTTTGCACACATGTGAACATTTTTTCAATTTGCACACATATGAACATTTTTAAAAAATGTAAAATAATGAGAAAGGAATTTGCAACGTTCTGCTTTGCATGCTTTTTTGTTCTTTTTTGTTTTCAGTTTTCACGGAAATGTTGAAGGAACTTGAGACTGTAACATCGAGAAGACATGTTCTGAGCATCCAGAAAATTCGTTTTCTCGATTTTGATTTTTCAATGCCAATGGATTCAAAATATGCCAAGACGTCTACAAATCACACTTAGAAAAGTTGTTCCAGAGATGTATGTTGAAATTTAATGACGATTTGAATTTCTTGAAAAGAAAAAATTGATTTTCATTGGGGATATATTTTCGATTTTATCATAAGACATATTCTAGAATTTATTCCCAGTATTTTGTTTTTCGTGAAATATTATCGAGATATATATATATTAGCGGAGTATTTTCACGTGGGATTTTATTATGTGGGCGTCTTTCATCCGGTTATTTCATTCTTAGAATGTTTTGTCGCGAATTTTTTCTTTTCATTGGATATATTTTACCCGAATGCTTTGTAACTTGGATATTTAATCATGCAACTGTGATAATGATATGCTGTAATAATTTTATATTTATTTTTCTCTTTGCTATTCAATATCAGAATATTTCCTCTTGATTTATATTTAAATTTGTCACTCTATGGCCGTTGACTTGGACATATATCGCTCGTTCAATCATGTCGCGTACAGTTGCACTTCCGTGGTATATAATGTTACCTCTGCCCACTCTCGTTGTGCATCTGGCCTAACGTATGTAGCTGACACGGGTCAGGGCCAAAAGCGCGATCGGTTGGTAAAAACGTCAACTGTGTCGAGTGCAAGTCGATATAGGTAAGACCTATGACCTAACTATGCTTCGTATTATACTTTTCTGTTTTTTTTTTTTTTTTTTTTTTCTTTTTTTTCTTTCGATATGCTACATCTGGTATGTCGTACACACGAATGTCCTGTAAATACATAGAGAATTCGGTATGTGCCTCTAGAGGTTTGTCCAGCGCAAGAGGACGAGTAAAATGTAGGCCAGTTGCACCAGGAGAGAGATATGTTGCCTTTATATTCCACTGAAATTCTCTTTACTTTAGTTTTATTCTATAAAATAAAGCACGGAACAATTTTTATGTCGCGGACAAAGTATAACGATCGTTATTTCTATGAAATTTAGTAATTTTAAGGGATTAACATTGTTAATATTTTAAAAAGGCTTTTTTTTTGTTTTTTCTTTTAGGCTAATAGCGGTTTACACAGTACTACGAATTCCGTGGAGCCAGAATTTTACCATGCATTCTTCAAATTTAGACAAAAACAAACACTTTTTCAAGAATAAAGAAAATCACAATTTTGTCCTGGCTCAGAAGAAGGGCAATCCTACCAATGAACTAACAGTTAGCAAGATGCCATATTTGTATCGGTATACATGTATTACTAGGTAAATAAGCTCACATATTACAGTCCTTTTTGATAAGTTAGATCCCTAACAAGCCATTACAGTCATAATACTCGATTACAATTGAAGGCAGTATGAAAAAAGACGTATTTTGTGAAGGTTCTGCAAAAACCCATCGAATGAACACCAATTCAACACGAACGTAAAATCGAATAAATACGGATTGGTAACGGCCTATTGAATTAATGAACGTTTGCATAAACAAGTGTATTTTTCAAAATTAATAGACTTTTTCTTACATAAGGTAATAACGCTATTACAAAGTTTACAATAAGTGAACGGCATTTAAATACTAGATTTTGCCAGTCTTGTTGTTCTTTCTCACTGTTTGGAGCTCTTTTTTTAGCCATTACTTTTTTTTTTTATTTCGCTTTTTACTGATTGATAGGTTCAGCATCAGCTTTATCAGTGTTAATTTTTTTCGGGCTTTTTTTAACCTCACGGCCTCGTGTATTCGCTATTAGTTCTTGCTCTTCATTTTCTTTTACTTTTTGGTGCTTGCGTAATTATTACTTTTAATTTTTTTAGTACTATTTATTATATTCTTATTACATTTTTCATTGCCTGTCTATTCTTTGATCGCTTTAATCGTAATAAATTCAAACATAATCCGGCTATAATGCAGCACGGTTTACTTCAGTTCAATCATATCGTTCATTTATTGGTTTAATGTTTCACCCTGAATGTTCAACCCAACGTCTGAACATCCCAAAACAAACGTTTGAGCAGCTAAAACCGGTTTCCCAGGCTTACAAACTAAACTTTGAAACGTCACTTTTAGCATTTAACACTTTTCGTGGAAAGTTTCGAGCGTTTTTCTTCCGAAAAGCTTATTTCAAAACTATCAGTCAGGTGCTCATCTTAGTTCTCCTGCATGAACGTAACCTGAAGCTAAGGTCGGTGGTGCCATTACACCTAAATGATAAAAGTAATCTTTAGGAATGTGCGTTTAAAGTTGCGTTCATCCATTGGCTGGATTATCCTACAGGTTTCCTTTCACATATTTTTCATTAAAAACAGGCTTAGACAATAAAACTAAAAACAGACAATAAAAAAGCCTGAAGAATCTAAAGAATGGCAAGAAAAGAAGAACCTGAGGGATCCTAAAAAACCTGGAATACAAATGTTATGTAAATCCACATTTAATCGATTAGCTGGTTTGACTTTCGCGTATTGGATTAATAATCGTTAGCACAATATCGCGAATAAGCGACATAACGTTCAGTGCAATTACAAACAGCGTACTTGATGTTCAGTGGGAAAAAGCCGTTTGTTGAATTAGATGATCAAGGATATTATCGCAGAGCACTAATTGCATAAAGGGTAAATCGTGGATGCTTTCATGATTTAATTAATTTGCATATAGTATGTGCACCAAAATCAAGTAGAGCCTCATACTGACCTGCCTGTTCTAATAAGATTGCTTCAATTGTGTGCGTATATACGAGTACGGTGTGGGGCGCGTTGGGAGGAGGGGGGGGGGGGGGGTGACGCACCACCGAAGCCCGCCCAGAGGATACACAAACCATGTTTGATTACTCAGTGAACAGGCAGAATTCTAACTCTGCTTTATTTCCAGAAAAAAAAGGAGAATAAGCAGCACACCTGTATCTCCGTCGCATTGAGAATTATTTATTCGTCGAAAAAAGAAAAAAAAAAAAGAAACAAACGACCTTGTGGAATTTCTGGAAGCTTTGCAGTAATTTATGACCCTGACCGAATGGTGCCATTGCGCCATATTCCAGTAGGGCGGAATTAGTGAATATGTAGCTTTGAATCAAATATAGGAAGGAAAGAAAAAAAATTCCTTTCACTTATTCTGACGTTCAACATGAATATTTATTTTCAAATGCCAGGAAAGGTGTATTTTAGTCTAACGAAATGTCAGGAAAAAGTCGTCCGATATAAGCGTAAACCATAAATTTAAAAAATTTGAAAAAGAAGAAATTGGTTTCGTATATTAAATTTTAATACTAATTATACTGTTATTTAGAAAATGTATTTAGGGAGCTAGAGTGTTTGGTCATTGGTGATGAAAATTCCGGACTATCACACGTTATTGATCGGTTAACTTGGTCGCTTAGGACTGTCCAACTTATGCTTGATATTTTTAGTAAAAAAATTATTAAGATTGATTTAGCAGTTTAAGCGATTGTGACTGGATTGAGAATAAATAATTGTCAGCAAGAGCGAAACCAAGAAGGCATGCAGATGGACGAAAGAGAGGAGACTTTTAAAATTTTTCTTTGGATTGGTCGTGGCCAGGCCCAAATGACGATGATTCCACACATAACGAGTGTCTCATCAATTTCGCCGAATATTGAAAGAGACACGTAGTGGTGACACGAGTGCTGATATAAATTATCGGGAATTGGAGTCAATGGCTGATGATATAGTTGACGACTCAGCGTCGGATTATTTTAGGGGGTAATGAACGGGTGTTAAAGTGGTCGAGGGAAAGAAGTATTAACATAGAATGAGGAAAAAAAAAATTGTAAAGAGAAATATGGTCGGGACAATCAGGGAATTTTTTGGTTTCTAATTTTATAGATGGGTGGCCACTATGTTAGTATGGTACCAAGTTTACCAAAAACTCGGTCTGACCCTTGACCCTTCCGATTGGGAACGCAATTTTTTATATGTTTGACGTAACTCTAAAAAAAAGTACTAATTTTTAATTTTTTTTTCTACATATTTTTAATTATCTATGATTTTTTTTTACAAATTATCGATCGACACATTTTGTGAATCTGAAAAAATTCTGAAAATCGTTTTTTTTGCAACGAAAAGAAAATGGAAAAAAATAGAAATCTTCAGATTCGATGCCCTCTAAAATTTCAAAATAACAAAAAGAAAAAATGCAGATCCAGGTGATAAGCAGAAGCCACTAATTAGAAGGTGTCGGGTGGGTGCAATTAAGAGTAATTAATTGTAACCATACAAGTAACGACGCATTGTGTTAATTCGTTATAAACGGGCAACGGTTGATGGACGCATATCAGTCCCTTTTTATCAATGATTTAATCACTTTTTGTGGTGATTTAGGCTGGATTACAAGGAAGAGAAGGATTACAAAAGCAATATTTTTTTTCCTGTGTTTAAACGTGTCACACGAATCAGAGAATGTAGAGGAATTTGTTGTTGATTACATTTTTTTTTTTGTAACACTACGTTTTTTTATATGTGGAGCCAGTGAGTCCGGCAAGCAGAATGAAACTACATTTTCATGTGTACTTATGAAAAGAAAAAAATTTGACGTTCTGAGAAAATTAAGCCGGCAGGTAGACGCCATTGCTTGTGATAATTTTCAAAAAAATCAAAAATATGTTTAAATTTTATTTAACTTTGCAATTTTCGAAAAATGTCTGTACGCGCTCTAGCTTCCGCAAATTTTTAGCTGTAGAGCTAAATAATTTTGTATACATAAAGCAGTTTTAAAGAAGGATCGGTATTGAATTTGGGGCGAATCTATAAATAGGTTTTTATGAGATTTTAAATTTTTCAAAAAATTTACGTTTTCCTCTAACTCCCGTAAAATCTCACGAAATCAACTGATATTTTCTACAGATGAAGAATAACATGCAATGCTGCTATGTACCAAATTTGGTAATGATCGATAAAGCGATTAAGATTTTACGTGATTTTGAAATTTTGAAAAAATTATCATTTTCTTATAACTCAGGTCAACTAGCAATGAATGAATTAAAACTTTTTCGAAATGAAAAATACAGATGAAAAATATTCACAGTTGCTATGTACCAAATTTGATGACGATCGGTAAATGGGTTTTAATTTTGGAGCAATTTGAGATTTTTCATGTTTTAACAGATTACATTTCCATTTTTCACAAAGCTTCCTCTATGAGGAAGCCAAAATTGATAAATAAGCTTCCTCATCTTTGCAACTTAAAAATTTTTTTATCAGTTATACGTGTTAGTTAAATAAATAAATATATTTTTGCGTCCTCACGGAAGAGCTTTGTGATGGTGATATTACATTTTACGTTTTCTTTTGCTAGTCTTGAAAAGTAACAGAGGTATTTTATAAATTTTGTGAATTTTACAAAATTTTCATATGTAAATTAGAAGTGAAAAAAAAAAGTGTTAAATTTTCAAGATTTTATTTAAAAATAATATTCATTTTTTAATTTACGAACATAAGTTTCTTAAATCAGAAGTGACGAACAATTGTTTTTAAACATTTTTAAGAAAAATGATTTTTTTTGTTTAATTACTAAAATATATTGTCAAACAAAAACGGAGCTAAGAAGTCAAAGTTTGCACATTGCTTCCTTATTATTTTCCATTTCTTTTACACAGGCTCCTCTACAAGGAAGCCAAAATGAGTTAAAAGTAATTCTTCATAGTATTTATAAAAAACAGGAAACAACGAGGAAGCAACATGCAAGATTCTCAGCTTTACAAAAAATTGTTAAACAAATATCAAAGAAATTTCGCAATATTATTGATGTATGCAAAATTGAAATTCACTAAATTTACATATTCCGCCTCTCACAGTCTTTAATCCTATTTGTTTTTTATTTGCAGCACAATTTTTACCAGTCCGATCGTTCGATCCGATTCATCGTCATGGCAATTTGCTGGTGGATAAGGTGCCGACCTTATCGCATCATAATCTAAGCGATTTTCAACTTCAACTTCAATTGACAGCGAACAAAAAAAAAAAGACAAGCTGAAAATTTTACCGAACGTTTATAACATATTCAACAATTTTTGATCAAACAAAGTAGACCCTAAGGAAAAAGGAATTTCCTCACAGAGGAAGCTTTTTTGCAAAAGCTTAAAATAGGAAATTTTTTTCTATACGTAATCTTTTGTAGAGAGGTCTGTAGTGGTCAGTACTCTATGGAACGGAAATCCTAGCTGCACTCCTAACAATTTTCTGTTCTTATTTCGGTTTTGAAATTATTTTTTTTCTTTTCAGACGCTCCGCGGACGCTATGAGAACGGAGAAAGAGAAAAACTTGCGCGCGGTTGCTATAAGCCGTGTTATATAGAGTCCTAGCCGGAAATGAGAGTGAGGCATGCGCGTCTACCGATATACCGGCCCAACGGGAGGGACCTCAGCTTCGGGTAAAGCACAGAGAAAGAGAGAGAGCGAGAGAGAGAGAGCCCCGTCGTTCGGCATATAGATAGCATCACGCGTGTTTTAAAACACGCACACACGGTCTCTTGGCTCGCAGTCGCGTACCAAAGCTCGCGGCGCAACGTTGGCCCGCCCGGAAATTCGTAACTCGACGCTCACATTTCGTCCTCTTTTAGATGTTAAATCTTATCCCTCTGTTGCCGGAAATATATAAAACTAAATCGTAACAGTGTCATCTGTGCTGATTTCATATATTTTGTGCTTCGTATTTAAATTCGTAAAGATAAATAAATTTCAACGAGCTGCAGTGGAATGATACTAAAGCAAATTTTTTAAAATTGTGTCCACGAAATTGAATTAATTTAAAATCCGACAAAAAGTAATGAAGGATTTTTTTTTCTTCTCTAAAAATTCTGTTCTATAATTGAGAATAAAAAGTCGTAGATCATCAGTGAATTGTACAAAAATGTTGAGGTCGCTAACTAAGATTGAAATTTAAAAAACAAAGTCAACTTTTTTTTATTTTTACCTCGTTCAGAATGGTTTAGTTAAAATTCTTTCTTCTTTTTTTTCTCACTCAAAACGACGGTAAGAAATATAAAAAATTTAAGTTGGTAGAAAGTATATATATTTGGGCAAAAAAAACAATTTTCATAATTTATTTGTATTTTTTTTTAGTATGGATTATTTTTGAATTCAGTAAAAGTCAAGAAAATACTTTTTTTTCCGGAAATAAAATTTATCATTTCATTTTTTTGCCACATTTGCTACATTTTTTTTTTTTTTTTTTTCTCGAAATAATGTTTGATGAACATTGTGGAAAAATGAATTGGAAATCAATTGACTATCGCGGGGTGAACGGCGTTCGTCGCGTCGACTTAACGAATAACTGATAGACCGACGACAGAGGCGACGGCGCGAATCGTCGAGGAAAAACGAGATATGCCGCAAACCGGTCATCATCCGCTACAATTGCAAATTCGTAAATTGAAGGAGCTCATCGACGCTCGAGTCTGCAACGAAAAATCGTTCAGATAATGACGCAATCGCCGACCTTATCGACCAGCAAATGCCATGACGATAAATCGGATCGAACGATCGCACTGGTAAAAATCGTGCTACCAATAAAAAAAAAAATTAAACACTATGAGAGGCCGAATATTTAAATTTAGTGAATTTCAATTTTGCATAAATCAATTATTGCGAAATTTCTTTGATATATGTTTAAAATTTTTTGTAAAGTTGAGAATCTTGCATGTTGCTTCCTCGTTGTTTTCTATTTTTCATAAATCCTATGAAGGACTTTTAACTCACTTTGGCTTCCTTGTAGCGGAGCCTGTGTAAAAGAAATGGAAAATAATAAGGAAGCAATGTGCAAACTTTGACTTCTTAGCTCCGTTTTTGTTTGACAATATATTTTAGTAATTAAACAAAAAAATATCATTTTCCTTAAAAATGTTTAAAAACAATTATTCGTCACTTCTGATTTAAGAAACTTATGTTCGTAAATTAAAAAATGAATATTATTTTTAAAGAAAATCTTGCAAATTTAACACTTTTTTTTTCACTTCTAATTTACATAAGAAAATTTTGTAAAATTCACAATATTTATAAAATCCCTCTGTTACTTTTCAAGACTAGCAAAAGAAAACGTAAAATGTAATATCACCATCACAAAGCTCTTCTGTGAGGACGCAAAAATATATTTATTTATTTAACTAACACGTATAACTGTTAAAAAAAATTTTAAGTTGCAATGATGAGGAAGCTTATTTATTAATTTTGGCTTCCTCATAGAGGAAGCTTTGTGAAAAATGGAAATGTAATCTGTTAAAACATGAAAAATCTGAAATTGCTCCAAAATCAAAACCTATTTACCGATCGTCATCAAATTTGGTACATAAATTTGGTCAAAACCTCATAAAAATCGAAGCTATTTGTAGATTCGCCCCAAATTCAATACCGATCCTTCTTTAACACTGCTTTATGTATAAAAAATTATTTAGCTCAATAAAGCTTTTTCTAAAACTAATTTTCTCGAGGTTTTAGATAATTTTAAGCATACTAACATGAAAATCTCGAAAAAGAAAATTTCATGAAAACAAAGCTTCCTCTACGAGGACGCAAAATTTCTGAATTTTCGTACAAAATTCATGTGTGTTTCTTTTTGTTGGTTTTGCAGCAGATACAGGACATCAACAGCCAAGTGGCGCAATTTCGGGATTTGCTGATAAACATTGGACAAGCCCGAGATGGTCCGGAGCTTCGTGAACGGGTTCGCAAGCTTCGACGTAACTGCGTCGAATCTTGCAAAACTACCTCGCAATTGATATTGCCACAAATGCGAAGGTACGTCCCCCCCCCCTCTCTCTAAAAAAAAAAAAAGAAACATGGTTTCGTTGGGGAAAAAAAGTTGATTATACTGTAGCTAAAAGAATGTGGAAACGTAGAGAGAGGCAAAAGAGTTCATACAGCTCCCTAGAATCTGGTAGAGGAACGAGAACGTTTGCTCCAACTAATGAAAATTTGAATATTTAAACGTGTCTGCTGAGAGCACCGCCACGCGAATCTCGCTCAGCTTATGAGAAATATATAGCTACTCAGCACCATTTTACGCTGCAGAACTAGCATCTGTAAAAGTATATCCAACATTGTTACTACACATTTTTTGACTTTCTCATCAGATGCAAAGTTTTGCAAAAGAGAAAGTATTGTAATCCAATGCGTTCAGATTTTTCTGTATTTTTTATTGCACAGTAACATTTTCACAATTTTTAAATCATTTTTATTGCAGAACAAAATTTACCATATTTTTGTAATTTTTTGTGCAATTTTTATTCTAGAATAACATTTATATAATTTTTGTGATTTTTTTCGTACAATTTTAAGTGTCCTTAGAAAAAAAGAAACGCGTTCACCAATTTCTGTTTCTGTCGTCCAAAAGCGCAATAATTTTGTAAAAGTATTTTTGATGTTAAAATCGGAAACCAAAATTCCAACTCCTGATACTTTATTTTCCAATACTTTTGATACTTCATTTCTTTCTCCTTTTTTTTTATAGTTTTCGAATTCTCAAGCCTGCAGGTTTATCCTGGTGAATGATGGGGTGATACGGACGCCGACAACCACGATATGAATCCACTATCGTCGATAGTACTTGTTACACTTCATTGAATATGAGGGTTCGAAAAAAAAAAAAAAAAAAAGACTGTAGCTCGTAAAAACGATCTTTGATACGATCCATCGTTTTAAATGCACGTCGATTCTAGGGGAGCTTTTAGGCAATCAGTCTTATCGCCGACGATGGAGACGTTAACGCTAATACTATTGAATCATTCGCTATATAAACGTCACACTTTTTAATCTACGTTCTTTAAACGTTTTATTATTGCTACAATTATTCATTTCTTTATTTATTAAAAAATAGGACTGGACAAGACGTTGAAATACAGTTCAGTATGGCCGACCGAATAGGTCGGAGATAGGAGAAAAAATAATAATTAATTCATAAATTACCTAATAAATTCCTCGCGCAATGAAATATATTCACATACGAAAGATGAAAATTTTCGGAGGAACAAATCTATAAATTGCGAGCACTTAAAGCCTTGATAGCGATACATTAAAATCACAGTTTGTACGAAAACATTGAACATAAAATGGTACATGATTAAGTAGGAGAGGACAGTCAACCCAATTGTGTATTAAGCTATACAGGAAAACTATCTTGGCTTTTGTTATGCGAGATGAGAGGTGATGTCAACACAAGATCATTACGTAAATGCTCACCTTAGTGCCCGTTTCCAATATTAAATTTATAAAATAAGAACCGAACAAATTTTCACCGAACACGCGCTCAATTGAGTTAGAAGGGATTGCATAAAAGGGAGACCAAACAACGCATACTCAAGTATCGGACCAGCAGAGTCTTCATTAAGTGAAAACCTTACTCTACACATAATTATTTTTTAAAAATTATTCTATTGCCTAAAACAAATTGGAAAAATTAGGTGTAAAAAGTAAATTCATTTCTAATTATCTCCCATTTTTTTACATAGCTTCCACTATAACGAAGCCAACAATTTTGGAAAGTGGAAAATATTAAGAAAGCAATGTTCAAATATTCTACTTTTCAATTAATATGTTATGTAAATTTTCGTCGTTTTTTTTTCAGTTTTCTTCCGTTATTGATTCAACTCTGACTGAGCCAAAGATAAGCTAAGCAACAGCTGCAAAGTTGGACGGCACAGAGAGTTCGATGACTACTAATGTGAGAATCAACGCACCTGTGGCCAAAGGCACAGTCTGCTTTTGTAATCTCTCTCAAATCGTGTAATCCACGATAATCGCAATCAACAGTTGCATTTAGAGCGTAAATATCTTCAGACACGCGATATCAGAGGTCCCCTCGCGTGTTATAATTCCCTGATGAGAATGGTGGTCAAGGGAAGCAGAGGGACAAGGAAATTACACATAGAAGCTGTTTGCGTGGCAAGTTTATCTGACGCCCTTTACTTGGCAGACTCGAGGGAAAGCAATTGCGAGGAGAGTTTGAGCTCAGCAGACGGTCTTTTAACTATAGCTCACTTCGCAAGGGAGAGAAACATATTAAAATAACCGAAGGTATACCCGTTATTATTTTTAATAATAAGAACCTCGGAACGTCGTCCTAAATTCATCTTTCTCCTGTATTTACGTGGAACGAAGGAATTTGAGACTCGAAAATCTAGCTGAGATTATCTTAGCAGCGAGAAAAGTCGTTTTGTCGATTTTGATGTTTTGCTACTTTTCATTTCAAGCAGGCGTTTGCACGTCGTTTTAAATTAATTTTTCAAGCGAATTTCCGTAGAATGAAGGAATTTGGAACTCTCACGTCGAGCTGAGATGGTTTTATTTTCTACTTTTAAAGTAATGATCCATAAAACATTTTTAAACTTCTAGTAAAAGCTAAAACTAAATAAAATAATGGCATAATCGCAGTAAAAAAAAATTCTTGAATTTTTAAAAAATATTCACAGAAATATAAGAATTCTAAGTAGAATTTTGTGTATTTTGTAAGACCCTGCGCTCGCTCCCTATGCTTCGGGCATTCCAGAATGTTTTATCGAATTTTAAATCATTCTGACGGTGTAGAAGCACGTAATTAATGAAATTACCAACGAGTCTGAAAAGCCGAAGCAACGTTAAGGGTCTTGGTTCTTCTTTTAGGCACACAGATAAGCTTCTGCTTGCTTTTGCTGCTATAAAATAATGTTTACTCGGTTGAGTTACGTTGTTAGGTTGTGGGAGAAAAGAGTGTCCTGTAGAAAAAAATTGGCGCTTTCATTTTTTATTTATTTTTTAAAATTATTCGCCATAATGAAATATCATTATTTTCACATTGAAAAAAAAATTATTCAGCTCGACATTGCAAAGTTTTCAAAATTCAGAGCATTTACAGGTATTTTTTTAGACATTCAAATAGCCATAAAATTCGAACCAGTGTATGAATTACAAAAAAAAAGTAATTGCAAATATGGAGCTAATTTTTACTGTACCGTAGCTATTAATCTTCTACAATATTGACATTAAAAACAAAAATATATAATGATCCCAGTAAATATTAGCCAATTAAAAACCACCGTGAACTTTCATGAAGAACCGAGATGAAAAATAAATACACATTTATTTTGAATTAAAAATAAATTGACACAAGTTTATTTTAGTATTGGCAATATTAAAAATATTATTATAACAATTTTTATGGTTCTTTTTCAGTTGAATTCCTGGCGACAGATATGGAAATGTAAACATTTACCAGCGGATCGATATTCAGATTTTTTTCTTTTTAAAGGTATACCTACTTAATAGGTATATTTTACGTATTTGACTTGAAACTCAAATATAATTTGTTGTTATTTATTTAAAATAGACATATGTGTCTGGAGACCGAGAAATCCGAGGGGAATACAAAATACCGCACTTTTTCATTGTCTCCACATTGAATTTCAAAGCATATCGAGAGATATCTCGGGTGCGATACGGTTGACTGGAAAGTGCACTTTACGAGAGGGGCTTTTGCGGATCGATTTAACGGTCGTTCAGTTTTTCCCCGAGAATATATGAAAGCACACACACACACACGCGCGATAAAACAACGGGTCGGTCGCAATCGGTTGCTTTTAAATGCTGTGTTTTTTTTTCATTGATCATTTTAACAGCTCGCGAAACGATAACTTTACGAGTATTTTGATCTAGCTCCAATATCAACCAAGCGAATGTTCAATTTCAGCCTGACTAATCTGCAGTTACAGTCACCATTTATCAACAGCTAAAGACCTCGTGCAGTATTTAAACTTTTTTTTAAATACAAAATTTTACACTTTTTTTTTATAAACCATTCTTGCTCTTTAGGATTTTAAAATACAAGATATTTTTTTTTACATACAGAACTGTAGAATGTGCTCTCTTTAATATTCGAAATTTAAAAAATATTACTCTATTGAAAATTATTAGGAAATTTAAATTAACACAAATTTTATTCATTAATCAGAGTAAATTGGGAATGAAATATTTGAAGGTATAAACCATTGATACAAAACTTCAAATATATATCTTTTTAATACAAAAATAAATTCTCTGATAATGAATGATAAAAAATGCATAAATTGAAAATATAACATTTTTAACTAATTTTTTACTTTTTTAGTAAAACTATAAATTCATTTTAAAAAAATTGTATCAAATCAATAAATAGTTACTGTCCACAAACGACCACAGAAACTTGTTGTTAAGAATACAAAAATTTTAGTTTTTTGCTCAACCAAGGCACTCTTTTTAAATTCCAATTTGTTGACATTTTGGCACATTTTGAACATTCAGAAAATCGTACATTCTCGCCATCGATGTTTCGCTACTTTTCGTTCGAGTAGACATTGGCACGTCGTTCTAAATAAATTTTTCATGCGAATCCACGCAAATTGAAGGAATTTGAAACTTTTACGTCGAGCTAAAATGGTTTAATTTTTTACTTCCCTTTTTTTTTTGTTTTAAATTTAAAAAAAGCTTCCTCTGTGAAAAAGCGATATTATTGCGATTCTAGTTTGCACTGCAAAGTCAAAGCACTTATAGGTTCATAGTCGAAGAATAATTATTCTAATACCATTTAAAAAATTAATCCCTTTAATCGAGTATCGAGCGATATTCCCTTATATTTAGCTGTAACACTGCAACCTCTATTATGGAATAATCCATGTTCGGGTCGACCAGCGTTGAAAATGTCACATTATGCCGCTAGGACTCTCGCACTGGGTCATGTTCCAAAACCTTACTCTCGTAGTCCCGAGGGAACGGCCTACAGAGAGTTTGCCATGAGCACTGAAACTCCTTCCATGCCCTCGAGCATTATTCCACATCTATATATGTTACAATAGCTCATAGCTAATATATTTAGGGGAAGGTTACACATGTACAAAGTTGAATTGGAAGCGAATAATAGAATTCCCAAAATTTGGTATTTTTCTCTTACTTATTGCATTACAGAGACAAGAAAAGTATTTTTTTTATTCTGTTATAGCGGATATAAAAATCTCGATAATTTTAAATAATTTTAAATAATTTTAAAATAAAAAAATATATTTTGTTTAGAAATTGGAGTTTCAAAAAAAATATGTATAATTTTCGATACCCAAATTCGAATGGAGAATTAAAAATCTCCAATAAAGTTACAAAATATATTTTTCATTCTGTTTAATTACAATTACTCAGATTAATTGTAATTTTTTTTCTAAATTATCACAATTACTCAGATTAATTGTATTTTTTTTTCTAAATTATTACAATTATTCAGATTAATTGTAATTTTTTTTCTAAATTATCACAATTACTCAGATTAATTGTAATTTTTTTTCTAAATAATTACAATTACTTAGAATAATTTTTTATCCGTCGTTTCCACTCTACTTATGTATTAAAAAAGTGTTTAAATCCTCAAATGAAATTAAATCAAATTTTACTAATTTTTCATGAGAATTTTACAATTTTGTAATTTTCATTACAACCTTCTCGTACTATTCTATTATTTTGAGATTCATCGTGCTAACGTTCAGGAAATACAGACAAGTACAATTTTGAAACATTATCCCTAGGCTATAGGTCAGAAGAAAAAGAGACCACGAGTTTGCCGTTCACTCAACAAAAAAAAAAAGAAAAAAAAGAAAAATACAGAGAGAGAAAAAAAGGTACCCGAGAAGCTGTGAAAAAAGAGCATTGACAAGGAACTTTTTCTTCATTCTTTTGTTGTTTTCACAGCTTTCACTACTCAACTTGTTTTAGTCACGGATTTTCAAAGAATACTGATCTTACAGCTTTTCTCTGTTTCAGTTTGGCAAAGAGAAGCAGTCAATAAGTCTCGGATAAAACGAATTCAGTTTTTCTTCAAGCTGGATATTACGAAAATTACGTAATTTGAAATTTGCAATTTGGCAACGAATTTTTTTTTAATTCGTTAGCTAAAAGCATTTCTATTATCTTCTTCTTATTTGGCAAAAAAAAGAAGAAAAAAAGGAGATCCGAGTTTTACAACAAAAATACAAAGCTACGACGTAAAATATGTGCACAGAGGCCCTCGAACACGTTTTCTGCAAACGAAAATAGAATCGCAAATGTTTCAGGCGTTTTGCATCATATTTTCTCCACGTGTAACATTCGCAAAGCGTAGATACTTATGCTTCTTCTCTTGGCTCGAGTATTGTCGTGGATATACTGTAATTGCTTTCGTGGTTTCGGCGACAACGAGGAAACTCGTGTTTTACAAACGTACACTTGAAAACTGTCTCAAGGTATCACTTTAAATTGGGGACAAAGTTTCCTCTTGGTCAAGTTCATATGGAAGCAAAAAAAAAAAAAAGATTGGACAATTGTCAGCAATTTTAATGAATTTATATAGATTTTTTGGATCTAATATAAATTTTTTGCATACAACGTCCGATTTGATCCACAATTTTTTGTGTTGTTGCTCCAACTCTAATTTTTATTAGCTTTTTTTTTTGTTTAACATTTTATATAATTATAAAAAATTAATATTTTTAAGCTTGGACCCAAAGTGATCTCGTTTCTGGGTCAGAGCCAAGTCGATTCGGCATGGAATGGCTCATATATATTTTATGATGCATCGTTATTTGGAATTCCATTTAATATATATTTTCTTTTTTATTTTCAGTGCTATGGATCTCGGTATACCAGCGGACAGTCCAAACTTGGTTCTGCTGTTTTTCGTCGCCCAGCTATTTCTTCGAGAATTATATAAATGCAAGAAACTAGTGCGAATTGTACCGATGGACATGTCTGGCTATTATGGTAAAAATTTGATTTAATTTTACTAAAAAGTAAAAAAAAAAAGAAATTTACAATTCTTTTTGTGGGTTCAACAAATTCGCCATTTCTTTCTTATTATTATTAGATTAACAAAAGTTTCATCGAATGAACAATTTTTTTTGATAAAATAACGAAAAACAAATAAAAAAGTTAGGAAATTTACAGATTTTTATTTTTATTACAACTGACAAAAAAAGATAGTTCAACGTAAAATTTTTTAAAAATGAATATAAAAAAAAATGGTGAATTTGTCAATTTACAAAAAAAAAAGAAGTAAAATTGATACCATAATTGTATTAAAATGTAGTAATTGTAAGCTTATATTTTGATACAGAATATTAAAATGTGAATAATTTAATTGCAGCAAGCAAATCCGGGCCGTCGAATATCGGAAACGTGATTTCGCAGATTCTGTTGTGTAAGCAGATCACCCCGGATTTTAACGAGGAAGAGGTGTGCAGCATTAGAAAGGATTCGGCGGAGATAAGCGCGCTGGTTGCCGAATTACAGGAATTCATGCCGCAATCCGAAGCAGATACGGGTAAATGATCACGTTCCACTTAATCTTCGAATTAATCCTCTCAATAAATCATAACAATTACGATGGAATTTCAAATTAATTTAGATTCACCTTCCTGCTTTCAGAAAGAATTGTGATATTAATGAAAATAAATGATTATATAAATAATGAAAATAAATATTAATTCCCACTGGAATTAAGATTAAAAACTAGTCCCACTTAAATTAGTATTTAAATGTAGAGAAAAATCACAAATTCTATCCGGAGTTGGAGGAATTGAGCCGAATGAAAATACAAAATTATTTGAATCGCGTTTTTATGTTCTCAATGTGATTTATTAATATTTACGTTGCAGAACGTTCGAGCGCTCTTCAAGACACGTCCGTGGGAAACATAAAGAGCAACGGGTCAAAAAAGGGAACCCGGTGGGAAAGCAGACCAGGAACACCTTCATACATTGGCGATGGTTTGAGCTTTCTGTGCTGCACCACGAGGCCTAACTACCTCTGAGGCATTTGCAATCTAATCGGCTCAAGATAAATAACTAAAGTTTATTTGCGACTACTTGCTTGAACAAAATGTTATTCAAAGTCGATGGTAAAGTTTACCTAAAAATCTTTCTACTGCCATCGCGACATGGTCTAAATGCACGCGCGCAGCAGTATTAAATCTTAAAATTTGGCCAAACGAGAAAGAACTGGAGAACGATTGAAAAAAAAAAAAAAGGGAAATTCTAACTTTACTCATGAATTATGAATTGACTTGCCAAAGTGCATACGAAACTCTCATCGGAGTTACGTATTCTCTTTGACTACGAAATTTATGAAGGCACGATTTTCTCCATGTTTGCGCCCAAAAAAAAAAAATACAAGAAAGAGTTCTTCTAGTCGATCGTTGTGTAAATATTCTTGGCTCTACGCAAATTCGGGGCCACAAAAACTTAAAGAAAAAAAAATTAAGTTAAATATATTATATATAAAACTATCTCATATATTCCATAATATATTACCTCGAAGAAAAAAAAAACTCTGTGATCGAATTATTATATATCGGGCCAATTTATACGAGTTCACTTCGGAACTCGTAAAATACGGGTATTCAGAATGTAAACTCATACTTTTTCTTTTGTCTTCATAAATGAAAATATATATTTTATTCTCGAGTCGGTTTGTTAAAAATGGGTCCAAATGCGACGCATTGACGTTTTATGGAGACTAATCGGGTTAACAGATCACGTGTGCAATTTCTGCGAATAAAAAAAAAAACAGCGTACATTAGAAAATTAAAATAGAGAATATTTAACTGGAGAGAAACTTTAAAAGGAGTCAGGTGAATTTTACAGATATTCAAAAGACCAATGTCATTTACTTGGACGCTATTATTATTTCAATAAAAATATTTACCGACCCATCAACCAAAGAATTGGACAGCGTAAAGACAAGAGAAAAAATACACAAAAAATACTTAGTTTTTTTTTTTCAAATAATACTAGCAGTCAAGTAAGCAAAATAATAATCTCTCTGAATATCCCGAAATTTATCCTTACTTCCTACCTTTGATTGAATACTAAAATAATAGAATAGTTTAATAATTAGCACTGTTATTAAAAATGAAATTACGAAAGTTTCCGCGCGATAAGTCGACAATTTTAATCCATTTGAGCATTTAATTTAAACTTGAGTAGGGAACAAAATACCTACTAAATTGTGGACCAACAATTATTTAGCGAATTATGAGCTGTGTCTCAAAAGTAGCACGTCAATTTCGAACAATCTGTATCGACTAACAGTAGAAAAAAAAAAGAAAATATATATATATATATATATAAATATATCATGTGCATGAATCAAACTTATTTCGTTGAACATGTTACACACAAGTGTTGACACTTAATAATGTTAAAAATAAGAATGAAACGCCGACTCCTATCGTTATATGAAAATGCATAGTCTTGAAAATTATATTCTAGGGTGAAACAAGTGTTGTTGAATTTTTATTGAAATTACCCATTTTTTTCCTATTTGCAGATGGCACGTTGTTATCGTTTTTAATTTCAATTTGTGGTCCTTCAGAAGTTACACCAGCTTGAAAAAAAAAAATCGAATTTTTTTTTTCGATTAAAAAATTCGATATACTTTTGAGAATATTTTAAGCGCTTCCCCATTCCAAAATTCAAAGTACTTCAGGAGTTACAGCCGTTAGAAGCGGGAGTGGCAGAAGGGCGCCGAAACACAGGTAGCGCTCGGACCGGTACGCAGAACGGTGCGGTTACGTACGTACCGGTACGTAGCTGCTGCCGCGGCACTTTCTTTTTCTTTTGCGTTTTTCTCGAAACGACCTTTTTCAAACTGGTGTACACGATATCTCAAGATCTACTGGAGCGATTTACCTGAAATTTTTACCACAAATTCTTTATAACATTGTTTATAGCGCTACGTAGGGATTTTTTGATTCGATGTCCCGTTTTCAAGTTATAAATTTAATTAACTAAAAATTTTCATGAAAATTCATGTCGTTTTCTTCAAACTACTGCCATTTTTGCAAATAATTTTTTTTTTAATTTCGCTGTTTTTACATTTTTTTGTATTTTTCGGACGATGCTCGATTGAGAAATCTTGTACACCATCAACGAGGATCTTTAAAAGACGGGGCTAATGGATGACTCAAATCTCCGCCATTTCGTAATTTTTCCAATTTTCTTTTTTTGGAAATTGTTCTTAAATATGTACTTTATGCATGTGAAATAAAAGTTTTTTTTTTATAAATTTCATATCTGCTGTCAGAAAAAAAAGCATTTTTTAATCAATTTTTGTTCGTGAAAAAATTCGTCAAGATCGTCCAATTGTTCAGAAGAACGAATAGCAGGTGAATGAAAAGAAAGATTTTTCGGTTTAATACTTTATTTTCATATGGAAAAATATTTTCCATTGAATCGTTGTTTTTTTTCTTGTCTTTTTATTGCTCTTAGAAATCTGCGAAAATTTAAATATTCTATTTCGTATTTTCGTACATAATATATTTACGTTTTTGTACAATAAGCTCTGAGGATAATTTCTACAAATAGGCGGTCTGTTTGCTGCTGTGCTCGAGTGCAGCGAGAACGTCGTGCTTTTGCCGCACGTAGAGTCGGCCCTTTTTCCATGGATTTTGCAATTGGAGAGGCTTGAAATCGTCTCTGAGACATCTTTCGCGCGCCCCTATAACCGCGACCAGACAAAAATTTGGCAATTCATCGGCCGTGTAGATCGGACCCTCCTGGCCCTTCAGAACCACAGCCATGTTGAGCTGCTTAACAACGAGATCGACGACTTCGCGTGCCGTTGTTCTCGGCGTTACGTGCAACTTCAGACTAGTACCCGAAGCCAGGCCGGTCTGGTAAGCCGCATAAACCTAGATTGAAAATAAAACCAAACAAAACTTGCTAGACTGAAGAAAAAAAAAGGAATTGTTTTTTAACGAAATAATAAAATTCTTAATTTACATCAAATACATTTTTTGTTTTAATTTAAATTTAACAGAATATACAGGTAAGTGGCCGGAATCGGCAGAAAAATTGGTAATTCAGATTCTACGGGAATTCTTGTAAATTCTTTAAAATTTTCGTCACAGTAAAATAAAAAATATTTTTTATACCAAATATTTGACCCAAAGTAAAGTAATAAAAAATATATGCTTAAATTACAACAAATATATTATTTTGCTTGAAAAATTTAGATTTTTCCTGAAGGAAAAGGTACAGATTTTTAAAAAACCGTAAATAAAATTAAGTGAAAGTAAGTCTAAAAGTTAAATAAAATATCCAAATAAAAAGAGTGGTCGAATCAATATACAAAAATAAATGAATTTAAAAAAAAATGTCAATCACCTGAAGAATGCCTGGTAAAGGTGCAGGCATCAGAGTATTCTCATCCTTTTTCATATCCACTTGACTATCAATACTCGGAGTGGCAACAGCAGCAACACTAGCAGTCGGTTTTGTAAATTTTGTTTTCTGTACGACAACGGAATTTCCCAAAGTATAATCGTCATTGCTATTGATCGAGTGCATATTATCCGTCGGATTTCCGCCGCTGGTAATGCTCCAAGTATTCGTAGCAACATTGCTCGAAACATTCATAAAAGTATTCGAAAATCCGGTATTTTTCGTATTACCAGAAAGACTTGTATTCGTAGATGAAACGGATGTGAGCGAAGTAACCGAACGATTTCTCGGACTGTGTTTATACTTGGTAAGAAGAAGGCTGTCCTCGGATTTCGATAGCGGCAATATTCCATTGAGCTTCAACACCTCCGTATTTCCATCATTCTCGCCATGAGAATCAGCGGAAAAATCGGAAACACTGCATTTTCTCGTATATTGACCATTGGCCCCTTTATTCGGTAATTGTTGCTCGCTTTTGCTCAATTCGCTAGTCAAAACATTGCACGACGTTGTGGAGGAAGTTGAAGAAGAAGAGGAAGAAGAAAACGAGGAATTTGATAAATTTGGTCCCGGCCAGCTTCCCCTGCCGGGACTGGATTTAACGAGCTTCGGATCTCTCGGTGGAAGTTGCAATAAACTTCTTTTTAAACTGTGACCGTTTGTGATGCTTTTATTTTTGTCGATATTCAGTAGATTCGTTATAGAAATTCCAGCAGCTTGGGCCGACAATTGTCCGGAATTTCCACGATCACGAGCGAATGTAATGAGATCTATGAGCCATCTAGATTCTTTCCATATTCCGTTAACTCGGCACTGAAGATCCTGAAGTTTTACCAGTCTGTCTCTCGCTATTTCGAGCTCACTCGAGCTAAAAGCTTCTCTGTGATTGTGCTGAGCTTGCGCTGTGTCTAATTCGAGAATGCAGCTCAGTCTTGAGTACAGATTTAACATTTTTTTCTGATAACTCGACAGGTGAATCATCTCGAAAACTTGTATTGGCAGAACAAGCAAATCGCTTCTTTGCACAAGAGCCTCGCGAGTTCCCGGAGCTGAACAGGCAAGATCCGCGGGTGGAACGATTACAATCAGGGAAACTTGATTGGTAAGCTCGATTACTTCGGCATCGTAAAGTCTGTGAGCTTGAGAATCCTCGGCGCCAATTTCCATGTAGGAAAATAAACGGCGCGAGGTCGCCGATACCAAATCGACGAAAAGTTTTTGTTGCTCGGTTATTTGTAGACACTCGTTTGTCACATTTTCCTTTTCTTCTGTTACCAACGTTGTTTCGCTTGTTTGGATTCTCATTATTCGTTTTAGGTAATGCCACTCTTCGCTGTTAAAAAAAAAAAGAATTAGTAGAGTTTTCTGTATAAATTATTTCGAAAAATCATGTTTTTTGCCCGCTTATTAATTCTTTTCTTGATCAATTCATCGTTCCGTACATTTTTTAATATAATGCAGTAAATCAAACGAAGTTAAAGACATAATTTTTCATTTTTCATTCGCTCCCTTTATCTCTATTTATTCTTTCTGTGCACAATTTTGTTCCGCTTATTGTGCCCATTTAGGCGACCGTATTTATGGTCTGTTCCATGAATGTATCTTTTTGTATTTTTTAAATGAATTTTCTGTATGTTATTCGCTCTTCTGCGTGTAAAATTTACTGCTTTCCTTGGTCTTGTCCCGTTCAATGTAAATAAATAAATAAATAAATAAATAAATAAAAGATGTATTGAAAATAATGAATAAGATTTTATTGCAACATTTCTTGTTTCTAAAATGATAAACTGTACGAAAAGAAGTAATACTTACGCGGACACATGAGGATTATCTCGAATCTTGCAGTGTGGCAAAACATTGGGTGCTTTCGATGGTACAAAAACTTGCACGAGATCGACGCTACTCTGCATTTTGAGATATCCAAGATAAAGACCTCTGGTTAATTTAATTCCGCTCAATTGATGATAAGTCATTTGGCTTTGTATGCTGCTCATTAGAACATCAGCAACGCTTCCATTGTCCTGGTTAGCAATTTTTTTAATAACTTTATTGAGCGGTAGCCATCGGCCATTTACTATTGAGACTGATTTCGTTGTTTTCACATAATTCACCGTTGATATCACCATAGTCCCGTTAACGTCTCGCATCGGTTTAAAATATATTTGCCCAAGATCCTGAACGCAAAGTGCAGCCTGCATTTGCGCAGCTGCCTGAAGTAATTTCAGTCTTAAATGATTGCTCGAGCTTCCCTGGCCCGATTTTTCCATATCCTGCCTCAATGATTTAACATCGTCCCACGTACAGGCGACCTTCATTAGCCAATGAAAATCATTGTATATACAACTTGGCGAATATGTCTCGTCGACTTCGATAACCGGCAAGAAATCTTCGTTTGTCACGAGCACTTTGTCCTCGTGATAAAGCAACGAGGCTAAAAAAATGCCACGACGTAGGCTCTTTTGAAATTTACTAGTTGCGGTGAAAAGCTGCTTTATCGTTGTCGTTTTTTTCTTATGATTACGACGCTGCGCACCGGATGTTTCTTGAGCGTATTCCGAACGCGAGACAGCTCCGAAAAGTGTCTCCAGTTGATCGATACGACCGCCGTATCTCGACAACTTTCCTTCGAGATCTCTCCAACCTTGAAAAAGAAAAAAAAACGAATTTTGTTTATTTTTTACTATGTTACCTCCATTTCTATTTTAGTTACATTAAAGTTTAACAATTTCATTAAATTAATTAATAAATTGAAACTTTTTGTGAATGAAAAATGCAGATGAAAAATATTCACCGTTGTTATTTACCAAATTTGGAGACAATCGATAAATGGCTTCGAATTTTCGAGGAATTTTCATTTTTTATTTTAACAGTTTATAGTTTAGAAACATTTTTTATATTGAATTGTTTCGTTAATTAATTATTCGATTTTAACTCATTGATCGATTTTTCACGATAGAAAGAATACTTACTGCTAGGCGTTACATAACCAGGAGTAGAAGCTATAAATCTGCTCCATCCTTTAATATTTCCAGCGGCGGCTCTCAAATAATATCGTTGCCCATGCACGAGTCCATCGATTCTACATTCCCGTTGCTTCATATCGAGCAGTTCTCTTTCGCCTTGTACGCTCGAAAAATCCTCATTCGCGCTCCATTGAACTTTAAATTTCGTACAAATTGGCGAACAATCGTGAACGTCGGATTCTTGAAATTTAAGAACTATCGAATTCGTTCCTGTTACATCAACTACAACTTGAAAACTCGTATCCGGTGGTCCTTTGCGCATGAAATAAAATTGAAAAAATTGATAATCAATCTAATTTGAGAATGGCTGTCGCCAAAATGTAAAGACGTGAAAATTCACAGAAACCGTGTAAAAAAAATCTTACGGGACTGATCGAAGCCAAGTAACATTTTTCTAAGGGCTCGAATTCTTCTTTCCCAGGTGGCAAGATGTTTGTCCTCGGCATCGTCGCTACATCCGGTTGAGTTGCTGTGCGACGTCGTGTAACCACTTCGGCTGGAACTCGGAGCTACTTCGAGAATCGTACATCCGTTTGTCGAGGGAGTGCCGCCGCCGAGTTCCTGAGCTCTTAGCTCCGCTGTTGAGAGCAACGAGGCCAAATGACTGTCTAACGATTCTGGTGACGTGACTGACGAACGGAAGCGAGAAGAAAAATGAAAAAAAAAGAAGAGAGAATGAGTGTAATAGAGCACAGAGGCAAAATCATATTGGATATTTAGGGGGAATGTTCGAAGCGTTATTATAAACACTCACACCGATTGCCTTCGCGTGCACCGTAAGCGATGAGCATCTTCGCCAGGGCTCTGTTGTTACTCAGAACTGCTACGTCCAACGTCGACAGACCATCGCTATTAACACTAAAATTTTAAGAACAATAAAATAGCGGCTCAACGTTACATATTGTAAATCTTTAGATAACTTTTTTTTTCATTTGCCCTCAATTTGAAAATTATTTTTATCAAGATTCTGGACCAATTTCTGATGAAAATGATTTGCAGTTTCTTGGGAAAAAAAAAAGTTGAATATTTTAAATCGAACGTACAGAAAAATTGATAAATCATTTGTTTAAAAATAAATATAAAACGAAAGCTTATGTATTAAGTTGTGGATTGTATAAATGGCAATAATTTTATTTTCAAACCTATTCACGTCCACATCGGTCGACTCCAGAATCGTCCGCACTTTCTCCAGATGGCCTTGCTCCACTGCGACAAATAGATCTGCGATCAGAAGGCAAATTATTATATTTTAATAAACGGTACAAATATTCTAGTGATATAGATGATTACTTTTATATAATTATTATTTTTTTTTTACCATGGACATGAATATTGAGAGACGGCTGCGCTGTGAGTGGGTTGATGTTGGTTGTTAAACTGTTGGACTGATTGTTACTCTGGTGCTGTTTTTTCTTGCCGAAACCCTCTAAGAACTCCATTCCTTGGAACGAGTGCGATTCTACAGTAGAATAGGAACAAAATTTTGTAAAGTTCCAAAGTTGAACTTTGCACATTGCTTCTACATTAATTTTTTTTTTTCACAAAGCGATTTCTACGAGGAAGCTTATTTATTAATTTAGGCTTCCTCATAGAGGAAGTTTTATGAAAAATGGAAATGTAATCTGTTAAAACATGAAAAATCTCAAATTGCTCCAAAATCAAAGCTTAGAAATATATATATATAATAATATATTTATAATATATAAATATATAAAATATATCAAAACAAAGAAATATATCATAAAGCGGATTAGAGCCGTAAACACGTGTAAATTTTTTTTATATTGCATTTTGCTTCCTCTATGAGGAAGCAAAAAGCTATTAATTCATAGTAATTTTTAATATACTCAAAAATCATTAACTCTTTACAGAAATCAGTGTTAGTTTTTAATCCAATTAATACCATTTCCCCGACATTCGCATGCATCTTCCAATTTAATTTCCAACCTGGATAATTCCCAAGCAAAAAAAAATCAGTAGAAAAAGAAAAGAAGTTTAAAGAGTCTCGGGGCATCATCGACATTTCACAAGGATTTTGAAACAGGACAAATCACAGGAGAACAAACGTACTCGAGCTCGTAGCAGCGATGGCCAAAAAGCCAGCAACATTACTTCCTCCCGTTGCTTTGACCAATTTTCCGCTATTTCCTTGAAGAATCTTTTCCTTAATTCCGGCAGCACCAAATCGAAAGTTTGCACTGCGGCTCATGATCCAAGAGCTCGAGCGTAAATCCGTTGAATGATTTCTCCTAGAGATATCTTCTCCTTCCTCGTCGATAAGACTATCCAATTCATTCTTTTTGTCCTCCTTTATCAATCCGCTACAATTGATCATTCGTCGATCATAATCAACGGACTTTGCTCGTATCGTTACTGATGATTTTTTTTCTGGCAAGCAAATAACGCTCTTATTGCTTTTTCTGATGTCCACGCAATCCTGAATTTTGTCAAAATTATCAGCTCCAGGTTCAGAGCTAAAAAGACACTCGGATACCGATGAATCGAGCGAAGCATCAAGACTAAAAGTAGGATTTTCATACGAATGAGTATCGATTGAATTCCAATAATTGTTCCTACTGTTTTTACTGCAATTATTGCTTTTCTCTTTTTTAGCTGAATTCTCAACGGGTTCTTTCTCTTTGCCTGTTCTCTCGTTCAACGTAAGTTTCTTCTTAACTTCTCCAACGATTCCTCCCAAATCGTTGATTTCCTTAACACATTTCAGGCCTCTATTTCTTTCAGTAACATGATCAAGATCTTCAGTATTTTCCAGTGATTCACGCCACGAAAATAGTTCCGATCTTCCGTTCATTTTTCCAATAGCCGTGCGAATGTTCGTGTGACTGCGAAATTTGTGCATCAATTTAGCTGACGCACGAAACGATCTTGATCTCTTGAATGTTGAAGTCTTGGTGGTTGTTGTTGTTTGTTGAGTAAGAAGCTCCATTTTCGCTGCACCAGCTTTCAAGTTGTTCTTGTCAATTTTCATCTCGTCGATGTTCCTCTCATGTAAGAAACATTTTTCTTTTTTTTTTTTTTTCTTCTTCTTATAAATATAATATTCTCAAGATTTTTCAATCTCTATCTTTTTTCATATTTACAATAAATATTATATAGTCTTTGAGTCTTTGGTAGTTCGTAGGTTTTACAGCCAATATTTCTATGCGATTCTTCTTCATTTCTGTTCTTAAGCTGTGTACGAGCAGCAGCTACTTTGTCGTGCCTCTGTAAAACAAAAAAATGGCAGAAAAAAATCCGTTTTTTAATTTCGTTTTTGGTGCCGCTCAAAATTTCACGTTATACGTATTTTCTTTATTCACGCTTGGAAACATATTCCGCTGTGTGTTGTCTGGAAAACACATATTATTGCACTCTCTTGATTTTTCATTACTTTTATTTAATCCCTTTTCGTTACTCGCAGAAATCTCCGCTGGATAATCTCTTTTTCGTCACATCAATCTTGTACTGTTTTTTTTAGAATATCCTCCCATATTAATAAAAAAAAATACATTAGAAAAAAAAAAAAAATTCCACAAAAATTCATTAGAAAAATAAAACAAAAATGAAACTGCTTTTTTCCCAAAATATTCTCAAAGAAATATATTTACATCAAATTATTTGTGGAACATTTTGAGCAATTATATTAAATTCAAAATGATTGAATTTATTAAAAATCTTTTTCTTATCGTCGGTGACTTAAAAAAAAAAAAAGAAGGTTTCAACAATAACTCTGCATTTCTGCAGGGATTTTTTTTTTTTTTCTTTTTTTTTCAACCGGAAGACCGAGCTCATTATTTATTTACTTGCGTTCTTGGCGCTCGTCTAGTACGCAGAGATGTAGTACAATCAAGAATAATTCTCTAGGCCGACAATTGACGATTACGAGCTTGAGAAGAGAGAAGCCAGTCTGTTGAGTGACCAATTGTCCGACAAATATACAATCTCTACTTTGCTTCTTGTACTACGAAGCAAACCACGATTAACGGGGGGAAGGGTCGAGGGGGGATTTAGGAATGAAAACTGTGATGCGCCCTGACCCGACCAATTCGTCGCACTTTATTATTATTATTATTATTATTATTATGGTGATGGATAGCTCTTATAATTCATAGTGAAAAAATAATACGAACCAAATGATTTTTTTTCGTAGACTTTGAAAGAAGCTCTTGAATTCTCCGATTGGGTTTTCAACATTATTCCCAAAAAATACTTTGCCATAAGGATTGTGTTTAATTCATTAATTTTATTATTATTTGATAATCGTTCTACATATACCATCCTATGAAATTATGTAATTTATATACACTGGTAAAAAAAATGTATGGGGCATTCCATGGGAAATCATAGAAACGATTCTTTTTACGGTTTTGAACATTTTTATTTTCGTGAAATTGAAGAATATGCTCAAAATTAAAGAAAATAAAATATAATATTTATATTATTATTATTATTATTATTATTTTAATATATTTTTATTAGTCTTTTACGTACTTTCGGGAATAAAATTTTTCTAAATAAAAAAAATTATTGAATAAAAAAATATATAAATACGTAAATAATTTTCGAATTTTTTTTTACTTTTTTTTAAATCACGATGAAGTTTGGAGTTTCCAATTTTTATTCCAGACATATAACAATTTAAATCTCATCTAAATCCCAGAATTCTTCAACTCAAAAAAATGCGTGTGACTAAATTGACGCAGAATGCCCCATATATGAAAATAAAGATACCGCGAATAGTAATTTTTATTCCAGACATATAACAATTTAAATCTCATCTAAATCCCAGAATTCTTCAACTCAAAAAATGCGCGTGACTAAATTGACGCAGAATGCCCCATATATGAAAGTAAACATACCAGGTATAGTAATTTTTATTCCAAACATATAACGATTTAAATCTCATCTAAATCCCAGAATTCTTCAACTCAAAAAAATGCGCGTGACTAAATTGACGCAGAATGCCCCATATATGAAAGTAAACATACCAGGTATAGTAATTTTTATTCCAGACATATAACAATTTAAATCTCATCTAAATCCCAGAATTCTTCAACTCAAAAAATGCGCGTGACTAAATTGACGCAGAATGCCCCATATATGAAAATAAACATACCAGGTATAGTAATTTTTATTTCAGACATATAACAATTTAAATCTCATCTAAATCCCAGAATTCTTCAACTCTAAAAAAGCGCGTTACTAAATTGACGCAGAATGCCCCATATATGAAAATAAACATACCAGGTATATTGAGTTTCATAAAAAAAAAAAAATTCACCAGTGTATATTCAATACGAGTGTTATGTTAGTAAGATTTTGCTCTACTGTTACAGTCTCCTCCTCAACGTAGCCCGCAGTTATATATATCGCATGCATGATATAATAGTTCTACAAGGCGTGCAAATAAAATAATAACAATAATCGAGGTATCAATGTATACCAGAGAGTGGCGGCGTGTGTCTCGTGAATGCCCAACAATTTGGATCATCTGTATACTATATAGTGCTTTTATGTGTTTTCCAGAAAATACCAGCTTCCGAGTCAGCGAATATAATAATTATTTTGTCATATCTAATATCAATACTAATCGACCCCATAGCAAGATAGAAACAATTAAAAAATATAGCGTTTGTTTGGTGTCTTTTTTTACCTGCTTGGCGAATCGGCAAAATACTTGAAGAAAATTCCTCTACATTTCCGTGATGCACTTAAAATATCTTCATCCCGCGTAGACGACAACAGAGTCCTTGAAAATCCGGAAGAACGGTTTATAGTTTTACTCATCTGCACTTTGTATGGGAGAGTTTACGAAAAATCGACAGAATCGTGTTTCAAAAATATTTTTTTCCTTCCATTTTTGAATAAAAAAGAAAACATTTCACACGAGTTTTTAAATATATTCGAAATTTCGTCGGGATCACCAAAAATGTTGATTGAAATTAAAAAGCCCTATTTTTTAGTATTTATTGTTTTTTTTAATTCCAATCCTAATTTCACGCCCAAGTCCCAAAAATCTTAGTTTTTCAAAAATAGGCAAAATTTTGTTTTAAATCGATGTATTATTAAACAACATTTTTTAAAATAATGATGACAACATTTTTGTTAATAAAATCTCAAAATAGTTTTTCTTCATCCCGCACTATGAAACGCTAGAAAGAACAAAAAAATAACAGGTCTCGATCCTGTTAATTTCTCATGAGACGCCCCATACATATAAAATAGTAGACGCTCGAAGTATTTTCCCTTAGTTACAAACAGAACTTACCGCACACAAATAAAACTATTTATACTTTTCTCTTTATTTCATAAATTTATACACAACACAATTTTTTTTTAAATCTTATTATTATATTTTTTTTTTTTCTTTCACTGTTATATTCCTTTTCTCGATCTCGCGGTTCTTGAACTTGACGCGTCGCAGTTGTTTGAGGACGCGTTTTAGTGTTGCTCGTGTAGCTTCGAGTTGAAAGTTTTAGTCATTCTTTTGTCGCGAGTTGAAAGCATTTGTCTCGCATTGAAAGTGACGCTTTATGGGGCCTTAGAGAATCAATGGTTTTTGTCAGATTATTGTATTGAAACTAAACAGCATCGCGAAATAATATGGGATAAACCTTCGGCTTGTAGTACCGATGTGTTACTGAGATGCTTGCTGCCATCCTGGCAGCACAAGCGACCAACTATATTCACTATAGTTACGCTGTAATATACAGTACCAAGTCCACATGGTAGAAACCACTCTACTCGATGCACGACGAGTATAACAGCTGCCTTTTTCCTTGGCTTGACTCTGCTTGCCTGCCGTGCTCCCCCCCACCCCCCTACTCCCCCTCTATTTTACCCTCTCACGGTCCCAGGGCCTTATTGCATCTCTCGCTTTTTTACTCTATGTGTTAAAACCCGCCGGAGAGCTCTTTTCTATACCGATCAGCGAACCGAATCCATCCTCCCTACCCACAAATTCTGAGGAAACATCGTAGAGCAAACTGCTTCTTATAAAAATTGTTTCTTGCGGATCTTCGAGTATTAAACCTGTTGCTCGAATTATTCCATTGTGTTATAATTTTACGCATTAAACTAGAAAATTCTTTATGACTCTTTTTTTTTTTAAATCTGGATATAATTTAATATAGGCTCACAAAACGACAAAACGAGGCATACAAAAAATAGAGTTTCAAAAAAATGCATATTTTTATACATTTCATTGTTGACTTTAAGAGTTTGAGGCTTTTGTCGTAAATCAACGGAAATAATGATTAAAGATTTTGCGATGAATTTTCCTGCATGAGGTTAATGACATTAAAAGCGTAACACAGAGTGAAGAATTGTAATTAATTCGACATTTGTGAGTCGAAGGAATAATACAAGAATGAGGGGAAGTTCAAGCTGCGAAGCCTTGATCCCGAGTTGATTTTTATGGAGAAGGTGATGTTTCTTTTTTAACCGGTTTACCAGGAAACAGCGAAACGGAACGATTGTTCTAGGACAGTTCGTAGCAGGGCCGTGAGTAAAAGGAAAGTGTGCAGAGAGCCCACCGCACCGATTATTACGAAGGCGCGAGGTGAAAGAAATATATGTATCGTCGATATTTTTTTCTCTCTCGCTTCTTCGTGGACGCCATTACTTCGAACTCTGTCGTTATTTCTACCCGTACATGCTTTAATCGTCTTAAGGTGAAACTTATTGTTAGAAGATGATAATTATGAGAATTTCATTTCTACTTTCATTGTCTTCCTAACCTTTCTCACGTTGCATTTTTGGCACACTGTACAGATAATTGATATCGTTTAATTCTCTAATGTAAAATAATAAATAGAATTTATTCTATTCTGAAAATTTCAATAACAATAAAATTTCGAAAAAAAAAACTGTAACGCGACCGATTCGCTATTCTTGTACTTTTGTATTTAGCGACTAAATGCAAATTTAGTGACATCAAAAACAAACAGAAATGATTACTTTCTATCGCGTATATTTTTCAATTGAAATTTTCGAATTGAACGTACTTTTCGAATTATTTGAATTATTCGAACTTTTTGAATTATTTAAATTTTTCGAATTATTCGAACTTTTTGAATTTTTCGAATTATTCGAACTTTTCGAATTTTTCGAATTATTCGAACTTTTTGAATATTTCGAATTATTTGAATTTTTCAAATCATTCGAACTTTTTGAATTATTTGAACTATTTGAATTATTTGAATGTTTCGAATTATTTGAATTATTCGAACTTTTCGAATTATTTGAATTATTCGAACTTTTCGAATTATTTGAATTATTCGAACTTTTCGAATTATTTGAATTATTTGAACTTTTCGAATTTTTTAAATTATTCAAACTTTTTGCATTTTTCGAATTACTTTAATTTTTCTAATTTTTCTAATTATTTGAATTACAAAAATGATTTGAACTCTTCGAGGTATTTAAAACTATACGTCATATTTAATTCATTGCACATTATTCGAAATTTCGAATGTAATTGATGAAATTTCTGTTAAAACGGTGTTAAAAAAATGCAGCACTAATGATAAGGGTGCGAGAAGCAGTTATCAATTGAACTGCAGATCTCTGTGCTACACTGCTGCTGCGGTGAAAGCAGGAGCAACATGATAAGTGGCAAGCGGTCGGCGATAGTAGACGCTACGTTTTCAAAGTTGTTGCAACTTTGATCTCCACGTGACGGTCGCAGCTAGCAACGTTCTCCTCATGCAGCTAAAACTCATCAAAACGGATGATACGACTCCTATAATTAGGTGCAGCAGCGAAAAGAAACCGATAGAATAAACATACGTAAATACCGAAAAGTCCCAATAGCAACGCACCAGTCGGAAAGGTAGATTCCGCTATTTTTTTTTGTGGCCGCTAAGTAGCTAAATCACTAGTAAAAAAATGAGTCATTCAAAAACCAACGTAAAAATTAGTCAAAAATAACGATTTATTAATCAATTTTATCATTGAAAAAAAATTCAAAAAAATTTGTAAAATATTCTGCGTTATTCTAAAAGTCTTTAGAAGCTTCTGAAAAGTTTTAAACATAACATATTCAGAGAATTTCGAGAATTTTCAATTAAAATTATTAAAAATCCTTTGTCGGTCATTACCCCTCTTTTCGTGTTTTAGAAAAAAAAGTTTCCCGACAAAAGTTGTAGGGCTAGATGAGCCCTACCCAATGATATATTATATGTTCATATTATCCTTGAAATCAAATTTTTACACATTTTTTTCAATAATGAATCCGAAATGCCTTTTTCGCCTATCTACAAACTTTCGAGATATATGGGACACAAAGTATGCATACAGATGGCATGTACCGAATTTCATTACAGTCCATGGAGTAAAAAACTCTGCAGTAGAAATGTCTCGTCTCTGGTAGAAACAGAGATGAAAGGGCCTCTACAACTCTACACCACCAGGTTAGATGGTGGCGCTGCTGCTGCTGTTCATGATTATGTATTTTTGTCTGCTACCACTTTTCTATGTGGATACTTTTCTTTTTTACCTATAAGATTTAAGGCAATACAGCGGTTCTACAGAATTTGACTCTACACATCAGCGACTCTATACAACACTCGTCTCTACCCGAAAGCAATTCCACACAAAGCTCGACTCTACACAATCCCATATCTCTATTACACGACAACAAATTCAGCACAGCAAAATGTCTCCAAGACAAAACTCTACACAGGCGATAATCTACACAGACAATATAATCTACACAAGCAAAACTTTTACGACAAAAATTACCACCGTCGAAATTTACCACAGTCCCGATTCACATGTGCTTGATTCTACACCTCTATCTCGCAAACCAATCAACGTGCGCTGCTAAAACATTTCTAACTGTCGGGGCACGTTGATTGGTTCGTGAGTTGGTGACGTTGTAGAATCGGCCATGTGTAAAAGCTATCCGGGCACGCTGATTGGTTTGTAAATTGGTGACGCTGTAGAATCGGGAATGTGTAAATTTTACCAGTGTACAGTTTTGCCTGCCTAGTGTATAGTCTGACTAGAATTTTCCCACCAATGAGACTCTTGTTGTGTTGAAATTCCGCTTAGTATACAGATGGGACTGTAGAATTGCTGTTGTGTAGAGTTGGGACATGTGTGGAATTGCTGTTATGTAGAATCGAGCATTGTGTAGAGCTGATGTATAGACTGAAATTCTGTAGAACCGTTGTATCGGCAAAACGTCGGCAATAATATATACATCACAGGTATGGACGTAGAAAAGTGGTAGCAGCCAAAAATACATAATAACCATAAACAGCAGCAGCAGCAGCATCAGCAGCGCCACCATCGAACCTGCGAACCTGCCATCAGTTGGTTAGTAACATCCAAGAGTACAAGTTTTGAGTTTGGCAGTTTCCGGCGGCCGAAGTAAAGCCAGGCGTAAAACGTAAGACCACGGGGCTCGCACGCGGACCCTCTACCAATACGCGCGTGCCGTGCGCATACATACCCGCGAATAAACCTATTTTTTTAATTCCCAAAGAAAAAAAAAAAAAAAAAAAAAAAACCCGCCCTCCCATCGTTACCTAAGGATTATTCGGCAAAACGTCGTAAAAATCATCGTGTTTACCAAAGTGTGTTAAAGGTGTTAAAAAAAAAAAAAAAAAAAAAAAAAAATCCCGAAAAAAAACACACACATCCAGCAAGTTATATATCGGGTGGTGGCGTTATAAAGGTGGCGATAAATATGGCGAACAGCGTGGCACCGGACTCGTGGGAACAGCAGGCAGAATGCGGCGATAATTCAAACGCCGAAGGCAAGTTCATCGAGGGCAAGTTTTCGACGTTGAACGTCAATGCAGCGGAATTCGTGCCTTCCTTCTGCATAAACTCTTTGCCGGATAACAGCAATGCCACGCCGGTTTATCCTCACGATGGTGGTGCGGCCGACACGCCAGCCGTTAACACAACCGCGACCACCTTCGTACCTCCTGAAACTCATCACGGTTAGTTTTCTCATTTAAGCTTGGGGTCACCTCAAAGAGAGCTCTCAAGCTTTTACTGTCTCGACATTTTTTTTTTTTTTTTTTTTTTTTCTCCGTGTACTTTTTTTCGGCAGTACTCTTAAATCTTTCTCTCTCGTGCTGCTCGCACACACAGACACACACACACACACACACACACACACGCGCATACATACATTTTTGCAGAGACTTTTCTCCGTTCTCTCGTAACATCTTCCCTCCCCCCTCTTCCCCCTCTCCCGCTCGCGACTTCGTTTTTTATCATTGAGACCCGCGATTTCTTTTTTTTTTTTTTTTACGCAACATTCATACACGACTTTCCTTTTTTTTCCTATCCTGTGGCCGTTTTCTTTTATTTTTGTATTTAGTGTTTTGTTGTTTTTTTTGTTTGCACCAATCTGGCAGCAATTTTCTTGAGGATCCGTCGAAGATTGTTTTTTTCTCTTTTTTTTTTTGGTAGAGTTTGTCTAATATTCGTGTGGCATTAAAATGGCTTTGATAGGTGTTTCAACGCCGGCACTGCCGCCAGATCCTATCGGCAATCGAGTAGAAGAACCGCCTGGTATCGGCGGCGCTCCACCTCCTGTCGTCGCCGAATTGGGCTCCGATAATGAACAGGCGAACACGAGTCCTGGACATCAACCTGCCGATTCTTGGGAAGAAGCGGCCGTCGACGGAGACCCGCTTCTTACACCGGAGAATGAGGAGGCTGATATCGAGGAAGACGAGGAAGCGGTTGTGAAGATACCGAAGAAAAAGATCATCAAAGTAACTGAGGATACCAAGAGTAAAAAGGAACATGTTAACGTTGTCTTCATTGGCCATGTGGGTGCGTATACAAACTTTCGAACTTTTTCTCGTTTTTTTATTCACCGGAGACATTTTTTTCATGGAAAATACGATTATAACGATAATAATGTTTATTGCGGATGCTCGAGTGCACACGAATATGCATTACTTTGCTTTTTCTTTTTACAAAAATCATATATAATAATACTTAGATATGTAATATAAAATATACTTATTTGTAATTATTGAAATTGGAGCAGTAAACTTTTGATGTAGATTTTACTTATTAGAACAAAGAAATTATGTATTTATTTATTTATTTACTGATGAAGAACATTTTTAGAAGTCAGAGAAAAGTCAGGAAATTTTTTTTTATTCTTTGGAGAACATTAGTTTAGGAAACAAGAAAAAAAATGTCCTTTCAGAAGAGAAATTGAAGGAATAGTTGTTTTTCAATATGTTAAAAATTCTTAATTGCATTAATTGACATAATGAAATGGATTTGCAATATTTATCTATTTATTGGTCAGGCAAAATTTATAAATGAGAGAAAAGTCAGGGATTTTTAAAAAATTGTTCAGGGTATAAGAAAAAAAAAAATATCCTTGAAAATAGCGAAATATATTTTTTTGTATCATAATTGTAATTGAAGCAGTAGATTTGTATAATAGAATTTTTTTTTTTGAGGAAAGGGATGTTATGGCAAATATTATTCAGGGACTATTTAGAAATCTGGGAAAAGTCAGGAAATTTTTCTAATTTTTCAGGGAAAATTAGTTTAGTGAAGGAAAAAAACATAAATCTTCCTATATAATGAAGCTAAATTCAAAAAATAATTTTACATATTAACTCAAAATAAAGGAACGATCAAGTCGAGAGATATAAAATATAAATAGATTTTTTACTTTGTAAATTTGGCGCGCGAATTTTCCGTAATTTTAGACATGGAAACATGTATAAATTGGTGAGAAGAAGTCAGGAAATTTATACCATTGTTTTCAGTGCCTGCAACACTCATGAAAAGAATACTTATTCATTTTACAATTAGTATAATATATGAAATCTGTGCTTGTTAAAATTGTCCAATTGTCATTTAGCTATTTACTGAATTATTTAATTAATTTATTAATGTTATCATTGGGAGAAAATCTCTTTTTATAGAGGCATATAAAATCAGTTCGGATACTTTCAAATGACAATTATCAACCACAAAAATAATACAAAAATAAATATTATACGAAGTAAACAAAATTAAAGTTGTTATTTATCAACTGATCTACTAAAAGTTTTGAGTTTTTTTTTACCCTTTCAAATATTTTTTGTCCGCTTTGTCAAATTTTCAATAGTTACCGCGCACTGTAGAATAAAATTAAGAGCATAATAAAAAGTGTCGAAATTAATGAAAAAAAAACAAAGATTCCTACTTTGATTAAAAAATGCCTCATATAAAAGTAACATAGCATGCTAAGAAATGAAATAATTGTCTTATAAAATATTATTTATTGTCTTTATTAAAGATGCTGGAAAATCCACCATTGGCGGTCAAATAATGGCACTGACCGGTATGGTTGACAAGAGAACACTTGAAAAATACGAGAGAGAGGCGAAGGAGAGAAGCAGAGAGACGTGGTATTTAAGTTGGGCGTTGGACACAAATCAGGAGGAACGGGAGAAAGGAAAAACGGTTGAGGTCGGTAGAGCGTACTTCGAAACGGAGAGAAAGCACTTTACGATTCTCGATGCGCCTGGACACAAGAGCTTCGTGCCGAACATGATCGGCGGTGCGGCACAGGCCGATCTTGCGGTACTTGTTATATCGGCGCGTAAAGGCGAATTCGAGACCGGTTTTGACAGAGGCGGACAGACACGGGAACACGCGATGCTCGCGAAAACCGCGGGAGTGAAGCACTTGGTTGTTTTAGTTAATAAAATGGATGATCCTACTGTCGAGTGGGACGAAGGAAGATACAACGAGTGTAGGTGAGTTGTCATCAGCGTTTAACTTTTTTCAAAGCTTTTTTATTTTTTTTTCAATCATCAGAGTTGTCACTAAAAAAATGTGAGGTTTTGAAATTCGAAAAAACAATTTATTTAATTTAAAGCTTATTGAGATTTAATTAATTGATAAAAATCTGGAAAGAAATATCCTCTTGTTTTGGAGCAAAATATGCTAAAAGAAAATTCGTCAACTGAATCAACTTGGAATGCCCTATATATTTTATTTTATTTAATTTTATTGTTACCAATTTGTTATTAATTGTGTAAAAAAAAAAACCGCACTGCACGTATACCCAAATTATAGAGTGGCAATTAAAATGATCTCTTTTATTTGTATGAAATAAATGTTGAAATATTTTCAGAGATAAAATATTACCGTACCTCCGTAAATTGGGCTTCAATCCGGCAAAGGATTTAACATTCATGCCGGTATCGGGACAGCTCGGCATCGGCCTCAAAGATAGTATCCCCGAGAGTCTGTGCAACTGGCATAAAGGCCCACCTTTTATACCCTTCATCGACTCCCTACCGTCGCTAAATCGCAAGAGTAACGTTCCTTTTATCATGCCGATCGTCGACAAGTACAAGGATATGGGAACGGTCGTAATGGGAAAAGTCGAAGCCGGCGAGGCGAGAAAAGGCCAGGCTTTACTCGTAATGCCCAACAGGGTAAATATTCAATATTATTTATGTGTGTGTTTTTATTAGAGTAAATTTGATTAGATTTTTTGATAAATATTGAATTTAATATAATTTAACTGAAATATTTAGCATTTTTGAAAATTTTATTCGAGCAGTTCCATGAATATTTCTATATATTAATCAAGACTTCTGAATTCATTTTTTTTTTTTTTTAATGTCTCATAAGTGTTTTTTTTTAATAATAATAAAAATAACGTGTAAAATATGATCTGATGTTTCTGCGTGGAAAATGCTCCAAATACATTTTTTACAATATTGCATAATGTGAATTGACGAATTCTTAAATGATCTTTTTATTTTCTATTAATAAACAGACAGCAGTGATTGTCGATCAACTGTGGTCCGACGACGAGGAAGTAACGTCTGTTGGACCTGGTGAAAATGTCAAGATCAAGCTAAAAGGCATCGAGGAGGAAGACGTGAGTCCAGGTTTCGTTCTATGCGACGGTAACAATCCTATCAAGACGGGAAAGGTCTTCGATGCCCAAGTCGTTATATTGGAACACAAGAGCATAATATGCGCGGGTTACAGTGCTGTTATGCATATTCATTGCGCAGCCGAGGAAGTAACGGTAAACGCATTAATCTGTCTGGTCGACAAGAAAACGGGCGAGAAGAGCAAAACGCGACCGAGGTTCGTCAAGCAGGATCAAGTCGCGATTATGAGAATCGAGTGCGCGGGAGTAATATGCCTTGAAAAATTTAAACTCTTTCCACAAATGGGACGATTCACCCTGAGGGACGAAAGTGAGTGTTATTATTATTATCTATTTTTTTCTTTTTTTTTTTTTAAGTCGTTTCGAGGGGAGACTCAAGTGATAGATATGAAATACATCGTTTTTGTACAAATAACAGATCATGCAGAAATGATCATTTTATCGTTTTATCAATTGATTTGATAACGTCAAATATATATTTTTTTTTAAACGTCGATTTCACTTAAAGATATGTCGGGAATTTGTTTTACTGCTTAAAATCCACAGAAAATTGTCGTCTAAATAATATTTAAAATAGTTTACACAGTCTCCTCTAAATATTCGAAACGAGCCAACTCAGTTTTTAGACTGTTACTATTTTTTAAATTTAATCGGCACTGCTTAAATGTTTGCATTGATTCAAAGATTAATTCATTTTTTTTAGTAATTTTTGCAGGGGAAACTAATTATATGAAAAATAACAATATTTCAAACCTGCAAAGGTGCTCCAAAAAATCTTTTTAAAAAAAGTTCGTTATTTTAAGTGCAGAAATTTGAGCAATGCTTCGATTAAATAAAAAAAAAACTGTTTCATACGGATGATCTAAAAACTCAGCTGCCACACGAGTGTTATCAAAGATAGATAATAAAAAATAAATTGTTTTTTCTTTTTGCAGACAAAACTATTGCCATCGGCAAGGTGCTGAAGGTCATCGAGTAAATTTTGCTCAACGTCGACTGCTGCGACTAATTTCTCGAAATTAAAATAATAATAAAGAAAAAGGTAAAAGAAAGAAACCAGAATTTATGCACTGTTGCGCGAAGATACGGTGAGACCAAAAAAACACCGAATGCATGGAGAGATTAAAAAAAAAAGAGAGAGAGAGAGACAGAGAGCAACGACGCAAAGCCCTACTAATCACGATGCACCGGAGAAGCAGATTCGCCGATTTAAAAAAAAAAGAAAAAAAACGACGATGACCTACCCGATCGCGGAATAAATCGGATCGCCGGAATAGCCTGATTTACCCCGGATACACATCGCCGTCTTATCGCGTACGCATAATTCACAATCAGATACAAATGTTACATAGTGATTCGCGCACCCCGATCATTAAAAAAATAAAAAAAATAAATAAATAAATAAATAAACACACACACACACACACACACACACACTTTTTACGAATATTGGCATATTAAAAACACAAAACGACACAGAGATTAAAAAGAGAAGGAAAAAGAACCTTTCACACACTACGAAATACGTACAAAAGAAGGAATTCATTTTTAAAGAAACAAGAAAAAGAAAAAAAACACAGCACGTAGCCATACGTGTGCGAAAGATATAATAGAATTGTATATCATTAAAAAAAAAAGTACTGTAAATCGAACAGGCGATAAGAAGAAAGGGAAAGAAAGAAATCACAACGCCGTACAACTTACATACGCTTTTTTCATATCGCGTAGTTTGCGATAAGCGGCAGGCAGTGTGCAATTGTGCGCGACGCAATTCTGCTGGTTGCGCCCTCGGAAAAAAAAAAACAACAACCGCAAGATCCACGAAATAAAAATGAAAAATACTTGTCGACACGTCGAGCGGCATCTTGTATCGGGGTATTGATATAATTAATAACTGAAAAAAAAAAAAAAAAATAATAATAAAAAATAGAAAGAGAGGTAAGAGTTTTTTCAAACAATGTAAAAGCGATATTTTTGTTCGTCCGAGTCACGCGAAATGAACGATATAAAGTGAAATATGATATAAAAGAGTAATTCTAAGGAAGAACTATTATTATTATTATTATTATTATTATTATTATTATTATTATTATTATTACCATTATTATTGCTGCTGCTGCTGCTGCTGCTATGTTTAGTACTAATTATCGAATTGGCGGGTATGAGGTGAACAAAACAAAAAACAAAAAAAAAAAAAAACAAATTATCGAGTTATGCAACTAGATAGCGTTACTACACAACATGATAATTATTGAATGATTATATTATTATAATTATTATTATTGTACCGTTTCTTATTTTATTGCCATTAAAAAACGTATTGCAAAAACTTCATCTTTACTCGTGTTTTGCTGATAAAACAAACAAAAAAACACGTTTATAATATTATTTTTGCAATGAAACGATGAATGAAAAAAATATAGTACTTCATTTATTTGGTTACTTACCGCATTTATGTTTTTTCGTACCGAAAGAGAAAGGTGGAGGAGCTTTTTTTGCATTGTTGCTCGAAGTTAGGCCGCGCAACGGAAAATTCTGGTAAGATATTTTTTAATGCACGAAAGTGTTGATTTGTTGATCTTGTTTTTTTTGTCATTTTAATATGGATCATTTTGCTACAGACTATAAAATCGGAAAATTTTTTGGAAATCTTCCCTACTTACCAACACCGATCGGAGATGAACGACACGTTAGCCGCTTCACTACTAACATTTTTTCTTACACGGTCGCATAAAACTCTACTCGTTGGCTTACCAAGCATTTAAGGCCGTTGCGAAATTTTGGGATTCAACATAAATTTGTTGAAAGTTCGTAAAAAATTCGCTTTTTTTTACTTAAAAAAAAAGAAGAAACAAAGGCTGCAAAGTAAAACTTCGCACATTGCTTCCTCGTTAATTTCGATTTTTTTACAAAGTCTAGCAGGAAGCTTATTTATCAATCTTGGCTTAATTGTTTTTTTAAACAAACTCACGTAAAGTTCTGCTTTACCGATCATTATCAAATTTGGTACGTAGCAGCGATTTATATTGTTTTTCGGTAGAAAATTTCAATTTGTTTGGTGGGATTTAACGTGAGTTAGAGGAAAAAGACATTTTTTCGAAAAATTGAACATTTCATAAAAACCAAACCTACTTGTCGATTCGTTCCAAATTTAATAACAATGCTACTTTAACGTAGCTTTATTTGTAAAAAAATATTTAGCTCGATAGCTACAAATTTGCAAAAGCTAGAGAACATATGGATATTTTTCTAAAAATTCAAAATTGAATAAAAAATAATCATATGTTTGAAATTTTTTGTAATTATCGCAAACAAAGGTCTCGCACCTGCCCCACCTGTGTGCCAAATTTTTGCTCGATTGATAAAGCCGTTCTTTAGGTATCTAAGTTTGAATTTTGCGTACATACATTTTTTCTAAACCATTTTTCGTTCCCGAAAAAAAAAATTCACGAAAAAATTAGGATGAAAAAAAAATTCGATTTTTTTCAAATATCTGGTGTAAAATAATTTTAAAAAAGAATTTTTTTTTAATCACGATAATTTTAATAAACATATGTAAAAAATAAAACGCGGCATAAAATTGCAACCCAATCGAAGAGCCGTATATTTGTTAGAATATAATTCATGCACAGATTTTCTATTTCAAGTTCTAAATTCTACTTTGTAAATATTACTGTATTATCAACAGAATTCTAGAAATCTCTATGACCGACTGGTTTTAGCTGGCGTGTCCGATAAGATACTAATTTTCAATGATAAGAAAAAAACCGATATGGAACAAAAATCTATGCATTGATTACTGGTCGTTATCAATAAAAAAGAAAAATCGATATAAATCGTAATTGTTGCACAAATTGTAATAATCTGTTTGAAATTTTCAAATTCGTGGACACAAATAAATGGCGGGAAAAATAACCGCTGTTGGTAAGTTAATATTTGCATACAGAATCTGTTAACTTTCTCGGTGCTGAAAAGTTCATGCCGTCTAAAACGACCGTGTTGTGGTGTTATAAAAAAAAAAAAAAAAAAAATAATAAAATGTCTTTATGCCGGTTTTAATCACGTTCAACAGATAAATTAACCGAAAAATCGTGATTATCCGTGCTGGCTTATTTGCCTCGGCAAAAAAAGAAATACACGAGAAGAATGAATAAAATTGAGGCCTATCAGTTGAGCCATCCGGAGTTACTGTCGGAAGCAAAACTCTGCGAAATTCTCGAGAATGTAGGTTGTGAAAAAAAGGTTAAACCTACCAAACACTTGTCTGACAGTGTTTTTCTGTTTTTTTTTTTTTTTTTTTTTTTTTTTAAATCCTAAATCTCTTTGTTTTTGTTCCAAAAAAAAAAAAAACAGAGCTGCATAATTTTGCCAGCGTTTGAAACTCTCGGCAAGGAAGAGTTGATCGAGATTTTCAAGAGAATCGCACTTCCAATGGCTCAACGAAGATACAACGAATCCAGAAATTTAGGCAAAACGCTCAACAATCTAAGAGCCAAAAGAGGCGTGAAAACGGCCGATTACAGCGAAATTACGGATTTTCCGTAAGTCGTTCTTCAAGTCAAAATTTAGGATTTATTTATCAATGATTATGATTTTGTAAAAGAATATTTAATATTTACAGAACAGCGACTAGTCAATTAGCCGATAAGAGGAGCGAAACTTGTGGCAGTGGTGATTCCTCTGCAAAAGATAGACTGAAACCGCCGATAAGCGATAATCAACAAATGTGCAAGAAAATTCGACTGTCTAATTCGTGCCACCCGGAAATTGAGTCCAGGGATGCAAAAAGGAAATGTGAGGTAATTGCGGTGATCGCTAAAAAAAAATTACACTTTTTATGCAGTTGAAATTTTAAATTTATATATATATTTTTTTTTAAAGCAAGGTTCTTTTTTTTACAGGTTTCCTCTCTTCCGGACTTGAAAAAACGGCAAAAGATAACGTGGCCCTAGACTTATTTCGATTAATAATTTACACATATTTCTGTGTAGTTCTAACAAATGGCAATTTTTATATAAATTGTGAATCAGGTATTTATTTTCCTGACGAAAAACGTGTTTTTGCATTATCTTTTGTTTTATAACGACACGTAAGATTCAAAGTATATTTTTTTTACGGTATTTTTCTTATAAGACGCATATTTAGATGGTTAATTTCATTTTTTCAAAATTATTTGCTGCTTTATTAATGGAAATCATTCATTATGAAACAGCGAAAAGAAATCATTCGAACCTAAATTGAATAAATCATGAAATTCACGAATTATGCTCATATTAAACGACCGACAATTTGTATATAAATTGCAGCGGGTATTAAAGGACCTTAATAACAAGAAATAATGAATACCAAATTTGTACGTTTCACGTTGTTTTAATATTATAGGGTCTCTAAACGATACATTCATTGTAAAATATATATATGTATATATATACATATATTCACTACATACTATACATATGCATATACATATATATATATATACTTTTGACGCTGTATTACAGCAACCTTCATCACATGCATTTGTAACTATATAAATCGCATAGATCTATCTTCTAATCTCAACAAAATACGTGTTTGTCAAGGCATACAGGATTTTCCTTCATTCTTTTTAAATATATCCTAAGATAAATTCGCACAAACCGCGGAGACTCGTTCGAGTTTGGTCGAGATTGATTCAATCAATATTAGCAACAACAACAAAAACCCAAACAGTAAAAATAAGTGCGAACTGCGAGTAATTCGATTGTAAGCAAGTGCGCTTTAAAACTTGAGCGATTTTCTTTAGCTGCCGTTGAAACAATTGTTTAAAAAAAAGAGAGAAATAAAAAAGAATCACTTAATATTCATTCGTTTTAAACTCCGTCTCGACGATCCGCGCGAATCACTCACAATTTTGTATAATCTCTTTAAATGTCGTTTACGTTTATATACATATTTATAATGTGTATATACAGCCTGCACTGCGTAATCATCGTTTATCAATCTTAAAGGCTGGAGAACATTTTTTTCTTTTTTTATTTCCTCGATTATTTTTTTTTTCGTATTTTCATTAGAAAATTCTGTTCATTATCCATGTTTTATTCTTATGAATCACAGTGCGATGCATTAGGTACAAGAACTTACCATCTTAACTGTGTGTATGTGTGTTTTCATATATTTTTTTTTTTTAAATCTTTTTATAGTTTTCCTCGTTAAATATTAAATCGTCGCGTACTTGTCGCTCGTACTCTCGACTAACGGAAAAAAAAATAAACCGTTAGTCGAATTAGAATGTGTGTGCGAATGTGTAACGATGTAAATTTTTTTCCTCTTTTTTTTTTACGTATAAAACAATCAGCATATCGCCGGGGGGGAGGGGAAGGATTTATATGCTGTATATAATACTGTACGACACAACAAGTACGGAGGCGTCGTTTAACGCGTTTACAAAATCTGATTTTTCTTAATTAATATAAACAGGCGGCAGAACTTTGCTTTGCAATTGTTAGCCGCCTCGATGGATTTAATGATTTTCTTCATTTCTTATTTTTCTTTCTTTTTTTTTTTTTAAGCACTTAGAAAACGAATGGCAATGTATTGTCGCTACTCGAAAATGTCGAACTCGACGTATGGCTGAAAAAAAAACCGTTCAGTTTGTTTCCTCGTCGTAGATTCATTTGTTAATTCACGGCCAAAAATTGGAGCGTTATTGGTATGAGAAATAAATAATTTTGACCGATTACTATCGAGCTTTTTATAGCTTATTTTCTGTGCTTCGCTCTTTACCACTTTTTGGAGTATTAAAGATTTTTGCTTTGTTGAAGAGGGTCAAGAAAAACGCTTTTAAGGAGCTTCGAATTTATACGATTTGACGTAATCAAATCCTCTTTTAGGATATGAAGGATTCTCTATCAACTTTTAAGTCACATTTTTTTTTAAATGTGCGAATAATCGAAATTTTGAATTATTCGTAACAAATCGAATAGAAATTATTTGATTAGATTCAACTTTGTTAATTCAAATACTTCGAATATTTCGATTAATTTCAATAGTTCGATTCTGAAGCAAAGTCTTCATTTGATTTAAAGATCAAAAGCTCTTTCGAAATTAATGAAATTAATGAAATGAACAAAAGTGAAGGATTTGAAATTCGAAATATTTGAAGTATTCATGAATATTCAAGCTATATTAGAATATTTTATTCGACCCTTTTTTTCTGAGTTTTGTCAGAATTTTAAATCCATTTTCAAAAATACTGTACTTTTTTTTTAAGTCAACGAATCACGAAAACATTACAAAAACGACAAAAAAAAAAAAGGCTTGGCATAACAACAACAACAAAAATCCTGAATCGATAAAGAGAATTTAAAGAAAGTGATTGAGTTGACAGAGAATATTTTATGTGACTTGTGATCCACAAAAAATTGAATCTTTTTGTTTATAGTACAATTTTTTTCGTAGTTCCAGTCTCATCCATTAGGTTCACGACAGTATTCGAAACGACTTTAGATTTATTACAGATTAAACATTCGCGGCCATTCATATACGATGATAATAGTATGTTTTTGTTATAATTTCTTACCCGTACAAATAATTTATTCTGTAGCTTCTTCTCTCTCTCTCTCTCTTTTTTTTCTTCGCTTAGGAGTATCAATTATACAGTTTCCTTTTCTTTTCATTAACCTTCTCTTTATGATAATAATGATTAAGTTATTACAAAACACGTTGAAACCGTTATGAAAAAGATTAATTTTTCGTTATTTTTTTTCTTTTATTTTACGTGTGGCAAGAACGTAGCGCTAATAAAAAGCACTAATACTCTAGGCTTTTTTTTTTTTTTTTTTTTTTGGAGATACCACGAAAAGCTATCCGACATGAAAATTCCACTCTCGAGCTACACGAGTCGAAGACTTTATAAGAACAGCACAAAAAAATTGTGCCCCAATCAAACGGAGCCTCCGAATGATTGGGTATTAAAAGAAAAAAGAAAAAAAAAAGACAGTTTTTGGAAGCATTCAACAAAGTTTTTTTTCTGTTTCTTTTCGTAATACCGTGTAAATAATTGGCTTCGTTCAACGGAGAATTCGACGATCACTGATATTGACTGTGGAGGATGCGGCCAATGCCCGAAAGACGTTGATTTAAACTGGTGTTTCGTGATCAGTCTCTTCGATCCTTCCTAATCGCCATGCGTTTGGGTCTCCTGCTGCTACAAAAATGAGAACGAAAAACTTTTTTCAATCTGTGTGGCTAATGTTATTGTAAAAACGAAATTTAAAGCCGTACCTTGAAAAAGAAAAGAAAGAAAATCAGTGAAACTTATTTGGCTTTTTAGTGTCTTATCACTTTTTCTATTTAAACAACGAGGCATTCCATATCAGATCAGCCACTAAAAATTAAGTTTTTCTCAAGAAAGTTCTAAAAATCAGCTTATTCAATTCCTTAAAAGTGTAGTGTATAAAAAACTGTATAAAAATGTAATTAATTCAAAACCATAATTTTTTGGAAAGCTAGCAAATTTTTTTTTAACGGACAATCGTCGCCGATAAATCTGAATAAAATTTTTAAAAATTGTAAATTCTATCTAAAAAAAAATAATTGGATACTTGGTGTATTTGTCGAAACGATATAATCTGACTTTTAGAAAATATTTTTCAAAATCTTTTAACTTTTTATTGTCTGAACAGATTTTAAAAAAGCCTCAATTGCATCAATTACTCGAGAGAAAAAACTTGATTTTCCAAAGTGTGTCGTTGTGTCGTTATTTTTGTTTTTAAATGAAAACTTGCAAGAAGCCTGAATTAGTGTCATTAAAATATCAAGACAATTTGAATGTTTCCTCCCACATCATAGCCAGCAATAACACCGAACAAAAAAGATGACTCCAAAAAAGATCGTGATAAAATCTTCCAGATGAAAAGTGAATTTTGGCTCGACAACCATGCTACACTAAAAAAAAATAAAAAATAAAAAAAAAAATAAATAAATAACACCGTAAAGTACATACGTATGATTCCGTTTTCATATTAACTTACCACAGTAATAGTATTTAATCCTAGGCAAACCTAGGCAAAGAAAAAGAAACATCAGTGACTACAAAAAAAAGAAAGAAATATATTTAAAATATATTTAAAACGCTACCTAGCTCTTCTATAATCGGCTTTAAATCTATTAGCTCTGTTCAAATCGACGATAGTTCCCGACTCATCAAGTGAAGTGATAACGTTAAATCATTTTCAATTGTTTTCTATGGCTAAGCTGTGGAAGAACACTTCATCACTAAAAACAAAATAAAAATCATCGTTCTCAACCCGCAGTGTAAAAAATTTCTCCTAACATTTGCTTTTCATCTTTTGCATATCTCATATGTCGTCATATCACAAATTTCTTCAAATCTACGAATTCAATACTACGGACAGTACAAGGAATCTAAAGAAAGAACAAACAAAAAAACTATATCGTGCCGATGAGAAATATGCGATGAATATACGGCAATAATGTGTGCAGTACGTTAACGAGGTGATAAAAAAGGATAAATGGGAAAAAAACTATGAGTCTAAAAGTTGTTCGTATCGTCGTGACTGAAGCGTTTTATGATAAATAAAACTAGAGGTAGAGTCAATCGGAGTAATTGTGATATAAAATTGCATTCTTGAACTTCACCTTAATTTTTTACTTTAACGAGCAATGCATCCATAAAATTAAAAAAAAGAGAATCTGTGTATGTTCGATACGCACGTGTCTGAAGTTTTAGTTCGTTTTGTCAAATGTTTGAAAATATAGAAGAGGTTAAAATGTTTTTAAAAAATTCAAATTGCTATAAAATTATAGCATTCTGCTTTTAACATTTACTGCTTTTAAGGGCTTATTCCGTTCAATATAAATAAATAAATAAATAAATAAGGGCGAAAACTGCGTAAATTTCAACGAGTTTACTGCCCTAGTGAAGCGAGGGCAGCCCGAACACAAGATGAAAATATACTTCCTCCATCTCGCACACGATGCTTTTTTTTCTGACAATATTGAAATTGACAGTAATTTCAACGTAGTTGGGCAAAAAACAAAAATACGCCCGGAAATAAAGTTTGTTTTTTGCCTCTGTATAAAATGAGCCCATTATCACAATTACCCGAGTTGACCCTAAATCGAAAGAAAAAAAAAAAAGAAGAATATTAAGAAGAGTAAAAGATCGATAGAGACATAAAAAAGGAATGGAAATTAACTCACCTGGGTATTATAACCGGGACAAAAGAACGGGTGGAGTTAACCCTTTGTGGCATTGACCGCTTAACCGTGCGTTATAATAAACACACGGCAGGATGACATTGACGTACCGAATATTATAAATTCGGGCTAAGGAGCCATGGAACTCGTACGCGAGGATTCTGTTGGAGGGGATCGGTTGCTGTTCCGCTCAGGATACACGGGAAGTATGTAGGGCGCGTGAAGGTGGTTTAGATGATGTAGTGCGTTGTTCAAGACATCGGGGCTCGTATACAGCAGCGGCACTCTTTCCTCTACCCAAACGAAAACCAAAAAAAGATATAGGTGCAAAATTATAAATAATGACAATGAATCTCCTGTGCCTCGTACAAGTACCCGAGAGTGTTGCGATTCTACGAATGCCAAGGATAAACAGGCCAATTAATTGACACACACATTCATTTTCACTCGCGATTTATTTAACATTCGTGAAGACAACAAAAAAATTAAGTTGCGGTACAATGAAGTTAATAGATAGCACTAAGATTTCAAAAATTATTTATAGAGGCGAGAAACTAGTGTTAAATTAAATGGATTTCTTCTACTTTGTGTAGGAAATTCTTGAACCAGATCCATTTTTAATTTACACTACTTACTCCTCTAAAATATGTACAAACTATTTTAGAAATCTTAGTACGGCGTGACTGCTATATATTTTATACATCCATCGCTGTAAATAGTTGCGAATTTTTTTTTTTTTAAAGCGTTGGATGAAATGATAAGAAAATATTTACAATTGATTTTACTAATTTACAGCAACCTCCTTGAAAAAAGAAAGCTGAACTATTATTTATTTCATACAATAAAATGCCAACTGAAATTTGCTAAAAATATATTTTTCCCTCTTTCTCTTATCCACAAAAAAAAAATAATGTTACTCGATGAAAGAATTTTACATGAAAATTACAATATTGAATTGATGCAAAAAAAAAAAAAAAAAAAAAAAATAGACACTTGATTTTCGACGTGTTTATCAATTGGCAAGTTTATCCTGTCTAGTAATAAATAGTATACAATGATAGATGCTTTCCGAGCCGGTTTAACGGCGGATATCGGGGTATCAAAAATTAATCTGTCCGTGAAATAATAATGCAGCAACGAAACATAAAAATCAGCTGCGGCAACTCATTAACAAACTCAACTATCATATATATATATAATATAATATAATATAATATATATAATTTATGTACAATATACTACACTAGTTGTCCACTGATACAACGAATTCAACGACTAATTCGGTGCCAAGTTCTCGTAACAATGCTACGTGAAGATTCAACAGTTTGACGCTATTGTTTTTTCATATCTTTCTTTCATTTGGTGTTTTTCATTTCGACCGCTACATATATTTTTCCTTCTCTGATTTGGTATACGATGGTATGACGATAAGTTGAGTTGATTACCTTGTAACTGACGACTTATCAAAGCCGTGATGCCTTGACTGTCGCCGCTCTTCTTTACCACGAATAATTTTGTTTCCGAGTCACTTTCGATTCCACCTACTCCACCCAGACCGATTACTTGCCCATTTTGTTGCTGATGACCACTTGCAGCCATAGTCTCACTCACCTTTTGCACACAAAATAAAAACGAATGATAATCAGGTATTAAGGATCTGCGACACAAATAAATGACGTTTACGATCGTCAATATATATGTGTGGCATTCCAAGTCAACTCACTTGGTCATCGGTCTGACTACCTCGGATTCAGTTGAATTTTTTTTTTGCCATATTTTGGTCCAGAAAAAGAAGATATTTTTTTCAGATTTTTATCCTATAGAATAATTTTTTTTTCCATAACTTTTGAGTAAAAATTAATTTCAACCAGGTTTAAAATTTCAATTGTGGTTTCTTGTAGGGGGATAAAAAAAGAAAAATAAAACATCGTGGTAAAAAAATTCCCATATTTTGAGAGTAAAACGCTGAAAATTCGGCCAATAATTAAAAAAAAATTGAAAAAAAAAACTATTTCAATTACAACAGAAATGAGGCCAAATTATTTTCCTAAATTTAAAAAAAATTGAAATTATTTTCGGTCCACTCTCGAACTGTGATGGAAATACTTGTTTTTAAATTATTTTACAGGGTAAAACAAGTGATAAAAATCTGAAAAAAATAGCTTCTATTTTTTGGACCAAAATATGTAAAAAGAAAATTCGCCAACTGATCTCGAGGAGGTGGGGTCGACGACCAAGTAACTTGACTTGGAATGTCCCATATATATGAGGTAGTCCTGGTCAACTCCAGTCAGTTCACTCCATAATTTCTAATACTATTCCATATGCTTGAAAAAAACGCTTTTATTTTTTTTTCGGTTTCTTTTTACTGAACCTTCCTTTATCAAAACTTTTTTTAATACAAATTTTCTGCCCCATTTAAAAAATGTGACATTTTTCTCAAGAATCCTGTTTTAGATATCTGCATTTTTTAGCTTTGATCCCAAACTGGGCCGGCGTTCATTTCGATTTTTAAGCCATTTTATCGAAAAATAGTAATTCAAAATTTAACAAAAAAATTGAAAATATTATATTGCAAGGAAACAAGAATTTGCAAACACACAAATTGATGATTACACGAATTAAATACGACATATCTTTACAGATATACACAGAAGCATTAAAAGAATTTTTTTGACATTGATTCTAGAATCTAGTCAAACGTAAATAATTTTTTTAAAAATATTGTCTTCGGTAAAAAAATCTTTTCTATCTAAATTCATAAAACTCACGAAAAAAATGGCATACCTGCATTAATTTCTTGACGACATCTCTGCCGAGGATGTGATCAAAGACTGCCTGGAGAAACTGATCACTGATTATGCTCAATTTCAATTTGTCGCGATGCCAAAGCAGTATTCTTGATTCCTCCATAGCTGTTATCGAGACCTGAAAGTATTCGTCGGTGGACACGCCAAACCATTCCGGAGAATCGAGAAACTGATGGGGGAAGACTATGTGAAGTGCTCTTCCATTTTGAGACACGACGAGTCTGCAAACAAAAAAATATATATATTTTACAATACATAATTCACATTATTGTCTCTTTCTCCACATGAAAATTGAACAAATTTTTTTTTGGTAAAAAGCTACGAGATAAATAAATAACAAATACAAAAAAAAAGTGTACTTACTTTCCGGATAGAACTAACGACAGAGAGTCAACTTTGGTGACTTTCTCTTGTGCGTAAACCTCTTGGTACTTCAACTGACGAATTGTCTTCATACAGCTTAATACTTTCTTGAATTGATGTCGCGATACTCGCAATGGTTGAAAGACGGCAGCATAAACCTGCAAAGAACCGAAGATTAAGAATTCAAAATGGTGTTGTAAAAGAATTTTACACTGAGAAAAAACAGTGTAATTAGATGGATTTAAATCAGCGTTTACCAAAGTTCGACAGAATTTTTTTTTATGCATATTAAATATTAGTTGCCTGAAAAATATTTCCTTAAATCAACGCGAAAAATTGTTCGTTAATTTTTTTTTTAGTTGAAACAACAAATTTGGTCGGACGTCGGTAAATGTCGATTTTGTCAACAGAACTAATTTTTTTTCTCAGCGAAATTTAGCAAATTAACTTTCAATTTAACATTCTTTTTTTAAAATTATTTAAGGAAAATACCTCTTCGACTTCACGTGAGAATTTGATAGGCCTCAGCCTGTAGAGTAACATGCAAACGTGGACAAAGTTGATGGCAACGAATAGAGCGTTCCACAGCGCTGCGTCCAGCCAGCATGCTATTGTCCATCCCCAAAGAGCGAGAAATGCACAGCCGACGAGTAACGTCGATCGCAGATACAAAACTCCGTGTATGCCGCTAGGGGCGAGATGCGAAAGCAAAAAAAAGGCATTCGCCAATTGAAAGTATATGTGATTAACGTAGAAGCCGTGATATGGCTGGCAAGTGAAAGCTCCGTTGAAAAAAGTTGGAGGCACTATCGGCGGATGAGGGTAAACGGAACCGTGACTAACAACGGTCAGTCCTGCACCTGCGGAAACACAAGAAATTTTTTTTCTTTGTAAACAAAAAAAAGAAAAAGCACAATGCCAAAAAAATAGTAACAAGCTGTCCTTATTAGTTACTTGAAACTTTTTTTATATATAAGGGGTTGGACCACCTTTTACCACGAGCATTGTCGATATAGTTGATTATTTTTTTTAGTTATTCACCTCAAGATTGTCCCACTACCCGTCTATGCTTAAAATGGTCGTCTTGATGACTAGTGTTTCAGGGATTATCCCAGAAAAAAAAAAAAAATGTCCAATTTTTTGAAAAACCGATTTTTATGTGTATTAATTAAAAATCAATGCTTCGGACGAATTAAAGAATTAAAAAAATAAATTTACATTAAAGTATACTTCAAAATGAAAAACTTTTTTGTACAGTTTTCACGATACGACTCATATCCAAGAAGATATGTGCATTCGAAACTTTTTAAACGCAATATTTAGAGCAATATTTAGAAATTCGTAAGTGCGCGAAATATGCGATAAAAAATTTGAAAAAATGGAGCATGCTCCATCCATTGAAGTGAAAGCCTAAAAAAATAATCAACCATATCGACGATAGTCGTGGTAAAAGGTGGTCCGATCGGTGTTATCATTATTTAAACCTATATATTTTTAATTCTTTCTTTTCAAGAAATTCATCTCTACTTGGTAAAAAAAAGACAAATTTATTCGCTCATTGTCAATTATAAATGAATTAAAATATTTTTTTCAGCATTTTTTAAAAATTGCTTAACTAATAAAAAAAAAAGGGCCGATTCTCACCCCCAATGCCGTCGGTGGTCGAATTTCTGCATTCGGTATCAGCCTGATTTGTCGATGCCGGCAGTGAGATTTCCGATGCACCGGCACTTTTGGGAATATTGGGTATGGCGGCATCGGTCAAATTGGCATTGACACTGATTTGACACCAGCATAAGAGGACAAGGGACGGTAGGGAAATGCCACAGCCTTCCCGGCCTCCTATTGGGTCCAAGCGCATCCACATCCCCGCATTACCAACCCACTCGACGGACCTCTGTTTCTCATACAAACGGCGTAGGCGCTCTGGGATTTATCTCGCGACTAGGAATGATCTTCCGTCACATCGCACTTCCGTTTTTTCCAAACTATCGTCCCATCTGTCGACCTGATAACAAATTAATATATTCAAATAAATGGTGTTACACATCAACTTATAAACTTTTTTTTAAAAATCATCTCTAATTATTTTTAGTTATGAAACAAAAAATCTATAATATTTTTATTATATTTATGACATAAAAATAAATAAAACAATGAATCTTTTGAGTTTCATAACTAAAAGTAGCTAAGAATAATTTTCATGTTGTAAATATAATAAAATTTTTATATTTATCATATAAAAATAAACAATTTTTTAAATTATATTTATTTCTATAAAAATAATTTTAAAATTGTTTAAACAATCTTTATTAATCTTAAATCTTAAATAATAATTATATATAGAAACAGATTTTTACAAGCTAACGCATTACATTCTGCGGACTTTACTAACAATAAAAATCATTTTTTTAACAACTAAAACAAATTAAAAAACTTTTTTTTAATGAACAAAAAAATGACTATTTTTTATTAATTAAAAAATACCAGTAACAAAATATTTGTCAAAGGAGGTTAAGTGTAACAATTATCTACAAAAAAAAAAGGTAATTGACAAAACGCTGCCTTTGCATGAAAAGCCTGCAATTTTATAATATTTATAATATAAAAATAAAACATTTAAAAAATTATATTTATTTCTATAAATATAATTAAAAAATTGTTTATAAATTTTCCAGTGGCTCCAAGGAGACACACTCTTTTTTCTTTAATTTTTTTTTTTTATGAGTTTGATAATTATTCAATTTATGAATGATATTAATTTTTCAATTCTTCAAATCTGATCTTAAATAATAATTATATATAGAATTATTATTATTAATTATATATAGAATATATAGAATATTTTTACAAACTAACGCTTTACATTCTGCGGACTTTACTAACAATAAAAATCATTTTTTAACTAAAACAAATCCAATTTCTTTGTATGAAAAAAAAAAATTATTTTTTATTTTTTATTAATTAAAAAACACCAGTAACAAAATATTTGTCAAAGGGGGTTAAGTGTGAAATCCAAGTGCAGTTATCTACAAAAAAAGAGAGGTAATTGAAAAAACGCTTTCTTTGCATTAAAAGCCAGCAATTTTATGATGCCATGGCCAGTGGCTGTTAACGAGTTAAATTGAACGCGTATCAAGTGCCCAATTATGGATAATGATTGGCGTATACGGGGATGTCAACAATGTAGGTCGACTAACGAGCCTCTCACTCTCTCCCTCTTCCCCTCTCGCTCTCTCTCTCTCTCTTTCTTTCTCTTTCTCTTCCGTCATCGCAGAGTATAACGGAAAGACTGGAGCTTTAATATACTCGATAATTAAATACACAAACATTTCGGGGAATCAAAAAATGCGATAAATACGCACACAAACACAAACACACACACACACACACACAGACACAGAAAATCGTGACGACAAACCATCCAAAACAGCGAAAACGAATACATTGAGAATTCAAATCAATAAGCAGCTTTTACTCACGTATATGAAATTGGCGAACATATAAAGCAACCGGAAATCTTGATCGTTTGCGTAAATCGTTTCCTTATTCCTTATCAAAGAAAAGCTGTCTTATGACACTGAGCAGCTCACGGTTATCTCGTAACCTTCACGTTGCGATAAAATTTCTTTCTTTCTTTTCTTTCTTTTCTTTTTTTTTCTGGCTACTTCGAGAGACTGAATCTAACGTCTCTCGTTGCAACTGACTCGTGCTCTCTCTCTCTCTATCTCCCTCTCTCTCACTCTCTCTCTCGCTCTCTCTCTTTGCTAAGTTGTCCTTTGGAATATGCGTTCTCTGGGACGATGAAAAATCGCGAGTGACACACCGTTACTTAACAACCGGAGCTTCGTATTTTGGCTTGAAGAGCTTTTAACGCGATTAAAATCATGTGTTAACACTTTGGCGAATGATTGTGCTTCGATTAAATAACATGACACACGCGAGAAGAGCCCGATGGAAGAACACAAGTGTAACATAGAGTGACGAGACAGAGAGAGCCGTGTAACATGTGAAAAAGAGTGGGGGGCGTCACCGGCACACCGCGCCACCAGCCAATCATTCGAGCTTTTCGGAGCTCTATATAGCCCTTCTTGCATAGCGCTCTCTCTCTCTCTCTCTTTCTATGCTACTTTTCACATTAGGCTAGGATTACGGCTGTTTGTGAATTTTTTGCTACCCGGGAATAAGAATATTTAACATATAACATGGAACATTCCAGCTGGTTTCGATCTGGCTCTGACCCCTGACCTTTCCGATTGGGTCCGCAATTTGTTTATACGTTTGACATTAACTCTAATTAAAAAATGTGAAAAAATTCTGAAACACCTTTTTTTGTTCGAGGATACATTCTTTTCGACAACCGAGTCGAAGTGAATCGACGATGATGCATCTATTAAAAAAAGAAAAAATTGGAGAAAATAGCAACTTTACGATGGGCATCAAGTTACTTTTTTATGCAACACATGATTTTCGAGGATTTTAATTCAGATTTTCACGTCCTATGGCGCCATTTACGGTGTTCAGTTGTACTGCTTATGAATAATTATTAAGCAATCGTGGCTCACGAATATATAAGTATTGCGTATGGCATTCCTAGTTGAACGAAATTTAAAGAGATTCTAAATATGAAAGGGATTTCATCCCACGTAGAAATACTTCCCACTCACCTTTAACTCGTCATTCTTCATACTAAAACGTTGTCTATATGTTTGCTTTTATCTTTTGCTTCCTCATGGAGGAAGCTTTGTTTTCGTGATACATTTTTTTTTCGAGAGATTCATGTCAGGACACTCGGAATATGGTTCAAAACGTCGAGAAAAGTGATTTATAAGAAATGTCTGTATGTGTGTAGATTTTCTTGTAAGCACGATAACTATCATAATTTTAGAAGCATTTTCTTCAAATTTGACACGCAAGTGGACTGTCATACAGCCACGTTTGTGATTGACGTAAATCGTATGGAAAATAAAAATTGTACAGCATTTTGAAAATTTTTAAAAAATCGTATTCACCTTATAACCTTCGCAAGTTATGAGATATCTCACTGAAATTTTCTACGTAAATAAACTAGCATCAAAATATTATGCGTACCAAATTTGACGAGAATCTACAGTGGTTCTAATTTTACAGCCATTTTTTAAAAATGGCTGCAAATACTTCAACTCCTGTAAATTCTGAGATATCCGGTTGCAACTTTCGACACGATTTCACGATTATTGATTATCAATGACGAATTTAGTCGACTGATTTTTGTGAACAAAAATGAAAAAAAGATGACAAAACAAAAAATTTCGAAATTTTTCACAGATTTATCTTTGATTTTGTACACATTCGGACTATCGTCTGAAAAGGTTTCAGTACAAATCTCGTTCGCGCGCTCACTTGTGCAAATTACGAAATACCGAACTCACATTTAGTTTACATATTTACTACCATTAAACAATGGTTCAGTAAAAACGTTACCGCAAATCACTCGCAAGATAAAAATTTTACGACATATTGAATTTTTAGAAAAATGTCTTTCAAGAATAAACAAGTCTACAAAGCAGAAACTTGCAATTTTTAATAATAATAATAATAATAATAATAATAATCATAATAATAAGTAGTAGTCTCCAGTAGAATCTAGATGCAAAAGGATAATTTAGAATTATAAAATAATTAATTGATATTGAATGTTGATGCTTAGCTTAATTTATTGGTGAATCAATAGATACACTGTCATATCACGCGCACACATAAATAAAAATATGTCATGAAATAGCTTGGTTAAGTAAAACCAACGAAAGTACAAGTATTAATAATAAAAAAAAGATAAAAAAATTAAAAAGACGATTTTACAATACTAAATATCTAGATCGAAATGGTTATTTCAAGACATTTCGAATTGCCCGATCAAAGCCTTGGAGGCTCGTGAATTTATTCTTTTCCTCAATTTATGCATAGACAATAACGCTGCCTCGTGAATTTTTTTTACAGTAAAACATATTATTCATTGATATGTAAACATTAAAATACTGGAACGCACCGCCTCATTAAATCAGATCTATAATTCATTAGCGCCTGCGAGAATGGACAATAAACTTTACAAGTTAAATATCCTTTATGCAATTGATAGGCTCTGCATTTTTGTTTTTTTTTTTTTAATTCTTAACGTCTCAACTTAACATTGCGAAAAAATTGTGACACGATGAAAAATGAATTTCGTAATGATAAACATTTTGCTCACATACATTCGAGTCATTCGCACACGTACATACACGCACACACGCTCACACGGCGCCAAATTTTGTCCCAAAGCCTTTTTTCTTTTTTTTTTTTTTACATATTTTCTCACAACTCACGTAGAAAGCAATGCTTCTTGTCTTTTTTTTATCTTCGCGAAATTGTTGTCGGAAGATAATTTATTATGCTGTACGAATGCGTTTATGGAAAACGGATAATTGCATAAATCCAGCGGTCACCTGGGATGAGGGCTGCAATTTTATGGGTTCTTTGTGCGCCTTTCAAACGATTTTTTTTCTTTTTTTTTCTTTCTTGATGATGAAGTGATGAAATTTTAAACATCCTATCTAGTTTATAGTCAATTGCCAAGTAAAAAATAAATAAGCGCTCATTATGCTTTAGTCTTGGTTTTTCTTCTGTTGCTCAGTTTAATTGCTATTGACGCTTCTACGAACACTTTCAGCCCGTATATTACTTGAGTATTTTTATTAGACCATCTGGAATGCCGCACGTTTAAAAAAAAATAAAAAAAATAAAAATTAGAAACTCATTGGCTCCTTAAAAACTGAGTTTTCTTCTGTCGTTTGTCGATTAAAATGCTAAAATTCGTTTGCATTAAAAATTATCCTATATATATATATATTATATATATAGCTATTTCGAAAATATTTCGTCGCTGCTTTATCGCAAAATAATAGCTACGTATCTGATTGTACATATAGAAAAGGCAGAGTATGGTGTCGCGGTATGTATTTGATTTCTTTTTTCACCGGTGTAAAGATTTCCGGGCACCCGATACCCCTTTTTAATAGCTTTCTTTGTTGTATTTTGTTACTTTTTCCGCTTATTATTTCAATGAAAGCACTAAGCCACGCAATTTTCTTTTTTCTTTTATCGCGCGACATTCACAAACATCGATGCGTGCTAACAGTATGAGCTGCAACAAGGCCTTTGCATTAAGGAGATTCCAGTGGCACAGTGTGTACAAAAATAGAATTATTTTTTTGACGTAGCAAACTAATTTTATCTGTCTTGGAACGTTCCAGGGTAAATCTACAAAATCGGGCTTCTGTAGATTTTATTTAAAAATGCTTCACATCAGTTCTTGCTCATGTAGAGTCGTTGACTTAGTTTTTTTTTTTTTTTTTTTTTTTTTTAACATTTTTGTTGATTGTGATCAAATTAATTTTTCGTAAAAGTCCAAAAATCCATTTCGACATTTTTTTTTTTAATACCGTATCAAGGTACCAAAAATATTTTTAAAAAACAGTCGCCCGTCGATTTACCAAAGAATACTCCATTAAATTCACTATCACAAAATCCATTCTCTCTTAAATCTCTCCATGTCAAATAAAATTAATATACCGAAAACAAAAAAATGACTCCATAAATAGTACAAAATGTGACCACTGTAAACTTTGATTAAAGAAAAAAAAATATATCCGTACATACTAAACCGAAGTTTCCGAATTGAGCCGAAGTAAAAATTTGTTCGATTTTGGATGTGCGAGCTGTTCGGTCAGATTGAAATGCGGCAATCGATAAGCAGTGCACAAAAGTGCAACCTCGCCTTGTCGCAATTGAAATTCGCATCCAGGCGCGAGCGTCCTCGACGGAAGTTCACCTTCGCAAACGAGCGCCCAATGATGCGATCGTCTCTGTCGTTCTTTTTCGTTCGAAAGAACTGGAGAATTGGAGAAAAATGGCTCGAGAAATGCCCGCGGTGCTGCGTCTTGAGCTAAACAACGAGCTAAACGCCCGAGTATAGATTCAACGGAATGTCGTGGCTGTTGTCGTGTTACCCTGAGATATTTTTGTAAAGCTCTCGCCATTGATGGAAACACAGCTTGTGCAGCTTCCATTGGATCCATGGGTCCTGGATTCGGTGCTAATTCCGATTCCGAGTGTAGTCTTTTGATATGAGCGAAAGCCTCTTCAGCCGCTGTTATCAAACGTGCTCTTCTCTTTCTTACTCTTCTCTCGTAATCGTGCTCCTCGTAAAAGCGCTCGTTGTGACTGGAATCACGTCGACGCGCTTGTGCAGCGAGAACAGCTCGATCGCCACCGCTACGCTGTTGAGTTCCACCAGTGCTAACAGAGCCGTCAACGTCGTAGAACTTGAAACTCGATTGTTTTCTGCCTGACTTTGAGACAGGAAGCCGATCGAGATACGGATTGTAAATTGGAAATTCTGTGTAATAACGCTCGAGCACCCAAACGGCTGCTCGCTGAATCGATAAATGACCGATTGCGTAAGATCTTGACTCGCCGTCTGGCGACCTGACGACCTGATTAATAAAAAGAGAGAATTGTTTAATTGTTGTTGAAAAAAAACTCTTTTGTTCCTTAATTTCTATATTAGTCTTTCCTTTCACGAGTATTTTTTTTTTTAATGTCATTGTTAAATTAAATCTGTGATTATGGTTTGATTTTTATTTTACGCCGTTTTTTTAAATTTAGAATAAAAATAAAAATTTTGTGTTCTGAATGGGTTGATATTTGAATTGATACATTTTTAAGATTCCCGATGTGACCTGTTATTGTTATATCCCGACGGGATAAAAAAAATGTCAAGACAAACTGAATTTTTGAGAATGTATAAATCGTATACCTTGAGGTAGAAAGTAGGCTGCATATGGCGAATCTCGATAAGTAGAACACCGACATAGTGAATAAACAGTAGGGTATCCGCAAAGGTACCCGCGTAATTCACTAGACTTTTGTACTCTGTTATCTCGCCATTAGCAGTAGTCTTAGCGCTCTCTGTGACCTGAAAAAAAAGAAGTTTTGATCATTTCAAAAACTCCAGAAAGATACTTCAAAGAAATATTTGAATATCGAACAAGCCACCGGAAATTATTTGCAATAATAAAACAAAAAATGTTTCACGTTCTCGAAATAATACTTAAAAACTCTTATACTGTAAGTTTTCTTTACAAAATAATTCACAGTTTCTTTGACTGCCACGAGCTTTGAGAGTCCATTCCTGTGTCTGTGCCCAGAAGGAACGTTCGTATTTGCTATGGATTTATGAGCCATTAACTAGAATGTTTCGGAATGGAAATCTCGCGGCCGCGTTTATTGACTTTTTTGTCAATACGAACGAACCTATTTAACGGCTCCCATTGTATAAGCGATTTTGTTGTTTTTTAGTTACTTTTTCTTAACATTTACTTATATTCATTCTTTATTCCTTCCTCAAGAAGCTTTGTTTTAGAGAATTTTTTTTTTTTTTTAATATTTTCATGTAAACGTGTTCAGAATGTTCCAAAACGTCCAGAAATCACATTTAGAAAAAAATTTCGAATATATGTGTGTGTGTATGTGCATACAAGCCATAACTTGAGAACGGCTTTATTTATTTATAAACAAATAAATGTATAAATAAATAAATATTGGTAGCTAAAAAAGAAAAAGTGGCTGTGCTCTAAATAGTGTATAACAATTGATGTCTTACTTGAACAACGTAAAATAACCAGTAAGTACAAATGCATAGCATCGTAAGTAGAAGTACTCCAGCTCTAAATAGAAAGACACGTGGCATTGTTGCATTTCTTGGTCTGAGAAAAACAGCCCAGCTTCCAATTGCTAGCAATACCAGCTTGAACGCTAATCCTAATAATTGTCCTTTGCATTCGGCATTACATGACAACAATTGTAATCTCTGTTGCATTGTAAGCAGTGTCGTTGAATGATCGGGGAAAAAGCCCAATTTTGGTAGTACGACCATTGCTATTGGACTGATAAAAGCGCTTGTACCAAGTGCGAGCGCAACAACCGGTCCCACATAACGATTACAGCTAAAATTGAAGGCCCCGTCGGTTTCGCTAGGCCAATGACTGACGTCCTCCGTTGATTCCGATCTCTCGGATGTATTTCCGGTAACCGCAGTCGTATTTTCACCCCAATTCTCATCTTGCGGCAGTATTTGTACTTCTATCACTTCTTGACCGACATTCTCCACGCTGTTTCCTCGTACATTAACTGTCGTTTGAAACGGCGCCATTTCACCTGGTTCCACTTCTCGCCTTTCCTTTCTCTGACTTCGGTTGTTTCTGTCAAACAATTAAATAGCATTATTATTACCAATTTTATTTGTAAGATTATGAATATTGTTTTTATTTTTTTTTTAAGTTAATAAAAAGAGTAATTTACTCCAAAATATAAATTCTTGTATAATTTACAGTTTTTTAAAAAATTCAATTAAATGCACAGCAAAATTCTAAATAAATTTTTTTAAATATTTTCACAACCTAGATTTTTTCTGTTCTTTACTTTAATTGTTTTTTATGTTGATAATGTTAAAAATTGTAATCTTAATGTTAAAGTATAAAATAATATTCAGTCAGAAATAAAGAAACTCCAAAAAAAAATAAAATCCAGGTTATCAAAGAAATCTCACAAATTTTGATATATTTAGGTAAAATTTTCAGAACCAAATACCATTGAATTTTTATTTTTTACAGTTCTATCGCTGAAATGTACAATATTTTCCATGTAAAGCGAAAGATACCAAATATAAAAATAATTGGTAAGAATTCCATAAAAATTCCAAGTTGAACATTTTTATGTCTATTGCACAAATTGAAATTTTTTTAATGCTTTTTTTCAAATCTTTCATAAGTAAATCACAAACTTAGGATTATTCTTGACAAGAAAAACAAACAATGACTCACTTTCAATATAGGTATAAAAATTCTAACATGACTCACAGTTTCTTATCAATTCAAAGTCAACAAATTCAAGGTTTCACATAAAACTATATTTAGACAAAAATAAAAAATAGATTCCAAGAAAATTAAAATCCATGTCATCAAAAAAATCTCCATTTTTCTACATTCAGAAAAACTTTGCAAACTAACCAAAACACATCTTTTTACAATATTGCTAAATATTACAAAAATTTCCACGCAGAAGCATAATTTTACCGCCATGAAAATTTTTATGCAGAAAAAAAAAATACCAATATATTTAATATTATTTTGAACCGCTCACAACCTATTTTTTTTCCTGCTTACATTCTTCTTAAGCGTTCTCTGAAAAAGCAATTTATTTATTTATTTCGATTGAATCGTACGAGCCCTTGAAAGCAGTAAACTTTACAGGCAGAAGTGTGAATAACACGCAGAGAATTCATTTAAAAGAATATTACATAAACAATCGAGATAGAAATGCAACGAAAAAGCAGTTACCTCGAGCTTCGATGAGAATGCTGTCTGTGATTTTGCGTTTTGTTGTTGTGCGAACGATGGTGTTTTTGCGAGCTGCGACTATGATGGCTATGGCTATGTTCGCTAGCCCCTGACTTTATGCTCTCTGTCTCCATAACCCAGCATAGGCTACCGCCCTTTTTCTACCCGATATAAGCATTCCCTCATCGGCGTTACACCAGTCTCAGCACCACCCATGTAAACACACCGGGAAGTCGTGGACCACGGCGATGTTTTTCACGGTCAGCGCTCTTTTTTCTTTTGTTTTTTTTTCTTCCTTTCTTTCTTTACCTTCCTTTCCCAAAGCGCTAATCAGCTGCTCGCGTTAAATCCTTCGTCATGTTGCAACACTAACTATTCGATTACAGAAGTAATGATGAAAAACACACTCGCGATTTACCTGAGCCAAGAAAACAGCGAAAAAACCGTTAAAGAAAAAAAAAAAGGCTCGCAACTCGGTTTACACGTCAAAACCTCAAAAACAGACGCCGACACGCCTAAACATTTATGGCTCTCACCCCTTCTTTCAGCGTGAGATTCTTCTCATAATTTTCATAGGGAGAAAAGACGAGACAATCGGTCAATCTTGTTTCTAGGGGCATTTCTGCTTCGAGTTGAAAAATCAAATGAATAGAAAGAAACGAAAACTATGTATCACAAATTAGTGCGATTCAAATGTGAGACTCTACGTTTATATATATATATACATACATATATATATTTGTTTTTAAACGAAGATTTGACAATTATCTTTTAGGCAGATAATCAGATAATCGTCGGGACACAAGGTGAGATTACCGCATGAAAATATCCCTGCAGCAGCGGTGCGTTTCTAGAGGTCACTGTCAATGACCTGACAACAACGTGTGTTCCGGGAATCAAGCTTTATGGTTGATATTCCATAGATTGTTTTGGACTATTGCAAGAATTTACAGTCGGAAATGGTATTTTTTTAAAAATGTATAAGGATTTTTTTTCACAGTTTTCTTTTGGCTAATTTTTTGTTCATTTTTTTGGTAGCGTCGAAAAATATATCCGTGGTGAATTTTTACAACAAATTTTTTTTTCAATTCTCCATTACGTGTTAAAGTGCTGTTGAAATTAACATATTAATATTGACAAATGACGTTTTCAATAATCCTACATATGATTATTATGACACGATAACCGTTTCACTTTTATTTTTATTCCGAAATTCTGACTAGTTTCTTCAATACTTTTGTTAGGAAACGTGCATCAAATCAGCAACTATACCAACATTTAAAAAATTGAAAAATGTTATTTTCTGTATTAATTTATATATTTTTCCAGCAGAAACGTTACTTTTTAACGCTCGTTAAAGTTGTATAGTTATTTTAGTTAATCTGTAAATACAAAATACGCTTAAAAATAAAAGTAAAAGATTTTGGTTGAGTCTGATTATTTAAACATTAAAGTTATAGCCGATTATGTTTAGATTTTATGAATCACGAGTTTGAGAAACTTCCGGTAAGTCAATTTTCTGTAATATTCTATTTTTTTGTGATTCATCGAGATTGTTGTTGTTTTTTTTAACTGCAATACAATAAAATGTGTGAACCAATCGAAAATTCGATCGAACGGAATTAAGAAAATTCCTTCAAAATTCTTTTTTACTAGAATCAATGCTGAATTTTTGAGCACTAATTGTCATTTTAAGGTTCGATTATCAGATTAACTGATAATCGAGTAAATAGTCCCGAAGCGATTTCAAACTGATTTCTTAACCTAAAAATATCGACTGAAACCACGGAGAAGTTTTCGTGTTGACACATCGCGGCCTGCTTTCTCTTCCAGTACGTTTTTAATATTTTATACGAAATATCTTTCTTTTCTTTTTTGTGAATGAAACAATTTTTCGCAATCTTTGTAATTTCATTTTTTTTCACCCCATTTTTGTATTCGTCATCACGCGGGCAATTTTATGATAAAATGAAGTCGTCGGTAACACCTAAAATATTCCGTAAATTTCCGAGCTAAATTAAAGTAGCTTTGAAAAAAAAAAACCATACTTCTATTTTTTCATTTAAAAGAACATGATAACGATAAAATTATTTACAAAATTTCATTGAAATTGAATTCAAAACTTGGACTGTTATCCTGAAACTATTTTTTTTTTCTCACACTTCTAGTTTTTGACATACATTTTGACAAAAAAAGCATTTTCTCAAATAAAATTAATTTAAGAACTTAAAAATTTGAAGTAATACACAAATCTGCCAAAGTTATAAAAAATATCCAGCAGGCTAAAAAAAAAGTGGCTATTGTGATTATTATTATTATTTGTTTACTAATTTTCTACTCTGTGTGTCTGCGATTATTATTATTATTTGTTTACTAATTTTCTGCTCTCTGATTCTGTGATTATTATTATTATTTATTTTAGCGATTATTATTATTCTACTCTGTGATTCCGTTATTGTTATTATTATTATTTATATTTTGACTTACTCATGTTAATTTATTTAAATAAATAAATTAATTAATATAGAATTATTTTTGTATGTTTTCTTCAGTCAAATTCATTTTTTAAGGATAAAATCACAAAAGACTCATTGGCTATTTATGTTTATTGATTTGTTTTTCAATCAGAGAAATTTCATACTTTTGCTTCGTCGCTTAGCTATGCCTTCAAAAATTTCTCCAATCTCTTAAAATTCGACACTGTTATTTTTCTTTTTTTTTTTTTTTGTGTATCTGCTTAATAGAATGCAAATATATTAATCGGTGTAGACGATATCGTACACGGATTTGGGAAAATGATCGCTGACAAATGCTTGTATTCGTTCGTTGCGCGTAACTGGGGTGTATCTCTTCATAGGAAAAGTCTTGACAACACTATCGACGAGCGCTCTGAGAACGCTGGTCAAATCTGCTTCTGGTCCCTTTGTATATTTCTCCAACGATAGCATCTCTTTTTGGAATAATTCTTCGCCATATTCCTTGCGAGTTTGAGGATCCAGTTGAATCCACATGTCTCTAGCTTGATTCAAAAGCGCCGTACTGTCCTTTAGCCACACATTGCCCGATATATATTCTCCGGTTTCTACTATAGATACATCCACTCCCCATCTACGCATCTCCAGTCTCAGGCACGAACCCCAAGCCTCGATTGCTGCCTGTAAAAAAGTTTTGATATTTTATATATATATTTTTTGGAGCGCAAATTTGTGAACTTTTGGGAATATTTGTACTTACTCCTACTGCGCACTGAATACCTCTTACTGCACTTGGTATGCGAGCCAAAATACTCGAAACCAGAATTATACGACCCTTGGAACGTCTGATCAATGGCAAAAATACCTGGTGCAAAAGTAATGCTTCGATTAGATTTTTTTTTATCAATTTACAAAAGAAAATTACCTTAACACTTTAAAAGTCATGAAATAAGTTGAAAAATAATTTTGGTCCGCGTACTAAAATACTGCAAAAAATTTCACCAAGTTTAATCAACTGTATGAAATGTAGAGCATTAAAAAAAAAAACTTTCTCAAGTTAACGTTACATTGGTATATTTCTAAGTCATTAACAAAATTTTTAATATTGAACAACATTTTTTTAACAACTAAAAAAAGCATATTTTTTTTTTTTTTTTAAGAAAGTAAAAATAAATCTGAAATTTTTTAAAATTGATTAGGGCCAATATATCGTCAAGGAGAAAAAAAAAGATTTTTAAATTCAAAGTTCCAATTTTTGTAATACATTTGTAATTCGACCAGAAATTATTTTTGGAGTACATGATTTGAAAAAAAAAAATTCAATTGTTTAATATGTTATGTAAAGGAGCAATCCATTTAAATAATTAATAATAATAATAATACCTGACTCAGACGAACGACACTGAGAAAATTAATATCTACAGTTCTTTTCAAAACAGATTGAGGAACCCATTCGCATTCTCCCAGAGCGACCCATGCTGCAGAATGTACGATTGCCCATAAGCCTGCAAAATAATTCTTACCCATTACTACAAGAATCACTAAAAAAAAAAAAATTGGCTGGGGTACAAATTAATTACCAGGAGCTTCTTCCGGAAGATTTTCGTTAACGTACAAGAATGCCGAATGTATTTCACGTTCATTTGTAATATCCAGCTGCAACGGGTGCAATCTTCCGGATGCATCTTTCTTCAAGCTCTGAAGATTCTCCTCGCATGCGGCTATATTATTGAAGCCAGCAAAGACGGTAAATCCCTGAGGAGACCAGAAGGATGAATATATATATATCGGAAAGCGTTATATATATGACGACCCTGGAGTTACTGAATTACTTACAAGCTCGTCCAGGCGTTTGGCTAAAGAGTAGCCGACTCTCGATTCGCAACCTGTGATCAGTACAGCTTTTCCAGCTGCTGTTACCTGGTTCATGAAAATTAAAAAAAAAATCTCTGTTGTTAAACGAATATTAAACTGCCTTCTAGAGAGAAATTTACATTTCTCCAAAGGGCTTTAAAAAAAAAATCCCTTGATGCATTCATGCAATGCAGTTTTAAAGGTCAGAGCCATGAGATCTATAATTAATCTGTCGTTTCAGGACATTCATTAGGCCTTTGAACTTTTCAATGTCATGTGCTTGACATTACGTTCATTATCTCGGTATTTCTACTTTAAGATTCATTCAAAGGAGATTATAAAGTTTTGTAACTTCAGTTTAACATCTCAATTTTATTATTTTAATCTTAATAATTAATTGTTATACGTACATATTGTTTTATTTTTTTTCAATATTTCTACTATTATTTTATGAGCTGTGAGCTTTTTATACCTGCAGCTTGTGCAGACTTTTTTTTAAAAAATTCATTCGTTCAAATTCTTTTTCAGAATAATATTGTAGAAATTAATCGCATAGATTTGATTTTACTTTAAATAATTTGCATAATAATTTCGTCTACGAAAATCGTCATTCACAGATTGAGATAAAATCCATTTTTTCTTCAATTTTTGTTGATAAAATAATTAAAATAAAATAAAAGGGCCAATAATAAAAATTCTTTTGAAAGCGAATTTCTCGTTCGAAAATCTCAATTAAAAGTTTGCTTTTAAAAATCCATTTCCCAAATCTTTGTAATAAAATTTTAAAAAATTGGATATTAAAAAAAAAAAATTGAAGACCAATATCTTTTTCCAAAATCGCCATTCATAGGTCCAAATAAAAATCCATTAAATTCATGAATTTACAAAGAAAAATCAAAAACTAAAGATACAAAAAAAAGGACTAACAAATTTAATTTTTATTTTTCAAATACAATTTTTTGTGTGAAAATCTTCATTTATAATTTGAGATAAAAATCCACTTCTTTGAAAAAATTTATAAAATTGCTAAACGATTATGTTTATTCAAAGTTATACTGAAGAATGAAGAATCTTACCTTTAAATTATGATAGAACAAAGTGAATCCCACGGAAACTAACAGAAACAGTAGAAACAACACAAAACTGGAGGTCTGAGAGATTCTCAAGGTGTTGAGTACAGCCGCGAGTATAACAGCAAAAGCATGAGAAAATGCAACGGGCAGTAGGCATCTTTCAACCAATTCCCACGTTTTACTGTCGTCGGGTTCTTCTTTTATTTTCGCTGGTGGCATTTCGTGTATTTAGAAAAACGAGAAAAAAAAAAATTAAAAAAAAAAAAAAGATTGTTACTTCGTTAATTGTTAAACGTTTACTCGAATTCGGATGAAGTCATTCGGTTCACGGGCTAAGGCCGGCCTAGAAGACTGGTCTGGGCTAGAACTGAGCTAACTTTAAACTGGAAATAGGTGTCTTATGTTAATGAACTAAATTTAACTACAGTGGTGCGCCTTAAATTCTGGTATCCCCGGTTGAGATTTTTCGTGCGTTCCCGCGAATTCGGCTTTACGCCGAATTCAATCGCGAGCGATAGTTCGATTGAGCTGCAAAATTTTAAGGCAATTTAAAAAAAAATAATAATTATCATTTTTCATATTGTTTTTATATTTCAAAGCATTTTTGAAAATGGAATAAAATAAGAGGACTTATGGATTTAATACGAAAGTGCTCTTTTTGTGATTGAATTTCTTCTCTAACGAGCATTTTATAATAGAAATTGCTAATTAATATTAGATTCATGTGGGCGTAAAGAACAGTCTTTAATCTGCAATGAAGACGAAATGAACTCGTAGTTTTCATTTAGATATCTAGTTTTTTAATCTCTGATAAAAGTATCGTTATTTTTCAAAATTTTAAATATTGATTATAAAAAAAAAAAGATTGTCCTATGTTTTTCCTTCAAGGAAAGGAACTTTATATAAAATACCACAAAATTTTTTGTTTAGAGTATTTTATTCCAAATTATTTGTGCTCCAAAACAAAAATTATTTTTGAGTACAATAATCTGCAAATTAATAATTAGTATTTTGATAATAAATAAAATAAAATAAATATATAAGGAATAAAGGGAGCTTATGTAAAAAAATAATAATTAAATACAATACAATAAAATGCGTCATTATAACTATCATTCTTAATGTTTAATAAATTTATTGGCATTCTTCAAATTTTCCAAAATTAATTCTAAAGAAAATTTGAAAAAAATGTGCTGCATTTTTCCTTCACGGAAAGGTCAAGTCCATTTTCACCATTTTTATTACTTTTATTTTGTAACAGAATTTTATAGGAATAAAATTGGGAGTTTATGAAAATGACTAATTTTGCGTTTGAATCCATCCTTGACGAGTACAGCGAAAAAAATCCTCAATATTTTTGGAGTTAAAAAAAGTACAATCATAAAAGCATTTTGGTGATTATTTTGTCTTAAATGTTTAAGGAAGTACACTCTAAATTAAATGTTTAAAAAGCGTTTGTTAAGGCATTAGAACAATTGAACCATAAAAATAATTTGTTTTAATTAAAAAAAAAAATAATAATTTTTATGTATTTTTTGTGTTTGCAGGCGCTGTGAAATATCAGATGAAATTGTGGACTCATAAAGAATTTAATTGTAGATGAATAGTCATTTTTTTTTAAATTCCAAACATTTTTGCACTGCATTTTCCCTTCAGGGAAAGGTCAGCTCCATTTCCGGAATGTGTAATTACCTCTATTTGTAGTACTATTTTAGAGGAGAAAAATAAATAGTATCTTATGAAAATAATTTCGCGATGCAGCAAAGAAAAGAAAAAGAATTCTGAATAATAAAAGCATTTTAGTGGGCGGTCTTGAAAGTTCAATGAAGTAAATTCAACAGCGCCATAGTAAGCACCATAAAAAGAAAAAAGGAAAAAAAAAAACATATTTAAGCTTAATTAATTGCAGAAACAATAGTAAAGCTCTGTTCGCTGTTTTATTTGAAATGCTGTCTCAAATGAAATAAAAAAAAAAAAAAAAAAAAAAAAAATTGTCATCTCGAGTGCATAGAAGCGAAATAAATTCTCCGGTTTGCGCCGTTAAAAAATTGCACCGCGAGAGAGTGGGGTAGGTTATTGATTTCCTCGTGGATGCCATGTTGGGGGTGTCACATGACTGTAATATACACAGAGCAAGTCTTGTGGGTAGTATAAATAGGAAGGGTGGTTGCACCATTGACCCAGTGCTAGTTGGATTATCGCACGACCAGCCAGGTCGAGAGAGCACCGCACTTTTACACCCTAACAAGCGCCTTCCCGGTTTTATTATCGCATAATCGCACATATAACACACAAACAGACACACACACACACACACTCACACAAGAGCTCTATTATTAAATCTTTAAAAGAGCGTAAACAGAAAAGGAGAAAAAAAGAGATTACAATTTTTTAAAATTCTTTTTAGCCACCCCCTCCCAAGTGAAACATAGTACAATCTTAAAGACACTGCCCAATTTTTTCTCAAATGCTCGACACTAATTATCGGAGTCTTTTACATACATTTTACCAAATGCCTAATTGAGTGATTCTAAAAAAAAAAAAAATAAAAAAATAATAAAATAAAGTAAAATAAAAAAAGGAAGCAAACGAAGCACCATGAAACTCTATTGAAGAATATTTTAGCGGTTTCTTTTGGAACTCCCCCATTGAATTGTGTTTTATATATTCGTTGGTGCATCGACTCATTTAAAAAAAAATGTATATTGACCATCGGATATCCTAAGTTCTGCAGGTGATTGCGGCTTAACGATTCGCTGGATTAAAAACGCGAAGAAGAAAAAGGAAGCAGAAGAAGAGGCAGAAGAAGAAGCTGATTGAATCCCCAAAATTGTGAGCCGAGCCGTTCCAATTGTGCATCAAAAGAATCAAGAGCAAAATGTCTGAGAGCACCGAAGTGGCTCTTGCCTCGGGGAATCCTTATAAAATCGTCGATTATACCAGAGAAAAACGCAAAGGCATCACAGCATCGTCACTCGAAGAATTGACCAACATTGCACGGTGCAGACTCGCTCTTTCTGCTGATTTAGACTTGACCATCGTTCTTGAACAAGATGGTAATATTTCTTTTTTCAATCTCTTTAGAAAAAAATTTAAAAAATTCATTTGATATTTGAAGCATTTAATTGATTATTTTAAACAACTTTCAGGCACCGAAGTCGACGATGAGGAATACTTTGCGACGCTGGAGAGAAATACCAGTTTGATGGTTCTTCAGGGCGATCAGAAATGGAATGCTGCCGGAAGCTTGAAGACAGCATCGCGTTACATCGTCGTCGATAATGTTGACAGTGTTGGCGATAGCTCATGCAGTAGTCCAAGATTACACAGAACACCGATTGAACCACTTGTCTCAACACTTCATGGCGATCCTTCGCATATCTCGCTACTTGGCGGTCACGATTTGGAGCTTCTCAGCGATATGAATCCCGACAGTTTGGCGGATATTGTGCCGGATAGGTTTGTAGACATTTGGAAAGATAACGAAATATCAGTTTCGTTTTTTAGTTCATTTTTTGCTTTGTCATAGAAGAAGATTTATTTTTGTAGGATATTTTTTTTTGAGATTTTCATGTCAGAGCACTTAGAATGCTCCGAAACAGCCAGAAAAGTGATTTAGAAGAAATGTCTGTATGTATGTATGTATGTATGTATGTGTATGTGTGTGCAGGGTTTCGAAATTCCATTGATACAATTTTTGAAAAAATTTATGCAGAAATTCCGATTTTATAACTTTTTGTATATTAAAAAAGGGCGTGAATGCTCCAACTTTCGTAAAATTTACGATATTTTGCTAAATAGTTCTTCATAAGGGTATTATAATTGGAAAAGCGGGTCGGATTTTATGTAGTTTTTAAATTTTCGTAATTTTTTTTGAAAATCCTACAACTCGAGCACGGTTTAATCTTAATTTTGCGGTTTAATTTTTTAATTTAACGGTTTAATCTTAAATTTTGCGTAAAACTTAAATGGAGCGTGTCAATGATTAATACTAAATTTCGGCGAAATTCATGAAGTAGGTAAGATTACATAGAAATTTGTATTTTCGTAATTTTTATTTTTTGAAACATATCTTTCACGCAAATTGCGAGGTGTCGGGCTTAAATTTTTTTAACTTCTGGACAAATTTCTAGTTTTAATGTTAAATAATATTTTTTAAATGCCTTTAGAGCTCAAACAAACCTGCAAATTAGAAGCAAATTGATTTCTCATTATTTAGTAGCTTGGACAAAGCCTTTTTTTTTTTTTACAAAACTTCCTTCAAGAGGAATCCAAAAATTGATCAACATACTTTCTTATAGAGGCAGCTTTGTAAAAAAAGGCTTTGACAAAGATACCAAATAGTGAGAAAATTTGCAACGCTCTACTTTCTTTTCTCGGTTTGCTTTTTAACGATTGGGTATTCAATTTTGTGCAGACTATTCCTCGAGCAACTGAAGGAAGCATCGGGAAGATTTTTGGCAGAGAAACGACAGGCCCAGGAGTCAATGGCATTGCTCCAGATGTACGCAGGTGGAGGCGAGATGGAGCGAGCGTAGGCCATGTGGGGGGTGGGCGCCCTCACACTGGCCAACATGTATCGCGTGCGACGTCGAATCTTCTACAAAGGTCGTCAGTTGCAACAAACGCTAATCCTCTTTTGGAATTGAGCCCCCACGTTTTTATTATCCTACACGCCGTTCATCGTTGACACTGCGAATGAGCTCGTAGGACTTTGGAGATATCTTAAAAGGAAAAGAAATGAAAAGAAAAAAAAAAGGAAAACATAACATGCTCTCGGGTCTATAGAAAAAAAGCTCACTCCAAACGTATCGAATTCTACGTACTAAGTTGTGGATGGTACTTTGAAGCGATTGAAATCGTGAAAAAAAAAACTTTACCGAACGATAGACTGTTGTTGCGTACCATTACGAACGAAAAAAAAAAAAAAACAAAAGGCCTGCGATTGCGCTTTTTTAAAATCCGATGACTGTAAAGCGTATTAATATCGAAATATCTTGTCGAAACGATCGAGAAAAAAGATTTTGCAGGCCTCAGCTAAAGTCGAAAGTTGAAATCAGCAAATAATAATATTCTAATTATTTTTCGCAAAGAAAAATCATTACAGCAGATTATTAAATTATTGCATTTTTGCGATTACAATTTTGTGCCAAGAGGTAATTTATCCGGCCATGACTTGCTAATTGTCGAGCATATATCTCTCCAGTTTTTTCAAATAACTCATTTTTCTTTAAATATCGTCCGCGAAAAATTTATATTTTCGTTGGTATCTCGCAGCGTTTTGTAGAAACTGCATTTTTTCTTTTCCACAGTCTTTGCATTTAAACATTTTATCAGAATCTCGAATGTTATTGTAAATATCATTCCTGTTAATCTAATGAAGAAAAAAAAATCATGATTTGAAAGATTCTTTCCTGCACTAATAAATTCTTTTTAAAGTTAAATAGACATATAAAACATATTTGCAGAAAACGATAAATCGTTTTAAAAAAAAACGAAGGAAATTATTTTGTGCGAAGGAAAAATGTAACTTCTGGTGCATAAAAATAGCGGTAAATTGCCCAAGATTAAATAAAAAAAGGCAGTCGTGAGTGTTTGATAAACATGAAAAAAAAATTAATATTGATCATTGAAAAAAAAAAAACTCGATGCGACTCGTCGGCGAAGCTTCGTCGTAGTGTCTGAAAAGGAAAGGAAAAGCTTCCGGTATGTGTAGTCGCTAAACGAACCTTCTTAGAAAGAAAGAAGAAATTCACGTGAGTTGCCTCATAGTGTTACACATATACCTCACGGAATTGCATAAATGCTCACAGAAAGACGAAGTAGCGCGATAAAAAGCTTGTCGTATTTGTCCGCTGAAATAACCCGGGGAAGAAAAAAAAAAACATGAAAATAAAATCACAATGTATACTCGTAAGAAGAAGAGAATAGAATTGTATTTGCGGAAGTAAATAATAGAAATTATCGCTTCGAAAGGCTGTTCCGTAACGATCGTAATCGATGTTGCTGTATACACAAGTAAATTAGCGCGCAGGTTAAAAAAAAAAAAGACGAGAAAGAAAGATAAAAATCCATTACGGTGATACACTTTGTACGTAGTTGGTATGTTTAAAAAGGAAAAAAAATGAAAAAAAAAGAAAAAAACTAATTTTAGTTCAACGACGTGTAAAAATGATTTAAGACTGAATTTATAGATGAACGATTATCATACCCATTTAGATCACCAACTCATTGCACACCAAAAAACTAGCAAAGTAAAATGAAACAAAAAAAAAAAGATGAAACGATATCAGCCCTTTGATACCAAGCGATGTTATGCGTTTGATATAAAAAAAAAGAAAAAATAAGAATATCCCCTAGATTAATAGAGAGTGACTATATTTTGACTTAATTTTTTTTATTCTTAGTTGCGACTAAGAATTCTATACTTTCGTGGTCTTACAATTGTAATTCCGAAAAGCTCTGGTTGTTAAAAAAAATTTTTGAGGCCGCTCGAAGCATTACGAGAAATATTAAATTGCAACATTTAATTTGAAGTCTTCTTCAAACAAAAAATCATGAATGGGAAATAGGAATATGCACAATTTTTTTTTTCACAATTTCTGGTAAATTTTTCGAATACTGATATTTTTCCCGCGATTATATTAATATCAAACATTTGGAAAAACGTAAAAGTTCAGAAAATTGACCGAAAATCGTATAAAAAAATATTACTAATTTAAAAAAAAAATATTTCTCACCAACTTTTCTTCAAATTAAAAAACTGGTATATCACTAATACGCAAAAGGAAATTGCCAAAACGATTTTTAATTAATAATCAAAATTTGAAAGATCGATTTAATGACAACAAAAATTCGAATTCTGAGATAACGAAGAAAAAAAGATATGCGTCAAAATATTGTCACTTTTATGGAGACGGCCGTTTTCGGGAATTCTGTCGAAAGTAATAATGCTAACGTACATTTTGCCCCATCTCGGTCGGCCCTTAAAATCTAAGATTCTTTTTTGCGAACATAATTTTTCATTTTTTCTTTTTTTTTTTAACGAAAAAAGTTTCTGCATTGTTGGTTAAAATCCGTGAAGAAATGTTTCTCAAAGAGACTTAAAAAAAGAAAAAACGCTGAATTATCTCAGCCGCAGATTCTCCTTATCGTCGATAAGAAAACCAAATTGCAGTATAAATTAATTTGACGTCACTATATTTGGTGACACTCCGAACACGTAATGGTAATGGTAAAATAGTATAATATTAATAATAATGATAGAAAACAAAATAGAACTGGCACTCAAATTTGATTCCGTGTACTTAAAAAAAAGAGGAGGATGAAAAAAAAAAGGGTGTAAAAAATCCGATGTGAAAAAAAAGAATAATGCAACGACCAGTAGAGAATGAAGAATACGCTCGGTACGCTAAAAAAATATTCTGAATTGCCGATAAAATTTATTACGCTACGAAGAAAAGAACAACAAAAAGTATATACATATATTAGAACACTTAGAAAGAAAACCAAGTGTGAACCGATACGTGGTATTAGTCAATAACTGAAGTATCGAATAGAACTGCCAATTAAGAGAAAAAAAAAAGAAGAAGAAAAAACACACAATGCTCAAAACAACGTGTCATGGGGGAAAACCATTTATTTCACCATGCGTTTTCCAATAATCAGCGTTCAACGTTAAATATGTATCTCTTAAACGATGCATTATTATTATTCATAGTTATTGAAATTACCTTACCGTACGTTTACAATTATATAAATGCGTGAAAATAATAAACTTATGCCACAAAAAAAAAGAAAAAAAAAAAAAAAAAAGAGGTAAATACTAGACGATGGATAATTCAAATTTTAATGGAATTTAAGAAATTTGCATCGATCAATTGGTAGAGTGCATTCGATGCGTTGCGCCACTGATTTGACGCGTTTCTCAATTGACAAGCAGCTTCTTGAACGGTCGATTCGCTTTTAACCAATTGACGATTGATCGACGTCAGTTCTTGTATAACGTGGCTTATCGTTCCCTCGCTGAGTCGCTCGACATTTCTGCTCAACGATTCGTTGCACTCGTCTGTTCATTACACAAACAAAGAAAATCCTCGAATAGTTTTAAAAAATTCCTTTACCAGGCTATTCTATTACAGCTAATAACTCGAAACTACATTTTTGCGTCATTAGTGCCAAAAACTTCGTATTTTAGGGTGATAATTTTAAAGCTATTGCGAAATATTCACTTAGATTATTTTCGTTTTTTTTTTTTTTTTTTTCAATTGTCATAAATATACATATATATCTATTTTTTGTTCACCATCGTTTTCAATTTAATTGAAGACGCATCTGGTGATGTTTTTGCTGATTGTTGAATTAAATAAATAAATTCATGTTGAATTTACCGAGGAACATTAATTATTGTCAGAATCATTTCAAACATTTTTGCAGTATTCATTGATGGTGAGTATCCTTTTTTTGGTATTAATCCTCGTGATTAAAAACATATAACGTGAAAAGAAAAAGTTTGGATATTTCATTTTTGTTAAATCTTTTTAAAAAAAAATTGCTGTATTTAAAAATAAATAAAATGTATATACGTCGTTTTGGCATAAGTGACGCGATTTATTTACAATTAACGAGGAGTATTATAGAAAAAAAAAAATGAGAAAATATTTGAAAACTGAAGAATGATTGAAATCTCGATGACCAAGTCATCGAATTCTCGTCATTGTCTTTGGTATTATAGCGAAAAAAAATAAAATAAAAATGTAATGGGAAAGTATTCTATATCTCGATTTACATTATATAAATATTCCGATTAATTAAAGTTCTTGTTATTCGTCGTATACCAAGAAAAAGAAAACTTTGTCAATAAAGTCTTGACACTGAAACCAAAAAAAAAAAAACAAAAAAATTGAGAAAAATTAAATAAATGTGGTTCATAATTATTTCACACGACTCACGTAATTTTTTGTGAAGCAAGCTGTTGTATTTAATGAAGTTTCGCTTGGATTGTGAATGTCGCATATCCGTGTAAGGAGGGCAAGCTGTAGCATCGATGGCTGCACTCGCGCTGCTCCAACTCGTTCCATCTGTAAATTCGAGTCAAGATTCATGTTACTTTTGTATCCCAACAATTGGACTATCGGTTAATTATTTTTAATTAAAATTCAATTTTGTATTGGAAATAATTAATTTATTAATTTTTCCTCTTGATAAATTGAATTAAATCATTTTAAAAAAAATTTATTATTACCAAAAACTTGCTCAAATTTATTAAAATAAAGTTTTTATTCAAAATGTAAGTTTCAATTTACTTTAATTAATTTATTATTTTTTCTTAATATATCTTAATTAAAATAGTTTTTTTTATTGGCTCACCGTCATCCGACTCTGTAGCTTCACCAGAAATAATAGTACCTGCTGTTTGCCTCTCTTGAGCTATAGCAAATCTTGTTCCCTAAATTTAAAAAAAAAATTATTAAGAGAAAAATATGATAGAAAAAAAAATTATTCAGTAAAGTAATATAATAATTTTTTTTTTTTTTTAATGAATGTTTAAAATCTTAAGGAGATAGTCATCATTGGAAAATGTTGCAAAATTTTACTTACTGAGATATAGATAGCTAATTTTTTTTACAAAAACTAAAAGTTAAAAAAAAACTGGCTCTGTGTGCGCTTAAATTTTTTTTTAAATATCCAAATTGAGTAGATCTCAAAAATATTATATATAATAAATATAAAAATAATTAAATTTTTAGTAATGTTAAAGGATTTTATTATTATTATTATTATTATTACTACTATTATTATTATTTAGCGGATAGATAAATAGTGTTTTTATAAATAAAACACTTATTTAAACCTTTTTCTGGATCCTCTTCAGAATTTCATTTATTATTAACTTTAATTTTCAGCTGTAATGTTATTACAAAAATAATTGCAAAATAAATTTACAATAAAAGTTTGTGGATTAAAGCTAAAGAATTTTTTACAAAAATAATAATAATAATGATAATAAAAGAGGGAGAGAAATGATTACATTTGTTTTTTATAATTATAGGGAAGAAAAAAGTAGAGATGATTATTGTGAACTTAAAAATCTATTAACATCTTTAGTTTGATAATAAAATTGATCATTATTTAAATATGCAGAATTTGGATGTTTAAATTATTCAGTTAAGCTTCTGATTTGTTTCTTAATTTGTGACTTTTATCTATAAGAAAATATTGAAAATTTCTGTAACTTACAGTGCTGATACCTGCCGTATCATCGTCGGATTCTGGAGCCTCTCCAGGAACGACAACAGCCCTGATGTCCATATTTTTTGACAATTTCTATACTCAAAATTGATAAAAAAGATAAAGCTATTTACTTTTTAGGTTACGTGTACGATCGCTACTTTTTAAAGACAAATAATTGCATATATACGTATGTTTAATTCTCTCTTAATTCGCCCTTGAAATCCGTACAATAATACATTCGCGTATTATCTAATTTTTGCATTACATCGTAATCAAAAAAATATATATTTCGATCTGCACTGACAGCTCGAGAAAATTTTTTACACTCTAGTTATACACGTGAACACAGCCTTAAGTTGAAGCTCCAATCAATTCTCGAGTTTCTCTCGCTCTAAAATAGATTTATACAAAACCACGTGTGTTGACTTTTGTTTTGCAAAAGAATTATCAAGCAGAAAGTTAAGACACGTGTTATAAATCGTTTAACTCATTTTTATATCGTTGTTTTTTTTTTATAAACAATAAACGATCAACCTTAATTTTAACATTAACGGACTGCAAAAATTGTTTTTTTTTTTAATATACATTTTAGACCCAGAAAAGAGTTATTTTTCTTTCGGGATTTTCATACGACAGCGTGCTCCTCAGGTTTAAAAATATATGATTTATAATTTTTTTTTTATTAAATATAAGTCATTTTTGAAGAAAACATAAATCTAAGATTCTAGTCATTTCAACGAACAAAATGTGAAAATTTCAACCAAATCGGGAATGCCGTTTCGGAGGGAAAAAAGTGGCAACTTTATTTAATTGAAAATTAGAATAAAATGAAATCGGAGAATTTTACAAAAAATGTTGTTGGAAAGTACGCTGAAAATCCAAAAGTTTATTTTATGATTTTTTTGCGAGCCGTAGTATTGGCGTTAAAAAATAAACAACGATTATTTTCAGCGATTTTCAATGGCTGGAATATGCAATAAAAAAATCTGAAAAAATTCATTTACATTTTTTCTTCAACTAGACCAACATCCTGAAGAAACATGACGACGTTTTGTTGACTTGAAAAATTGGGGTGGCCGACTTGACGTGTTTTGCCCCATAATATAAAAAGTATATAAATATTTATAATTGCATATTAAATTCGATACACCGGTTTAAGCATCTGAACTTTCGATAAAAATATGTTAACTTTCTGAATATTTTAAACAGTGCTGAAGTTCTAATCTTCGAGCACAACGCCTGCTACAAAAATCGAGGAATTTTTTTATTCGCTACGAAGGAGGTTTATCCTCTGAGAATATCGAGTTCTTCCGGCGTTACATGCATTCTCAAGTCTTTCTCACGAATAACATCTTGGATTTGTGTTAAAACTTGTGGCGCAACTTCGGCGGCGTCTATGTAAATACTTCGAGCCCACGGACATTGAGCCACACTCTCGTGATACGCTTCCTCGCCTCTCTCCTGGGACAAATTCTGTTCACGAAGCAAAAGCATAAACAATCGCCAAGCCAAAGGACAACGTTGAGTTTCCGGTGCTCTGCGGCAAGAAAAAAAAGAAGTAACATATCATTTCATACAAGTAAAGAAATGAGGAAATTAAAATTATAGTTCTTTTTTTTTTAGTTTTTATACCTCGAAAGTCTGCGATGAAAATAGACTAATTTATTGACTGCTGCTGTCACGGCGTCTGTGATTCCTCGTTCGAGCAAAAAATTTATTCTGGCGCGACCGGCTAAGCATAACGCTAAAGCTCGCCACGGTCTATCGTTTTCTTTTCGGGTGTTTAGCTTCCAATTTGGAAGTTGACTCTGTGGAAAAAATACGAAATGTAATAATTTTAATATGATAAAAATACTATCTCATGTTTTTAGATGTTTTTTTTTCTATTAAAAAATTCCCAACTTTCGGAGCAGTGACTCCAATTTTTTTTTGTAAACAAAGAATTTACGAAATTATTCAAAAAATTATATTTTTAATGATGTAACGAACTCTCAAATTAAAAAATTCGTGTCGTCTATAAAAAGAAGGAAACCCTCTAAATTTTTCATAGAATGCAAAAAAAAAAAAAATGTTACCTCAATTCCGGCGAATACGGAGAGCAGATAAAAATTGTCGGGATAATTATCCAAAGCTGTATTCAGTCTCTCCACGAGAATATTATAAACTCCGTGAGAGCGTTCCATCAATAATTGAAGAACGGCTATTTCGTTCTCATAAAATCGTTCCTAAAAATGAATTTATTTCCTTTGAATTATTAAAAAAAAAAAACATGCGCTTAATTTTTATTAAAAAAAAAATACCACCAACTTGTAGATATTTAATTTCCTTCGTGTGTTGCAAGCAGTCATCAAAAACCCTCAGAATCTCCGTAATTTCTCGCTCATCAATGTAGAGTAGATAAACATAGCATGCAACGTATTCACAAATTGAATTCGGCAGAAAATACATATCGATCCATTCCGTTTGCGTTTGCGGTGGTTCAGACAAAAATGTCTCTAAACAATTACGCAAAAACTCTTCAATAATTCCTATTTCATTGGTTTCTGAACCGCCAGGCAAAAGTTGACTCAGAATTTTGAGCGCTCGAGCCTTTTTTCCATCATCATAAGTTCGCACATCGAGCAGCACTTCCAAAAGCGTTCTGTGCAAACTGACAAACGATGCTCGATCGTCTTCGTTTGTTATTGACGCGGATTGAATCGCCGTTTCTAATATATTAACGCAACTATCGAAACGACCCATTTCTCGTTCCATTAGCGCGTACTCTCGATAGAAATGAAGGTTGTTTCGGTTTTCCGCTTTCTTTAGAAACTCTTTAAGAATTCCTTTCAATTTTTTTTGTCTGTAAATTTTTGCAAATCAATTAGTATTTTTTAAACATTGTTTACTGGATATTCGAAAAAAAAAATAATCACAAGAAAAGGATCACCGGGAAAATGGATCACTGAACTCAACTTTTTTCTGAGTGACGCTTTTCCGGGATTCGGTCTATTGCCATTAAAATTTATTGCAAAATATTTTTTTTCCACGTACCGACTTTCGGACTTGGGTTCATCTTTGCACAGATAAACGAGCGTTCTTTCGAAACGAAGCCACCAGATGTATAAACTTGTTCTGTTGCGAGACGAGAGACTCTCGGCTATTACGCGGAATGTGTCTCGAACGAAATCCAAATAAGGCTCCTGCGCGGGATGATAACGTAAATATTGCGGACCGGAAGTCAGACCCGCTGCTAATAAGCCCTTAAGTAACAATTTTCGTTGATCATAGCCGGCCAGTTCCCCGACAGAAGGATAAAGCATCGGAATCAATGATTCTATCGAATCTATCGTCCAGTTACATTTATCCAGGCCTAAATCCTGAAATAATAGTTTAACGTCAACGTTTTATTTGTAATTAGAGAAAATTTTAAATATGAAATTCTACTAAACACTATAATTTTTTTTTTTTTGTAAATATGTATAAAAAAAAAGAATTGTAAAAGAAAAATGAAACATGTTTTTGTTGCAAAAATATTTTGTCAACCAAAGTGATACATTTTGTTGTTGTTGTCGAAATAACAAAAATATTTCGTAAAATAAAAATACAACATCTACAAAATGTAGTACTTTACTTTTTATTAAATTCAAAAAATCACGAAATACAATTTTCGTAAGTCGAACAAAAAGTTTCCGGAGACAATTGTGGATAGAAGCTTTATGTTAAAACTACAGAAAATTAAGATTAGCTTCAATTTCTGTACCTTTAGAATCGAGTCTGAAGTTGGCAAAAGGGGAACTTTTAACGTCGTTAGAGCGTAGATTGCCATTCTCATATTAAGATCCTGCGTTAACATCGGGTGAACGTAATCGGTAACGTCTTCGGGTGATACAAATCTATGTGAATCTCCGATTAATTCCAGCTGATCGCGATCAACGCTTATCCAGTGACAATTTTCTCTCAATGATTCAACTCTCAACCACAACTGATTCAAAGGCAGCCTAGATGTTAGAATTACTTCCTCCATTTCGACTGCAAAATAAAAAAAAATCATATTAATATCTGCTCTCTGTAATTGAATTATTCTTCTCAGTCTTTAAACATACTTAATTTCTTCTCATCGATTGATCTTTGAAATCTTAAAGCTTCCTTGCTCAGACCAAGATTCAAAGTAACATTCAATCGCACAGCTTCCCACATTTGCTCCCACAGTCCAGCCTGTCTTAGGAATATGAAGCATTGGTACAGCATCTCTATTGTTAAACAATTTTTTTTTGTTTTACATGAAGCAAAATACAATTTTTTCATTTCAATTCGTATTATTTCTATTTTAACAAATTTACGGTTGCAACAACTGTACAATACAGGAGTTACATTTTTTTGTTTTAACTATTTTATAAATAGTTAAAACATTAAAAAAGTTAAAAGTTAAAAAATAAAAAAAAAAAAGTAAAGAAAAAGTAAAAAAAAATTAAAACAAAGAAAAATGTAATTCTATTTATAAAATAGTTGAAACAAAAAAAATGTAGTTCCTGTATTTTTAAGACAAAAAGATTGTAAGAAAATGCACATGTTGTGCAATTCCGCATTCGAAAAAAAAAAAAAAAAACAATTCGATGTTTAGGAAAAAAGTAGTTGTACTGATGATTTTTTTGCACCTACCCAACAGTCTTTCATCGTGATTTCTCGAGCTTGTTCTCGACCACAATCGAAGAGTGCCAAAGCATTTTGAGTAGAGATTCATAACTTTAGGCACGGTGCACATAGCAACAGAGCTCTGAGTAGCCATGATAAAAGCTTGCCAAAGCATTATATTGCCCGTATCTCTATTAACTAATATTTCAATTTGCGTGGAAAATTGATCAGCTGGATACAATTCACCCAAGAAGAACAATTTTTCTCTAAGCAATTCTTTCGAATCAGGATTTCTCTCGAGAGCCCTCTCGACAATCGACAATTTTTTTTGACAAACAGCCGTATAATTCTCTTGCTTCTGACGAGAACACTCCAATCTATGAAGTATATCCTGATATTTGATATAACGAAGCCAGAGATCAATATCGTGAGGAGATTCTGCGAGCCTTTCGTTAAATTCTTTCGTTCGCAATTTGTGTTCATCCTCGGGATTCGGCAAGCACTCTAATTGCGGTACTTCGCTCGTTTTCTTGTTATCGGTTTGTCTCGTTGCTCCACGTTTTATCACTGTGTCTGTTTTTTTCAATTTCTCCTGAAGGTCGTCGAGATTAGCGACAAAATAACGCTTAACTGTTTCTCTTTTATCCTGCAATTGATAGGGAAGAAAACCGATAGAACGACGCTTCAAAATGGCATAACGTGGCCTAACTCTCACGCAAAGAGTGTCTACATAATTGTTGCCTCTGTCTCTGGTTCTATCCTCGAAATATACGTTCTCAACGTCCCGTTCGTATTTTATTTTTGTCGTGTTTTTAGAGCTGCGACTGTGCTTTTTCGATTTCCTACGCTTTTTCGCTCGTTTCGCGGGAGAAGGAATCTCTTCGCAGGAGGAATCAGAATCCAGTGAGACTATTTGATATTTTTCCGTTTGAGCTTCGGGCAATATTTGGACCGATTCATTGTCGGAGGAATCCGACGATATTTGAATGATCGGCGTTTCGGGAATGATCGCAGTTTGAAAACTCGAGTTGGACAACCAATCTTCATCCTTATCTGAAAAAAAAAAGAAAAAATTTATCATCATTATGTTTAATTACATGCTATACATTTTTGTTAATATTTAGAATTTTCAAATTGTTATTCCATTGTTAAATTTAATATTATGTAAAGGAGAAATCTGCTGATAAATAATTAAACTATGGTGCATTCCACGTCAAATTTACAGGCTGTATACCTCATCGCCCTGGATTTTGATAATCTGTTACAATAATTCTGTTTCTGACCCAAAAGAATCTGGGATTTTTTTTTCAAATTGTTTCATTGCCTTTTGAATCTTTTCAAGGCTTGAAAAGCTGATTTTGAGATCAGCATTTTTTTAAATTTGAAAAAATTCATACTGATTCTTTTACTAAAAATTAACAAGATTCATATTTGCAAATTTTTATTAAAAGAATGTAATTTTTCGCCACACGCTTTTTTTTCTTATGTAAAAAGATAAGAGTTAAAAAGACAAAAGAAAGAAGTTTGGATTTTGTAAATTTGAGAAAAGTGATACAAAACGTTTGAAAATGAGGTTAGTAATGCAATATATTGGCAAGAGAATCGCAAAATATTTACCTTTCTGAAATTCTTGTGCTTTGGGCTGCGAAGCTGCAGCAGTTTTAGGCTGATTTTCGTAGGCAGGAAATAAAGACATCTCGTTTTTTTTCCCCGATATTCAATGATGGACAAACTCTGGTTACATTGTTTACAAAACTTCAAAGCACACGACTTCGACGACTGTGCTGCTCGTACTGTAGTGAAAAACATATGTACATGTGACATATACAGGGCATTCCATATCAAACGTATTTTAATTTTTTTTTGTTTCTTTTTTTTTTTCGAAAATTAATTTGGTTACAATCACCAAAAATTTTACTTGAAAAAAAGAACTTTGCCAATTTTTTTTTAACGATATATATTGTGTTGGAAAATAGAATTTTCCTGATTGCTCCGAAGATTTCCGTGATAAATAGAATTTGAACAAAACTAAAATATTCAGAAGGGGGTTTTTCCCAATTTTCAAGATATTGCATTTTTTTTTTTTTTTCTAAAATTTAGACATTTTTTTATTTTGTCTGAAAAAAATCTCTAAAACACTACTAATGGAGACGAACATTTTAAGCCTAGACGGGAAGTGGGATCATTTTTTTTCTCGAATTTTTATGAGTTTAAAAAATAAATAAAAAATGAAAACTCTCATAAAATTTCGCAAAAAATTGGGAGTGGGACAATTTTTTAATGCTTTTTTTACGAGTTTTATTGTTTTTCTAATTTTTCAAACTCTCATTAAAAACTAAAAAAATATATATCCTATTCTCAATTTTTTGTCCCAAGGTGGGACAATTTTGCTCCGATTTTTTATGATAGTCTAAATTTTTTATTTAATTTTTAATCTCTCATAAAGAATCGAAAAAAAGATTGTCCCACTTCCCGTTTATACTTAAAATTTTCGTTTTTTTGAGTAGTATTTTAGAGATTTTTTCAGAAAAAATAAAAAATGTCCAAGTTTTTGAAAAATCGAATTTTATATTTATTAATTGAATTAATAATGTTTATTAATTAAAATTTATTTAAAAATAAATAAAAAAATAAATTTTAAAATCCAGCATTAAATTTAAAAAATCAATGCTTCGGACGAGTTAAAGAATTAAAAAAATAAATTTACATTAAAGTATACTTCAAAATGAAGAGCTTTTATGTAGGTTTTTTTACAATGCGACTCATATCCAAGAAGATACGTGCATTCGAAATTCTTTAAACGCAATTTTTAGAAATTGACAAGTGCACGAAATAAGCGATGAAAATTTTGTAAATTTGAAAGTTGAGTTGTTACTCAACTTTCATATTTCATTCCATTCTTTTTACCAACATTTTGTATTAATTCATTCTTTTCTAAAATAACAATTAATAACGAAATACAATAATTAATTTCAAAATAACGATTCCTTGACAACTGTGAAAAAAATAATAATTAAGTTTCGAAAAAAATGGGGAGTTAGGAGAGTATGTGTAATTATTTAAAAATTCCGTTAATTCGCTTTAATCATTTAATTACTTCAAATGTTCAATATAATTTTGATATAACTAACGTAAAACGAAACTTGAACAGATCAATACCGACAAACGTATTCTTTTTTTCTTTTTTTTTTTATACATAAATTCGTAATAATACATTATCTTAAGACTTTATACAATTGTGAATACATCTTCAATCACATTGACGTTCTCTTATTTATCGGGGGACAATTAAGGGATTTCTATTGGACGTTAGTATTAGTGCCGGAAATCGATTAACATTAATCGTTAGTTTAATCAGTAATACTAATGTAGGGCAAATAATATAAACCGTACAATCCGTCTCTATAAAAAAAAAAACAAAAAACTTTAAATGGCTACAAGAAGTCGTCGTAAACGCGGATTATACATTTATATATTTCCTTCTCTTTTTTCTATGCAATAAGGTCCGAATAGATGGGCCAATAAGTCAATAAACAGCTTTCAAAAACGAATTCTTCGTTTCAAAAGTGTTTCAAAATCTAAAAGTGATTCGTACTTGAGCGTCACTTTTATTGGCACACTGAGTTCTTAGCAACTGTTTTTCTTTTTTTTTTTTTTTTTTTCACTACAAAAACAAAATTAATAGAAAAAAAAACAGTAAGAAAATTCAATTTTATTGTCAAACGAAAAAAAAAAACAAAAAAAAAAAATTACATTAGGAGCATAGAATCACATTTTGCTCAGAATACTCTCAAATACCCGCTTAAACATCATCAGAGGTCAAAATTAGTATTACTCTTTAGTATTACGTAAATGCATTTTAATTACTTAATTCACGAGACTCTGTATGTGTCTATTTCGTAATCGATTTGTTTTCTTTTTCTCCTTCGTTTTTATTTAACAAGTAAATTCATAATCTCTTCACTAAAAATGTGAAACGTCATGTAATCGCAAAAAATGTGTTTGTTCTTTTAGTTTTTTTTTGTTTGTTTGTTAATGAAACGCGTAGAAAGATGGTTTGTACTGCAAGCCTGCAATACTGGCAGTACTCATTACAATGAATTATACATATATATATATATATATTTATTTATAATATAATCTAGAGGATACCGTCAATGTGACGTAACGTAATCGAAATTTATTAATGTTCCACAAAACCATAAAAACTAAAGGATTTTTGTTCACCCTTTGCGAGTGGTGATGTGTTCGTGATTGCAGGTAATTTAAACCTTGAATACAAACGGCTCGATGAAGCATATTGTGCAAATTGCGACACTCAGGCAAGACGCTAAGAAATAATTCGTTTCTGCGTCGATAATATCCGTTCGGAGTATTTTCTTTTGTCGTTGGAAAAGATAAGAGTAATGTTGCGGGTAAACGAATATTGTACTGATTAATTGGCGATAAATACGATTGGCGAGTGTCTTCCTTTTCTTTTTTCTCTTCTTTTTTTTTTTTTTTTCTCGACATATCATTTGATAATCGTAGTAGATTCCTATCGTCGCTTACACTGTGAGATTTTGTGTGTGTGTGTGTGTATGTGTGTGTATGTGTGAGTGTGTGTGTTTTTAATCCTACTTCAGTCTCTACTGTCTTCTTGGTCTTTAATACACTTATATAATCCGTGGCACACTTGGGAACTCAAAACTCCAAACTCAAACGTATTCTCCCCTCATTCCGGATCGCATATTTTTCGATATCCGCCTCTTGTAACTGCGGGTAAAGGTGTGGGATGCGGCGCTGCTCAACGCTGCTTTTGTGCATGCCACGGCACTTTTCTCCTAATCTCTGACCCTGCAAATTTTTTTCACAGAAAACAAACAAAATTTATGTTTTTACCGTTTTTTTCTTTCTTTATTTGCTTTCATATCGTCGTCGGATTTACTTAAAAATTCTTAATAGTGAACTTAAATAGTGAACAATTTTTTAAATCGTTTCTGTATAGTTGTGTGCTTTAACTCACAATTGCGGATGATATTGTATTACAAAATGTGTAATTAATTCAGAGAAATATTGGCAGTGAATGATTTGCAAAAATACTAACTGATTTTAAAGTTATTTTTACTGAGGAACAATTTCTTTAAGTTTTTTTTTTTTCATATTAACAAAATATAGAAATATTACTCTTAAATATTTATTTATTTATTTACTTATTCGTTATTTTACGGGACAAGCCCTTGAAAATACATATTTGATTGGAATATGAGCCGACGAAAATAAAAACAATGATAATTATTATTATTCTCCCATAGAATCACAGAGTAGAATAATAATAATCGAAAAAATAAAAGGGTCTTACCCAGGCCCTGGGAAGTAATACGGTGGCGGACGTTCGTATTCCGTGCTCAATGGTGGAGCTGCAGCTGGTGGTGCATACCTGGGCGGACCACCGTTGGGATAGTCCCAATTTCTATGAGCAGAATAATATTACCTTTTTACATTAGGTTTCGCGCCAGGCTTACTGCTGTAATTGCAAAATACTATTCAAGTTCATTGCATCATTTTATGTTCATTCGAATTATCAAAATAACAAAAAACGAATCTTAAAAACGTTAAAACAATCACACAGTTACAAAAGAAAAAAAGTCTTTTCCATTTACCCAAGAAACAAAAAAAGGCCACGCGTTTTTAACAGGATCACTGCTGACAAGCAATAAAATTAAAACTGATGTAATCGAGGGGCTACTCTCGAATTGGATGTAACAATGATTTTGTAACAGACATTTTTTTCGCAGCTATGATTTCGCATCATCCGCTAGATTTCATATATTCGATAAATCTTGAGAAATATTGCGGAATCCTAAAAAAAAAAATATAAAAAAAATTATATACCGCGATTTCATTTAAAGTTTAATGTATTTCAAGAGCGGATAGCCCTGCGAATGAAATAATAACAATTAACAGTGATTTTCTCCCGAGCAGTGAGCGTGTTAAAAGCTTCGTGTCTTTGTGATTTTTTGTGCCGAAAAAATATTCGAAAAAACTAATATACATTTTTCTTTTTTAAAGACTTACTTGGGCGCATGATCCGAATATCGAGAATCATGATGCGACGATCCTTGATACGCGTCCGATATTCTTTCAGCGCCGCTATATCCGCCCGCCGGACCGTCATAACTTTCTACATATGCATTAGCATGTTGTCTGGCATGTGCCACATATTTTTTGTCATGAACTCTGCAAAATTATATGTTAATTTAGATTGGCTGTAGAATCCGACGATTATTCGGAAAGTGCACATAAAAATATTAGATTTTTGTTGTTGTTGTGTTTATTGGTGAGACACATGATATCGTCTAAAGCGTGTTGGTGAAGATTCTTATTTAATCTATAAAGGCTGAATTGAATCACGTTTTTCAGACCTATTTTTCACGCAGTGAAATGATTTTTAAAAAACTTATCCTTCATCGATGTTTTAGGATTAGGGAAAAATAGCAGGATGCAAAATCAGAAATATACGCTGACTCGTGAAGTAAGAAAAAAAAAAGAAAAGATAAGTATAATGCATTTCTCAAGTTCTAATCTTGCTGATTATCGCTACGAGATAAAGAAAACCAAGTCCGAATAGAAAGTAGAATTGTAACCATCCATTAGTTATGAATTCAACTCTATTTGTTTAATTGTTTCATCAATAAAAATTCATTCTAAAAGAATGATACGGAAATCAAAGTACTCTTCTTTTTAGGACTTTTTTTTAAACGAACGTACATAGAAAAGTTTTTTTTTTTTAAATAAAATGTTTATAACTTTTTAAATTAATGGTAGAATTTGTTCTAAAAAAAATAATTCACATCTAATTATTTGTGGAGCAAATAAGCAAATAGATGAATTCGAAAATGAACGTTTTTTATTCATTTCTCGGTTCCAACAACTCTAAATTTTAGTTTTTCACTTCAAGAAATTCCTCGTTTAAAGCAATCCTAACATTTTTTTTAGAGATCGCTCGGAGAGGTTTTATATATTTCCATATATTTAACATGTGGACAATTTATAGCCATTGCCCTGAATTGGGTGACCTCGTAATTTTTTTTTATAATTAGTTTAATGTCTCTTCTTAAAAATCCATCAGCGACTTCCATAGACTTATTTCTGGCCAAGATATAATAATTTTAGTAAAAAAAAGGGCGCAAAAATCCACATGTTAATTATATGAGAATTACAAAACCTTGTTTAACGACCGCTAAACATTTTTTTTACGACCCTCGGTTTTAACCAAAACTTTCTTTAGCTCGAAAACTAAAGTTTGGAGTATTGAGAGTGAAAAAAAGAAATTTGAAGCACTCTAATAATTACTATTCTGATAGAAAGCAGTAAAATATAATTACAGCAGCTCGTCATGCTCTTTTTGTTGTTGTCAAGAAGCTTCACATGCTAAACCTGTGTTAATTTACAAAAAGTACTCACTGAGCAAGGGGCATGTTATCCCTGTCTGCATACGCATCATACAAATACTCACTGAAATGTATCGTAATACATATATTTTTTTTTATAGATTTCCAAACGGAAGGGAAGCCTTCCATCGCACACCATGCACGTTTATAAATTGCCGATTCGTTCGAGTTTAAAAAAAAAACTACTATGTAAACAATAAAGAAAACTTGAACAATTTTATAATAAGTATAGAGTTTTTTTTTTTTTACTGGGTTAGAGGTTAATCGAGTAACACTAATTAAATTCTTTTTTTAATAGAATGCTAGACGTTGAAAAAAAAAGTGTGACGCTCGAAAGGTGTGCGATTAAAAACTTCGGTAATGGAGTTTTTTTTTCTCTAAGTAATTTAATACGGTTTCAACAGCTAGTAAAATTAAAATTCTACGAGAATATGCAAAAGAAACTAGTAGGAGATATAAATAAGAGCCACAGCAATGTTTGTTTTGATGATTTCGAACAAGGAACTTCGATATTTGTCGCTTTATTTTTCTCCTTCCTCCACCCAAGTAACCTTAGCGGTATCCTCGCACGCGTAATTATTCGGTTTCACGTCATCCACGAGGCAAGCGAATCCCCACTTACAAATTCACGCTTTAATGCATGCACCCTTACAGAATTATATATAAGCCGCGTTTTCTCTTTGTCAGTTTTTCACTGACCTTCTCTTCAGATTTTTCTTTTTTCTCTAAAAATACAGGCATTTTTTTTTCGATCGAATAATATCTTTAGAGATAAAGATCGCATAGAGACCTTCTTAGCTTTAGTTTTTGTACAAAAAAATATTGATTTATTGACTAATTTTTGTTAATACAATTTTTTAAAACTTTGAATAGTTTAACAATTTTTTGAATAATTGAATAGTTTAACAATTATCTTAATTACTTTAATAATTATCTTTGATTCTAAAGAAAAATGCTGGACTAGAAAAGGATGGATAAATTAACAGGAATTTGGTGCAAAAAAAGAGATCCTAAAAATAATCAAATTCGCTGGATTGTCAAACTTAAAAAAAAAAATTGATAGTAATTTGTGTGAAGAACTTTTCCTTCCACTCTTAAAAGAAGAGATATGTCAAATGTTTGTCGTAACAGAAACAAAAAAAAATCTAAGGGATTCGAGAATAGTGACAATTTCGCTAAAAAATGATCTGTAAAAGATTGCTAAGCTATTGAGTGCGTTTTTTTTAAATAACTGCGTAACTGAATTTTAAGGAAGACAGGTAATTTCGTATTTCAAGAACTACTTACGATTCGACCAGTGGTCCAGGATATGGATCGGACTTTTGATACAACGATCCCAATTTAACGCAGAGAACTATCGTAGGAATAAAAAGAATCAAGCACCAACCGACACTCGCCCAAAAACCATTCTGTAATTTGAAAGAAAACGTGCAAGTTACTTCTCAAAACGCACACGCAAAAGCGTTCGAATTTTCGAATGCTCATAATAGAAACAACGACGTACAAAGGGATCCAAGACTTTGCTGCAACCGGCGACGAGTGTTGCATTGTATGCGTTAGACACTGGCCCACATCGTCCGATATTCTCTCGGGTACTTTTTATCAAATGTTCCAAAAAATCGTCGACTTGATGTATCAGGGCGTCTCCGAATTTTGTTGCAAGCTGCAATTTAAAATATCTTTAAGCTATTTATTATTTTTTAAAAATCAACAACAAAAAAGTAATTTTTTATTCATGGTAAGAAAATCTTTTTAATGAAAAAAAAGTCGTCGACAAAGTTTTAGAGTTTTTTAATAAATTTCTTTCATATACCGACAATTTCCAATCTATGACATTGGTAAATTCTACTTAAGAATCGATTTGTTGAGAATTGTATACTCTACAAAAAAGAGTTTTTAAGAAATATTGTGGAAAAACTAATATTTTTTTCTCAGCTTTTTTTAATCATCCTTCCCAAAAATATTGCAATAGCTTAAAATATAACAAAGATCGACTTAAAGAACAACACAATGAATAGCTTAAGTTTCGATTACAAAACACAAAGAAAAAAAAAAAGATTTTCCATCAATTTTTCATGTCAATAATAAGTCATTTGCATGTTAGCGTTACTTACAATATGCACGTATTCCGGTCCGTCCTCGTTAAGAAATTGTTGAGCAGTTGTGACCTCGTCGACTAAACTATGAATGGCTTCGGCCATTGAGACGTGATTAAATTTTATGTGCTCCTGCAGTGTCAACGCGCTGTTGCTAAGCTGCTCGCTCAGCGCAGCCATTGGCATTACTAAATCTTTGTGATAAAGCTCCAATTCGATGGCATTCTTCGATAAACTTTCACGCGCGGCGTGCTGACCATCCGGTAGTTCTTTAGCGATATCCCGAAGTTTACCAGCGAGATGTTCCAAATTAATATTTGTAATATTATCCTTGAGTAGTTCGGCATATTGATAAAACTTAATATCACTTAAACCGCTTTGCGCCAAATCGTTTAATTTTGACGTTGCGCTCTCGCTAAGTATCACAACGCCAGGCGATAAATTTATCATTTTTCGTAATTGATCGATCGTGCTACTTATGTCATAGCGCTCAGCGTATTTCCTCAAAGAATCCAAATCCATTATATAGTCTAATTTTAGCACCTTAAAAAGCGTTTCGTTTGCATGACAAGTGCTGCAAATTAAAGATTTATCATTTTAAAAAACGTGTATTTAATTTGATTTTCGAATCGTTCTTAGAGCGATAAGTTTTATTGTAAAAAAAGGTTTATATATAATACTAACGTAACGATCCAGCTCATGTTTATGTCAGACTCGGGATGATTGCCGTAGAGCCTCTCTTTTATTTGAACCAAGTCGTCAACCAATTTAAACATACGATTGTCCTTGGGATTCTTTAGAGGCTCACAAATTCCACGTTGCGCTATTGCACCCGAAATCATGTGAGTCACTGTGACAACCATCAGAATGCTTGTGAAAAGAAACATTATCCAAACAGCCCTGGAAAATAAAAAAAGATAATATTAAAAATGTTTAATTAGCCGTCCTATTTAGACAATAATCTTCTTCTTTTTTTTGTTTCTTTTTTTCGATTTGGTTTTTATGAAATTTTCGAAAATTGTAACTTACATCATGAGGAATCTGGCTCCAGCGCCTTTATTGCAGCAATCATCGCCATAGCCGTCCGGACGTTTGCCACAAATACCGCACAAAAGACCAAAAGTCAAGCACATTAACACAGTGAGTAAAACACCAGACACCCCAAGACCCAGATAGTATCTAAAAATAGTAATAAAATAGATTTTTTTTTGAGTTCTGTACGAGAAAATATAAATTATGGCAGATTTTCGATGAAACGAGCTCACATTCGGACCTATATTTATGGTTCATTCCAGCAAATATTAAACAGCGACAAAATCTTGTTATGCAGACTATATGCATTTTTTTCAAATTTTTGGCTATACATTTTTTTTTTAAAGTATTTATCATTTTTTTTAAGAATCAATTCCCGTCTAGTCAATTGAATAAAAAGATTGAGATCTACAATTTGATAAATTCTTAAGCTCGCTTCAGGAAAAGTACACATAATTAAAAGAGCAGAAAAAAGAATGATTAGCTTCGACAAAATTACCTGTAAAACGAATACTGATCGATATGATCTTTCGTAATCTTAAGATGAGGCTTATACTGCCTGTTAATATCACGATTAATGTTATCTATGAGCGATGTGATATTGAACGCAGCTTTAGCGAGTGATTCGCCAGCCTTTCGAATGCTCGCGCTGACAACCGGGATCGTCTGATTAACAGCGCGTTGAATGTCCTTCTGTATCTTCAAGAAGGATTCTCTGCCCTGACTCACTTCCGAAACGATATCGCTTTCCATCAAAAGCGTGATGTTACGCAAAGAAGATCTAACATCGGGCAGCTGAAAATACGGCGATAAACAGATTTAGACAATCAACGATAAAATGTGCGAACTATTTGTACGACAATTTCGCGTGCTGAATTTATTTACGCCGCAAAAAAGAAAAGAGATACGTAAGCGTCAAAACATCAATACAAAATATATATTTTATTATCAACAATTCCAAACGAATCAAAAGCTACTTCAAATATTCGTTATTCAAGATATGCAACATTCTTCTCGAAATCGTCATAATTCACATTTTGCGTCTTGTTTTCCTTTCTTAATTGAACAATCAATTTGAAATTGAATAAATAATTTATTTTAAAGATATTCCTGCAGGCAGACTGGCGCAATTAAAGATGCACTCAATTGTATAATATTTATTTAATTGCAATAATTATAATAGGCCAAACGTGAGAAGCACGCGCGAGTGCACGCGTCACAGTGCAGCACACGGTTAACAATGCGTGAAAGGAGTATTCATTGAAAGAGTAAAGCCGCGTCGGGGATCCAAGTGTTTCCACATGCTTTTCTCGTCACTAAATATTTATGCTTCAAACGACATTAAACAACTTCTCAATACAAAATTGTTTATGAATTATCTGATCCATACCTTTGGAAAATATCGATCCAAGTACTGCGTGTAAATGCGATTGATAAAAAGTTAATTGGATTAAACGACGTTAAAAAAAAAAAAAGAAACTACGAGCTTAAAACATTAAACTCACCTTATCGAATTCAACCTGAACGGACATTTCATTGATTTTGTAATCATTTAAAACTTGTTTACAAGTTGGCGTCGTACATGCAGTTAATGTGTGTAACAAGTCTTTTTTAACGGCCCGGACGACTGAAATATGTAAAAAAAAAAATAATAAAGTAAATAAAATTATGTGTTATTATTTGAATTAAAATAAACTGTTTTCACACAGCACCAAGATTAAATTAACTAAAAATCGTCTCAATGATTTCTTAAAGTCTTGAAAAATAAACACGTTGCAGAGATGTTTAAAAATAATTCCCATCTAAAATTAATCGTAGTAAAAAACAAAAGCGACGGATCGAAAAACGTTAAGAAATCATTAAGACGTTTTTTAGTTCTCTTAATTTTTGTGCTCTGTGATTTAATTCACGAAGAGCATATTTTTTTTAAATTACGGTTTTTATTGTACGTAAATATACGAACCTACCTATATCAAGATGACTAGCGTTCATTCTCAATTCTTCGGTGATTTTATTCATCATTCTAAGATCACCCCTAATAGCGTCCAGGCCTGAGACAATGTCGTTTAAATTGGTCAACGATACCGCGTGCGAATAGACCGCCAGTTCCTGTGTTACGATTGTACCGCTTGCGTGAAGTATATTGTTAAGCGTTACTTCGAGCTCGCCGTAGTTTGTTTGCAGTAGATTGTTGATCTCCGCCTTTGTTGTCGTCAGATAAAGCTCAACGTCTTCTAAGCTTATGCGCGCCTGGTCTGGCAGAGTTTCTATGCCTTCTTGCATGTACTCGTTCGTCACAAATGCACAGACTACGCCGAATCTAGGAATAATTTCACGATGCTAAAAATTGTTCTTTGAGAATAATTGATGTTACACTTTTTTTTTTAAATCATTGACTTTATTTAAAAAAAAAAGTCAAATATTTTGATTAATAAATAGATCTTGACTGATTGTAATAATAATCATAAAAATAGGACAGAAATAAACAATATTACAGAAGCATTTCTTCCAAATTGGACAATATTGCTTGAAAAAGAAAAAAAAAATAGGTTTATAAAAACAAATTGTAAACTCAAAAATTTGCAACAGTACTGAAATTTATTTGTTTATGATTTCATAAACGTGTCCTAGATTGTGCGTTAAAACGTTGATTTTTTTTGTTAGTATAAAAAAACGACTAAAAAAATCGTAAAGACTCTCAAAAAACCTGTGAAATATATGAAAATATTCTAGCTACAGCTGAGAGTGCATTATTTCCAGTTTTTATGTCTTTAAATGTTTTTTTCATATTTAAAAAAGATATCTTGATTTGTATTTAATAGAAAAACTCCGAAAAAAATAGAAGCAAATGTCAGGCCACTCTGGGTGTAGACTTAAAAATATTTGTATCTGATACACTAATAATTCTTACAGTATTATCGTCGCAACTCCAATGAGAACGAAGCTGAGCATAACTTTTCGGCAATGATCGTGCTTTTTGTCGAATGGTTGGCTCCGCGCACCGCAGTGACCGGCGCATCGACAGCAGCAAAAAAACAGGCCAACGCACGGTAGAATAGCGGCTATCAAAAGGCCAGCAACAGCAAGTCCCGCCAGGCCAGCATAATGGGTCACTATAATTTGCCATTCTTTCGCTGGATCAGCGAATCTTAGTTCCTGATCAACCACCGTTATTATTCCTGCAACAAAACAGAATTTTTTTTTAAACATTTATTCTTCAGAATACATTTATATTTATGATAAATAAATAAATAAATAAATAAATAAATTGTTATTTTAGTTTATTAACCCAGTAATATTTGCACCTATAATTTCTTGTGCTACACATAAAAGTGTATTTGCAAAAAAAAAATTACAGTCATTAGAAATAAATGATCGAAAGATAAAGAATGTGGTGATTCAGAACTATTGTAATAAAAAATTGTTGTTCACAATTCCTGATTCATATAAGATAAGATTTTTACATTTTTACTTTTAATCTTTGAAGCAAATGAGATATTGACTGAAGTTAAAAAAAAAACAGATCCTATCTCGCGATAATGAACTATCGCGGTTTTTTAGCGATCATAGATTTCTTTTTTTTATTCATCAGATTACAGTAATATTTATAGCAGAAAATAAAATATTGTTATTTTAGTTTTTTAACGTGCAATATTTGCACCTCTAATTTTTTTGAGCTACACATAAAAGTAAATTAAAAAAAAAATTACACGAATTAAATTATCGAAGAAAAAAAAAACTTGGCGCTTCAGAACAAATAAACAATTGTTCTTGATAATTCTTGATTGATTTTTTATAAGATTTCTGCACTTACATTTAAAAAAATGTTAACTTGCGATAAGTTATCGACTAAAAAGTTCGAAAAAAAAATCTCATCTGGCGATAATGATCTATCGCGACCCTGAAGAGTCGCGCATTTATTTTTTTTATTCATCAGATTACAGTAATATTTGTAACAGAAAATTAAAAAATTGCTATTTTAGTTTTTTAACGTGGAATATTTGCACCTCTAATTTTTTTGAGCTACACATAAAAGTGAATTAAAAAAAAATTACACGAAATAAATTATCGAACAAAAAAAAAACGTGGTGCTTCAGAACAAAAAAAAGAATTGTTCTTGATAATTCTTGATTGATTTTTTATAAGATTTCTGCACTTGCATTTTTTTTAATTCAAAGTTGGAAAAAAAAAACCTCATTTGGCGATAACGATCTATCGCATTTTTGAGCGGACGAGCGTATGTGATAAAACATGGTGAGCCCTTCCGGTTGTTCACGAGCCCAGCGAGAGAGCTGCAAGTTAAAGCGTTGTCGACTGCGCTACCGGATATCATCTACAATTACATTGTTTCAATCTCATTGATGATGCCGAGAGGCTTTTACCAGAACTTCGGGCAATCTATTTTTTATTTTGTTTAATCGTAGCTTCGCCCACGTTTTTTTTTGTTACGTGAACATCCGGTAAAGCACTTCATATGGGGCATTCCGAGTCAAGTCTCCTTTTCTTAAAATTTTTCTTAAAATAATTAAAAAAAAAATAAATGGAACCTATTCTCGGTCCACTCTCGAACTATGATAGAAATACTTGTTTTTAGTTCTAGAAATTACGAAAAAAAAATTCAAATATTTAAACCTGGTCGAAATTCATTTTCACTCAAAATTTATGGAAAAAAAAATTATTTTATAGGATAAAACAAGCGATAAAAATCTGAAAAAAAAAAATCCTCATTTTTTGGACCAAAATATGCGAAAAAAAAATTCGTCATCTAATCCCGACGACGTCAGGCCGATGACCAAGCGAGATTACTTGGAATGCCCCATATATAAACAAAAGCTACTCGATTTGTTCTGCACAATTCGGATGAAATTGTGAGTTCCAGTGTGTTTTCCAGAGTAATTGCTTATATAATTAATAACTTTCGATTTCTTATGTAATTAATTCAAGCGGCTGAACATAATCAATTACCAAGAGAAATGCGTATGAATTGTGTTAAATCGTTGATTTTAAATTGCAGTTATTAGAGTGAAGTAACCGAGTCTTTGAAAAGTGAGCTTAAGCGCTTCGGCATTTTTTTAAATCTGAAAAAAAAGTCTAGCTAATTTTATAATTTTAAATATGATTTTCGTAAATTAAAAACTCACAATCATAAAATTTGAAACATAAATCAAATGAGTGAATTTTTTCAGATCTACAAAAATGGTGTTTTCAGAATCAGCTGTTCGAGACTCCGTAAAAGATTTTAAATTGTGGTGAAAAAATTTGAAAAAAGTTCCGAAATCCTTTACTGTAACAAACTGTAAATTTGACGTAGAATACCCCATATAATTTGTTTGTAAAGTAAACAGTGTGAAATATTTTTATTTGCTAATTCAGAAGTGACAAAAACGACGTGAAATTGACAAAAACAATTATTTCAGAAGTGGACACTATTTTTTGGCCAATTTGTGTAAATTTAAATTATTTCGTAATAATCGTATATATATATATATATATATATATTTAAAGACAAAATATATCGTCAATCGAAAATATCCCTTTTTTCGTAATTTTTTTTTTCGCGTAAAATACCTTTCTGGGCTTTTTCTCTTAAAACGACATAATTTACATTTTTCTTTTTTGCTGCGTAAATGAAAGAACGCGCATAATTTTGATCGGGAACAAAGGAATGACAAAGCCCTTATTTAACTGAACGTGAAAGCCCATAATTTCTTTACTGTCTGAATAAAATTAACAATACAATTCACTTAACGTGAAGAATAAAGCTTTAAATAAAAACTTCCATGAAAAAAAACTATGAAAAAAAGCGTATATAAAAAATGATAGATTAGAAAAAGAGAGGAAAATGCATCAGCCATGTTCCTTTCACATAAAAGTTCCGAAGGACACATGAGCCAATCAACAAAAAGATAAATGAGTCCCTTTAAACGTTCACAATCCCGAGTGAACAAATTTCAACGAGTTAAAACACTCGTTTCTCCTTTAATTTCAATGGAAAAATAAAGAGTGCATCACCAAAACGTTATATCGACGTTTAAAATCGTCTCCATAAAAGCAATTTTCCACGAAAACGTGATTTTCATGTTATTTCCAATCGAAAACCGTATTTTCCCGCTTAGCAACAAGCATAAAGACGCCAACAAAGCGTTTATAATCAATAATCCGATTGAAGACGCGTAATCCAGAGAAGTCGAGAAGAGAGCCAATAAAAAAAAAGAACGTCCCCATTCTCCCTCGGATTTAACGTTAAGTATACCGAGTAACATATTCGATCGAATCCTGTTTACTAACAAAACGGCACATCGGCCATATTTCCCGTTGCATTAAAATATCGCCCTTTACCGCAGTTGCAGTTGCAGGGCGTTTCCTTCGCGTCTCGAGAGTAGCAGCTAAATTGCATTTAAAGCGTATGTCTCTGTTGATTATTATTATGCCCGTGTGTTCTCTAGCGTATAAATTTTGTATCCTCAGTAACGGAAATGTAAGAAAAAAAAACAACAAAAAAAAAAAACAAAAGAAGATCAGTCCACTCACCCTCAGGAAAAGCTTGTTTCGATTGCACGAGATCGATAAATTTGTTGGTAACATTGTAAAGCTGTCCCATTCCTTTGGCGTTGAATTTCGTCGTTGCATTGTACGGCAATCCCGTTGTATTAACCGTGGTAAAATTAACGGCTTGCGAGGCCATTACATTCTGCAGCTGCCGGTCCAAATCTTCGCTTATTGCCCGCATCCGCGTGGCAAGATTCCCAGCACCACTTCCAGCACCAGATGATTTTTCTCCATTGCCAATAGCCACGTTATTTGACAAAAAATAACAAAGCACCGTGTAAAATGAGATGCTTCTTATTAAACTGTCGTTTCGCCATCGAGAAACCATTTTATCTCTCCCTCTCTCTCTCTCTCTCTCACTCTTTTTTTTTCTTTCCACACGAAAAACACCCGATAGACGGGATTTCCGCGCGGTAAAACGAAAAACAGTCCCTGGCTCTTAGCTGTTAGCCCCGAATGCTTTAGAGCCTCCGCGGTGACTGGCGACGGTGACTAACCAGCGAACCCGCCATCTCGACAAAACCCGCCTCCCCCGCAACCCGCTCTCCTCTTTACCGCTACGATACGCGCTCTATCCCCACCAGACTACCACCAAGTACAACTGTTTGGGTTCCTGTCCGTATGACACGGAAGGTACTGTACATGTACCTATATACATCGAAATGAGGATAAAAATATATGGTTTTTTTTGCGAAATTTGACAATGAAACCTCTTTCACTTCCTTATTACAAGGAATATGTGAGGAACGAGAATTATTTGTTCTTGTTTGTGGTATAATTAGTGTTCATTAAGATAGATATATACATTTATTTGCTTATAGGAATTAATGCAGCTCTTGCTGCAAAGGGACATGCCATTTACATGTGGAACATTCCATACGGCGATTCGAGACCTGGATCTGACCCTCGACCTCTCCGATTGGATCCACAATTTGTGTATTTTATTACTTCAACTCTGGAGAGACAAACCATTTTTATTAGAATTAAAAAAAAAATTTGATATAATTATGATTATTTAAAACCAACATTTCGTTCGATGTAATTTTATATATTCTGAAAAAAAATTAAAATTGAAAAGAAAAAATGATGCGCAAGTCCGTACACTGCGTGTTGCTCCATGAACGTTTCTATATATTAATCGGGACACTTCTGAATTTTTTTTTTTAAATATCTTAGTAGTTTTTTTTTTTTTTATTTAAAAAATAAAATTTAAAACAATTCCGAAATTTTGAGATCTCTCAGTAAAAATGTATGTATCGTCAGTGAGAATCTCTGCTCTTTTCAATACATGTAAAAATATTAATGTTAAAAAAAAGTTGAAACACACATTTTTTTCAACACTAATATTAATTTTAAAAACTTTGTTAAATTCCGATGTTAAAAATTATTATTTCTTCAAATTCAAATTTATTTCATAGAAAAAAAAAACAACCATTTTCTGCACCTCACGAATTTAAGGCTATGCTTGTTAATAACAATAAATTAATAACATTTCAGAAGACTTGTTTTCGCGACTTTCGCTTAATTTTTGTTTTTGCTTTGCCTCTATTGCGCTATTTTTATTATTTTTTAGACATTCCCACTTCGTCGTGCGATGATATTTTTCATTTATTTTTCTACTGAATATTTTGTTTTTATTATTCACACTATTATTCTTATTTTAGTATTAAAATTTTGCTCTCATTGAGCCTACGCATGTTATCATCTGCGGGATATTCCCATCGCTGTAAATCGGCGCTTACGCCTGTATTTTTCAATAAATAAAAAAATAACAAATGGGTAACAATACAAAACTAAAAATGTTCTAAAGCTGAGATTTTTCCTTTTTTTAAAAGTAAACACGTTGTAAATGCGTCATGCATGACGCATTTACTACCTGACCACCGCTCAATCTACCGTTACTCGTGCTAAGAGTATTGGTCTCTTATTCTACAGTCTCGCTGAGCAATAGAAAAGCCAACGGCCTGAACGCGTCTAGTCGAACGAATACTGCCTTTTATTTCCATAAATCTAGATCTTCGTAATTACAGCTGAACGAGGAGACCCGGTTTTTCGGAAATTATATAGATTTATCTGAAACATTTTTACAATATTTTTTTATTATTATTAAATCTTACAATGAAAATCTTATTGTATTGTTTTTAAAAAATAAAATGAAACTTAAGAATGTAAATTGTTCAATATGAGGCAATGTGATGTAACAATGCGAAAATAATGTCAAATGGTAATTAGGCGAAGTTATATAAATTGCTTCAAAATCGATAAGCAATTTTATCAAATGTTTTAAATGACTTGTTTCTTTTTTTTGTTGCAAACATTGAGCAGCGAGCAGTTGCGCGTACTTTTCTGTTAGAACAAAATCAGTCTTAAAAACTTGTAGGATATATTGGTAAATATTTTTAGAGGGTCCAGTATCTTCTCTCGATGTGTGCTATGTACATTTTCCACACCATTGTTACGATAATTGCCAGGCAAATTGCAAGCAAAGCTCCACCTTAAAAAAAAAAAAAGATAGTGCAATTAGAATATTTGCGTTAAATCATCCGCTTGGCGAACAAATCATTCACTCGACTAATTTTTGAGTTGAATATTTGATCAAAATCATTCTTATTTTCGTTCCTTACACAGTCAATTGAACGACGTATTTTTTATGAATCTGTATATATTTTTTTTTTAACGCTAATTCTTTAGAAATTTCGCTAGATTTCTGCTTATATCTGTTAACAGTTATTTCGATCAAACACTAAAGACTAATACAAAAAAATAATGGTCTATGAAAGTCGAAATTAAAGTCAAATTAGAAATGAGATTTCTTCAATGGAAAAATCAAATTACCACAAATATTCCGTACGTGTTTCAGCTTAATAAAAATGGCCTTAAAAGAAAAAAATAATCGTTACTTTTTTTCGCGATCGTCCTTGTAATCAGCGATAGAATGATTTACAAAAATTTCTTCGATAAATTTCTTCGATTTTTTTGTGAGTGATATTCTTTTCAGATACATTGACTTGAAAAAGAAAGGAGTTTTTTCTGGAATATTGGATTAAAAAATTTGAGGAAAAAAAAGGTCACAGAGAGTGACCTTTTTTATCTTTTTTATCTCTGCAATCTTTTTTATTTCCTCAAATTTTTATCAAATTTTTTGATAGATTTTTTCAAATCTATCAAATTGTAGGTAGCTTAGTGAAAAATGGAAAATAATGAGAAAGCAAAATGCAATATTTTACTTTGCACATTTTTTAAAGTGTATTATTAAAAATTACCCATAAAGCTTAGAGTATCAAATTGACGATACGAAGCTACTGGCCCTACAAAAGGAGGTGCTGCGGTAGTTGTATCAAAATAACGTCGTCCAGTCTCCTGTTGAGAACCAGTGGAGTCAGGAATCAGAGATGCTGCAGTCGATGTCAGTTTTTTTGCTGACACACTCATCTTTGAATCAAGAGTTGCTCTTGTTGTAACGTCCTTTTTGCCTGTTGTTGCTATTGTTGGCACTGAAGTTGTTCCAGACGCTCCAGTTGTAAAAGAACTGGATATATTGTGTAATGGTACCGCTGTCGTTGTTTCATTTACAGTTGACAACAATTTCCTATGAAATGATGTGGCTAAAACAATTGTATATGAATTTTTAGAATATATTTTTTGTCAATCGTACTTTTCATTGTACTTTACTTATTTGTTACAGTATATACTAATTATTATATATACTTATTATTATGACCCCTTTCAATGAACTCCATAATTTTTTATACTATTCTATATGCTTGTAAAAAAATACTTTTTCTTTTTTTTTTTGCTGAAACTTTTTTTTCATCAATTCTATAAATTTAATTTTTTTTGTCCCAATGAAAAAATTTGAAAATTTTCTCAAAAATCCTGTATCAGGTATAAAAAATGTTGAGCTTTGATCCAGAGTGGACAGACATTTGCGTTGATTTTTTAAAGCCATTTTTTTTGCGGAAAAAAAAGCTATTACAAAATGGAAAAAAACAAAACGTAATATCTTCCTATAATTATTGATAATCGATTTGTTTTGGGCTCACAATTACGAAAAAATGGAAAAACAAGTTGTTTTCGTTTTACTCACCATTTAATTGTCCGATTACTTGAAAACCGTATAGCAAAGCTATTAACAAATATTTGTTGTAATGCGTCATTGTTCTCTTATTTGTTTGCAACAATGTCAATTTTGTTTACAATACAAAAACGACGCGAACGGCGAGCGGGAACAGTCGCATGTATACAACAATCTCTCACGCATCGTTCAGGAGGGCTTTGCTTGGCATGGGGGGGAGATTTTTAATCTGCCCCTTCCCCCCACCTGGACAACTAGCGCCACGCCGGTTTCTGGTGAGTGTCCAGTTAACTATAATCATTCGTTCCTTTCATCGTTGTCAAAAAAAAAAAGATACAGACTCGAGAAAGTTTATCGTTATTCCCAAGAGAATTGAATTATCAATTGGATTGTCAATTTGCTAGATCAAACGTGACACGGATTATGACTACTTTGGAAGATAAGTCAATATGGGAAGACCGGGAGGTAATTATTATAATCTTTTGTCTGAGATGTAGCAACGAGAGGTTATGAGTGCCGAATGACAAGCGATTCTTCGTAGTTTTTGAAGCATGCACTAAAAATTCATTTTCAGAAATACTATGTACTTGACTAAATTATAGAGAAATAAAGTTTGCAAAAGAAACTTTGCAAAGAGCTTTCTCATTTTTGCTTCCTTATAGAGGAAGCTTTGTTTTCGTGAAATTTTTTTTTTTCGTGATCTTCATATCGCGACACTCGGAATGGTCCAAAATGACGAGAAAAGTGGTTTAGAAAAAATGATAAAACGGAGTAGAGCTGTAAACACGTGTACATTTTTTTATTGCACTGGTTCATTAATTTATTAATCGATTTTCCATAATGCTTCTTCTACGAGGAAGCCAAAATTGATAAATGAGCTTCTTTGTTAAGGTGGCTATGTGATAAATTGAAATCAACGAGGAAGCAACATGTTTTTTTTCCTATTTTTCACAACCTAGATTTTTTCATTACCTAGATGAGGGAGCACGTCGAGCAATTTTAGTTTCCTTGCCGATGATGCTGCATTAAAAAATTTGAACCAACGTGTAAGATTGTAACAAAAAGTTGCAAAGTTGAACTTTGCACATTGCTTCCTCATTCATTTTTTTTTTCACAAAGCGATCTCTATGAGGAAGCTTATTTATTAATTTTGGCTTCCTCAAAGAGGAAGTTTTGTGAAAAATGGAAATGTAATCTGTTAAAACATGGAAAATCTCAAATTGCTCCAAAATCAAAGCCCATTTACCGATCGTCATCAAATTTGGAGCATAGCAACAGTGAATATTTTTCATCTGTATTTTTCATTTCAAAAAAGATTTAATTCATTCATTGTTAGTTGACCTGAATTATAAGAAAATGATAATTTTTTCAAAATTTCAAAATCACGTAAAATCTCAATCGCTTTACCGAACATTACCAAATTTTGTACGTAGCAGCGCTGAGTATTATTTATCTTCTGTAGAAAATTTCAGTTGATTTGTTGACAATTAACGTGAGTTAGAGCAAAACATACATTTTTTAAAAAATTCAAAATTTTATAAAAAGCGAATCTGTTTATAGATTCGCACCAAATTCAATAACGATTCTTTTTTAAGACTGCTTTATCTATAAAAAATTATTAAACTCTATAGCTAAAAATTTGCAGAAGCTAGAACGCATACAGAGATTTTTCGAAAATTGCAAAGTTAAATAAAATTTGAACATAATTTTGAATTTAAAAAAAAAATGATCATAAGCAATGCACACACACACACATCCATACATCCATTTTTTCTAAACCACTTTTCTCGACGTTTTAGATAACTTTAAGCACACTGACATGCAAATCTCGAAAAAAAAAAAAAAAATTTCACAAAAACAAAGCTTCCTCTATGAGGAATCAAAAATGAGATTAATTTTCTCTATTAAAAAAAAAAATATATTAACTTTTTTTCATTTATCATCAGGAAAGCCTAAGCGAAGATGTACTTCGTATGTCGACCGACGAGATAGTATCTCGGACGCGCCTCCTGGACAACGAAATAAAGATAATGAAGAGCGAAGTAATGAGAATATCTCACGAGTTGCAGGCTCAAAATGACAAAATAAAGGAAAACACAGAAAAGATCAAAGTCAACAAAACGCTGCCCTATCTTGTGTCGAACGTTATTGAATTATTAGACGTAGATCCTCAAGATAGCGGCGAGGAAGACGGAGCTGTGGTGGATCTTGACGCTCAGAGAAAAGGCAAATGCGCTGTTATAAAGACGTCGACGCGTCAGACTTATTTTCTGCCGGTAATTGGACTCGTAGACGCGGAATCGTTAAAGCCCGGCGATTTGGTAGGAGTGAACAAGGACAGTTATCTCGTATTGGAAACTCTGCCAGCTGAATACGATGCTCGAGTGAAAGCTATGGAAGTCGACGAAAGGCCGACTGAACAATATTCCGATATCGGGGGTTTGGACAAACAAATTCAAGAACTTATCGAGGCCGTTGTATTGCCAATGACGCATAAGGAAAAATTCGAGAATTTGGGAATTCAGCCGCCAAAGGGTGTTCTTCTTTACGGACCACCGGGAACTGGAAAGACTCTTTTAGCGAGAGCTTGCGCAGCTCAAACTAAATCAACTTTCCTCAAATTAGCCGGTCCACAACTTGTCCAAATGTTTATCGGCGACGGTGCAAAGCTCGTGAGAGACGCATTTTCCCTGGCTAAGGAAAAAGCTCCGGCTATCATTTTTATCGACGAACTGGATGCTATTGGTACGAAACGCTTTGACTCCGAGAAAGCTGGCGACCGAGAAGTACAGCGTACAATGTTGGAGCTTCTAAATCAGCTGGATGGATTTAGCTCGACTGCCGATATTAAAGTTATCGCGGCTACTAACAGAGTCGATATTCTCGATCCGGCACTTTTGCGATCGGGTCGTTTGGACAGAAAAATCGAATTTCCACATCCAAATGAAGAGGCACGCGCTAGAATTATGCAAATTCATTCGCGCAAAATGAACATGTATCCGGATGTTAATTTTGAGGAATTGTCGCGATCGACTGATGACTTTAATGGCGCTCAGTGCAAAGCCGTTTGCGTCGAGGCGGTAATTAATAATTATCGTTATTTCTTTTTTTGTAGGGATGGGCGATTTTACTAGATTGAAAACGATTTTTTTCCCGACTGCGCTAAAATGACCACATTCCGTGCTTAAAATGCGTGTGGAAAGTTACAGTTTTTTAATCAGTTGGACAAAAAGTAGCTGAGCGGGCTGAAAACTAACCGAGCTAAGGGAAAAGAGCTTCCATAGGGAAAAATGGAATACTCAAGTCGCGTTCGCTTCGACTAATTAATTGAATCTAATAACTATCTACTTTACTAAATAATTCAACTGCCAATTGTTTGGTATAGCGTCCACTGTAGAACAATGTGATAGATGAAATTTAGAGGCAATCGTTGGTCAAACGAAAAGAAAAAAATTCATAAAATCAATTTTCACAATTATATTACCGATTATTTAAAGATCGCCCATATCTATTTTTGTCTAAACGATTCTCTTTCCACTTCGATTGATATTTATCTTTTTGCTTTCCAGGGTATGATCGCACTTAGGCGCAACGCCACAGCAGTAACTCACGAAGATCTAATGGAGGCAATCAACGAGGTTCAAGCCAAGAAAAAAGCCAATCTCAATTACTATGCTTAAATTATTAATCTTCTATTAACTTGAAGAAAAAAAAATTAATTAATTTCACACATAGAATAGTCAAAGAATTCTTTTTATCCAATATACACAAATGCGGTATTATATAATCATTGTAATGAAATAAAGTGTCAAACATTTAATTAATCTCCATTATACTTGTTATATCTAATGTACATATTTCATACGTTAGAATGTTGTTATTTCGGTACCACCGCTGCGAATAATGCGGAAACAGATGGAATACTCGTAGTTGAATCGTTGATTTCTTTTTTTCGGCTTCTTTTCATCGTCTTCTGTGACTCCTCTTTTTGATTCTAAAACAAAATTTTTGTTTCTCATTATTAAAAAAAGCCAAAAAAAAAGAAGGAAAAACGGCTCAAAAAATTCGTTTTTGCAATATATTCTTGGTAGAAAGTTGAAAATTAAATTATCTTGAATTATACAGGGTGTCCCACTTTAATCTTCCAGCTGATTTGTCTCGAAAAATTCTGCCCAGATCCAGTATTGAGTGTAATGAAAGTTTTAGGGTCCGAAGGGGGACGTTAAAAAAAAAAATTCGAAATTGGTCCGGCATTCAAAATATGCGGTGTTATCAGAATTTTTCGATTTTTAGATCAACTGGAAGATTCAAATCGGACACCCTGTACATTTATTTTATTATGAAAAAAAAAAAAAAAAAAAAAATTTTATTTTTAAATTGATAAATTTAATTGGATGATAAACTCGTTTTTGCTAATTTAACCAAAATCAAGGTATTTGTTTTATTCTAAGAAAGTACGAATAATGAAAAATCACAAAATCTTGAAGATAAAAAATTCCTGTATAAGTGGCTTAAAAAAATAAAACAAAAAACAAAAATGAGGAACTCACTTTTTTGGTCCTTTGACAAAGCACCAATCAACCGAAATTGCCTGACCAAGAATTTCAGCTCCGTTTAGAGCTTCTTTGGCGGCTTGTGCCTCTTTGAATGTCTCGTATTCCACCAGTGCATAGCCTTTCAAAAATCCTGTACGTCTATCTAGATTCAAATGAAGATTTTTAATCTGACCAAATTCAGAAAATTTGTCCTGTATATCGTCTTCCTGGGCTTCTTCGTGCACAGAGTTTATAAAGAGTATCCATCCTTCCACAGCTGCGCATTGGAAAAAAAATTAAAAAAAAAAGGTAAGTATCTAATTATTAAATAATACGTTTTTGTGGATAAACAAAAAAGGGCTCACATCTCTTTGGTCCCGGCTCGTCGTCGTTATCATCCTCAACGACATTCATGGATTCATGGTGACCAATATCGTCACGAGTCGACGCTAATTCCGTTCCGTGTCCTCTTCCTTTCCTCTTTTTCGCCTTTTCCTTCAATCGCGCGATACCCTCTAAATAATAAACCGAGACACAAAGCTTAAGTAAACGAACGAACGCTATCGAACATCACCTGAATTTTCATTCGAAATTTTGAGGTTATATATTATTTTTTACGTGTATATCAAATTGGTGTAAATAAACTCACGATCTCCCTCATCGTCGACCTCAAATTCTTCAGCATTATCGATATCCAAAACATCTGCCATTATTAATGAATTATTTTTTAATTCAATAAGCTTTTTTTTATACGAAACACAGCAGTGAGGAAGCAACGCGCTTGTGTCGCTTTTAGTTTGTGTAGTTGTGTTATGGGTCAACATATGACCGGTTAATTAACCACGGTTATGCTTACCATATATTCTTTACCTGCGGTCAAATATATACTAATTGATATTGAAGAACAAGAAGTGAAATTTTTTAAAACTTTTAACTACATTCTTTAGTCCACGAATGCGTGTTCTTAATTTTACAGAAATAATTTTGTACTTTGTTGCAAAAAAAAAAAGGAGTTCAAGAATAATTTGTGAAAAATTCGTATTTTCATTTTCAAATTTCTTGTCATTTATGGAAAAAGCAAAATTGTAAAGAATGCCAACTTTTAAAAAATCGGACGGACAAGAGCAAAATCTAACGTAACGGTTATTTCAATTTAAAGTCTTATTTATAAAGTTGTTTTTACTTTAACGTCACAGATGAAGATATAAATAATCTTTTTTTAAATATCAATCAATGTATATTTTTATAAAAATTTGCAATTATTCGAAAAATTGAATTGAAATAATTGGTTCATTTATATTGGCAGCACTGTGTTTTATGGTAAGGTTTATCGAAAACAATGATAAATAACACAATTTACCAGTAAATTAGCAACTTTGGCAGTTATTCGAATCTCCAATCATTCAAATTTTATTTTACAACATTTAACACCGTTATTCAATCGTGACTCGCGAGGTGATCAGACTGATTATGAATCTAAAAAAAACAACTACAAGAAAAGTCTACGCCGGCTATTGTTTTGTTTTTTTTTAACCACATCATTTAATTCCCAGCCTGCAATGAAATTTAATCATAAAAAATCTCTATGGCCGTGAAATATTTAAAGTATTACTCGACTGTAATTATGAAATAGATACATTTTTTGTTCTCTCCATGGACATAAAAAAAAATTCGCGACAAAGTGACAGTGACAGAGAGTGCATTATTTTCCGTATGTAAGTGTAAAATATAATGGCAGATGTGCAGACGGAGGCTGCAGAAGACATTAAAACGAACAAAGCGGAGCCTGCGACGTCTGAAACACCTGCAAAAGCAGATAATTTAGCCGTTGAACCACCAAATGATAGTCGTGAAAAATTACGTGCTGGTGGAAAAGAAACCCGTAAACTGACGGTTCTCGAATCTCATGGTTATGCTTTGGGAAGGACAATCGGCGCTGGTTCATACGCAACTGTAAAGGTATTTAAAAAAAAAAAACAAGAATATGTAAACTAAGCCATCAACGAAAATCCGAAATTTTGCGAATAAAACTATATCGAACTCTAAGCTCCGTACCAATTGATAATTTTACAACAGGTTGCAAAATCTGATCGACACGAGTGTCAAGTAGCAGTGAAGATAGTATCAAAATTTCAGGCACCCGAAGATTATCTGAAAAAATTTTTGCCCCGTGAGATTCAAGTCGTTAAGGGTCTGAAGCATCCTCATTTGATCCGCTTCCTTCAGGCGATCGAAACTACGCACCGGTTAGTTTTGAAATCGTTGAGAAAACGGTTTTAATTACGCTTTTTCCATATCGAGAACACTGGCCTGCGTGAAATCTCGCCAGGAACCCTACATTATCGACCTTTCAATACAGAAATGTCGATAAGGTAGGAATTTCAAATTTTTGTCGATTTTGATCGAGATGGTTGTAAAAATTCGAATATTTTTATCATAAAGCTTCAAAAAGAAGATAAATATTCGGGAGACCGAGTAAACTTAACACTTTTTCTTTCTCCGACTACGCTGAAATAACAGCGTCAGAAAAAATGCAACGCTTAGGTCGCGTTCGGCTCGACTAAATAATTAAATCTGATAATTAACTAGCTATAAATAAAAAAATACGAATAAATGGACCACTTTGAGTGCCGGCTTCGATTCCCTCTTATTGTTACAGCTTTATTGAGCCGTTGAACAACGGCTATTGTAGAAATAAAAATATAGTCAATTTCAACATAGGGTATTCTAGCCAATGGATGAACACCTACCAATGAATGAACACAACTATGTTTTCGTTTCTAAATAGCGTCTGTGCTTAGAAATCTTTAAACGAACATTCCTAAAGTTTTTTTGTTACATTGGAAGACGACGCTGGCGTTTCAATCTTTTATCATTTAGGTATAATAGCACCTCCAACCTTAGTTTCAGGTTACGTTCATGGAGGAGACCTAAGATGAGCAGCTGACTGATGGTTTTAAAATAAGCTTTTCAGCAGAAAAACGGTCGAAATTTTCCACGAAAAGTGTTAAATACCAAAAGCGACGTTCCAAAGTTTATTTTGTGAGCCTGGGAAACCGGTTTTAGCTGGTCAAACGTTTGTTTTGGGTTGTTCAGACGTTGGGTTGAACATTCAGGGTGAATCCAGTGAATGAACGGCCGTTCATTCATTGGCATATCGTATTTAAAACATTAAGCCAATAATTTACCGATGTGATTGAACTGAAATAAACCGTGCTGCATTGTAGCCGGATTATTTTTGAATTTATTACGATTAAAGGGATCAAAGAATAGACAGCCAATGAAAAAAGTAATAAGAATATAATAAATAGTACTAAAAAAATTGAAAGTAATTATTACGCAAGTACCAAGAAGTATAAGAAAATAAAGAACAAGAGCTAATAGCGAATACACGAGGCCGTGAGGTTAAATAAAGCCCGAAAAAAATTAATACTGATAAAGTTGATGCTGAAACCATCAATCAGTAAAATGCTAAATAAAAAAAAAATAAAGTAATGGCTAAAAAAAAGCTCCAAATAGTGAGAAAGAATAACAAGACTGGCAAAATCTAGTATTTAAATGCCGTTCACTTATTGTAAACTCTGTAATAGCGATATTACCTTATGTAAGAAAAAGTCTATTAATTTTGAAAAATATACTTGTTTATGCAAACGTTCATTACCTTCATTACAGTATTTTGTAGTACCTTCACAAAATACGTTTTTTTTCATGTTGCCTTCAATTGTAATCGAATATTATGACTGTAATGGCTTGTTAGGGATCTAACTTATCAAAAAGGACTGTAATATGTGAGCTTATTTAGCTAATAATACATTTATACCGATACAAATATGACATCTTAACCGTTCGTTCATTGGTAGGATTACCCCAGTCGGAAAAAAAGTATCGTATGCCTTACGGACATACTTGTTGAAAATCGCGTACTTTCCGCCCTAGTAGCATATAATGAACTATTTCTTAGCTTAGTTTCTATCTAACGAATTTTACGAAAACCAGGGTATACATAATAATGGAATTTGCCCACAACGGGAGTTTGCTTGATATTATTTGTCGCGATGTATTTATCGATGAATCACGAAGCCGTCGATGGTTCAGACAACTCATCGACGCTGTTGATTATTGTCACGAACGTGGAGTAGTACACAGGTAAATAAAATATTGTATAAACGAGTATCTCGTTTACTAAAATCCGCGTTCTATTTAAGAGATATAAAATGCGAGAATCTACTGATGGATCAAGAGTACAATATTAAATTGTCGGATTTTGGATTCGCCCGTGGACACATGAAGCCCAAAAACGGCGTAGCACAATTGAGCGAGACTTTTTGCGGTAGTTACGCATACGCATCACCGGAAATATTACGCGGTATTCCTTATCAGCCACAATTATCGGACGCGTGGTCATTGGGTGTAGTTCTTTATGCCATGGTTTATGGCTGTTTGCCTTTTGATGACGCCAATTACGCGCAGCTTTTAAAGGTATCAATCACGTAGAAACTTCACGTTTTTTAAAAAAATATTCTCTCTAAATCGAGATTACTTTCTGAACGATATTTGTTTTTTTTTTAATCTTATTTAAACTAACTTTTAGTACTACCACGAAGGATGTCACACACGAAATTTTAGATCTCTATTTTACTCACGGAAATACACGAAAATTAGTGTTTTTCAATGTAGACCTCTCCCAAATTTGAGAGACTTAAATTTGGTGTAAAAAGCATTGCTAAAAGATAAGTTTAAATATAAAATACGAGAAAGAAAAATACGTCGGAAAGTATTTTCGGTTTAGCGAGAATACACTATTACTGGTGTTTATTAGAATCTGCTTATATGCTACTTAGCAAGTTCAAAACAAGGTGACTTTCCCAAAAGTACCAAAGATATCAAGTGCCTGTCGTTCCCTAATAACTCGAATATTAACACCACAAAGATCTCGCTTAAGAATCGCGAATATACGATCAGATCCATGGCTCGCTGTTTCCTCTGCAATCACTGCCGATCACGATTTGGAAAGCACCGAAAAATCATGGGTTTGTTGAAAAAAAAAAAATGAATCCGTTGATTCCAACGATTTAATAAAAAATATTATTCTTCTCAATCACCAGGAAACCATCGCTCAAGCTTCTCCTATAGGGACAGATTTAAAATCACCGAATCCCCAATTATTACAGCCAAGTTCGCCTTTAATGCCCGAAAAAAATGTTGCGAATCAGCAGAAAAATCATGATGTGCCAAAGTCGTCACATTTGCCCGAAACTAATGTCATCGATCACGAGAAGCAAACAGTATCTTTCCATCAATCTTCATCTGTTGAAGACAGCGAAGACTATTGCGACGAGTTGCCGAAACCGACGAAATAGCGCGTTAAATTGTCACTGAGTCACTAAAAAAAAAAAGGTTTGAAACTGAAACTCACGAGAACTACGTTTGTTCTTTATAATAAGATAAATTCTTAAAATACTATGAAAGTAACAGCCACGACGATTCCGTCTTGTGATTACTTGACTCATACAAGAATCAACGGTTTTTTCTTCTTCACATTTTGATTATACAATTGATCTGTGTTTTGCTAATAAGAGTATTATCATTGTACCGATGATAAACAAACCGGGAGCAGTCGCTGTATGAAGGTCAATCGAATCTGCTGAAAAATAGATATCAAGTTTGTTTTTTCTCTGTAATATTTGCTATTTCAGGAATAATTTTTGATACATACCATTTGTAACATTGGATGTTTCCCATCCTAGACTTCTCTCGATGCCCTTTTTCCATTGAGAATAAAGAATGTCCCGTTCTGTCGTATCAAGATTATTATTATTTGTCGGTTTGAAAGAACAGTCAATTGAAAAATCGGTGTACGTCAGAAAAAAAAAATTAATAAACATATTAATTGAAGAGAATAACAGAAATTTGATCAGGTAAAATCAGGGATTTCTGATTTTTTAAATAAATTACAATGAAGAAAAAAGAGGAAAAAAAACAAATGATTTTTACCGTTTTCTGTAATAGACGGCGAAAAAATATCGCTTGGAACGGGAGCATCAAGTTTCAGATCCCATTTTCCAATGCCATCAGCACTACCGGCCGCTATAGCAACACCGAGCGCCGTTGTTTCACACATAAGTGGCCTTACTACCTTGTCGAAGAGAAACATTTAGTGAGTATTAATGCGAATGAAAAATGGAGCTTATTTTAAAAAATATTTAGTTCTTCATCGAGATTCTTGCATCTTTTTACTAAAAAATAGGTCATGCGACTTACCCACTGGTATTCCACAAATGTCAGCTTGCATTTGCATCAATAAATTATTGTTTGTCATTCCACCGTCAACCAATAATTTTGACAAAACTAAACCCGTGTCTTCGGTCATAGCTTCGAGTATGTCTCGAGTTTGAAAACATACCGCTTGCATCGCTGCCTTTACGATATGTTCGCTCGTTGTGTCCTCGGTTATTCCGCAAATAACGCTGCACCACAAAATAATCACAATTATGATACAACGAATTTAAAAAATAGATAAAAAAATATTTATTTTTTTATTACTGGATAAATTGATATGGATTTTATTAATTAACCTTCTCGCATCCTTTCGCCAATAAGGCGCATAAAGTCCCGCAAAAGCTGGCACAAAAGTCACGCGATTGTCCGCTGGAATTTTCTCAACAAAAATCTCAGAATCTTGAACATCGCTCAACATCCCAAGATTATCTTTTAACCATTGCATAACTGCACCAGCTATTGCAACGGAGCCCTCGAGTGCATAAACCGGTGGATTTTCTGCTCCCAATTGATAAGCAACTGTTGTCAACAAACCGTGCGAAGATTCGACCATCTAAAAAAAAAAAAAAAAATACAAAACTATTTTGCCTATCCTCGTGGTTTTATTTAATAAATTTGCCAAACGTACCGCCGTTCCGGTGTTGTATAGTAAAAAGCATCCAGTTCCATAGGTGCTTTTTGCCTGCCCTTTTTGTAGGCACATTTGGCCAACGAGTGCAGCTTGTTGATCTCCAAGACACTGCAACAAATCTATATTTTTTTACATGGAATATTCTCTCTTTCGTATCACAAACAAATACTACGGATTCTTTTTTTTTCTTTTAAATTACGAAAGTAATAAAATTTTATATAAATACTCCTGATATTGGAACCCCTCGAAGCATTCCATCGTGAATGTGTCCATAAATTTCCGACGAGCTGTGTATTCGCGGAAGTATCTCAGCCGGTATATCGAAAAATTTTAATAACGTTGGATCCCACTGAAGGCTGGTTATGTTCATGAGCATTGTTCGTGAAGCATTTGTCACGTCTGTGCAATGCGCACCTCCGTTTATTCCGCCGGTGAGATTCTGCACGATTTATAACGCACATGTTGACACAGCCTTTTTCTAGTTGAGTGTATTTTTTTTTCTACATAATTTAGCCAACAGGAATGTCGTTAAATTTTTGCAGGGGCTCATTTAGCGAACATATGAATGGAAACAAAGTGGGCATACTGAATGGCTAATTCTACTGTTTTAACAAGATAACATCACCACAGACCCATATTAGCCACGAATCTATTGTCCCAAACATGCATCTCTTTTCTGCTATTGCTTCTTTAACTTTTGGCTCATTTTCCAAAAGCCATTTGAGCTTTAGTGCGCTGAAGTAAGGACTGATCGGCAATCCACAGAGCGGCTTGAGGTAGTTTTTGTTTCCATCCCGAATTCTCGATAATATCCCGTCGACGATAGCGGTAGTTCGCATATCCATCCAAACTGGAAAATTGCGAAAAGCATTGAAATATCATTTACCCGAGCGGAAACAATCGTTTCAGACATAAAACGACGCATTCGTGGACCTCATTTATATTTAATCTTAACGTTTTTTTTGCAGCCAATAAATTCAAAGCCATGCTTCACAAATAAAAAAATTATTCTATTATGTGTAAAAAATTGGATCTTTCTCATAATCATGTTGCCAATTTGATGGAAATTCAAGAAATAAAAAAATATCGAAAATTGTAAAAAAAACTTGTTTACTTGAATGTACTTGTGCATTTAAATTATCAATGTCCACTTTTTTGAACTGTAATTAAATCTGCAATACATTTATTAAAGAAGCAATACTCTGTTGTGTTAGAATTTTTTCTTACCCAATTTTTTTACATAAATAGAATAATTTCTAGACAAAATTGCATGTAAAATATGCTCTGAAATTCATGAGATGTTTGAAAAAAAAAAAAAAAAATGAGGATTAGGTTTAAAAATCTGGAAAAAAAATCACAAAACTCATGGCAATGTAATTTTTTCTTAAGGTTGCTTTGTTTATTTTCTATAAATATAATTATTATAATTTGACTCATTTATTATTAATTTTTATGCATCCCAAAGAAACAGAATAAATAATTTTACTTATCTGAGTTTCAAGGCTGTAATTTATATACAAAAATGACCTAAATGAAAATAATCATTAAGAATCTTACCAATAGCATTGTACAGTGGTTCTCCAGTAATACGATCCCAAACCACAGTTGTTTCTCTCTGATTTGTCACACCGATAGCCACGATATCCGAATGATCTATCGTCAACTGTTGTAAATTGTGAACAGTTTGACTGAGGCATTCTTGAACGGCTCTCAAAATTTCCATGGGATCCTGTTCCACCCATCCTTCTTTTGGATAACATTGAGATATTGCTACTCGATGATAGGTCAAAACTTCTGCAGTATTAGCAGCAAAAACCTAATGAAGAAAAAAATTATTTTCTCAAATTACATTTGTCTCTCAATCGCCTCAAGAATAAAGAAAAAAAGAAAGAAAAAAAAAAAAAGAAATTAAAACAACAGCAACACGCGCGTATCTACCTTCGTGTTAATATATTTAATGTTGAATTAATATTTCAACGTACTAGAAATCTCGCGCTGCTCGTCCCTTCGTCGATAGCACCAACGAGCGGCCCGTATCTGTTGATTGATTCATTTTCCTTCATTTGACAGACCATTTAATTTTTTACTTGAACCGCTCGATCGACGATTCTCGTCCCTTTCACGACGCTATAAACTCGAATTTACAATTATACAGACATTGTTTTATTAACAATTCAAATCTTCGAGACAGTAGAAATTTTTGTTTTTATTTTTCAACAAATAGTCGTCACTCTTTTTTATTTCATTCGAAGATTTTTTTTTTTTGGAATCTTCCCGTTTTGCTTCTCTCGTCGTTGCGACACTCTGCTGAGATACCGCGCGCCGCCCGGTATCTCGTAATTCTCCAGAAGACAATGGCTTCGGGATGAATTCTCCCTCGCGGCTAAATACGTAACTAAAGTACAGAGAAAAAGGCCGATTACCGACTGCTTTTTAGTGCTAGAAGTCGGTAAATAATATTTTTTATTAATTTTATTAATTTTAACATTGTTTTTGTTAATTTTCGAAAAATCGCTTCGTAAGTTTCCGGTTTTACAAACGTAACAAAAAAAATTGCTAAAAATTTGCATTTTAATTTGAGGTGCTATATTTTTTATTATTTCTAATTAAAGAAAATAAATAACCATATACAACAAATTCACAATTCGGAATTAAACCATTTTTTATTATTATGTTTTTCATTGAAATTAAGTCTTATGGTGATGGGCTACACCGTCTGAGTCACTGTAAGTGCGAGAGAGATAGCTGAATCTTCCCGAAGCGTTCTTGGCTACGGTTGATTTTTCAGATAAAATTCGAAAACGGTTCACTGCAGAATTCTAAAACGCAGTGAACCGTTCTCATCTTTTATTCCAAAGATCAAATGGGAACGAGAACAACGCGTTGCAGTTTTGGTTACCGACCGAGAAGTAGCACATCACCTCATGTTTAACGAAATTGCCAGTAAATTTACCGGTCATGGTAAAACCTAATTTACCGGTAATAGTAAAACCTAATTTACCGGTAATGGTAAAACCTAATTTACCGGTAATGATAAAATCTAATTTACCGACAATGGTAAACCTAATTTACCGGTAATGATAAAACCTAATTTACCGACAATGGTAAACCTAATTTACCGATAATGGTAAACCTAATTTACCGGCAAATTCACAACACTAGATGTCCCTCAGTCGGTAGTAAATTTTGTAATGCAAATTTTTCTGTCACGATAGTTTGCAGCTCATCTTTATCCAAAAATTCGAAAGTAACGAAAAAATTTGTTACAGAAAAAATGCAACTTTTACTCTCTCACTTATTGCATTTTTAAAGAGGCCGAGGGAGACAATGTGATGCATTGAGGGAGAAGAAAGGGATCCCGGCAGGAGAGCTTAAATCTTGAACCCCATCGACTTAGCGCCGACAACGAGAGTAGCTACCCTTATCTTATGTATTCTTAGAGAAATTTCGTTCGCATCCCTTTGACATTGCGTTTTACGTAACGCCCAGTTATGCGAACACGTACTTATTGTTTAAAGGGAAAATTCAATTTAACACTGAGCTCAAAATGCTCAGCTATAAATGCTGAGCAACACTCGGATTTATTAAGGAATCGTGAAATTTTATGATTTAATCGTTGCTTCTTGTATCAATTATGATAAAACCTATTAATTCATTTTTTTTTCTAATACGAGGCATTCCATGCCAATTTAAACATTCGCATTTTTTACACTTCTAAAAAATTCTGTAATTCAGTATAATTCAAATATTATAAGCTAAAAAAGTAAAATAAAATTTTGTGGGATCAAAGCTTATACTTATATTTTTTACGACTATATTTTGGAATTTATCGTAGCTTACTGTAACTGAAAAAAAAAAAATCTGAAATTCTAGTTTTAGACGTAGTTTCTAAATAATATTTTTTTCGAATTTTATAAATTTACTTTAAATTCATTTTTTCCCACAAGATATTTAACTTTTTAATTTTTTTTCCGCCTGTAATTACTGTAACATTTAATTTACAAATGTTACAGTAATTTAATTTACTGTAACATTTAATTATTTATTATTCTCGGTGTGTTTCTAATGTGATGTGTATTCTTAAACATGTGTCTTTTTTTTTTGTAAGTTATTTATATTTTTAAATTTTATCGTTGTTGGTTAAGTTATGAGGAATGTTATTTTTTATTTTTGACAATGTTTTTATGTTTATTTATTGTTAACAGTATATACATTACCTTTTTTTGTGGCTATTTCACTGATTATTATTCGTTTTACCCAATGCACTACATTTTTGTATTATTTAATTCATTTCACGTTCCAAATATATTATCAGTTAACATTCCGAAGCCACAAGAATTTTTGTCTGTATTAATAGACTCATAATACAACTTACCTTCAATTTCAAATTCGAAACAATAATAATGATAACTTCTGTTGGCTGTAATATTTTATTTTGCAATTAGAAAATACATTTTTTTTTAATTTTACGAAACTAATGTTTTTAAAAATGTGCCAAAACATGCAGAAATCACATTAAGAGAATTGTTCGAGTGTCTGAAAAAAAAAAAATTCTTCAAGTTCATTATTATCCCATTTTGTATTCGAGTTACACAAAAAACAAAATTCTACGAATTCCACTAAAATTCTACGAATTCCTCGAAAATTCTACAAACTCCTCGAAAATTCTACAAACTCCTCTAAAATTCTACGAAATCCTCTAAAATTCTACAAATTCCTCGAAAATTCTACAAATTTCTCTAAAATTCTACGAAATCCTCTAAAATTCTACGAATTCCTCTAAAATTCTACAAATTCCTCGAAAATTCTACAAATTCCTCGAAAATTCTACAAATTCCTCGAAAATTCTACAAATTCCTCTAAAGTTCTACGAATTCCTCTAAAATTCTACAAATTCCTCTAAAATTCTACGAAATCCTCTAAAATTCTACAAACTCCTCTAAAATTCTAAGAAAATCTGATAAAAACAAAAAAACAACGAAAAAAAAAAAAAAATCCCCTTGGAGATTTCCCTGCCGGTTTATCAATTCGTAGCTGCGTGCCCATCTGGAAAATCCCTTTCCATTCTTCATCGAGTCTCTCAACTCTCATACATACAATAAACAGTATATACAGTGTAGATGCGAATGTCTGTGGATATGCCAGAGGAAGCCCTGGTAGAATTGAGTTTTCCTCTCACGTCTTCGAGGATTATCGGACCTTTCGCCCTCGTCTGAAAAAAAAGAAGAAAAAAAAAAAAAAGCAAAACAGAAAGAAAAGAGGGGCTTTTGCCCTTTTTCACGAGTACACTCGATTCGCAAATATTCAACGCGATGTCTATACAGCTTGAGCCTTGTGTCTCAATCGTTATTTAATTCTCTCTCATTTTTTCCCTCCCCACTCTGAGATTATCTTAAAGCGCACGTTTTTAATACGTCGTTTGTCGCTAAGCAATATTCGAATAAATCGTATACCTCGTTTTTGATTTTGTTGCAGAGTGGTCAGAAAGTCCGCCATGAAACATTTTCCACGTTGAAACCACGCAAAGCGTCCCCAACCTCCTCACTCTTTGGCCATCGCGATTCCTCTTTACGCACTCACTCCCTCTCTATTCTCTCTTTCTCTCTGTCGTTAGTTCCCTCACTACTCGCGCGACCTCTTCCAGCACTCTCTAAAAATCAATAGATACCTCGACGACCACACCGTAGTAACCATTTTACCGTTGGTAGAGTTGTACAGCGAACGAGTCTGGTGACAAACCAAACAACGTAAACATCGATAAACGTCAATAAGTATTTTCGAGTTAATTACAAAAGATGCTTTATGTAAAAACCTATTTTAGAGATGCGTCGATATTGGCTTTTTCTTTGAGTTCACATATTGAGCCAGTTGAACGTGTGTTCAAGTTTTTGTGCTATTCCTCGGATACAAATTTAGGGTCACCGACGGAATGTACTTCAACAGCTTTAGCTACCTGCAGTCATAATTAAAAAAAGCACAAATACTCTCTGTACGCAGAATGAAAGTTGAACTGATTTTTCTTTAGAAAATAATACACAGTAATGTTACAATGTTTGTCCTGAGCTGTTAGCTTCGGTCACAGTATCTGTGCCTGTGCGGAATGCTATTCTTTGTTTACTCAAAATTATTGGAAATGTACGGTTTCGATGAGCCACTTTCGCCAATGTTTTGGAATGGTAATTCTGCGTCTGTGTTTGTTGACTTTTTTTGTCGTCCACTAACGACATTTATTCACTCCATTAATCTATAGATTTTGCGCAATGAAGCGGATTAATCGATTGGTTCCATTTTGAATAATACCAACTGTATTGTAACTTTAAACAACGAGAAAAATCAACTTTTTTTTTTCGTTACATATCGAAAAATAATTGAATTAAAAAAGTCATTTTTTTTAAATGTAATTTCTGGAAACAAAGACGCTGCGAATTATATTTCGAAAAAAAAAGAATTGCACGAAAATAAAGCTCCTTGAAAATGGAAAATTGACAAATTTTTCAAAATTACTGGTAAATTAATTTGAGTTTTTTTTCTTTCTTTTTCGTAATTCACGAACTTCTCTCAAATTCAGGTTTTTATTTTTCTAATAATTCTGATGTCAATAAAATCTATAAGCTGGTGTTATTAAATTATCTCGAAAAAACAAAATTGCCAAATTTTTCAAAATTACTGTTAAATAAATTTCAGTTTTTTTTTCCTTTTTTCGTAATTTACGAACTTCTGTCAAATTCAAATTTTAATTTTTCCAATTACCGAAAATCAAAATTTACCAAATATTCCGATATCAATCATCCCAAAAGAAAAAAACAAATTTTCATTAATAATCGCCCAATAAAATCTATAAGCTGCTGTTATTAAATTACCTCGAAAAAGCAAAATTGCCAAATTTTTCAAAATTACTGTTAAATAAATTTGAGTTTTTTTTTCGTTTTTCGTAATTCACGAATTTCCCTCAAATTCAAATTTTAATTTCTCCAATTACCGAAAATCAAAATTTACCAGATATTCCGATATCAATCATCCCAAAAGAAAAAAACAAATTTTCATTAACAATCGCCCAATAAAATCTACAAGTTCATGTTATTAATTCGAGTTAACAAGTCGAATAACAATATATACAATAGGTGATTGTATACGTTTGAGAACCACCGGTTTAAAGCTCCACTTATCGAGCGTCTAGTTGGTATGATAATGTAATAAAATAAATGGATGCTACTTTGAGGGTGGGCTATACTCTCTCATAGCCATCAAAATCCTCTCCTCTTCGCGTTTCTTTATTCTCCATCTCGTTTTCCTATTCTCATTCCGTTAGCTTCTATATAGCGCGGTTCTCCCTCTCTCCGGGCAAGCTTTGCACCGCCAGCAACAGCAGCAGCAGCAGCAGCAGCAGCTTAGCTCGCAAACGAAATACACCGAGTTTCGACGCCATTGCTGGCGGCCAAACACGCAGCGTTCGACGGTAGTGTGTGACCAAGTGGGGCTGAGGTACAGTGAGGATGAGGATTGAGGGGGTAGTTCCGGATTCTCGGCAAACTATAGGCAACACGCCCGAAGCAAACAGAGAGAGGGATGTCGAGGGAGAGCAAGAGCAGTCGAAGCGAATCGAGGGTGCGGAGGTCGGAAAACTCCGCCCTCCTCCAACCGGTACCGCAAAACCGAGTCAATACTGCGAACTGTACCATCCTTGCTCGGTCGCTATCACCGCTATCATACAACTAGAACGCTCGACGCGACAACTGCGCTCTCCTGGAATATCGAGCAAAAAAAAGAAAGGCTGCTTCATATATTTCAAGTACACCATTCGATAGTACAGAAAAAAAAATAAATAAAGGTTGCTAAGTCGAGCGTTGCACATTGCTTCCTCACTTTTTTGGCTTGCCACTGAATCTACGATAAAGTACGTGGTTTCGTTTTGGATTCCGCGAGGAGGGAGCATTGATGACGGATAAAAAAAAAATTATGATGTCATGTTCGTAGGGGCAAGGTTCAATTTTGTAGTTGTTGTAAAAGAAAATTACAAAAATGGAAATTTCTGTTGAATTTTTGGTACTTCATCGATTTTGGACACATTTAGTGTGAAACATTGAAACACTCTTTTTAAGATTTATGCAACATTTTTAGATCAGTTGCTTATTCTGTTGTTGAGTTATAGCATTTTCAACGAAAAAATTACAAAAATGGAAATTTCTATAAAATTTTTGGTACTTTATCGATTTTGCTCAAATTCAGTATCAAATATTGAAACACTCTTTTTAAGATTTATGCACAATTTTTAGATTAGTTGCTTATTTCGTTCTCGAGTTATAGCATTTTCAAAAAAAAAATTACAAAAATGCAAATTTCTATAAAATTTTAGGTACTTTATCGATTTTGCCCAAATTTAGTATCAAACATTGAAACACTCTTTCTAAGATTCATGCAAAATTTTAGATCAGTTGCTTATTCAGCTCTCGAGTTACAGCATTTAAAAAAAATTACAAAAATGGAAATTTCTGTAAAATTTTTGGTACTTTATCGATTTTGCCCAAATTCATTATCAAACATTGAAACACTCTTTTTAAGATTTATGCAAAATTTTAGATCAGTTGCTTATTCTGTTCTCGAGTTACAGCATTTTCAAAAAAAAATTACAAAAATGAAAATTTCTATAAAATTTTTGGTACTTTATCGATTTTGCCCAAATTCAGTATCAAACATTGAAACATTCTTTTTAAGATTTATGCAAAATTTTAGATCAGTTGCTTATTCAGTTCTCGAGTTACAGCATTTAAAAAAAAATTACAAAGCTGGAAATTTCTGTAAAATTTTTGGTACTTTATCGATTTTGCCCAAATTCATTATCAAACATTGAAACACTCTTTTTAAGATTTATGCAAAATTTTAGATCAGTTGCTTATTCTGTTCTCGAGTTACAGCATTTTCAAAAAAAAATTACAAAAATGAAAATTTCTATAAAATTTTTGGTACTTTATCGATTTTGCCCAAATTCAGTATCAAACATTGAAACATTCTTTTTAAGATTTATGCAAAATTTTAGATCAGTTGATAATTCCGTTCCCGAGTTACAGTATTTTCAAAAAAAATTACAAAAATGGAAATTTCTATAAAATTTTTGGTACTTTATCGATTTTGGACAAATTCAGTATCAAACATTGAAACACTCTTTTTAAGATTTATGCAAAATTTTAGATCAGTTGCTTATTCAGTTCTCGAGTTACAGCATTTTCAAAAAAAATTACAAAACTGGAAATTTCTATAAAATTTTGGGTACTTCATTGATTTCGCCCAAATTCAGTATCAAACATTGAAACACTCTTTCTAAGATTTATGCAAAATTTTTATATCAGTTGCTTATTCAGTTCTCGAGTTACAGCATTTTCAAAAAAAAATTACAAAAATAGAAATTTCTATAAAATCTTGAGTACTTTATAGATTCTCCCCAAATTTAGTATCCTAAATTGTCACTCTGTATTTAAGTTTTATACAAAATTTGAGATCAATTACTCGAACCGTCCTCGACTTATAGTATTGTCAAAAAAAAAAAATTCCGAAAATGCGAATTTCTATAAAATTTGAAGTACTTTATCGACCAAATTCAGCACCAAACGTCGCCCAACTCCGATGAAGTTTTGTGCCAAGTTTCATCCTGGTAGCTTTTCAAAATTTCTTCGAGTTAACTTCACAGAAATTTTTCAAAATTTTAAAAATTCCACAAAAATCATAATGCTTCAATCGATTTTAATAAAATATACACCAGTAAGACACTTAACCCTACCGTATACGCCACACATTTTTTCTCGACGTTTTCGACGTTTTGGACCATTCTGAATACAATGACATAAAAATCTCCAAAAAAAAAAAATACGAAAACAAAGTTTCCTCTACGAGGAAGCAAAAGAGGCTGCAGGATCCCAATTCTCCTCACATTTTCTTCATCATTATATTAGATTTCTGTGGCCATAATTTTTCAATGATAAATTGTCGAGGATCTTCACGATGCCTTGTTTGAAATTTCTATTCTCTTCATCATCATCATCATCATCAAAACTCCATTATTTTCTTCAAGACTACCTGTCTGCCCCGATTTGGGCTTCAATTAAAAAAAAAAAATCATTACGATAGTCTTCCACAAAAAAAATGATAGAATCAATGTATATTTTAGGCATCGGGTATTTTCCAACCATATCAAATATTCCTACAGCCCCCCCCCCCCCCTCCCCCCCCGCCCCGGGTCCCTCTTAAATCTCGTTGAACCTTTCGTGTAATTTATAAACGCAGATTGAATGTACCTCAGGGACCATTGCCAAGTGTTGTCGAGCTGGCATGTGGCCCGCCGCATCGGGGACCAAAGTCACGCGGATTAAACGGTCATATAAATAAATGGAATAGTAGTAGAAGCATAGGGATAGGCGTCGAACGGACGTGGGCTCAATTCTGCAGGAGGGTTGACAGCCGGGACACGCCCAGAATAACCCTGAAGAGATCGGGAGAGAATCGAGGGGTTAGTTGCATACACATATCGAGGGTTAATACGAATCTAATGTTTCGATTGCGCCCCCCCCCGGACGAACGAATCGGAAAGGCTCGTTCGTAAAATCATAGAGTAGCGAAGAATTCAATAATATTCCCAAGTTCTTTTTACGTAATTTTTTTTTTATTACAAGTGGATATATGTTTTGCTGTTATACATCTACAACGGGACATACGTTTAATTATCACGACACGTAATATCGACGAGCCTATCTTTACGACTAAATATGCATCTCGTTTTTTTTTTTTCCTTTTTTTTTCGCCTCTCGTCTTCGGCCAATAATTTGCATTTGCAAAATTGTGTAGATTTTTTTTTTTTAATAAATATCAATATATGACACTTGATGCATTTTTTATATTTAAAAAAAGAAAAAAAGGAAACGAAAAAAAAAATTCGGGGCTTTCCATTTGTTGCTCGTTTAACTTGCGAAGATGCAATTCGTTTAAATAACTCCATCAACGTGACAGATAAATATTACATAGTCTATACTAGCTTTAAAAGGTTTTTTTTTTTTTTTCTTTTTTTGTCTACAAGGTATATTTTACAACAACAAGTGTTTTTCGTGATTTTTATCGTAGGAAAAATGAGAGAAAGAGAGAGAGAGAGAGGCCAATTAATTTGAATCTCTTTTTTTAGGCCTCGTATTATTTTGTTTTTCGTTTTCGGGTGCGACGACTATTTCACGACACGAGATCTACACATTTTTTTATTTACATTGAAAAATATATTGGATTAGAAGATGATTGAAAAAAAAAAAAGAAAAAAATTATATAAAAGGCAAGGTGTTTTAATTCTTGTACATATCACAGAGGACTTTTTCCATTGGCGTGTTGCCGATCGTCCTGTGAAAGTAAATGAGCTCGACTCGAACTGCTGGAACCGTTCTGAGCAGTGGCAGCATCAACAGCAATCGACCAAATCTCGCTGGACTTCCTGGCTGCTGCGCCCTCGCGTGTTGTCCAAGCATCACTTGTGCCTGATCCTGCAGGTTCTCTATTTGACTCGAATCCTTTAAACCTCGAGTTTCTGTGGATCGTAACAATCAATTGTCATATTTGGAGTTTCGGGGAAATTAATATTTGGGTTAAAAAAGAGACACTTGTATTTTTTTTTTTTTCGTCGCAAAGAGTCTGACAAAAATATTCGGTTGGGAAATGTAATCGAAGTTTGAAGACAATAACAAAAAAATTCACAGACCCTACGAAATATATGGGGCGTTCCGAGTCAACCTGCTTAGTCATCGGTCTGGTCAACTCGAATTCAGTTGACTAATTTGGCCCTTATTTTGGTCCAAAAAGAAGAGGTTTTTTTTCAGATTTTTATCACTTTTTTTATCCTATAAAATAATTTTTCTCCAGAATTTCTTTAGTAAAAATCAATTTCGACCAGGTTTGAATTTCTGAAATCTGGGACTAAAAACAAGTATTTCTATTTTAGTTCGAGAGTGGTCTGAAAATAAGTTCTATTTTTTTGTTTTTTTATTTAAGAAAAGATTAGGAAATTTTTTTTTTCAATAATATGAAAAAATGGAAATTGATCTCGGCCCTCATTTGAATTATGATGGAAATACTTGGTTTTAGTCCTAGATTTCAGAAATTTAAACCTGGTCGAAATTCACTTTTAATTGAAAATTATGGGAAGAAAGTTTTTTTTTTTTTTAAATAGAAAAAAATAGAAATTGATCCCGAGACACATTCGAATTATGATGGAAATACTTGTTTTTAGTCCTAGATTTCAGAAATTTAAACCTGGTCGAAATTCACTTTTAATTGAAAATTATGGGAAGAAAGTTTTTTTTTTTTTTTAAATAGAAAAAAATAGAAATTGATCCCGAGACACATTCGAATTATGATGGAAATACTTGTTTTTAGTCCTAGATTTTAGAAATTTAAACCTGGTCTACGTTCATTTTTAATTAAAAATTATGGAAAGAAAGTTTTTTTTTTTAAATAAAAAAAAATAGAAATTGATCTCGACCCACATTCGAATTATGATGGAAATACTTATTTTTAGTCTTAGATTTCAGAAATTTAAACCTGGTCGAAATTCACTTTTAATAAAAAATTATGGAAAAAAAGTAATTTTTTTTCTTAAAATAAAAAAAAAATAGAAATTGATCGCGACCCACATTCGAATTATGATGGAAATACTTGTTTTTAGTCCTAGATTTCAAAAATTTAAACCTGGTCGAAGTTAATTTTTGCTCAAAAATTATGGAAAAAAGTTATTTTAAAATCTGAGAAAATAACCTTTTTTTTTTGGACCAAAATCAGCCCCATAAAATGTCGTCAACTAATCCCGGGGGGTTCATTGAAGCCGCTAACCAAGTGAGATGACTTAGAATGCCCCATATATGCAACAAAATAATAGAAAAAAAGTTTACCTGGTCGAAAGAGAACGATGGCCTTCATGCAAGCAAATTCAGCAGGGTCGACCATGACTGCCTTGTATCTCTGAAGAGTATCATGCAGGTGTCGCACATCGGCTGCAATTTGGCTAGATTTTCCGGCCCCATTAATCGGATGAGTTGCGCTAGGCGGATGCGAATGTGGCGATAATGTTAGTGCCGCCAATTCGGCAGCGCTAAAAAGTGGCGAGGACTCCAACGGTAGGCACCACTGTACGGCGTTGAGTAGAAAGAGTTCCGACCAAGCTTCCTCGAGCAGTATCACTTGATCGCGAAATGGTAGGCTCGCAAAAGACGGTAAATTCTTGGCCCATTTAACAGCCATGAATAGGAGTCTTGCGCTTGTCTCGTAGACCGTTTCCGCACCGGCGGGCGAATAAAGCGACGGCATTACCGGTGGCAATTGGCCGCAGACGTTTCGTTGTTGTCCCGTCATGGGTTCCTCGTTCGTAACATCTATACTGTCCTCCGAGGCATTACCGTCATCGGTTTCCTGCTGTTGACGCGGAGCTGGCGTCACATCCGAACTTACGCTCGCTGTTGTCGTTGTTGTTGAGCCAATTGTCGGTAGGGAAAGCGGTGTCGCGTATCTCGCCATTGCCAATGACACTGGTGGTCTATCGAGAAAAAAATTATTTATTTATTTATTTATTTATTTATTTATTTATTTATTTATTTATTTATTTATTTATTTATTTATTTATTTATTTATTTATTTATTTATTTATTTATTTATTTATTTATTTATTTATTTATTTATTTATTTATTTATTTATTTATTTATTTATTTATTTATTTATTTATTTATTTATTTATTTATTTATTTATTTATTTATTTATTTATTTATTTATTTATTTATTTATTTATTTATTTATTTATTTATTTATTTATTTATTTATTTATTTATTTATTTATTTATTTATTTATTTATTTATTTATTTATTTATTTATTTATTTATTTATTTATTTATTTATTTATTTATTTATTTATTTATTTATTTATTTATTTATTTATTTATTTATTTATTTATTTATTTATTTATTTATTTATTTATTTATTTATTTATTTATTTATTTATTTATTTATTTATTTATTTATTTATTTATTTATTTATTTATTTATTTATTTATTTATTTATTTATTTATTTATTTATTTATTTATTTATTTATTTATTTATTTATTTATTTATTTATTTATTTATTTATTTATTTATTTATTTATTTATTTATTTATTTATTTATTTATTTATTTATTTATTTATTTATTTATTTATTTATTTATTTATTTATTTATTTATTTATTTATTTATTTATTTATTTATTTATTTAAAATTTTGCCAAAATTTGTTAAGTTTAGTAATACTCGGTTAATTAAACGCACAGCGATAAATTTGCTCCAACTATTAAAAAAAAAAGATGTCTTTCCTTTGTTTCCAAAGAATCGCGATCGCAGCGACATTGCTGTCATCGCGTAACTCGGGCGGCATATCGCAATGTCGCGTCGCTATTAAATGTCACTAAAAACAATTTTTTTATTCTTCTTTTTTTTACGCAGTACGGAATCACCAGTATCGCAAGTTTTTGGTAATACATTGTACAATTGTGTGGAACGAGAAGAATCAAGAAACTCTCGTATGTCGTTTGCGTCAGCAGTATTGCACCAAGTAGGCGAAAAGGAGAATCAGAAAAAAAGATATTCAGATCCAAGATGAGCACAGCATCGCCATACGCAAAAGCAATTGGAAGAGGACGAGATAATCGTCGACAAAGTCACGAAGCCCTGAACAAGATTTCCAGCGTCGTGTCGTTCAACCGAATCGACTCACTCAATCCAACATCGAAAAACATAAAGAAAAAAATGGCTATACCAATTGGTGATAATTTCGCGGCTTGCTACATGGAACTTTGCAAACAACAAAGAATCCGTCCTCTACCAGTGATCTGCGTAACTCTACCACACAGCTTGGATCTGACGACAGATCGCGTGAAAATGGATGATTGGGGACCAATCTTAAATTCTTTGTCCCTCGATCGTAGTCTCAAATCCGTGAGCGTAAGAAGCCGTTATCAATGTCGCAAACCATTGGAGGAAATAAATTCAGAGGTGAAAGCAAGAAAAATGGCAATGAAGCACAAAGAGCCCGTCGTTTTAACGCGCTATCTTTTGGAATGGTTGTCTCACAGCGTAGCACAATGTTTAAGAAATTCACGAGCTTTGACCTGGCTAGAACTCGAAGGGGTTCCATTTCCAGCCGATTGCCTAGCTGTTTTGTGCGTCGGACTTGCCGGTACTTCCAGTCTAAGTCATCTTTCACTTCGTAGATGTTGCATCGGCGACAATGGCTGCGAACTTGTTTGTCGGACAATTGCTGATCTACGTAGTTTAAAGTCACTCGATCTGAGCGAATGCGATCTAAGCGAAAGTTGCGCGAGCTCATTAGCTGCCGCTCTTTCAAGACAAAAACTTTCGCTTTATCACGAAACGTGGAAAGAATCGTTGAGATATCGCGAGCCTAATTTAGATGCTATGCCAGGTTTAAGGCGATTGACCCTCAATGGAAATCCACGTTTAGGCGATCAAGCCGTCGAGGAACTTATCGAAGCGGTACGAGATAGCCTTTGGCTCAAGGCTCTTGATCTACAAAATTGCGGTTTAACTGATAACATTGGACAAGAGATAATACATCTTCTCGAGAATAATACTACTTTGGCTATCGTCGACGTTAGAATGAATTGGAATCTGAGCGATGAAATGCTCGGTCAAATATATCAGAGACTCGAATCTAATGGTGGTAATACTGTGACTAATGGAAAATCAACTTACATGTGGATGAGCTTGACAAGAAAGGATCAAAGAAACGCAGTTTCCGCTGGAGGTGTCAGAAAAAATCGTTATGACCTTCCAACTAGGACTGAGAATATTTTCCGGCCGAAAAGTGCAAAACCCTATCGTGGTGTTTATAACGCAAAGCCTTGTCCTCTCAAAAATAAATCCAGTGTTGTTAATGAAAAAACAATAACGAGCCAAAAACCAAAAATATCTCTAAGCCTGGATCTGCAGTCAAGAATTGAATCAAACTTAGGAACGAAAATCTTGCAAATTGAACAATCGAGTGACAACGAAATTGAATCGAACATTGTTGAACGTAATGACGACAATGATGCGAATAAAAAGGTCCAACATCAAGAGAACCAAGAACAAGAAAGTATTATGGTGAGCAAAATTCTTCGCGAACTAACAGAAGCACGAATGGAACAAGAGAGACTTTTGGAAGAGACAAAGAAAACGGACATTCTACTTGCCGAAGAGAAACAACAACGCGAAATAGCTGAAACCAAAGTGCGAAGAATGAAGGATAATCTTTCGGAATTGGAAGCAGCGTTGAAGAAAAAGGAACGTGAAACTCGTGGCTTTTTATTAGTTAGCCAACGTTCATTGGACGACATTGCAATGTCTTTTGATAAGCTTCTCGAGATGCTCGAAAATGCAACGAAGAGAAAATCGCCACCAGAACAAAAACAACCTACAGAATACAACGAGGATGAGTGTTCACTCGCCAGAGCTGAAATTCGAAGGAGGCTCGCTCATTTGATAAGGAAAACCAAATCGGAGAATCATGGTAGACGTGGATTTAGAGTTGATCTTGAAGAATCAAGTGTCATTGAGACTTCATCATCAACGGCTAAAAAATTCGCTAAATCAGAAGGTGACATTGGTCAGAGTTGTCCAGTTTCATCCAACATCCAGCCAATTCGCTTGGAAAGAAATATTGGCGACAGTCCTGATGTCGTTTCGTCACGAACGCGAGATACACGATTGACTCTGGCTACGTATCGTGAATCAGGCTATAACGAAGCTTGCAAAAAAGATGCGGAGTCTTCTTTAGCTTGTGAAAGAGCAAGAGCGATATTTGCAAGGATTATCAACGGAGACGCGATTCTGCATCTTCACGGTTGCCACGGTACTTAAGATTCTCTAGAACGAGGTGGCCAATCTAATGGCGAATAACAATTTCTGTGGACTTGTCGAAACGAATAAGCAAGCCTGAGAAAAGCTAGTCGGCTGAGACTGAACTGTCGAGGATACTTTATTTACAGTTAAGCTCACTATCTGTGGAACTTTAAATTGATGTCATATTGTCATGTATACGAAGCTTGTCTTCAGGTGCTTTCGTACGTCAATTATTGTGCAAGGAATAAAGGCTATTCCGATTTTTGTACATTGCTTCATGAATCTCGTTTTCTCGCAATCCAAATAAGCCTGCAAAATAGAATCTTTGTAAACTGCCTTCAATACATTTCGAAGGTTTTGCAACTTTTGCTTTTCCATGAAGAACGTTCACTGATATTCTGATTTTCTTCTTTTAGTTTTGCCAATAAATATCAACATATGGCAATGTCTTAAAAATTTCTTAAAAAAACAAAAATGTAAATGAACGTCGTGTGTGTTTTGGAGTCGAAAAATTCGAAGCTGTTCGAAGTCATTTGAAAACGTTATAACAGCAGTAAAAGGAGAACAAGTGTGTGCAATTATCTCGCGTGTGTTCCATCTATCGACCGATCACTGCATATACCATCAGCTATATTCATATCAACTATTGATTATCCGATTATTACCGGTTGAGGTGATTTTGCTCTCAACCGGCCGCACGGTTTGTACGTGTGTCGTACCTGAACCGCAAGTATGCTTCACGGCCAGTCGGTCAAAGGTAATTTTTCATGATAGATCACGCTTGGCGTGCGGCGTGAAGCTCATACCAGACTCGATTCTCTCCTCGTTGAATATTGTGAATGTTCAACGCGACGCCGAGAGGTGTTGAAGATAACGCTAACAACGAGATCAAACGTGGTAACGGCGTCCTTTCTGCTGTCCTCTCCTCTTCCTCGACTCTGCTCTCTATCGAGCTCCTCTATAGCCTCAATGTTTTGCACTTGATTATAAATTCTTTCTTTTTCGTATTATAATAATATTTATAATAATCATCTCGAGCATTATTGCATATTTCCCATTTTTACTTTATTTTTCATTTTTTACAAACCCTAACTCTTGTTGTTTGAACAATTTTTGGGTAAACTTGAAGATATCTTACCCAAAGACTCCGACTGCCACAGCAGCTTCTCTCAAAGCTCTCTCCTGGTCCATTTCCACCAGAGCCTCCGGTCTTATAGTCGCTGTGTTTCTAGGCTGCCGTTCGTTCTGCACAGCTGCAAAATGATAAATCATTTTCGGGGTCTGATTAATACATTTTTATTTCTGTAATACAGCTGTTGAATAAAAAATTAATGTTTACGAAATATTTGACTAACACACCTAGTCAACTCATTTATTTTTTCCTCTAATTCGGATTATTTGACTACTGCTGATCAATCGGTAAGAATGTGGCGATTTTTTGCTTCCTCAGGAAGCTTCGTTTACAAGGGAAGTATGTGATTATAAAAACCCTTTGGACTTTGCTTAAAATGATACGTCTCCAGACTATATTTATAACATTTGTAATATTAAAGACTGCATTCGAGGGAGTTCATCTTGAGATTAAAGTGTATTTGCGAGTCATTTTCTTCTATATATTATTTTTTTTAAATGACAGTCAATTTTTGCAGTTGGGAGTTTTTTAAATTTCTTCAATTTTCTTTTATTTCATGCTTTTCAAAGTTTTCTTTTTTGGGTGCTTATATTGTTGGGAGGAATCCGATTGGAACTAATTAAACAGACAAAAAAAAATCGATTCAAGCCTATTATGTTTCAACTGGAAATTTATCCATTTGATCATTTTCTATCAGTTTCAATCGAAACTCCTAAGCAGGGAATACAAGTGCAGAATCCAATCTGACTACGAAATGTGTACCTTGTTTCTATTGTGGAGGCTTCGACAATCAACACAATAAATAAATAAAAAAAAACGACAAGGTTTTTTTGAAACATCCAATCAGTATAATATTTTAATTATTATTCTTTCTTACAAACTAATAACATAATGTATGATAAATAAATAAATTTAAAAAAAATCATTATCATTATACTTCCAATCAGTATTACATTTTAATCATTATTCTTTCTCATTTATTAATAATATTCTTACAAAGTAATAAAATAATGTATAAATAAAATAAACTTAACAAATATTCAAAGGATCAAAATTAAAAAAAAAAATCACGAAAATGATATTTCAATACATTCAAGTCAACTCGTAGAAATTTGAAAAAATCATTTATCTATGCGAATCAAGAATTTATCACCTTAATTTCGAAAAAAAAAGAAATTGGACGCTAGTCACATAATCGAAGTTCAAAATTTGTTCAAGTCATTTTTATTTTCGAAAACATTGGCTTCAAAGAAATCGCTCCAATCAGGAAATACTGCCGGGAGTTAAAAATGATCAGATCGACAATTTTTTTCCAAAAAATCGGGCCCTCATTTGGGTGTGTCATTTGACCCCGGCCAGTCGATTTTCCTACACCAGCAGCGGCGAGAGATACATATAGTACATGTAATACAGAGACACATAGTATATGTAATGTATAAGAGAAAGAGACGTCGAGCGAGCGACCGTCATTGGCTTCGTCCGGAGCGAAGCATCGCGTAATAATTCTGCTTTATCCAGATCGTGTACATCCCACTTCTATAGGCTTTTATTCTCAATTTAGTTATGTCTATATGTGTTTTCATACATAAAGCAATTATGTCAGATGCTTGCTGGCTCTGCGTTTGACAGCGACTCTGTTTCGCGCTATAAGATATTTCATGGTATATCAAGCACTCGCCTCTTCTACCTATATTATCGTACGAGAGCGTTGCGTAACTTTCAGCTTTCACATAGAAGCCACCCCCCACCCCCCTCGTCATCGCCAAATCGACAGAAATAATTTCGATTGTCTACCAGACGAACGAAAAGCAGACACGTGTATTATATACATTTATCATTTATGGCAGATAACGTCACTAACATCAAGTAATCACACTAATTTTCAGATGAATAAAAAAGGAATCTGATTGACTAATTAAAGTCACTGGAAAGAAAATTTTCTTTTACTGTTGGTCCAGCAAAAGTTTTAATTTTAAGTTATCTTATTAATATTGAGAAGAAAATATTTCAAATTTTTCTTTCGTTAATGTTTAGAAAATATTTGTTTATTTATTTATTTATTTATTTATTTATTTATTTATTTATTTATTTATTTGAAATACAGTTAAGTATAGGCAACCGAATAGGTCAAGTTTAGATACAGAAAATGTACGAATCGATTGCTATGATTTAATTAATTACCAATAAATAAATGTGTAGTTAAATAAATAAAAATGATTTAAAGCCTATTTATTTGAGTGGAAAACACTTCTAATGTTGTATATTGAACACACAGTTTCTCCCCATATTTTTGTCAATTTAGTACAATTCTTTTTTCTCAATTTCAAGTTTTATCACAAAAATACAAAAATAATCGACAAATTATTTTTGTATTTTTGTGATAACTCTTGTTATTATTATTTTATAAAATATTTTTTGTTATTCTACAAAAAAAGTGTTCTTTTCGTTTCACAATGCATTTTTATCATTTCTACGAGAACATGGTCAACAATTTTTTTTCTGTCATCAGTACAGACAAATATTTGTCAATTCTAATTTAAAAATTGTATCTTCGCCAATTATATCGTAACAGATCAATTTTGAAATCTTATTCGTTTTTCAAACCAAAACTATGAGAAAAATATATCTGTAAATTCTATATATTTTAGTTTAAATATAAAACAAAAATCCGTAAATATTTAATCCTCAATGACAAATTCCATTAACGTCCAAAATTATTAAAAAAATTATATTACAGTGTAAAAAAAAAAATCGAGTGATTGTGTGCTTCATTTTACTCGACATCTCGCCAGTCTTTTAGACGACGTCGAGGTTGTTTTGCCTGAGGCGTCGGACAATTTCGTAATAATATAAAACGTGCCTCTGTTTCGCGCGTTTTTCACGTCTGTGTCCTGCTGAGCGTGCTGTGCGGCTTAATAGGGACTTTTACTCCTCATTCGAGACTATACTACATATATATATATATTTATACATATGTATGTATATATATATATATATATATATTCATATATTTATTTATATATATATTTACCCTGGAATATAACAATATAATAATAAAAAATAATTTAAAAAAAATAAAATTAAATAATAATAAAAATATAATAATATATATATATATATATTCTAGGGTAATGTACGTTTACTTTGGTCTGGTATTTATTTTCTTCAGCCCTTTCGCTCATCGTCCGCAAGAACTAACCCGGCATTATTATGATTATTATTTTTTTTAACCATGCCCCGTTGGCGGCAAATAGATAAACGTCCTCTAGGTTGAGTTTGCGTGGTCTCATTTGTATGGACGAGGTAGCGCAACGGGCGGTCTTGGCTGGCCAGAGTGATTAAGGTTACAGAGATGCAGCCGGAACGCCTGAAGAAGTGTAAAACGCCAGTGTACCGTCACTCTACTTGCAACCCGCCTGCAAAAGCTCTCCCCTAATTCTGCATACGTTTATTTCCTCCAATTAACCCTTCGGGCGTCGTGCCACGCGACCCTCGCTAACGACCGCAGTGTTTACCCAGGAGTGGTCGGAGAGCGAGAAAAAGAGTCCTCGAGAAATGTTCTAAATTTTCACTATATATTTAGTGGTCTCTTCCAGGACTATAATCGACTTCAAGAGCTGCGCGTGTGTGTAGGGTTGGTAATTTTCAACCTTTTTTTTTTTTTTTTTTTTCTCCCTTCCCAACTCAAAAAGGACCAAATGAAATTTATTTGTCGTAAAGCAATACGTTAAGACATGTTTAGGGGAATATTTATGAAAGAAAAAAAATGTATGTTGAAGAGAACATAAAAGGAAGTGCAATTATAAAGGCTACCGTGTTGGTTATCTTCGATTGGTGTTTTAGGATTAGTGCTGGACAAATTGACAAAAAATGCTAGAGTAAATGTTTACGTTTTTGGTTGGATCACCTTACGAACATCATCGATATAGTTGATTATTTTTTTATTCATTCACCTCGATGGATGGAGCATGCTCAATTTTTTTCAAATTTTTTGTCGCATTTTTCGCGCAACCCTGAATTTTTAAAAATTGCGTTATTAAATTTTTGAGCGCACGTTTTTTTTTTTTTTTTTTTTTTGGATATGAGTCGTATCGTAAAAAAAGCTACATAAAAGTTTTTCATTTTGAAGTATAATTTAATGTGAATTTACTCGAAAAATTCTTCAACTCTTCCGAAGCACCGAGAGTTGAGAGTTTTCATTTTTTATCTATTTTTTAAATTCTCATAAAAATTTGGAAAAAAATGCTCCCACTTGCTGTCTAGGCTTAAAATGTTCGTCTTTATTAGTAGTATTTTCAAGATTTTTTCAGAAAAAAGACAAAAATATCTAAGTGTTTGGAAAACGATTTTTATGTTTATTGATTAAAAATCAATGCATCGGAGGAGTTGGAGAATTATTCAAATAAAATTCCATAAAATTATAGTTCAAAATGAAAATCTTCTATATGCGTTGTTTTACGATACGACTTATATCCAAAAAGATACGCGCAGCTTTTAAAGGCAATTTTTTAGAAATTCACAAGTGCGCAAAAGATGCGATGAAAAATTTGAAAAAAATGTAGCATGCTCTGTCCATTGGGGTGAATGACTAAAAAAATAATCAACTATATCCACCTGCAAAGATAGTATATTTGAGATATATAAAAAAATATATATTTAAATATACTTATTTGTGATATATAAAAAAAATATATTTAAAATACATAAAATATATTTTGTCCGAAAACTTGTGTATGCCGAATATATTTCGGGATATATGTCAAATATATGTCGATAAAAAATATATTTCAGATATATCTGAGATACATTCAGAATATATTTAAAATCTATTTTCACTATTTTATATATTTGAGATATATAAAAAAATATATTTAAAATACATAAAATATATTTTGTCCGAAAACTTGTATACACCGAATATATTTCGGAATATATGTCAAATATATGTCGATAAAAAATATATCTCAGATATATCTGAGATACATCCAGAATATATTTAAAATCTATTTTCACTATTTTATATATTTCAGATATATGAAAAAATATATTTAAAATACATAAAATATATTTTCTCCGAAAACTTGTATATGCCGAATATATTTCGGAATATATGTCAAATATATGTCACTAAAAAATATATTTCAGATATATCTAAGATACATCCAGAATATATTTAAAATCCTTTTTTACTATTTTATCGTCCGAAAAGTTAAGTATGTCAGATATATTTTTGGATATATTTCTTGTCCATGTGGCTACCGATATGATGGTCATGGCAAAAGGTGGTCCGATCGGTGTATAATGCCCCATATATAGCTGTGTGTGTGTGTGTATGTGTATCTATACAGTAAATGCACGATAGTATTGGAGACGAGTGAACGCCCGGAGATTATAGTATCGTGATCACGTCGAAACGCCTGACTGTGACGATCCACTCCATGCATCCCATTTGCTATTTAATGGGCTTGCGATATATGCACGCATTGTTGCTGTACCATAACCGCAAGCGTTTCACAAGCTCTCATGGTCGAATCGGATCGTTAAGCATTAATGATCGAGCGGCACGTTTCCGAGTCCCCATCGTGAATCCACCAACCGTCGATTTAGTACACTTTAAACTAACAAGTTCGTGGCAAATCCTATCATAAACCAATTGCAATTGCATACGTTATGGACGGTAAAACTTGCGACATCTCCGATCAATATTTTATTGGTATGATGATGATCATCGTCATAATCATAAATCCTAATTTGCCGAAATAGACACAGAGTTTTGATCCTAAAATCTTGCTTTATTTTAACTTCTCCAAAATTTTAATTATTTGGAAAGATTTTTCTTCTCATCTAGCACATAAAATTTAGTATTCTATACAATTTATTACCTATTGGATTAAAAAATGATCATTATTATTTTTTTAATATTCTTCAAGAGATTTTTTAAGATAATTTTATCAGAATATAAAAAATTCTTTATTTTTTTTATATTCTCATTATTTATTTTCTCTATAGAGAATTTCTTTTAATTTCTCATTTTTTTAAATTTGGAACAAAATCACGATGAAACTAAAAACTATACTTTCCTCAACTGAAAATTCCTTGGAAGGAATTTCAAGGATTTTTTGAGAGGAAGAATGGATAATTTTTTTTAAAAAGTGCAACAAAAACCCCAAAATCAGAAATATTTTTTTATCTACCATATTTTAATTGTACAGCACAAAAATAAAAATCATTAACAAAAAACAGTTCTTTAAAATTTCGTGTAAAATATATGATATAAAAATCTGAAATAATTCTATAATTCTTGACTCTCGAAATAACGTTGAAAAAACGTTTCAACTCTTTTCAAGAAATCGCGAAAATGGTGAAGTTCTATTTCTATAAAATGTCTTGAGAATATATCTGCTTTCTTTGTGTCTTATTTTCATGGCAAAGCGAGAAACCAATCTCATTTTATACAGCATCAAGTTCGGCAAAAACAAAGTTGCAGTTATCCCCCTCCCCCCCCCTCTCTATTATTGCTCAAACGGGAAGTGTAAGAGAGAAGAAATAAAGGATAAGATGAAAAGACGAGAGGTTCCTGCTAGAGGCACTTTTACCTGTATATAGGCATGGAGGCTTTAGTTGCGAAAGTATCGAAGAGTCGAATTGCGCTCAGGAAGAAAGAACCAAGAGGGTACATAGCGATCAGCCACCCTTATATTGCCACCGCCGCACCACCGACAAACGACAACGGAGAACCCTCACCGTCGTATCTTTTGCAATACACCCTCGGTTCGCTATTGCTTCTGGCTTCTCGCGACTAAAACCTTATCCAGTTATTTATGTCACACGAAGGACACTTTTCTCTTTTTCCCTGCTTTCAATCGCTACCGCGTTTTTTATGCTGCGATTGATTATCACTTGTTAGTGTGATATCTACGGCATCTTTATAGAGAATAATGGTCGAAACTTTTATGTTGGGACAATTTTATCAAATCAAAAAAAAAAGAAAAAATGGGTTCCTTTTTGGTACAGGATATTGGGGCGAAAAGTTTTGTTTCTGTTATAAATATGTCAATAAGAGAAACACTTATTTGCATTTAAAATTGTCATTCATTGATTTTTTCCCCTCGAGCATAAGCGACGGAAAAAAATGCTTTGGCCAGTAACGACGAGGTTTTTTTTTTTAGCTATTTGTCCAATTTCTAAACATTTTAGAGAATTAAAAAAAGAAGGTAAAAAAAGAAGGCACATAAATTAGAAGAGGATGCCTAATTGTATTAAACTGATGTTTGACAACTCACCGTCTTTGTTCATGCCCATCTGCATGCATTTTTTAAGCCGACATGCCTGACACTGATTTCTGTGTGCTTTATCCACGACGCATCGTCCGGTACCAGCTTGGCATCTAAAACAAATTCGAGTGTGATATAAATATTCAAACATCTTTGTTTTTTAATCTCATACTTCCCTCCGTTGAGGTAGGGGGGGGGGGATTATTTAGCTATCGCATAATTATTTATATAAGAGTATGACGGATGTCAAAGTGTCAAATAAAAAGCTGTATCTTTTTTAAATAGAGAATAAAAGGGCGCAAATGTCTTATATGTGGCATCCGGGAGTTCTCAGAGTAACGTATATTGTCTCTCCATTGTTCTCACGACGGTCATTATTCTTTCCGGTTGTATTAGCAGCATGCGCAAACGCGGTTACTCAATAATCTCCCGCGCAAAGTGGATAAGAGCCGAGAAATCAGAAGCTCGTTCGAACGATTTCAACTAACGTCACTAACAAGTGAAAAGAGCCAGCGGCGTGAAGGGCCGAGCAAAAGAGGAGAGCTAGGGTGAAAAGGGTCGCGACACGGTGACTGTGAGTTCTCTGGGATGATGCTGCTACAGCTTTGTTTGTGTGTGTGTGTGTGTTTGTGTGAGTGAGCGCTCCTAGAATGAGAACATCTTCTATGTAAGTGTGATTGTAGCAGGAATGTGAGTGTCTGACTGTGAGTATGAACGGAGGATAAACGTGAGTGTGCAGTTATGAGTGTGAGCGCTGCATGAACGTGAGCGTCTGGTTGGGAGTGTGAGCGCAATATTAACGTGAGCGTCTATGTGTGCATGAGCGTTTGACTATCACTGAGCGCAGCGTAAACGCGAGCGTCCAGTTATGAGTGTGAGCGCTACATGAACGTGAGCATCTGACTGTGAGTGCTACATGATCGTGAGCGTCCGGTTGTGACGGTGAGCGCAACATTAACGTGATCGTCTGTGTGTGCGTGATCGTTTATACATCACTGAGCGCAGCATAAACGTGAGCGTCTAGTTATGAGTGTGAGCGCTACATGAAACTGAGCTAGACGAACGTGAGCGTCTATTGTTATCAGTGTGAGCGCAATATTAACGTGAGCGTCTATTATTATGAGTGTGAGCGCTAGATGAACGTGAGCGTCTATTATTATGAGTGTGAGCGCTAGATAAACGTGAGCGTCTATTATTATGAGTGTGAGCGCTAGATGAACATGAGCATCTATAGTTATGAGTGTGAGCGCAACATTAACGTGAGCGTCTATAGTTATGAGTGTGAGCGCAATATTAACGTGAGCGTCTATGTGTGCGTGAGCGTTTATATATCAGTGAGCACTATATGACCATGAGCGTCCGATTGTGACTGTCAGCGTTTATATATCAGTGAGCGCAGCATAAACGTGAGCGTCTATAGTTATGAGTCTGAGCGCTAGATGAACGTGAGCGTCTATAGTTACGAGTCTGAGCGCTAGATGAACGTGAGCGTCTATAGTTATGAGTATGAGCGCCAAATGAACGTGAGCGTCTATAGTTATGAGTGTGAGCGCAGCATAAACGTGAGCGTCTATAGTTATAAGTTTGAGCGCTAAATGAACGTGAGCGTCTATAGTTACGAGTGTCAGCGCTACATGAACGTGAGCGTCTATAGTTGCGAGTGTGAGCGCTACATGAACCTGAGCCTCCGGTTGTGACTGTGAGCGCAATAATAACGTGAGCGTCTATGTATGCCTGAGCGTTTATATATCAGTGAGCGCAGCATAAATGTGAGCGCCTGTGTGTATTTATATGACTGTGTGTACGTTACGGTCAATGCGGTAGGCAGCCTGTTCCGCTCTATCTTGTCCTCAGGCAGTATTACGCCTACGGAAACAACTGCTCCCATAGTCGCACCAGATACCATATAATTCTATGTATATAGCTAGAGACTATGTGTATATATACATATATACACACAAACATACAAGAAGAGCGTGTCTGGTTTAGCAGTGTTGGTAGAGGATGACGGTGAAGTGGTAGAAGGGAGAGGCGCGAGCAGTACCGCGCAGTGCGTGCCGCCGTCGTAGCGCACGGCAGGGGTCGGACAAATTGATTTGTGTTCACACCCCAACGAAGCCACCCGTGGACCAGAAGCGAGCCACCCTCGACTCACGCGCCCTCACTGCGCCCACTGCAGCATTCACCCTTCAGAACCACATCATACATTTATTTACCCATCCCGTATCCCCGTTCTCTCCTAACCGGTATACATCCCTCTCGCATTCTTTACTCGAGAATCCCATGGAAAAGGCATTGTTTGCTCTATCGAGTTACGTATTCTGTAACCGGAAACATGTGCCAATAGTTATTAAGGACTCTCGCTACCTACTATTGTGCCATGTTATACGGGGATTATTACAATTTAATTCACATCACCGTACCAACATTTAATATTTATCTTCAAATCGCGCTGTCTTCTTACGGATTTCAAATTATATAAAATCTATCATCTATGAGTTAATTTGAATATTTATCTTTACGAAATATCGTCATCAAAAATAAATTATAATTTTTCTCTTACAATATATGTTTTCTATCATTTTAATCGAAAAATATTTATTATTTTATACGAAGTAATGTAAACTTGCCAACCTTGCAAAAAGACAAAAAAATTGTCACTTCTGATGTATCACAAAATTATTTTCATTAATTCGACTTTTTTTAACACTTTTAATTTCACATGATTTTTTTTGTTAGAAGATTTGACGTGTTTGTACAATTTTGGTCGTCATTTCTAATTTTACAAAAATTAAATAATCTTGTCTTTGTAGATAAAAATTAATTAACCGGATATCAACTACTAGTATAATAATAATAATAATAATAATAATAATAATAATATAATCATTTTTTAAATAATAATATCACTAACTTAAAAAAAAAATATATGGTGATATATTTCTTTTTTTTTGTAATTGCAAATTGAGCGATCCCGACGAGCGCTCGAAGATCGAACAGGTTGAATGGGGAAGCGAGAATCGTTTGAAAGGATGCGGTTCGTAATCCGGGTTAGATTGTGGGTATCTGTGAGGTGGCATTGGCAGCATAGGGACGCATCTGTCGTGTCGCCTGACGACGTCGCGCCCAAGAGTGACGAGAAAATGCGAGCACCGGCGAGGGGGGTCGTAGCGTCGCCTCTCCGTCGTATTCACCCCTCAAGTAATTGCTTATCTGTGCAAAGGATCTTCAGTCTTTACCGGATTACGACCATCTGACGAGAATTTATATATGCCGCGTGCAATAGAGAAGACTCAAGGGTGTGCATATCATTTTTGTATTTCATCAAAACACCATTTCGTATTATTAATTGTAATCAACGAGATAAAATTAAATGGCGACAATATTTCTGTGACATTTATCGAAATTGACAAATTTATTTTTTCAATTTTATGGAATCATTCGAAAAATGTTTGCCAGTTTTGTTGAATTTTTACTTCCTCGTGGAGGAAGCTTTGTTTTCGTGAAAAAATTTTTTTTTCGAGATTTTCATGTCAGCATACTCAGAATGGTCCAAAAAGGTCGAGAAAAGCGATTTGTACGAAATGTCTGTATGTGTGTATGTGCAAATTTGGCACGCAAGTGGGCTATCATAAAACAACTTTTGGGATTGCAGTTGACGCGAATAGGTTGAAAAATTCCAATTTTACAGCATTTTGAAAATTTTGAAAAAAAAAAGAATTTATCTTAAGGAACGGTCGATATGTTGACAAATTTCGATTTTATTAAAAAAAAAAGCAAAACATTGCTGTCGCGAAAAAAAATCGACTTTTTTAGGCAGATTTCAATCAAATTTGGCACACATGTGAATTGTCCTAGAACTAGGCCTGGGTATAAGTTTTAGGCAAATTGGTCGAGCGGTTGAAATTCTATAACGTTTTTTAACTTTTGAAAAATTGCTAAGATAGTCATTAAAAAAAATTACTTCATTTAACAATTTTTTAAATTCAACAAAAAAATGTTAAAAACAAATACGATATAAAATTTCGTCTCTCACCCCCAATTTAATAACGAATAATTAATCACTATTTCCCTCAAATTCCTGGCAACCAACCTGATGGAATTACCTAAATTGAAAAAAAAAAATCGTAAAATCGTCTTTCTGTTAATTACACAAAGGAGTAATGAATTGAAACAAAATTTCCTTTTTTATTCGTTCTAAACAAAAAAAATGTGTTTAATTTCCAAAGAATTGTAAATCCCCCTGATAGTAATAAAATAATCTCATAAACTGAGCCACACAAGCTCAAATTTGATATTTCTATTGCAATCATATAGAACTTCAATTTCACTGAATCGCACATTCAGAAAAAAAAAAAACATTGAAAAAAACTGTAAATTTTTAAAAATTCATCTTTATGCCCAAAAAAGAAAAAATACTGGTACAGATAATTCAGCCAAGATAATAGCTTTTTGACGCATGTACAAATATCACTTTTCACAAGTATATCGTAAACACATGTTGTCACAAATTTGTGTGTTCAATATACGGAAGCGTTTAATGTTATTATAACATGGAATAGAAGAGGAACAGGTCCTGAACTTGTTATACGTTTAAGGGCCACGGGGACGTTTTGTTAGTTCCCCAGTGCCATGTGGCCCAGATCGAGTGGACTCATCCTTTAATATCGGCACCACAATACCAAGTGGCTGTATAATTCGTCGAGTAGTGTCTGTCCCTTCTGTCGTGAAGGTGGCCGTATATATAAGCAGCAGAACGTGTACAGCAGACGAAGGACCGATAGTTACGGTAGGCAGATATGGGGAATTTCAAGTCATACGTTTATATGGGCTATTCCAAGTGCAAAGTCCAAAAAAAAAAGTTCCAAGAATTTTTCTTTTCGTACATTTTGGCAAAAATAAAAACAGCATATTTTTGTTCAGATTTTTATCGCTTGTTTAACCCTAGAAAATAATTTTCATTTTCATAAGTTTTGAGTAAAAATGAATTTCGACTTGGTTTGAAATTCAGAAATTTTGTCCATAATATATGGGACTAAAAACAAGTATTTCGTAATTAAAAAAAAAAAAACAACCTCTCTTTTTGGACGAAAGTATGCCAAAAAAAATTCGACAAATGTATCGGAGGGGATCAGACTGATCACCAAGTGAGTTGATTTGGAATGCCCCATATATATATATATATATCTCTCTGAAGGCCTCGGTGTTCGAAGCCAACAGACAGGAGCAGCAGGGGCTTGTTGGAGAAACAGTTACGATCCCTCGGGAGCGGCCATCCATCTCCATCGAATCCCTCTCTCAACCCGAAATCGCAGTCCGCTTTGCACGGAGCGCTTCCCTTTCCTATAGCAGTGCGAACCAACGAGGCGATCGTATATTATAGTGTGTAAAAGCCCGTAGATTGTCCGCAAAAGTGTCCCGAGCCCGCTGTCCCACTTCAGCACCAGGGATGCGAGATGATACACAAACTATTGACCCCACGATGTGGGATAAGAGTAGGCAGTTTTGGGACCAACCGCGCATTTGATAAATAGATCCTGTAGTATTTCTTTTCTCCATTTTAGTATGCCACTGTTCTCCGATTTACCAGAGGCAAACTGTATATACTCAGTCATCAACTATTTCTGGCATGATAGCAAAAAAAATTTCGAGTAAAAAGCAACAAAAATTGTTGAAAAGTTGTAAAGTTCTTATCGTCAGCATCTTTATGGGAACCAATTAGTTTTTTTTTTTTACAAAAATTTTAAGTCGGGCTATTTGTATTATTAAATAAAATTCTATGAGACTGATTCGTGAAAATATGGTTAGTTAAATTGTGTATATTTATTTAATATCAAAGATTGAAATATTCAAATTGAGGAAGACTCAACGCTATTGATGCTCGAGCGTGTGACACCAACACAAAATAATTTCTTTGTCACAACTCAATATTTTCTTTACCCAACATAATAGCAATCCTATCAATGTAATATTTTATTGTTTCTATTGTACATTTGCTTGAGTGCACTCAATATGGCATTACACTGAGAACAGAAAATTGTTAAATTGTTGCAAATTTTGTTGACTCAAATTAATGCTCACAATATATAAATGAGTAATATAGAAATCACTTATAAATTGTAGAAAATTATTTTTATTGCCAAGCGTTAAGTTAATAATATTATTTCATTAAAATGCACAATAACCAATCCAATATCTGGATTTGCGGTCTCGAAAGTCACTCGGAACATGAAAATTTCTCGATTTTCGTTGAAATTCAGTCAAAAACTTTTGGAACCTGCATTTTCATCGTTTTAGACGAAACAACACCCAATCGCTGGATTTGCGATCTCGTCGATGGCCCGTTCGACTCGTACCTCCAAAGTGACTCGGAACATGAAAATTTCTCGATTTTCGTTGAAATTCAGTCAAAAACTTTTGAAACCTGCATTTTTATCGTTTTAGACGAAACAACACCGAATCGCTGGATTTGGGATCTCGTCGATGGTCCGTTCGACTCGAACCTCGAAAGTGACTCGGAAAATGAAAATTTCTCGATTTTCGTTGAAATTCAGTCAAAAACTACACCCAATCGTTTTAGACGAAACAACACCTAATCGATCACGACTAACCTTTATTTTATGCAAAACAAAAATATATATATGAAAATTCGAGTAGTTAAATTCTTCATATTAGAAAAACTCCATATTAAAAAAAAAAAGAAAGAAAAAACCCATCTGGAAGAAACGAAAAAAATAATCTTTCACCTGTAGATGAGTTTTCTTCGTACGCTTCTTTTGAAAAATCCGCTGCAACCGTTGCACGCCAAAATTCCATAATGCTTTCCCGAGCTTGTGTCTCCGCAAACAACGCAAATCAGTCCGAGGCTTCTCGGTGGTTTGCTGCCGTGCTGCTGCTGCTGTTGTTGTTGCTGCTGCTGTTGATGTTGTTGCTGCTGATGATGATGATGGGCCTGCTGTTGTTGTTGCTGCTGCTGTTGCTGTTGCGGCGGTGTAAGCGCTTGATGATGATGCTGTTGTTGAACAGGCTGTCCCAAAAGATGAGGATGACCGTTGGTCAACGCAGTTAAATAAGGCGATCTTGCTAGTGGAAAGTCCGTCGGCATTCCTCGACACAATGGAACTGGACATTCCTGGACTGATCTTGACGCGTAAGGATCATGCTGGCTCGACGCTGATCCTGTTGCACCAAGTGGGCTATAACGCTCCGGTAATCCCGGTGAAATCACGCTGGACTCGCCCGAATCTGTAACAACAATTGAAGAAATAAATAAATATAATTTAATAATAGAGAGAAAAAGTGAAATTTTGATATTTCAGTCAACGAAAATGCGCTGACGCACTTTACCTCGACTAAAAGTTTGCATGTCGTATAAATCATAAACGAAATAAAGTTGTTTTTTCTTATCTCGTAAAAAATAGCGCGCGCGCGTCGATTTGGCGAATTTAAGAGAAAGAGCGAACGCGCCAAGCGATAATAAATTATTCATCAATATTTGTCTTCAGCCTCCCCCTCCGCCAGCCCTCACGATTTAAACTCGTCTCATTTGCTTCTGTACACGTCAGACGTGCGCCGTTTTTTTTTTTTTTTTTTTAAATATATAAACATTGCACAGGCGATCATTATTATGATATGCGATATCATACGCCAGACTTTACACAAATGTTGGCACGATTGTTCGTGCAGAATTGTTGCGGCGAAATATGATGGACGATAAATTGCTCTCCTCTTTGGTGGAAAAAAGACTGTCGTCTCCATAAACGATAATTGAAATTTTTCACATTATACACATGATTTGTCATTTTTTGATTGGTGAAACTTATTTGGCAGACAGTTAAAAATAGTTGTTAAAAACGGAATATTTTTATTTTGTAACACCTTTTTTATTTTAACAAAAAAAAAATGGATTTTCGTTTTACATATTTTTTTACAAACACATGTTGTTACTTTTGATTTGAGAATTAAAAATCTATAAACCTGACATTTTTTTTAAATTTAACAAATAGAAATGTGTAGATAAGACAAATTTCTTTTCTTCACTTCGAATTTTAATGAACATTTTTTTTTTTTTTTACAAATTCTCGAAATTTACAAAAAAAAATTAACAAAAAATTTCTTTACAATGACTTGAAATTCTGTGACAGTAACAAAACAGGGTTTGGTGCTTTAAAAACTGGCAAACCGATTTTACAAGCAACACGTTTGTCGTACAGCAGCAACGTGTTTTTATTTTTCATTGCAATACAATAATAATTGTAGAATAAATAAGGAAATGAATTAAATTTACGTCGACGTTTATTTATTTTTTTTTTTTTTTTTTGAGTATTATTTTATACTGTGAACAGTGAGCCAGTGGAACGACGTCCGAGATTTGGTGCTCGATCGGGAGTGGGTTTCGTCGACACTGGGGCATTTCGTTCCCGTGGGACCTGTTACCCCGTGAAACGTCACTTTTTTTTCACTCCCCGTTATTCGTTTTGCTGCTTCCAGAGAGACAGAAAGAGAGAGAGAGAGCGAGAGACTCGACGGTTCCAGAGGGGGGGAGGGGGGGGGGGGGCTTAACGGGGAAAAGACAGAGGGATTTTGACGAACGATTGGTCTCGGCAAACATTATTTACATTGGGAAATGAGTTTTCAAAGAGTGCGTCACTGCTCTTGCTAAAGATATTTACAAGTATCTCCGAGTCAGATAAAAGTCCTCGATTTTTTTTTCTTGTCACATAAATATTTATAGCGTTCTATCTCAAAAATATGTCGGAGCAAATGTATGCACATTGAGCTTTTTTGAGGGCAAGATTTAATTTATATCGGCAATATTTTATCGTTTGCTTTAAACTTTGTATTTTTCATGATGAATTATAAATCTAAAAAAAAAATTGTAACTCTTTGTGGCGTATGAGACAAAACACGTAAAGACAACAAAACGTCCTTACATTTCTTCAGGATGTTGGACTAGTTGAAGAAAAAATGTAGGAATTTTTTCAGATTTTTTTATTGCATACTCCAGTCATTGAAAATCGGTGAAAATAATTATTGTTTATTTTTAAACCCGAAAAAAAATCATAAGAACATCAAATTTTGGATTTTCAACGTTTTTTTGTAACATTCTCCGATTTCATTTTATGCTATTTTTCAATTAAACAAAGTTGCCACTTTTTTCCCCTCAGAAACGGCATTTCCGGCTCAGTTAAAAATTTCACATTTAGTTCGTTGAAATGCCTAGAATCTTAGAAAAAATTTGCGAGATGGGCGGCAATTTCGCTGGCCAATTTTTTTTTTTAAGATTCTAGATATTTCAAAGAATAATTCGGAGGGAAAAAGTGGCAACTTCATTTAATTGAAAAAAAAGCGTAAAATAAAATCTTAGAATTTTGCAAAAAATGTTGTTGGAAAGTACGCTGAAAATCCAAAATTTGATGTTATGTTTTTTTTTCGTGTGAGTCGTAGAATTTGCGTTAAAAAATAAACAATGATTATTTTCAGACATTTTTAATAGCTGCAATATGCAATAAAAAATGTAAAAAAAATTCCTACGTTTTTTCTTCAACCAGACAAATATCCTGAATAAATTTGACGACGTTTTGTTGATATGAAAAATTGTGGTGGCCGACTTGGCGTGTTTTGCCTCATATATTTTTACTTATATACGCGAAGGGCTGCGGTGTTTTATATACGAGAAACGTATAAACAGAGATTCGTCCATCTCGTGGCAGAAATCAGAACTTCATTAAGAGCAGAATAGAATAATTCACATTATTCTTTAGACGGACCAAAGTGTTCATTCCACATTAACAAAAAAAAAAAACATTTTTCAACTCAATGGTAATTTTTGTTTTATTTATTTATTTGCTATAACATTTAGATAATAAAAAATAACAAAAAAAACGTGCTTCAAGTATAATCGTTCCAGAGTTACGGTTTGGTTTTTTTTTAATCGCTGTTTGCATTTTTATAAATGCAGATTCCGAAGTCTCGAAGCTCCATCATCCAGATTTTTGTTTCCCTGTGTAGAATTGACAAAGTACATACTGGCTCGTAAAATCCTTTGTAGAATTTTTGCTCTTGGAAGCTATAGAGGGCGCTACTTTATTGCAGACGCATTAGTGTCTGGACGAGAGAGTATAAGCAGCAATTGAGTGATTCGCCGAGACGAAATGCGATTTCGTCGTCCTTTATCGTCGCACCATATACACACACCTACTACTACCAAAGTACGCGGGGACTTTCGGCTCGTCCGGAACAAATTACTTTGGGTGGCTGCCTGCTGTCCGCCACTTACTCTATTAGTCACGATTTTCATCGAAGCGTGCTCACGATTCGATTCTATTTATCGTTGTCCCTGATGCGACGACCTCTCGAGTCATCCAAACGAATTATTATTATCTTCTAGCGTGTTACGTTAATTCAATTACGTTGACAAAATAATATTACCTCCGTATTTCGGGATATTTGGCTTACTGGTTCTCATTCAAAAGTGTACATAGAGCAAAAACGAAGTGAAAAAAAAAAAAAAATTTGTTTGATAGACGTTAATAGTATATATATATATATATATATATATATATATACTATTAACGTCTATCAAACATATATATATATATATATATATATATATATATATTTTCACCCACCTGCACGTAAAGTTCGTGCTTTGCATCCCGGTGAGAGGGGCGAAAGTAAGAACTTTACTCCCTAGGGAGGAAAGCACTCACTTTCCTCCCGTTCATCGGGGAACAAAGTCCGAACTCTTCGTGCAGATGTGTGAAAAAAACATATATGCACCGCGGGCGGAGTTGGCATTCCACCTCATGTATTGTGACACACACTCGCCAGTAATGTTGAACTTTCCGCCCTTGGTGCATAATACACTATTTTCGCATTAGCGAAAAAAAGATGCCTGAACAAAATATGAAATTTTCCAACGGAAAAAAAAACTAATAATTCTGATCGGCCACTTAAATGAAATAATTAAGTATTTAAATATTCGTAAATTTAATCCGATAAATGTGAGTTATATTTGTCCGTCGAATTCTAACTCCGAGGCTGAAGATTTTATGTCCCGAGATTTTCCGCGTCTCATAACTGTAGAATACGCGTCAATGTTCCGGTACCGTCGTTGTAATAGTGCGATAAATAATTCAGTTTCCATCCATGCAAATTTTGCAAAACTTTTTAATGCTTACATTTTTCTTTTTTAATATCACAATAAAATAATGGAGTACGCAGATAATATCGTCTCAGTTACCATCTGGATTCCGTTGCGTGATACTCACAACCATCACGAATTTTTTTACGACCACTCACTCTACTAATTGTGGTTTAAACAAACCCATTACAAGAATGTTGGGTTACGCCAAGCTACGATATTTTCATGAGTCCAGTCTATTGATTAATAAATAAATAAATAAACACTAGTGCCTCAGCCATGCTGCTGCTGCTGCTTCTGGTGCCACTGCTTCCATGGAGGGAAGAAAAGCGTCTGGAGTGAGAGAACGAGAGAAAAAGAGAGAGAGAGAGAGCCCTCGCAGCTCGGTTCACAACCCTGGCTATGATCCTATAATACCAGGCGCAGGTGGCGCCTGGAAGTCCCTGCCATCCACCAGCATTGATATGCTAATGAAATTTGGCGCCCTTGCACCCCTGCTCGACGCTCAGCTACATAGTACCATTATATACTGTGTATATATTACTCTCTTTCCCTCTCTTTCCATAGACGCGGTGCATCATTTTTTTTTTTCTTCTTCTTTCCTTCTTCTTCTTCTTCTCCTCTCTTCGTTTAACCCCGAGATTTCGATTTGATTACTCTAATGGGTTAATCCACTATAGCCTCTCTCAAACAACGACTATACAGCATTTTGACGCTGTCGAGCAAGGCGTAATCTTGACTCAATCGTCGTTTCGTCATTTCATGCTGCACACCTTTCAAATTTGGGAATTCACTGTTAATATTTGCAACATTTTTATTACCCGTCATTTTATTCAGTTGGTGTATTTAATAGTTCGAATAAAAAATATTTATTTTTTACTTTTCAGTACTTTTTACTTTTTTTTTAATATTCTAAATTGTGGGGTAAAACACGTAAAAATTGTTCATTTCTTCAGGATGTTCGTCTAGTTGAAGAAGAAACGTAGGAATATTTTTCAGATTTTTTAATTGTATATTCCAGTCATTAAAAATCGCTGAATATAATCATTGTTTATTTTTTTTACAATGCTACGGCTGGCAAAAAAAAACGTCATGAGAACATTTTGCAAAATTCTCCGATTTAATTTTATGCTTTTCTGGGACGAAATTGCCAGCTATCTCGCCAATTTTTTATAAGATTCTACATATTTCAAAGAACAAAACGTGAAAATTTCAGCTCAATCGGAAACGTCGTTTCGGAGGGGAAAAATGTGGCAACTTTATTTAATTGAAAAATAGCATAAAATAAAATCGGAGAATTTGACAAAAAATGTTGTTGGAAAGTACGCTGAAAATCCAAAATTTGATGTTCTTATGATTTTTTTTGTATGAGCCGTAGTATTAGCGTTAAAAAATAAACAATGATTATTTTGAGAAATTTTTAGTACCTGGAATATGCAATAAAAAATCTGGAAAAAATTCCTAAGTTTTTTCTTCAACCAGATCAACATCCTTAATAAATTTGAGGACGTTTTGTTGGCAGGAAAAATTGGGGTAGCAGAGTTCACGTGTTTTGCCTCTTATATAATGACTAATAATTACAGCATTTTTTTTAACAGGCTAAGTAATGTTAATTAATAATTTCTGCTCTGAGAAATTGCTCTGAAAATGTCTAATCCCTTTTTTGTTTTTTTATTTATATTTTTATTGTGACCATAGATAAAATTTTATATTTATATTATGCATTCACGTGTATTAAATAAATGGTCTAACTAACTAAAAATAATCTTTGCTTAATAATAAACATTTTCTTGATAGTCGCCTCTTTTTTTTTAAGTGTTTTAAAAAATGTTAGAACGTATTAAACTCGGATGAAAGAGACGTGTAGGGTGTTCCATACAGAAACCCTTAGAGACGAGGATATAATGCTTTTCAAAGGGTGCGAAGGGTTGCTCTTTCGCATCTAATATAGTTTCGAGATTCAATCTACTCTGCCTGCACGCACGTACGTGACTTGAAATCCAAATAATTTATTTAATTGAAGCGTCGCAAATTAATCGGCATATAATACTCACAGATTGTAATCATACCATTGTAGCCAATTGTCGTTTTACTGGCGTTGAAATATTAATCAATCGTCACAACAGACTCTCCGAGTCGGTTATATTATTTTTTGTTTCTCTTATCATTGAGACAATGTTGTATTTTATTTTGTAAAAATGCGACTAGCAGAGATAAAAGTCGTTGCAATTATATTAATATTTAAACAGCAATTTTTTTTTCCAATGTTGAACGTACAATAATGATAGTATTTGAATTTTTTTTTTAAGCCGTGCAATCATTTTTATTGTTTCCTTTCTGGTATCTGTAATTGTATAAATTGTTCAGAATTATATTTGCACCACATTCTTAATATTATTATTTTTTAATCGAATCCTTCCCATAAATAAAATAAATAAATATAGCCTAAAAAAAGAAGCTGACAATTATATTGACATAGTACTTCTTATTTTTTATTTATCACAGTCTAATAACCGGCTCTCTTTGGGTGGAAGTACGTTTATCCAATTTGGCTTCCTCAAGTAGCTTTGTTTTCTGATTAGTCACTTTTGAATTTTTAGTTTTTAAGAAAACATGTGTTATAAATTTGAGTTTGATATCTGAAGTGATTTTCGAATTATAGAGGAAAATTGATTTGATTTCTCAACCCAAAAACTCAAAATCTGATTTTGACTCAAAAATTGATTTTGAATCAAAATTGATTTTGACTAAAAAATTGATTTTGACTAAAAAATTGATTTTGACTCAAAAATTGATTTTGACTCAAAAATTGATTTCGACTCAAAAACTGATTTTGACTCAAAAACTGATTTTGACTCAAAAATTGATTTCGACTCAAAAATTGATTTTGACTCAAAAATTGATTTTGACTCAAAAATTGATTTTGACTCAAAAATTAATTTTGACTCAGAAATTAATTTTGCCTCAAAAATTAATTTTGCCTCAAAAATTAATTTTGCCTCAAAAATTAATTCTGCCTCAAAAATTAATTATGACTCAAAAACTGATTTTGACTCAAAAATTAATTTTGACTCAAAAACTGATTTTCCTCAAATTCAATACCGGTTGTAATAGTACAAATTCGTATGAATTTTCAGCCAAATAACGCAAAAATTTGAGACAAAATTTGACATTTGAGAAAAAATTGAAAATCGGATAAAATCCGAATTCTTGAACCGATTTCGCCCAAATTCATTACCAATTTTTAGTCCGAAGACAGACATTTTAGAAAAAATAGAATATCGCATAAAATCCGAACGACTCAACCGATTCCGTCCAAATTCAACAGCAATCATTGGTCTATAATAATACAATCTTGTGCCAATTTTCAGCCTGATATCTAAAAAATATTGGCAACTGGAGCGCGCACAGAATTTTTTGAAAAAAAATTCAAAATCGTGTGAAATCATTGCACGAATTTTGCCACAAATTTGATCGACCAACATAATTGAATTCCCAACATCTGTGTTTATTTTCAACTTGATATCTGAAGACGTTCTCAAATTATAAACTTTAAATGATTGTCACACACACACATTTACATACATCCGGACATTTTTTCTAAATTTCTTTTCTGGACGTTTTCGAACATTCTAAACACATTTACATGAAAATCTGGGGAAAAAAAATGTCAAGAAAACAAAGCTTCTTGAGGGAAAAATAATCGGACAATAAATCGATCTTACTATTATTCTTATTACATTTTTTATTATAAATTTATTTATGACAAGACAAGAGGCAACGAAAAAATAAAAATCTAAAAACATAATACCCAAGTGCTTTGAACTGCAAATAAAACTAAAATTACCAGAACTAAATAATTTCACGTACGAATTACAAAAAAAAAAAGTGTAATAACATAGAATTTTTATGTAATTAATTTTTTTTAAATACATATCCAAATTGGTATCCTTACGTAGAGTCCATTTATCATCAAATCTGTAGACTGTATAAAGAATTTGATATCTCACTCGTAACTACTAATAAACATTTTTTCAATCACTGGCTCCACTAAAGACAAAACTGAATTGTTGATAAAACTAACGATTGCCAATAAGTAAAGCAATAAACATAATTACCAGAGTAACATAAAAAAAATATAAAAATATATAAACAACACTCCAAAAATAAACAAAAAAAATGATAGTTTCAGATGAGAAGTGCAAGATTTATACAAACCATGACGAATGCTGAGTGGGCTAGCCGGACTTCTGGGATGTTCGGAGCTCGTATCATTCTGCGAGTGTGGATGTTGCCTCTGTATCTGAGATTCGTTGTTAGCCACCACTGAACTTGTTCCATTCATCGTTCCTTCTTATTGTCCTCCTTCTCCCAAAATCACAAACTTCCCTTTCGAAAGAACTCCCTAAACGTTCCACTAAAATCCAGCACCAGCGATAAAGAAAAATATTTGAAATTCAACAAAGATTACGTCACTGTAAAACCGGCTGGATTTAAAAAAATGTCCTTGAAATCACTGGCGCGAACATGAGTGACAAAAATGAAAAAAACAGTAAATCGTTGAACACCGCGAGAAAAAAAAAATAGGAAACGTGAAAATCACCGGATGAGCAAAGGCGATGAACCTCGATGAAGATTCGATGACTTTTGAGAATCGATTCGAACGAAAGAGCCTTGCGAATGGCAATTCACCCCCGCCACAAACGTCGAACTTTGTTTTCTCTCTTCTTCCTTCCACTCACTCTCCTCCTACATAACTATACACTGCTTGCACATGTATCGGTATACATAAACATATACATGTATATATGAGAGGTACCCCTTCCAGTATTCGAGGACCGAGAGCGAGATAACGATCGATGTTACCTTGCGGAACGATTCCAAACTGCGAAAATTCGCCGATCTTCCAGCGATACATCCGCGGTAAAGGTGTACAAAAAAAAAAAAAAACGAGTTGCAACAACGGTGTTGTAATTTGAGATAAATCGTCAGTCCAAAGGAGCAATATTCGAGTGATCTATGAACGAAGCTCAGAAACCGTTCTCCTCTTTTCTTCTTTTTTCTTCTTCTTCTTCTTTTTTTCGTCGGCGGCGTCGTCGTCGGCGTTTTGTCGGAATCGCCGAGTCAACGTGCCGCGAGCAAAAGCTTCTGATGCTACTCTCGATGAAACGAGTACGAGGATGGCGACGGGGACGACGACGACGATGACGACGACGTCGACGACGACGACGACGACGACGACGACGACGACGAGGAGGAAGAAGGTCGTACGTGTGTGTCTGTGTGTGTGTCTGTGTGTGTTGGTGGCTCGAAGGGGATGTGAAAAGCGTACAGGTTGCGGACGTAAAGCCCCCCGGGTTGTGCCCGATTGGTCGGCCGGTACTTTTGAAGGCGGGGATCAGGAGGCAACGGGAGAAAAACAACAAAAACTCCATACGAGGATTTAACCTATAGTCGGTCTACGTTTGACGGCGCGGCGTCGCAGCGCCTGCGCAACCCAAAACGATGGAACAACCCCTGTTACTGATTTCCGTTCAGTTGTTGGCCAGCAGCATCCGTTCAAACTACGTTGCTCCCTCTAGAGAGAGAGAGAGAGCCAGAGAATTTGTGTTCTCTCCTTGGCCAACGGGGAGTACCATCCGAATAATCATCCTTGTCCCACTTGACGTCGTGGCCTGCCTACCCTTGTCGAATACTGGCCTCCCTTCTCCACCCCTCAACCCCTCATCCCGACTCGTGGTACCATCACCGCCGGGACTCGAGCGATACAACACAGGAGCAGCATTGCTCCTTCTCTCCCTCTCGGTCTCGCTCTCTCTCTCTCTTTCTCTCTGTAGATGGGAGCCGTCTAGGCGCTATACGCCGTCGCACCACACACCGGAAATTCTTGATCGTTGGATATATGCCGTTCTATATGCCGACCCCGGGTAACGGCTCTCGTTTCTCCGCGGCGACCTCCCACCCCTATCGCGAATAGTTGTTTGCGGCGGAGGGGGGTGGATGCTTGCCGATCGAACCAGCCCCTCCCTCCGCGAATCACAAATACATCAAGGTTCCTATATACAATTCCTGGTGGAGGACTCGTTCTGGGAGGACAATATGAACCACCCATTTTGAGGCATGTACTCTTGCAATCGCGTAAATCGGGTAAATTAACGGTATGAGGGAGGCGCAGGGTTTGGAGTACCTGGGGGTGCAGTTCTTAACTGGGAAAAAAGGCTGCAAGGTAGAGGTTTGCAATTTTTGAATGATGAACTGCGGCTGCGAATCGCCTGTTTATGTGGTTCTTCGTTGAATTAAGACAGTTCTTTATGTTTCGACTCGGTTCTGAGTCGTTTTTAGATGTTTGGTTTTGTTGATTCGTACACAACGTTCTTTTTTGACCAATCGTTGCTTTTGTTTTTTTATTTTAAAAACTCCAACAGAATGAGGGAGGAGGATTTGGAGTACCTGGGGCTGTAGTTCTTAACTGGGAAAAAAGGCTGCAAGGTAGAGGTTTGCAATTTTTGAATGATGAGCTGCGGCTGCGAATTGACTCGGTTTCGACTCGGTTCTGAGTCATCTTTAGATGTTTAGTTTAATTGGTTCGTGCACAACATTCTTTTTTGACCAATCGTTGCTTTTGTTTTTTATATTTTAAAAACTCCAACAGAATGAGGGAGGAGGATTTGGAGTACCTGGGGCTGTATTTCTTAACTGGGAAAAAAGGCTGCAAGGTAGAGGTTTGCAATTTTTGAATGATGAGCTACGGCTGCGAATTGCCTGTTTATGTGATCTGAGTCTCTTTGACTCGGTTCTGAGTCGTTTTTAGATGTTTAGTTTCATTGATTCGTGCACAAAATTCTTTTTTGACCAATCGTTGCTTTTGTTTTGAAAGCTTGTCTGTCAACATCTTCTTCGTCGAAATGTTGTACAGAAATGTTGGTCCTAAAAGATTTATTTTTGTTATCGGTGAAAAATTATAAAGAACCGGATTCTCCGGAGAAAATCATCATCAATCACACATTCTTCACACACAACGAAACCACTGAAGGACATAATCTCGACTCTCATCATCCAAGATATTTTGACTGGAGAACCCGGTTTCCCAAAACAAAACAAAAATAAATCTTTTTGGATCAACATTTCTAAAGAATAATGGTTTTTCCAGTTCTGTATTGACGCAGCAGCTAAAACATGTTTTTTGGTAAATTTTTATAAAAATTCGAACTTCGAAGAAGTAATCCACTAAAAGGGCTCACTGAGCGCTACGAAATTACTCAGGGAATGCAAAAATATAGAAAAGACATGACGAAAAGAAAATTATATCGATGAATAGGCTATTATCAGTGGAACCATGAGCTTTTTTTTTTTTTACTCGTGTCGTTCTTAACGAACCAACATCCGAAATGCTTGGATGAAATTTCAGCTTTGAGCTTGGTTAATCCCTAACAGATTCGATGACCAGTTCGTTTTCCTTGTGAAAGTCTCCAAGATGAAATGACCAAGAACATGACTATCAACATTTTTTTCTTGCTCGGTTTTTTTTTTCTGAAAAAACATCAAATGACCAAAAAAATTACCATTAGAATTATTTTTCTGAAAAAATGCCAAATGACCATTAGAATTATTGTTTGTTGATTATTTTCTTCATTGACCATCAAAATTATCCTTGGTTGGTCATTTGACGATTTTCAATGGTTTTCGTCTTGCATTTAACGACAGACCATTTTTGATAGAAAATGACTATCAACATTTTTTTGTTGCTCGGTTATTTTTCTGGAAAACAGTTCAAATGACCATTAAAATTATTTTTCTGAAAAAATGCCAAATGACCAAAAAAATGATCATTAAAATTATTTTTCTGAAAAAATGACAAATGCCCAAAAAAATGATCATTAAAATTATTTTTCTGAAAAAATGCCAAATGACCAAAAAAATTAATTTTCTAAAAAAATGCCAAATGACCATTAAAATTATTTTTCTGAAAAAATGCCAAATGACCAAAAAAATGACCATTAAAATTATTTTTCTGAAAAAATGCCAAATGACCAAAAAAATGACCAGTAAAATTATTTTTCTGAAAAAATGCCAAATGACTAAAAAAATTACCAGTAAAATTATTTTTCAGAAGAAATGCCAAATGACCATAAAAATTATTTTTCAGAAAAAATGCCAAATGGCCATAAAAATTATTTTTCAGAAAAAATCCCAAATGACCATAAAAATTATTTTTCAGAAAAAATCCCAAATGACCATAAAAATTATTTTTCTAAAAAAAATGCCAAATGACCATAAAAATGATTGTCTGTCGATTATTTTCTTCAGTGACCATGAAAATGATCCTTGGTTGGTCTTTTGACAATTGTCAATGGTTTTCGTTTTGCATTTAACGACCTGTCGTTTTTTAAAGGAAAACCACCGATAAATTGAATTTAATAGACAAATGACATATATACATTTCCGTGGTGCAAAATTGCCGATACTTCTCTTTCCCCCCTGGACCAAAGTACATAAGCGTGTATATAAGTATATATATATATATAGATAAGTCAAGTGCAAACGCAGAGGGCAGAAAGTGGTGGTTTGAAAAGACCAGCAGGCAGTGTCCCTCTACACATACAAATCAACACAGCGCTATTAAATGTATAGCAGCGAGCGAGAGAGAGCAGTGAAAGGAGAGAAACAGGAGATTCGAGAGAGACCACGCCCCGAGTCCGATCCCCGAGCCAATGGACATCGAGACGTCGCGACGTCCGCCTCCACCAATAGGATTACCCTCTGACACGCTCTTTCGCTTGTCACCAACCGCCTCTACACAGAGTTCCTGCACCCCCGCAAAGTGCTTCCTCGCGTCCTTGGCTCTTTCATCTCGGCTGCACATTATTCACCTTGGCTTCCAACTCTCGTGTTTCCACGTTCAGTTTCAACGGAGAAATTCCCAAATTTCCGGACAATTCGATTTCGTCCTTTACTCCGTAGATGCTAATAGGCTTATGTTAATAAAGTAAATTGTTATTTTCTATTTTTTGGAAATTAGAACTCTGCGAATGAAACATGTTTTTTTTTTAATTGTTGTATTTTTGGGTGTATATTTATTTTGAATTTTAGAACCTGACTGCTTTTTTTTTTCTACAAATGACTGTTATTTGTTGAATTTTTATTTCTGATTTAATAATTTGTTAAACGATTTAAATGGGACACAATTTTTTATATGATTTATATATCTCGAAAAAGCACTAATTTAAAAGATTTTTTTTTTTACTCTTCTTTAATTATCTACGATTTTTTAGAACAGATTGTCGAAGGACACATTTTTAAATCTAAAACACTAATATGGCTTATGTTAATGAAGTAAATTATTATTTTCTACTTTTTGTAAATTAGAAGTCTAGGAATAAAACAATTTTTTTTAAACTGACTATATTTTTTTTTTCTACAAATAACTGTTATTTATTGAATTATTATTCCTGATTTAATTATTCGTTAAACGATCTAAATTCGACGCAATTTTTTATATGATTGATATATCTCGAAAAAGCACTAATTTAAAAGAATTTTTTTTTTTTACTCTTCTTTAATTATTTACGATTTTTTAGAACAGATTATCGAAGGACACGTTTTTTAAATCTAAAACACTAATATGGCTTATGTTAATGAAGTAAATTATTATTTTCTATTTTTTGTAAATTAGAAGTCTAGGAATAAAACAATTTTTTTTAAACTGACTATATTTTTTTTTTCTACAAATAACTGTTATTTATTGAATTATTATTCCTGATTTAATTATTCGTTAAACGATCTAAATTCGACACAATTTTTTATATGATTTTTATATTTCGAAAAAGCACTAATTTAAAAGAAGAAAAGATTTTTTTTTGCCACTTTTCTAATTATCTAATGATTTATTAAAACAAATTATCGAACGGCACATTTTTAAAATCTGGCAAAAATTCGAAAAAACCTTTTTCGAAAAATAAGAATTTTCGAACCGATCCGAAGTGGGCCGGTGGACCTTTTATTTTTTTCTGGCCGAACTGAAATTAATACAAAGAAAGTAAATTGCATTGAAAATTTCTACTGGCAAATATTCTTGTTATATTTCGTCTAAAATTTACTATTTTTCAGCGTTAGAACGCAGAATCACCAATTTTCGAATCTCTATTTGATTTCCTATATGAAAATAGGTGTTTTTGAATTTTCAACTCTTCAGACCTTCAGAGCTCTTGCAAGGTGCGACGAAATTTAACAAATTTTCTGTGCTTTCCGAAAAAAATTTGTCGTTTTCGAAAAAAAAAAAAAAAAATTAATCATTCTTGAACTAAAAAACCTAGAAACTTCAAAAATTACTTAAAAAAAAAAGATGGTTATTTATTTCAACACAACAATTAATTTTTCTTTTTATATTTCAAATTAGACTTTGAATAGAATAAATGTTAATTTTTGTACGATTAACTATTCAAGAATGCCCTAATTATTGGTTTCTTCTTCATTTTCGATCGATTCGCGAACTATCTGCATATTAAATAATAATAATAATAATAATAATAATAATAATAGAAAATGAATTAAATTTGAAGTCGTATAAAATCGTTCCTTTTAATTTAATTGCTAGTGAATAATATTTACCAAAAAGTAAACAGCTAAAAATGAAAATTTCAAAAAACTTTTTTTTTTTTTCAGACAATATATTTCATCCCTCTGTCCGAGGGACACTCCGTACCGAGAGTCCTGCGGCGAATAATTTCGTGAGCTCGCTCATATCGATGATGCTTACTTTACCGAGCTACGATAAAATAGTACAACAGCTTTAACACCTGTAGAATCAGTATGCTGTAATTTTTGTCTCCAATATTTCCTACATTGCTCGCTGTGGATTTTACAGATTACAATAATTACATTTTCCTTTTTTTTTTAATCTACAAAGCCACTTTGAAAAAATATCAACCCCTATATATTTGCCATAAATCCAAACAAATTAGTTGATTTTTCTTTTATCCATAAGTTATTATTATTTTCACGATGGAAAAAGGGAATTTCGTTTTTTATGGGTAATGCGTATATAATTGCGTTTTACCAGTACCAGTAATTAGTGTAATTACTTGAAAAAAATTAATTATCATGATTATGCTCATATTTTCAATAATAACGACTTAAACGTATAATTTATGCATCTTGTCTGTAAATCATTCAGCGAGTATTTTCTAATAATTCATACACGTTTTCTCAGTCTTAGCATTGGTAATTGTCTATAAATATATCGAGGCTCCTGCGATGAAGATTTAAGAGCCTTCTTCAAGATTCCCTTTCGGATATTACGTAATACAATCCATAATAATAATAATAAATTTATCATTATCATTATCATCATCATCATCATCATCATCATCATCATCATCATCATCATCATCATCATCATCATCATCATCATCATCATCATCATCATCATCATCATCATCATCATCATCATCATCATCATCATCATCATCATCATCATCATCATCATCATCATCATCATCATCATCATCATCATCATCATCATCATCATCATCATCATCATCATCATCATCATCATCATCATCATCATCATCATCATCATCATCATCATCATCATCATCATCATCATCATCATCATCATCATCATCATCATCATCATCATCATCATCATCATCATCATCATCATCATCATCATCATCATCATCATCATCATCATCATCATCATCATCATCATCATCATCATCATCATCATCATCATCATCATCATCATCATCATCATCATCATCATCATCATCATCATCATCATCATCATCATCATCATCATCATCATCATCATCATCATCATCATCATCATCATCATCATCATCATCATCATCATCATCATCATCATCATCATCATCATCATCATCATCATCATCATCATCATCATCATCATCATCATCATCATCATCATCATCATCATCATCATCATCATCATCATCATCATCATCATCATCATCATCATCATCATCATCATCATCATCATCATCATCATCATCATCATCATCATCATCATCATCATCATCATCATCATCATCATCATCATCATCATCATCATCATCATCATCATCATCATCATCATCATCATCATCATCATCATCATCATCATCATCATCATCATCATCATTATCATTATCATTATCATTATCATTATCATTATCATTATCATTATCATTATCATTATCATTATCATTATCATTATCATTATCATTATCATTATCATTATCATTATTATTATTATTATTTTTTTTTTTTTTAAGTAAAGTGAAGCATTTTGACGTCTTTGCTGGTAAAAAAAGAAATGGCACTGATTCGTGAAAGTATTTAATTAACTTATTTTTCACCTTGTTGAGATTCTCGCATGTTATGTCTTTAGTTTTCTTGCGTGCTCGCGTCAATATATATATATATATATATATATATATATGAAGAGATTTTGAGGTGTTTGCGCTAATGGAAGTAAAACGAATGAGACGAAAGCAGTAGCATGAGATAGTCGCTATGCACGGTAGCGACGTAACTCGTCTTAAAATAACCTGCGATCGTTTCTCTAACACTCTTAGGTATTACATATATCTCGTTGTCCCGAATACGAATGACGGTACGTCAACGTTATAATCAGCCCTTACTGTCGAGATCGAGACAAATCAATTTAATACGAGATTTTCCAGTTGCGCTGGCTTATAGCGCCACTTTTTAATGCAAACGGATGCAGCCTTATTGGCGAATTGGTGTTTAGAGCTGAAAAAACGATTTTCCAAAATCGTAGGTTTCTGAATTATCGTCATTCTCGCGAAATCTGTAATAGGGAAGCGAGAGAACAAAAAAAAAGAGAGAGAAATCGTGACAATTATATTTCGATTTTTTTTTTAAGTCAGTTTGACAGTTTCATGAAATCTGGGTACAAAAAAAATAAACACGTATTTGAGAGGAAAAATAAATTGGCAAAAAAATGGGCATTGAAAATGCGATTTATACTGCTGGCGTAAATAATGACACATTTGAAATTTACGTAAAATTGAGAGGAAGGAGTTTTTACTCAGATTCACGAAATTATTTTCTTTTATGCGTTAAACGTTAACTGGTATATAGATATGTATATATTATGTTTGGGCGTTTTTAAGTACGAGTTAAAAGGGGGGTAACCGGTAGTGCTATAAAGTTGATCCTCCATTAACGCTTGACTCCAGTCGAATATCTTTGACTCTCGAATACGCTTCGACCGCGAGTTTGTGAGTGCGGTTTTATACTTAGTCTTATCTTTGCCGAGAGAGAGAGAGCGAGAGAGAGAGAGATTTCGATCCAGATGGCTTTTGCCACCAAACCCACAAAATCCAAGGTTATCCGGATTATATTCAGACGCACTTGTGCGTTGCAGCATCAAGGACGTTGCTTATTTTTAGCATTCCATAAAGCCATCTACTATAAAACAATAGTATATTATCCGACACGTGCGTAAAAATCCAAATTTACGCACGAGTGCGTAAAATTGTACGCATGCGTGTCGCATACCATATTTTTTTACGCAATATACGTAAAAATCGATTTTACGCACAGTGCTTAAAATTAATTTTTACGCACGTGGCGTAAGATAAATTTTTACGCACGTGGCGTAAGATAAATTTTTACGCACGGTGCGTAAATTAAATTTTTTACGCACGGTGCGTAAATTTAATTTTTTCGCACGGTGCGTAAATTTAATTTTTTACGCACGGTGCGTAAAGTGAATTTTTACACACAACGCGTAAATTGGATTTTTACGCACGTTGCGTAAATTGAATTTTTTACGCACGGTGCGTAAATTTAATTTTTTACGCACGGTGCGTAAATTGAATTTTTACGCACGCTGCGTAAATTTAATTTTTTACGCACGGTGCGTAAAATGGATTTAAAAAAAATTGCATGCGTAAAAATTAATTTTACATAAAAAAATGTTTATAAAAAATGGATTGTTGATGTTAAGTGAGTTTTTTTTTTTCTATATATTCACTCGTATCCATTTTCTGCATTAAGCAGCTCCTCTTTAATATAGATTTATCTATATCTACAAGAATTTGCAGTTGAAAAAAGGGTAGAATTTTTGGTTTATCATTGATATTCGTAACGTAAGCCACCTTAAAGGTATTTCCAGCAAATTGCAACAGACCGGTAAACCTCTAAGTTCACGTGTCTCCCGATGATGCTAAAAACTAACATACGAGAATCCTAAGATCAAAGTGAAGGCGCTATTACGGCTTAAGCATGTTTTATACAGCAGTTACATCTGTCTCGTGTGTCTTGTATGCGAAGATGAAGTATGTTGTATTAGGCGCCAGTGTCTACCGACAGTGTAGTCCTGTGCTTTTCGAAGTTTCCACTCGCTATACGAAAGACACGCGCTCGACACTCAAGTAGATTCGGCCGTAAGTAACGGACGAACTTGGAACACCAGACTGTGTTACGTCTCCACGAGTAAAGCGCGTTTTATACTTTGATGCAATCGCAGTGCTGCTGCAATCACTGACATTTTCAAATATTTATGTGTATATATATATTTTTTTTTTTTTTTTTTTTTAAGTATACCTAAAATAGGACTTGGTTTGAAAAAAATAAATAAAATACTCCTGGAAATTATCGGCGTTAAAATAATAATAATGCGCGAATTATCGTGGATATATCGTCGTCGAAAGTTTTTCAGTACAAGACCGAGAAATTACAAATCGGCCGTGTAATTCAGTGCGCGAAATTGTCCCACGACGTTCAATGAAGGAAGAAAAAAATCGTATTTTCGATCAATGCAAAATCCGGCAAAAGTTGAATGGGCCAATGAATCATTGAGATAATTCAAGAGAAGCCGAGAAATTTGGACGTACGTCAAGATGGATCAATCATCCAGCTTCATCCTGCTGGGATTTATTTATTTTTTGGTATATTTCTTTTGTGCAATCAATTAATATTGTAGTTGATTTTTATTTTTTTATTTTACATTCCGCGACACATAAATAATACAATGAATTTTTGTTTTCAGATCACTTTAACGGCGACTACTCGGAGCGAAGCTCATCTCATCGACGGAATATTCACCGAACCGACTTTGGAAACCGGCTATCATTTGGTAGCAACCATTCCAGTTGGTGCCACAAATCTAAATGTCACCGAGCTCAGACGCACCAATAATTACTTAGGTATAAATTACAACAGATTTCATTGGGGTATTTTTCTGATATGAAAATTAGCGTCCCAAAAAATTGGCTATCCCCCAAAAATTAGTCACCCGAAAAATTGGGACATGAAAAATGAATTTAATTCACATATTTAAGCGAGAAAATATTTTTTAATCACCCTACAAGCGGGACACAATTCTGATTTGCCAATTTTTTTGTTTCAGCTGTACGACTCCACGATGGAAGATATTTATTCAACGGTAACTACAGTATCAATTGGTCCGGAAATTACAAAGCTGCCGGTACGAATATAGTCTACCATCGACAAACTAATCGGCATTTGGAGAGTCTTACGGCAGTCGGTCCTCTGCTTGAAGCAATCGACGTTATGGCTAGTAGAGATTAACAAAAAAATCTGATTATTCGTGTCGAACATGTTTATTTTATTGGAAAATTTTGTAATGTTTGGTTCTGTACAGCTTCTGTATCAGGAACCGAATTCCGGGATCGTTTACAGATACCACGCGCCAACGAGCGAAGCCTTGAAGAAAGGAAAAAATAACTTGCAGATGATGATAGCAGACGAGGCGCCTTCCTCATCTGTTAACTTCTCGCCAGCTGAAACGAGGCACATTAATACACGATACAGGAATAAGCGAAAGTTCGCATGGAGACCAAGTCAATTCACCGGTTGCAGTAAAACTTGCGGTGGCGGTGAGATATTTTCAATGTTGATTGGTAAAATATTTGTGAGGCAAAACACGTCAAAGTTGGACCACCACAATTTTTCGTCTCGACAAAATGTCCTCACATTTCTTCAGGATGCGAGGACATTTTTTTTTTTTTTCAAAATGTTAAACAGGGTCTGAAAGAATTCCTACGTTTTCTCTTCAACCAGAACAACATTCTGAATAAATTTGGGGACGTTTTGTTGACATGAAAAATTGGGATGGCCGACTTGACGTGTCTTGCCTCATATATATATGTGGGGCAATCCACCCCATTTCGACCTGGATTTCACCTCGAGCTCTCCGATCTGGCTCATCATTTTTTGCCGGCTTAGTTGGACCTGCACACTTTTTTTTTTCTTTTTTTTTATTGCGAGATTTTTTTATATATTTTTAAAGTGACACGTCGAATGCTGTAATTTAAAAATCTGAAGAAATTCTGAAAAATACTTTGTTCAATAATTAAATTATGTAGCTTATAGCCAAAGTGGGGAAGATTTTTCTTCTTACAGTTTTAAAGCTTTTTTTATTTAAATAATTATTAAAAAATAGAGAAAATGATTAATCTACTACAGGCGATTAGTCAAATGTTTATTTATATAAAACCAGATTTTTTTTCAGATTTTTCGGAACTATGCAAATTTTTGTTTAAACATTTTTTTAAAGTGACATTTAGAATGCCATGATTTAATAATCTGCAAAAATTCTGAAAAATACTCTATTGGATATCGAAATTTTCTAGCTCATTGCCAAAGTACGCTTCGTTTTATCTTCTCAAAGATTTTTTGATTAAAAAGATTATTTAAAAAGTCGGGCTTTGCACATTGCTTCCTCACTTTTCACATTCACCACCTCTACGCGGTAATGTGATCGCCAATTATGGCTTCCTCATAGAGGTAGCTTTGGGAAAGGTGGAAAATAAATTAGCAATGTGTAATGTCCAATTTTACACCCTTGTTTTCAATAATAATAATATAAATTATTGAACATTAGAGAATTTTTTTTTTTCTGGTTTTTAAATTATGGCTTTCGATATGTCACTTTAAAAATATATTAGAAAAGAAAAAAAATTGCAATAAAAAATAAATTGTAAAGTTGAGGCTCCATCTAAGCCTGCAAAAAATTATGAGCCAAATCGGAGAGGTCGAGGTCAAATCCAGTTGTATATCTTAGCTCGTTAAATAAATCTTTATCATTTTTTTTTTCTTTAAAAAGGACTTGAAACTAGGACTTTCGTCTGTGTTCGTGAACACGGTCAGACGCAGGTGCCGATTAAACGCTGTCATGGATTAGAAAAACCAGCTGATGTGCAAGTCCGATGTAATATTGCTCCGTGTCCACCAGAGTAATTTAATTACTAATTGCATTTGTATCGATGGAACGGCCAGGTTCTTTTTTTATTCTTCTTCTTCATCAATTTTTTTGACTATTTTTGAGGTGGAGAATTGGAAGCTGGAGCGAATGTTCCGTGACATGCGGCATTGGAATTCGTACACGTCGAGAGTCCGAGTGCGTCCAGGAAATCAATAATTCATTGACGGTAAGGGTTGCTGATGGTGCGTGCTTGATGGAAACCAAGTCTCTGTCGAGAGACAATAAACGATGCGTTATGCCCGCTTGCGAGGACGATACGACTGTCTTTCAAACTTGGAATAACACGAACAACGTTACACCACCTTTGTGGGTGGTTGGTCAATGGTCATCGGTAATTGTATTTATTATTATAAAAGTAGGTACTATTATAATGTTGAGTAGACAGCATTACAAAAATGTAGAATTCGGAGTTTTAAAATTTGGAATTTAAGATGTAGAATTTAGCACCAAAGATACGAACGATTGTCCTCTTAAATTAATTTTAAAAATTAAGGAAGAATAAATTGTATATTTTGTATAGTGCTCAGCATCATGCGGTTATGGCAAGAGAACGAGATCGGTGACTTGCATAACAAGTGAGCAATTTTGTTCGACTTTGGAAAAGCCAGCTAGCCACGAAGCCTGCAATACAGGTGTCGATTGTCCAGAAAACGAACGACACGAATCTCGCTGGTTACACACCGAATGGTCACGGCAGGTATTCGCTCATTAAGTTACGAATATGTTTCCGCGTATACACACCGATCGGACCACCTTTTACCACGAACGTCGTCGATATAGTTGATCATTTTTTTTAGTCATTCACTTCAATGGATGCAACATGATCCATATTTTTTTCAAATTTTTCATCGCATATTTCGCGCACTTGTGAATTTCTAAAAATTGAGTTTAAAAACTTTCGAATGCACGTATCTTCTTGGATATGAGTCAAGTTAAAAAAACTCCATAAAAGTTTTTCATTTTGAAGTATAGTTTAATGTGAATTTATTTTAAAAATTCTTTAACTCGTCCGACGCATTGATTGTTAATTAATAAACGTAAAAATCGATTTTTCAAAAACTTGGACATTTTGTATTTGTTCTGAAAAAAAAAAGCTGTAAAATACAATCTTTTTTTTCGATTCTTTATGAGAGTTTAAAAATTAAATAAAAAATTTGAACTCTCATAAAAAATCGAAAAAAAATTTAACCACTTTGGGACAAAATTTTTTATTTTTTAATGAGAGTTTGAAAAATTAGAAAAACATTAAACTCTCGGTAAAATTTATTTTTTAACTTTCATAAAAATTCGAAAAATTTAAAAAAAACATTTTAATTTCTTAAAATGATCGTCTTTATTAGCAGTATTTTAGAGATTTTTTCAGAAAAAATGAAAAATAGCCAAGTTTTCGAAAAAACAATTTTTATGTTTATTAATTAAAAATCAGTGCTACGGAGGAGTTGGAGAATTTTTAAAATAAATCTCCATAAAAGTATACTTCAAAATGAGAAACTTCTATATACTTTTTTTACGATACAACTTATATGCAAGAAATGTAAAAAAAAATGAAAAAATGGCTCCATCCATGAACCATATCGACGATGGTCATGGTAAAATGTGGTCCGATAGGTCTATAATGCCCCACATACGATATACACGACCTTCGCATAATTTTCTTCCAAATATTCAACAGTGTTCCGTGGACTGTGGCGTTGGTATTGAGACGCGCAAAGTTGTCTGTATCAGCGACAAGAACCACCAGAGAGACAATAACAAGTGCAACAAAGAAATTCGTCCAGAATCGATGAGAAGCTGTTCGAGCAACAGGACCTGCGGTGGTCAATGGTTTACAGGACCATGGTCTCAGGTGGTCAACCGCCAGCTTTTTTATTTAAAGAAAGAAAAAATCCTATTGTTGGAAATTCAAGCAACATGACCAAACGCGTTGGATCAAATGCGATGCGCGCGTATATTTTAATCCCCTCCATAATTCAATGAACCAATGGAGATACGTTATTTTGTTCCAATGAATTAGTCAAAAATACACACACCAGATGTCGCAACGCTCTGCTTGAATTTCTAATTCTTGTAATTCCCAAAATTCCTGTTTGTTTTTACTGCAACGATAGGAAAAATATACTTGTTTATTATTTGTGACAGTGCTCGATGAGTTGTGACTTAGGCGAGCAAACGAGAGAAGCTATCTGCGTTAAGGTTGATGTTAACGGTGGGTTAAAAATTCTCCTGGACATCAATTGTCCAGGGATTCAACCAGAAAGAAGAAAGCCCTGTATGGAACGACCATGCAATTCTATGTGGTTTACGTCCTCATGGAGTCGAGTAATATTTCCTAAATTCAATTTTATGCACAGATCATTTTGTCTACTTCATAACGCCATTTTTTTTCGCCGCAGTGTACTCGATCTTGCGGAACTGGCTCTCAAACCAGAGAAATAAAATGCCTAAATCAAAATGCTCAGGAATTCGACCAAGATTTAAGTCAGTGCGAGGAGACGGAACGACCTGAGTCTAGAAGAATTTGCAACAATTATCCATGCGGCAAGTTTGAATTTGGGGAGGAATCGACTCGATCAAGATATATTGGCAAAAGTCCGGAAAGGAGAAATGGTAAAAGATATTTTTTGTGATACGGAAAGTTAGATCATTTCAATAGCTTGTTTTCCATTTTTTTTTTCTTATCTTTAATACCAATGCTCTAAAAACAGCAACCTTTTTTTTAAATTTAGGTTTATCCGGAATCGAAGATTGCAAGGACAAAATGCCAAATTGCGCTTTAGTTACGCAAGCACGACTCTGCATTTATCCGTTCTATAAAACAATCTGTTGCGCCTCTTGCTTGATGTCAAGACACGAGGAAACGCGATGATAAAAAAAAAAAAAAAAAAAAAACTTTGATTATCGGAGGTGAAAATATTTAGAGAATCATTTGTACAAATGATTGTATCTTATTCGTTGAAAAAACGTGTACAGTAGCAGTCATACATATGTTTATATTCAATATAGCTGCAGCTTGAATGTTTTACTTGAAATAATTAATAATAATAATAAAGATACGTCCTGCAACATTCTCGGCGCATTATAATCCCGCGTCAATAATTAATGCTAATAATATTTACATTTACAATTAAATAAATTAAGTAAATTATTATGTACAATGTTTTAGAGCTTGAGGCAAGGGCCTGGAGCGCGTATCGAGAATGCCCGCGATTAAAGATTATGTTGGGTGACATCGTTGCAGGCAAATGTTTGCGAATAGTTTTTTTTTTTGGCTCTTTCAAAATTTTCGCGCCTTTAAATTCCGTGTCAACTTCGTTTCATTTCATTTCTTTTTCTCGCGGGACTCTCGAAATTTGGCGTGTTGATAATTCAAGATTGTTGAATTTCCGTAGCTTTAGCCGTACCGTTATCATGATTTTTGTAAGCCGAGAAGAAAGCCAATGCTTTCATCAGCTGATAACTTTTGCTAATTGGAATATTACTGTCATAGAGATTTTTCGATGATTTGCAATCTACGTAGAACCACCAGTTGCACTTGAGAATCGTTTGGTCGAAGAGCGTCGATTCGGGACAAAGAAAACTCTTCATTATGAGACCTTCGTCGGTGAGCGCGCAAACGTGGAAAACCTATTGCAAAAAAAAATGGCATGACAATTAAGAGGTCTAAGGAAGGACTAAAAAAAAAAAACTTTCAAAATGATTACCATGCATCCGAGATCCTGGTCGGCGTAAAGGCCTGGAAAGTGCTTTTGATCTCCGCAATAGAAGCTGGTGTCAGGCAAGTCGACTCGACTTGCAAAGTTGTCGTCGAAATTTTTGTCATATCCGTTGGGATAATACTCGCGTGGAGCGTTCATGACTTTGGTAATTCCCGCATTGCTGTTGTAGCTATGTCGAAAGAGTTGAAATTTTTATTTTTTGCATTTTCTGGCAGGAAAAATCTTCGTCTGTCTAAGTTGAAACTACAATTTTTTTACAGTACTAAAATTTCTTGATTGTCAAATACAACTTTTTAGTAAATCAATCAGTTGTAAAATTGTACAATTTGTTGTTAAAACTGTGAGCAGCAGATTTTTTTTCGCGCCAATAGTAGATTTAATCGATAAAGATTTTTTTAAAAATAATCTGTACTTACCTTTTCACTGGAGCCTGTGTAGTGGTGGTTGTGCTAGTTGTAGAAATTTCCCGATTGTGTTTCTCCATCAATTGTCGCTGTCTCAAGAGAATAGCAGCTTCCAGAGCTTCGAGAGTGATGTTGCTCGCTTCTGCGAGAGCTTTTAGCGATGTCTCCATTCCCTGGATAGGAGCTAACGATGGAAGATTATGAATTGACTGACGTTTCTCATTCTGCGTCTGATGTCCATTGGAATTCATCGATGCGGCCGGATGCAACGATTGAAGAGTCATTTCATTGACAGATGCAGCAGCATCCTCTCCGGGTATTCCAAGCTAAAAATACAATGTAATTAAAAACGAAGATAGAAAAATAAACACTAAAAAGCTGAATTGAAATCGCGTTAAGATTTTTTTTTTTGTTACAGACGCAATAAGTGACTTTTCATACAGGTGTGTATTCATCCTTGGACACTTGATTGGCCGTGTCATCGAGAAGCGTCGGACTGTTGCTTATTCTATCGGTAAGCTGTGCCGAGGACGGTGGCATCGCAACAAAAGCCGGTAATCCGCTATCGGACACTATAACAGCCACTGATGGCCGAGACGGTGCTTTATATTCTACAATTCCATTGGAATTTGCGCCACTGCTCGATGATACTGCATGCGGCATCTTGTGAGAATAAACTGGAGAGTCTACAACTGGATTCATCGATTGCGGAACCTGTCGATAAAAAGTATTGATTTATTATTCTTTAAATTTCATGAATGTTCTTAATTAATCATTATTTTCACAACCCATATCGTTATTTTATGGCACTGGCTACTTTGAGAGGAGAAACGGTACCGGAACTGTGCGAATTCTTAAGAAGAATGAAAATAATTGCCCAAACCGGATATTACGGATGAATACGAAATTAGCGTCGAGTAGAAGAAAATTATCAAAAAGTAGCTTAACACAGAAACACCGTGATAAGATTGTGGGGTCATAAATAATCATAAACACAAGAATTTATACGTTAAATTGAAGAGAATCGTATGTCATTTTTACACATGACTAAATTGTTGGCCATCTAAATTAATTTAGTTGAACCGCCTTGGAAATTCTACCTGCACTCTCTTAGTCTGCAAATTTATCTCCTGTAGTGTATTTTGCTCGGTCAACTCGTCCATCTGTTGTTGCTTCATTGCTGCCTGCTGTTGGAGACGCTGCTGTTTTAGCATTTGAAGAGCAAGTGCCTCTTGCTGATTTCTCTGCTGTTGCCTGATACGAGCATTTTGTCGTATTTGAGCTTGCTGCGCTTGGAGCTTATTATTTTGAGCAATTTGCTGTTGCTGCTGCTGCTGTTGTTGCTGCTGCTGCTGCTGCTGCTGCTGCAGTAGTTGCTGCTGCTGTTGTTGCTGTATAGACTCAAAAGACGGTGCAGGAACGGTTCTTAAGGCCGTCGAGTTTTGCTGCACTACGAGTCTCTGTCGTTCAGGCTGTTGAGCCATAGGACGAGCCCCACCAGGTGGCAAAGGCTTGAAAGGCGGCACTTGTCGTGTACTTTGGCCACGTACGCCGTCTTCTCTCTTGATTGTTCCCTTTTTTAATGTCGATAAACAAAAATAAAATCATTAAATTTCCGGCACTAGACTTTCAATCATAAGACATCATTTACGAAATCGAAACACAAGTTACAGGTTCATAATGATTACATAATACATATATGGGACATTTCACGACGAATCGAGTTGTGCATTTTTTTTCTTTTAGTAAAATATTTTTCTCAAACATTTCTTTCAACAATAAATATATTATTTACTGAAAAACTGTGGCGACGATTTTTAGAAAAGATGAATCTATTAAAAAGAAAAGACAACATTTTTCGGAGTGTCTCTAAGATGGTCGAGAAATTGAAACTGAATACAGATTTTGGAGAAAAGAAAATGCCGTAACTTGAAAATTGAACATTTTACTAACTTTTGTTTTTAATAATCCTTTTTTGTCAACAAAGAATATACTGCAAAAAATTTTATTGAATATTTAAAAAAAAGACTATTTGTACGAATGGGATATTTCACTTCTTTTAAATTTTCATTTCTATTCAGATTCTGGAGAAAAAAAATCCCATAATTTGAAAATTGAACATTTTACAAAATGTTGTTTTTAATAATCCTTTTTTTCAACACAAAATATACTGCAAAAAATTTTATTGAATATTTAAAAAAAAGAATATTTGTACGAATGGTTTATTTCACTACTTCTAAATTTTCATTTCTATTTTATTTCACGAGTATGCAGTATCAAGAAGACGGGAATAAAAAATGATCACCTGTTACTTATTCCATCTTAATCGTCGCAGCAACTATATTTTTTGTTTGTTTCTCTCTTTATGTACTATTATATGTATAAGTAATAAATGACCGAGCTCGAGATTCTTCACGGGCCAGATGCATTAAATGCGTAGACTATATAAAATGAAAGTAGTCCAGTCCTTGTTAGTAGCCTTGCGATACGTATATCACGAGTGATTGCGAGTTTTGCTTGGACTGCAGGTAAAACCGTTTTGCTCACCGATGAGCGCAAACGCCAATTGCCAAACGAAACTTCATGTTCATATATGCATGTATATATATATATATATATATATATATATATATATATATGTATAAGTATAAAAGCAGAATTTTTTCAGCACACAGTTCTCATTTTTTTTTGTATATCGCGAAAGTATTAATAATACTTACGATAAATTTCGAAATAATCATAATAAAATATTTTATAGCAGATAAAATTTATTCAAGTCAACTGTGTAGACGTGACACAACTTAGAGTCGATGATTCTAAGAAATCTCTTTTTAATACCGCTCACAATATATGGAGCATTTCATGCCAAATCAACAGAATCGTGATCGTTGTTTTTTTTTAACAATGTTTTAGTATATAAAGAGAAAGACACTAATTTTAAGATTTTATCACAATTACGGTTTGGTCACAATCACCAAAAATATTATTCACAAGAAAAAACGAATTATTTTTATTTTAATAGTAAATTTTTTGGGGGATGAAACTAATGGTCTTAGACTACTCCGAAGATGGGCGTCAGATTATATTTGGAGTAAAAAGATATGGCCAATTTTTTTTTTTTATTTTCTAAATATTCTCGGTTTTTTATTATTTTATTTACAATTTTCTTATTTTATGAAAGCTGTATTTACTCGATCTTTTTCTTTTTTTTATAAAATACATAAGACACAAAAAAAGAAGTTGTAATTTAAAAAAAGAAATGTTTAAACAAAACTGACAATTTATTTAAGATTTTTTAAAAATACTAAAATAAATAAGTGAATAATTTTTTTTTTCAAAAATACAGATTAACAAAATATCCCGTAAAACTGAAAAATTAATTTCCACTTGATATATTTTTACAATCCCGCATAATTTATTCACATTAATGACCGAATACATTTTTTTACAAAGATAAAAATGCCGTAACTAAAAAATTGGGACATATCCCGTTATTTAATTTTTTTTTCAAGTTTATCTTTTTCGCTCCAATCCCAGTTTCACGCCAATCATCGGAATAATATCAAAAATTTCCAGCAAAGCATAAATTTTCAACATCTCTTTAAATATCAAACTAATGACAAAATGAATTTTTCGAAGAAATAAAAAAATTAGGCTGTAAGTTTTTAAATCAGTATTAATAAATGTAGTTTATAATAATGAATTATTTCTTTATATTTTTTTTACTAGAATTTTTGTTGATACATATATGACGCAAAACACATCAAGTCGGCCACCCCAATTTTTCGTGTCAACAAAACGTCCTCAAATTTATTCAGGATGTTGATCTGGTTGAAGAAAAAACGTAGGAATTTTGTCAGATTTTTTTTATTGCAAATTCCAGCTATTAAAAAATTTCTGAAAATAATCATTGTTTATTTTTTAACTCCAATTCTACGGCTCACACAAAAAAATCGTAACAACATCAAATTTTCGATTTTTACCGTACTTTCCAACAACATTTTTTGTAAAATTTTCCGATTTTATTTTACGCTATTTTTCAATTAAATAAAGTTGCCACTTTTTTCCCCTCCGAAGCGGCATTTCCGATTTAGCTGAAATTCTCACATTTTGTTCTTTGAAATATCTAGAATCTTAGAAAAAATTGGCGAGATAGGCGGCAATTTCGCCCCAGAGTTACAGCTCTTCGAACGATGGAACATCGTTTAATTTCCATGTCTATGGAAAATATTCTAAAGCCCACATTACATTTTTTTAATTACGTAATTCTTGTTTTTTGTATTACATTACCGAGTTGTTTGATCGTTCGAAAACCTGTAACTCTGCAGCGAAATTGCCGCTCATCTCGTAAATTTTTTCTAAGATTCTACGCATTACAACGAACGAAATGTGAAAATTTCAACTAAATCGGAAATGCCGTTTCGGAGATGAAAAAAGTGGCAACTTTATTTAATTGAAAAATAGCATAAAATGAAATCGTAGAATTCAACAAAAAATGTTGTTGGAAAGTACGTTGAAAATCCAAAATTACATGTTACGATTTTTTTTTTGCGAGCCGTAGTATTGGCGTTAAAAAATAAACAATGATTATTTTCAGCCATTTTCAATGGCTATGCAATAAAAAAAACCTAAATAAATTCCTACGTTTTTCCTTCAACTAGACCAACAATCCTGAAGAAACGTGACGTCCTTTTGTTGGCATGAAAAATTGGGAATGTCCGAGTTGATGTGTTGAGCCCCATATGCACTGTAATTTATAAAGATAATTTATATCGCGTGACTAAAAGAACAATTTTTCTATTTAAATCAAGTTTCTTGTATCAATTATAAACATTAAATTAGCATCGTCGCTAAAAAAAAAAAAAAAAAAAAAAAGGAATAAAAATAAATTCTTACCCCATTGGACAATCCTCCAACTGGAATAACGTTTCCTCTAGTCTGAACACTCCGTCTCTTGTTGCTCTCTAGATTCGAGAGTGACTCTCTAAATCCAAGCTCATCGCCGACGGAAAATCCTGAAAGGTTTCGAACAAGTATTTAAAAAAAAAATAAATATATGTAAATTCCTCTGCCTAGGAAATTACAATGGTGCGTCAAACACACCGAGTCGAGAGAGAAGAAAAAAAAGAAGTGAGAATGCGTGTCACGAGGACGATACTTCTATGCTGCAAGTGAAGGCATGGATTTTTTTTTTTTTCTTTCTTTTCTATGGCCAGTAATCGCGGAGCAGAGGCCAAGGTGACTGAATAAATCATGTGTAAAAATAATCGACGTATCTTCGGTAATTTTGTATTTTTTTTTTATTTCGGTATGGGCGTTATGAAAGTAGGCCAAAGAGCAAAGGAAAAGATTCTGTCGTAACGCAGCGTGCGCATATTTTTGCCCGTGTTTATTAATGTCTCCGTGAGAGGGCGCGCTTCGAGCATCTGGCTCATCTCTCAGCGAGAAGAGCAATGTTTATTTTATTGTCCTCTCTCCAGTCATGATTTCCTTGATTCTTGAGTATATTTATCGTTGAGAGCAACCTTATTTTTCCAAATATAAAATATTTGGCATCGGATATCGATACTCGACGTCCCCCAATTTCACCCACAATTTTGTTATCGCTTCAACTCTAACAGGCAACATTTTTTACTAGATCAGATAGCGAGAAAAAAAAACGCACAACTCCCGTTTTGTTGCTTCAGAGAATCAGTCGCGAGTTAAAAAAGGGTTGTTAACATTATCGGACTAAAATAAACAGCCGTAAATATTCCATCACCCAGAGTATAATTTAGTTATCGATTTACTATACAATATTTACATATTGCTGTATTGTTATTCTTAACACCCTAAAATTACAACGAGAATATTACATATATATATATATTTGTGTTCGTGACTAAATATGCGCATTGTGCAAAAGTATATTTCACAGAGTGAAGCTTAAGGTTTATGCATAATGTATAAATTAGAAAACGTCCACGCGTTTCTCGAGAGTGAAAAATAAATAAAACGTATACGCGAGAAGAAGAGATGAAAAAAAAAAAAAAAGGCAGAGGTTCTGTAACGAATGTGAAGGTGGAAGGAGTTTCTATTGACGAAAAGGTGCGCGTGAATTATTTTTTACAGTGGTGAAATCCTTTCTGTGCAGTTTTGTGCATTACACAACAGTGCTAAAGGATTATTTGTAGACAATAAAATGATGAAAAATAAAGTTTTCGTTAATTTTTTTTTTTTCTGGAAGAAAACCTCGAAAGAAATCCATAAAATTCTCTTGAATGCTATTTATCAGCGTGTCTTAAACACGCATTTTTGTCGTGTTCTTTTGGACTGTGGAATGGACAAGCCTGTTAGAAAATTCTAGGTGCGCCGAATATTTACATATCGCGACCTTGAAGCATCGATTTTTCAAGGTTAAGCGCTCGCTTCTGGAAAGACTCTCAAAATATACTTATTTATACCCCCCCACTCACTCTTTCACAGCATTTTTTTTTGTCTATCGTTGACAATTTCCTTTGTTCGTCGTTTTTTTTATCTTTGGAACTTTGTCTCGTCGGACACACTCACCAAGGCCGACGTAGCCTTTGACACCACCGAGATTTCGCACCCGGAAGAGTCCGGATTTTTTGAAGGCGCAGTTAAGCGTGAAACCAAAGTCCGATTCCAGGACACATGTGCCTATCGTCTCCCGCCATGTCAGCCCTAGAATCAAACCGGAAATACCATTTTTTTTTCTCTTTCTTTCTCTATTTTTCACTCGTTTTTTTGTTTTGTTTCTTACTTCCTCTGTTTTGCTTCAAATTATCTTTACTCTGTGCCATTTTGCATTTCCCTTTTTTTGTTGCTGTCCGTCATATTATTATTATTCCGTTCTGTTCTGTACTTTGTGAAATAATGGACGAAGTACTAAATAATCTGCCTACGTTGTGCTTTCTTTTTCATTATTTTTCCTAATACTTTGAAGTCACAAATTAGTGACGTATCTGATACATTTATTTCATCTTCATGCCAGTTGACGTGACGTACTATTTTTTTTTATTTTTTTTGGTAAACAAAACTATAATTTTTTTCTAAACTATGAAACCTTTTTCTTGAATGAAAGCTTGCAATGAAATTTTTATCGAAGTCGTCTTCCATCTTTGCTCGGTGTTGATTTTCAATATGTATGTATACGTGATATATGTATCTGTTAGTAATAACCGCTTTTTTCTTGTTCATCGTGAAGGAGAGAAAGCTAATTTCCTTTTCATCGAGGTGGACGCGATTATCAAGTGAAGGATATATATTTGTCTAATGCCATGTCTGGATATTGAAGAGCTGAGAGGGCTGAGAGTTTTAAAGGCATCGTAAAACTAATAGTTCGATGTCGCGACGGAATTCTGACCCTGTAGAAAATACTATAGAGGCTCGTAGTCGTCACACATAGTCACCTCATTTGCGGTTTTCCCGTTAATCATATACCGTATAGTGTATAAGTAGCGGGAAAGAGAAATTAGATAGCTCTCGATATGAGCGATTTTAAACTTACTCGCGTTTATCGACTTTTCACAGGTTTGGTATTTTGTTTCCTCGGATTTATTTGTTCAACCCATAAGTAAGGCATTTAAAATCAATTCTGTCACCAAAAACAAAAAAAATCGATTTCTAAAAAAAAATATCACGTAATTACAAAAACTGCCCCAAATCAATTTTTTTCTTTACAGGCAATTTTTTTTTTGGGTGCATATTTAAAAAATTTAAAATTCACTTTGGAAAGAATGGAAAATATCTAAAACTTGGTATACTTGTAATTAAGTAAAATTAGTAGACACTTTTTTTATTATTGTTACTGAACTGATGTGGAATTCCCTATATATTGTTATTGACAAATTTCACGAATCAACAAGTCTGATAGTTGCACGTTTAATTAATGTCGACATTGGAAACGAATGAAAAAGCAAAATGCCAAAACACCAGTTAAAGAGTCAAGGATTTTTTGGCCGTTTTATTGCCACTTACTTTTCGGTCAACTCTCTGCTGTACGTCATCGTGAGCAGAGAGTGGCTGTACCCGAAAGGTCGGTATTCACGCGGATTTCCGTATACACGCGTCCTTCGCTCTCCGGTGTACAACATAACGCACAGCTTCTTCAATATTACAGTGAAGAGGAAAAAAAAAATGCGAGGTGAGCAACATCGGACGATACGACGAAATAACGTGGAGCAGGTTATTGTGTGGTTCGATGTGCCCAGCGTAACCGGCCATTGGGCCAAGCTAACCCAGTGACCCACTTTGCTCGAAACCGAGCGAACCGCCACGCCGGTATACCGCCATTCTTCAGCTTCGCTCTCAGAGCGTCCGGTCATTCGGTGACATTCCCCTACGTGTGTATTTCTTTTTTTTCCCTCACGTTTCACATATAACCTCACACTTGTCATGGGCAATATTGTTCAATTAAACGAAAACCGATTTTTTTAAAAACCTGTCTTGTCGATTTCCCATCATTTTTTTCGAGGAATTGAACATTTTTAAATAAATCGATTACAAAGTCGATAAAAGAATCGATTTTTTCTTTTTTTATTATTTATTTTTTAACCGATTTTTTTGATACCGATCTTCCGATTTTTTTATACCGATCTTCGATTTTTAGACCGATTTTCTGAAGTTTATACCGATTTTCCGATTTTTTATACCGATCTTCCGATTTTTTATACCGATTTTCCGCATTTTCGAAGTTGTAATTAGATAATTCGACAAACCATAAGTCTTAAATAGCTGGATGAAGATGATACCGATTAAAAATCGGTTTCAGAAAAATTGTTCCTATAAAATCGATTAAAGAGTCGAAATAAAAATCGCTTTTTTACGTTTAGCTTTATTTTATTCTTCCTTTAAGATCGATTTCTTCAACCGATTTTTTTTAACCGATCTATTAGACGAAAAGCAAGATTTGAGGAGTACAATAAAGTTGATAGGGATGAAAAAGAATCGTCAAATTCAAATAATGGAAACGCCGATTTTTTTTTCAACTTTATAATCGATTTCTTCCGCCAATTAAAAAAAAAAATCGATTAATCGACTAACATTTTGATAAAAATATAACCGATTCCACAGAATCAATTTTCATTACAATCGATTATTTACGCATCGATATTTCGTGTAAAAATTTGCCATTCCTTTTCACCAACCTGTTGCACATTAACGAACAGCAACATTATCGTTACAAGATTGTCACCGATTACGAGAGTCGCATTTGTTATAGCTACAAGCAGAGAAATCTTACGACACACTCTAATATTCCACAAAAGGCAACTCTGCCCACCTACTATGAAGCAAATCGGCGAATTTCGTGATACTTGTAAAAAACAAAAATGATTGCGAAAGCTTCGTGTCTTCCAATCGTTTATGGCACATCGAAACACAAAAAAAAAAGGAAAAAAAAAAAAAAATTATTTAGTTAAGTGACTACCGAAGAAGAAATGATAAAAGTGTGACTCGAGGCGAATGAAATGTTTCGGAAGATTCACGAATCTGAACGTACTTTTTTTTCTCTCCTTGTATTCGTGCGATCAAGTTGATGAGTCAAATGATCCGTGACGTGGGAATAACAGACGCATTTTACTAACGGTACTTGCATTCGAAGCCGAAACTCTTACCATTAACATATACCCACTGACCCGCTTATACTCGGTGTATATATACAGGGTGTTCCATTTTAATCTTCCAGTTGATTTATCTCGAAAAATAAGGCCCGGATCGAGTATTGAGTATAATGAAACTTTTAGGGTTCGAAGGGGGGCGTTCAAAAAAAAATTCAAAATTGGTCCAACATTCAAAATGGCGGAGTTACGACAGCCGACATGTTTTTTTAAAATGGTACCATGCCTTTTTTTTCTACCAAAAAATTCGTCATGTCAAAACTGACAACTTTTGTAGGAAACTTTTTTTGATAAAGTCCATATTCGCTAGATCAGAAGACATCAGAAGTGACGAATTTTTTGGTAGAAAAAAAGTCATGGTTCCATTTTATAAAAACATGTCAGCTGTCATAACACCGCAATTTTGAATGGTGGACCAATTTTGAAATTTTTTTTTAACGTCCCTCTTCGAACCCTAAAAGCTTCATTATACTCAATACTTGATCTGAGCAGAATTTTACGAGATAAATCAACTGATAAATCAATTGATTAGATTAAAATGGCACCACATGATACAGCATCTCTGCACAACATTTTACGAATATACAAAGCATTCCGTTCACAAAAGTTCATCCACAAAAAAAGAGGAAAAAAATTCTTCGTCTCATTTGCAAAAATGCAGATTATAATTGCAACATATAAACAAAATGTACATTCTTTAGGTCGATTTATTTCTTTAATTATTGTGTTATTTTTATTTTCTTTCATTGCATCACAAATATAAAACACAATCAAGTATGCATTTTTATTTTAATTAAACAATTGATTATTTTTTATATTGACGTACAAAGCGTCAATATTGGCTCGTTTCCACTTTAAAAAATTATTTTTTCATTACTTTAACATAAAATGTGAACTATTCAACAAAATTAAAACAAGCTCCCCTTTAAATCCTTCAAAATCCGGATATTTTTACGTCGAACATTTTCTAAATACAATTAACACAAATTTGAAACAAAATATTATCCCCAAAAAAAAAAGATGATATTTACTGGAATTAAATGATCCAATTTTTTTAAATTTAAAAAAAAAAGTTTACTATTACAGAACTAATATGAAATGCCTTGTATACCGCTCTGAATCCCAAACCGGGTGAAATGAAATTTCCGTCACCACACCTCGAGGTTTTAATGACCAAGGAAGAGATGTAAAATCCTCGAGCACGATATTTCCGCGAGACATTTAGCGAACCCCGGCAATTATATTAATAATATTAATTACAGTAACACCTTTCGTTTTCATTTCTCAGTGTATGCTAAATGTCGGGGAAAAGTGAACGAAAGATGAGGTGTTAACGTAAATTTCACCCTCGGTATTTAGACATGACATAATCTAGCAATTGATGCATCATACGTCCCTTTTTAACGAATATCATAATTGCACCGTTAATACCAACGGTGAGATTTCTTTTTTTTTTTTTTTTTTTTTTTTTTTAACATACATCGTATTAACGCCCATCGTAAAACTGTGAAACCTTTGATCTCTAATCTATCGTTATTGCTATATCTATAATATAGAGCTCTATCAGATAATGATACATTTATATATATATATATATATCGGTATCGGTGAACGCGTTATTATTTTACTTTCGATGTTCGCTCGACCCATTTTCCACCCGAGTTCATTTATGCTATACTTTTCGCACTTTCTAGTTTCGATAGTGTCACAGCAATTTAATGGAGTGCTCTCGATATAATCGTTGAAGAATTTCGTAGATTTTTCTTTCGCAATTTTTCCGCACGTATCGTTGAGTAAAAGAAGAAGAAGAAGAAGCGCGCGAATTAGAGCTCAACGCGGAAAATACGTACGAGATCTTTGAACCGACAAAGGCCAACGAACTCACGGGACACTTCGTCTTGGACACACCTGACGTATTTTCTTCTCGTTTATCTTTATTTCGTTCAACGCTCAAATCTACATTTTCATTTGAGTGACAACTTTTATTTTAACTTGGAGAATTAGAAAATTGTATGAGGCAAAAGCAGGCAAATTGCAAATTTATTCAGGATGTTGGTCTGGTTGAAGAAAAAGGAATTTAGGAATTTTTTTTTTCGATTTTTTATTGCATGTTCCAGGTATTATAAATTTTGGATAATGATCATTGTTTATTTTTTAACAGTAATACTACGGGTCACACAAAAAATTATGAGAATATCAAATTTTGGATTTTCAGCGGTCTTTCCAACAACATTTTTTGTCAAATTCTCCGATTTTATTTTGTGCCATTTTTCAATCGAATAAAATTGCCACTTTTTTCCCTCCGAAACGGCATTTTCGATTTAGCTGAAATTTTCACATTTTCTTCTTTGAAATATCTGGAATCTTGGAAAAAATTGGCGAGCTGGGCGACAATTTAGCTAATGTCTAATTACTCTCTGCATTCACGAGGGCTGAGAATGTCTATGGAAAATATTCTAAAGCCCACATTACATTTTCAACGAACAAAATGTGAAAATTTCAACTGAATCGGAAATGCCGTTTCCGAGGTTAAAAAAAGTGGCAACTTTATTTAATTGAAAAATAACATAAAATGAAATCGGAGAATGTTTAAAAAAATGTTGCTGGAAAGTACGCTAAAAATCCAAAATGTGACTTTCTCATGATTTTTTTGTGTGAGCCGTAGTATCGGCGTTAAAAAATAAACAATGATTATTTTCATCGATTTTCAATAGCTGGAATATGCAATAAAAAAAATCGGAAAAAATTCCTATGTTTTTTAAAAAAAAGAAAAATTGGGGTGGCCGACTTGACGTGTTTTGCCCCATATATAATATGGTATTGGAAAAATATTATTTTGTACATTTTTTTTAATGCTTAAATATTAAACTTTTACTTTTTTTTTTCTTTATTCTACAACGTTTATTAAATTAAATATTAAAAATTAACTTAAATTTATGTAAAATAAAACATAATATAGGTAGATAGCTATTTTATTAGACGTCCTTCCCTACTGGGCTTAAGAATCTAATATTCGTTCAAACTTTCGCTTAAATTAACTTTGGTGATCATAATAATAATAATAATAATATATATAAAATATTAAAAATAATATATGAAAAATATGTTTAGCCCACTTTTTATTGCTTCAATATCTGAGTGAAAGAGCATCATGTCTAATTGAGGGAAAAAATTGAGAATTTTGTTATCTATGAACAGATATCTAAAAAAATCCACGTGCTAATTAAATGACAATATTTTATTTTCTCTCAAAAATTACAAAATGATATATCATTATTTAGTAAATATAATTTAGTTGTACAATTAATTTTTTACCAGCTCAAATATTTATCTTCTACGCTGTCGACTTTTTTGTGAAATTAAAAATTCCCATAAATTCTATAAAGAAAAAATGAATTCAAATAATTTTGAAATGTACAAAAAAATATGTAATCCAATTGTCTACAAATCGACATAATCATATTTAATTATGACGTAACGAAAAAAAAAGAAAATATTCTGCAATTTGATATGAAAAATCATTGAATTGTATAATTGTATTTAAATAAAATATCTCACTAGTTCAACAATCTCGGCTTTAGAAAGACAAAACTAAAACATAGTAATCGAGAAGTATTCACGATTCACGTCACGCATACGTCTCGAACGACGGAAATTGTAAATTTGCGGATATTCTTGTCGCCGCTATTTATGCTATGTTGATATGCATTGCATTTTATTTTTTTTTATCGTATATTCCATCGTAATTTGCAAACGTATCAACGATATATAATCGGCGATGTGACGGAAGCGGCAGTTTTGAAACATGTTAAATCCAACGCAAGTAATTTTATATAATAAAAATGTCAAAAGACATCGTGCAATTTTTGTTTGTATGCCTACATCTACGAACTATCTACAATAGTTATCGAGAAACTTTTGTTAGTTGAGTGAAAGATGAAATAATTGCGATTATCTGTAAGCGAGTCTCAGTCAAAAAAAAGTACAGTATAGTCGAGATAACACAGAATAAGATATATTTGTACAGAGTAAACATTATTTCTATTGCATTAAATGAAATATTTTGGCTTTTTTTTTTTACAAGGCGAGTTCCACAGCCAGTTTTTTGAGATATAAATTCCCGCAGCCAAATTTTACCCAATATACGAAGAATCCAGACTGTGCAGGAATTGAAAAAAATTACATGTTATATCCAAGGCATTTCATGTCAATGGAATAACACAAAAAAAAAATTGTTTTTCTCAAATGATTTATAAAAATCAGTTTATACAATTCGAATAAAAACAATCATTATTTTTATTTTAGAGACGTCGAATTAAAAAAAATAATAATTCATGAATTCGAAAAGGGGTAGAAATTAATTGCGAATTTCAAGTTTTTTTTTTCAGAATTGTACTAGAAAAAGAATATTAAATATTCGTATTTACAGATTTTGAGAAAAACATGAAGTTGGCAAAAAATGTTGCGTCTTTCCTTTTTAAAAATTGTAGTAAAATATGATTATGAATTCATTAATTACATCCGAATAAATAATCTTACTGTGGACCACAAAAAGTATTGAATGTTTTCAACATTTTCTTTTCACTTTTTTTTTTTAATTCAAACTTGGTGTATCTATTGGAGTACATAAACTGATTTTAATAAATTGATGAAGCAATCTTTATTTTTTCTGTAACTGAACTAATATGAAATACCTTTTTTTTAAAATATAGAACAAGTATACCAGATTATTATTTGGATAATTACGAAAGAAATAAAATAAATGAAACTGTACATGCGTGCTTGAGGCTTACGGTATTGCTATGAGTAACAGAGAGACCGTTTTACCGTGGCTCACTTTAATCTGCCCGTTGCACGTTACATTTAATCAAATAAATTGAATAAAATGCATTTTACATATGCTTCAAAAAATAATTTTACAATAACATTTATTTCAATCGTTATTTTCAAATCGTCGAAATTATGAATAAATTTGTGTAATAAATAAAATGGCAAATGAAATAAAATTTACATACCAATTACAATGAGCAGACAGTACGTCGTTGAAATCTTCATTTTAATACAACAAAAATTTATAAAATTGACAAAAAAAAAGGAAAAAAAAAAAAATCCTTGAATAAACAAAACGATATACGATTTTTTGATGCTCGAGTTCTGTGAGAAAATGTGTGTCGCGATTCGAGTCAGCGACTAGGACTGGTTTTGTAAAATACGTGCGACAGATAACTCGTGCTCCCGGTCACTAATATCGCTCTCGATGCTCAAGCGGGAAAAACACGCGCTCGATGACTTTCGGACAAGACTGGCTATAAGCAAAGAGATGGCCTCTCCCTCCTCTCGCAAAGTATAAACTTATAACCAGCGCGTAAAACTGGTACCGCGTGGCGGCAAAATCTCATATACGGCGAACGATACAACGAGGAACGTTCACCACTTCTTTCAGTCAACTCGAAGCCAACATCGATGACCCACTCGCGGCGCAACTGTATAACGGGACGTCTGCTGCTTTACACCTCGTTGTAGAGAAGAGATGTGTAATTTCATCGAATGCTCTCTGAAAAAATTTATTCGAAGATTAACCATTTTGCTATTTTGAATAAAATCGATAAAGACTCAAAATCTATTGTCAGAGATTGCGATAAAAAATAAATTTGGTGGATTTGAAAATCTGTAAATATGAAACATCAGAGCGCATTTTTGAGACCATCAATATTTTAACAAATTTACTCGCATTGCTTTAGAGACAACGTGATTATTTTTTTTTTCAAATTTCTGAAGCAATTTTTGGGTCTTTGACAACACATTTTCATTATGGATAATTTTTTTTTTCAGTCGAATTTCGTCTGTTTTATGTCCATATATGGGACAATCCACGTCAAATCCCTTTGATAAATTGCTACATTAATGTTTTTTCGAACCCAAAAATCTCTCGGATTTTTTTTTAGATTTTTTTCACGACCATTTTAATGTTTTTCAAGGCTCGAAAAACCGATTTGGAAAATATTTCATTTTCAAATGTTTGAAAAAATTCATACTGATTCTAAGATTTAAAATATGATTTTTAAGCATCTTAAGATAATGGGATCTAAATATTTACTATTTTTTTCGAAAGTTTTACGTCATTTAGATTTCAATTTTTGTAGCTTATAGAAATACAGAATCAAGATGTTTTATTTTTTTTTTAAACTATGTTTCGGAAACGACAAAATTTCAATAACGAAAAATTTCTTCTCTAAAATTGTTCCAAAAAAAATCTGCAATAAAAATATGCTTGAGATTTAAGCAAAGTTTTCGAGAAAGTAAAGAAAAAATATTGTAAACCGATGCATTGAAAACTGAATTTACGACGCGGTTGACGAGATCCAATGATGACAATACTAAAACAGCGAAATAATACAGCATTAAAGAATATTCATCAGCCGCGCCATCCTTGATTACTATTTTCTCAACGTGGCAAATTATCCGATAGTCACAAAAGAGACTCACTTGTAATTATTGCGGTAACAAGAGAAAGTTTCCATTGACAAAAAAAAGAAGTTTTTCCATACTTACCAAACTGCCAAAACTTTTTTCACCTTTCCAAAGACCTCACCAACAAAACTACGGATTTTCACCCTTATAATTTTATAAAATTAAATAAACTATTTTTTTTTTTTTTTTAGAAATTGGAGAAAAGCGTTTATCTAAATAACATGACAAAAGATTCTTAGATGAAAATTTATTACAAAGCTCTCGCGTATTATATAAAGTTAATTTCTATCCGTAATATCGATATTATAATCACTAAAAATTAGATGAGAACAGACTGATTAAATTGTCTTCGACATCTCTATGATTCTATTTATATATATATTTATATATGTATATTTTTGTATTTTTTTGTTTTTTCTTAAATCTTCAATGACTCGCATAGCACTTGAATGTTTTATTTTACTTTTTTTTTTTGCGACAAGACGCGAATGTCTAAACGACGATTATTTGCTCTTTCGTCGTTTCAGTTGTTTCGGCACTCGTCAAATCAGCTTCTTTTTTTTCCGAAACACATTCCTCGTGCTTTTCCAGTGAATCATCCAACTTTTCTTTATCAGACGGCGTTAATTTATCCGATTTGACAGTATCTGTTTGAATCTCGATCGTTGGCTCTGTTTCGGAATTTGTCTGATCAGGAACGCAAGATCCATGATCAACAATCTCAAATTCAGTTATCGAAAGTCCGCTGTCGTCGTCGTTTGTCTTATTTTCCAAATTCTTAATTGTCCGACAATCCGGTGAACTATTTTCCTCGTTGACGGTATTTTCAACATCGATATCCAATTTATCCGTCTGGAGTTGTAAGGTTTCGGGTAATTTATCGTCGTTTGACGGAATAATATCCGGATCGTTTATTGTTTTTCCCATTTCTTTGACGCAAGCAATTTTAGCTTCCAATATCGCTTGTTCAGCCAAAACGTTTTCAATATCTTTAAGAACAGTTTCATGACGTTCGAGTATTTCAATTTCCGCAGCGCAAGTTTCAATTTTATTGTCGTCCGGTTGAATTGATGATTTTTCGGATTGCTCGTCTGTCGATTGTTCGGTTATTAAAGTTTCTGTCGCGGTTTCGTTGGCATTTAAATTGGATTCCGCGGAATTTTGAATCTGGAGATCATCGGGATTTTTCTCATCTTTCTTTTGATTTGATTTGTTGCGTCCTTCGTTTTTCTTTGTTTTCCTGTTTATTTTCTTGTTTGCTTTCGGTTGTTCAGCGACGGCGGTTTCTTCTTCGTAAACTGTAGCTTTACAAGCTTCGCGAACTGCTTCTGACAGAGAACCTTCTAATTTCGAGAGATTGTCCTTTAACTTTTCACAATCCTTGGATATACTTTCGACTTGCTTCAAAGACTTACGATTCTCGTCGCAAGCATTAAGCGATTGCTGAGGCTTTCGATCTGTTTGATTAACGGCATTTCCGGTCTCATTCTTTTCACGCAATTGATTGAGAAGAGATGTTCTCTCGCGTTGAAATACCTTGCAGAGCTCTTGAAGCGTCGACAATTTATTGTTTAACGTCACCATCTCCGCGTCTCGTTTTTCTTTTATTTCACTTATTTGAAGTATAGCCGCATTCGTTTTCTTCCAACGTTGCTTCCACAGTGCTGTTTCTTTTTCTAACTTTAACAGTTTCTGTTTCATCTGGAAAAATGTATAATTCGTCAATTAGCTTTTCTCTTAAATAACAAAAAGGACACCTTTCTGTTATAGATTGGAAAAAAATTTCAAAAAAACCGTTTATTATTATTTTTCCTTCCTCGTAGACGCTTCGTTTCCGTGAAAAAAAAATTCCGAGATTATCGCGTCGAGAAAAGTGGCTTAGAAAAAATGTCCGGTTGTATCTATGTATGTGATAGAGGGGCTAAAATTCATATTGCCATAATTCGGGAACTACTCAACCGAATGATCTCAAATTTTTGTGCCATATACAGTACAGTCAAGTGTCTCATTGGTATACATTTTATAAAAATCGATTGAAGAATTTTGATTTTATGGAATTTTTAAGATTTTGAAAAATGTCTGTGAACACTCTAACTCGAACAAATTTCCAACTATCAGACTAAAACTTGGAACAAGACTTTATCGGGTTTTGCTATTGAATTTGGACGAAATCAATGAAGTAGTTCAAATTTTATAGAAATTCGTATTTTCGTGATTTTTTTTTAAAATGCTATAACTCGAGAACGAAATAAGCAACTGCTCTAAAATTTTGCACATATCTTAAAAAGAGTTCCAATATTTGATACTAAATTTGAGCAACATCGATAAAACAGTTAAGATTTTACAAAGATTTGCATTTTCATAATTTTTTTTTGCATGTACCTGCATGTACGAACTTTGCTTCATAATTTTTATTGATCCCCCATCCACGAAGCTTCCTCTATGAAGAAGCCAAATTAAACAACGTATTTTATCATAGAGGAGAGTTTGTGACAGGCCAAAAAAATGAGGAAGCAATGTGCTAGGTTCGACCTTGCACGCTTTTATTTAAATTATTTTTTGCTTTAAGAGCAAAAGTGCAGAAGATAATTGAAATTAAATAAAAATCATGATTAATCTAGATTGCTTGGCACAAGTTATTTTTCAAAACTAAATTGTTGGAAAAAACGACAAAAAAAAATTCAGAAAGTTGCAGGACTTTTTAAGGATGCTTCGAGTACCACGTTTTCGAAAATTCTTTGCATACATTGCAAAAGAAAAGAAAAACTGGTATTAAAACAGGTGGAACCGAATTTAAATTACCATTAAAAATCTGACTTCTAAAAGAAGTACAAAAAAATACGTCTCATGGAAATTCGGTGTAAACTGAGTTGTTCCGCTGTAAATTAATAGTCATACGATGTTTTAAACTTGAAACAAAAATCCATAAATTCGATTTTACCTGCTTTAAATACCAGTTTTTTTTTTTTAAAAACATAAAATGTCTATTATTATTGCTCTGTAAATTTCAACGCTAAAATTCACCTCTCGCGAATCCGGTCTGAAATTCTTCAGCGACTCCGTTGTCTTCTCAACGTCCTTCTTGAACTCCTCGAACTTTTCCTCATAAATTTTGATCTGCTTTCGTAAAAATAGCTCGGTGCCTTCGTGCTCTTTAACGCGAACGTGATACTTGGCCAATTTCTGGAAAAAAATTAATTAGTAAAAGGAAACAAAAAGTAATAAAAAAAAAAAAAAAAAAAAAGACAAAATAAAAGGAAAAACAACAAACCATGAGTAGTTGACTTTTGTCCTCCATCAAAGCTTCCTTCTCAGACGTGAGTTCCAACGTAACTCTGACCAATTTTTCCCTGGCTAATTCCAATTCCAATTTGGCCTGTTGTCTAACTTTATCCAGCTGCGTTTCAGTCAATTCTATACGTTCTCTAACAGACTTGATTTTCTCTCTCATTTCCAAATTTTCCTCTCGCATTTTTGCGCTCTTCTCATTATTCTGATTGGTCAGTGTGTTCATTTCGGCGAAGGCGCTCTGAAAAGTGATGCATATCTCTTTTCTCTTTTCCTCCTCTACTCTGAGTTTCAGCGCTGTTTCCTCCTGCTGAGCTTTATTTAATTTCTGTAGCTCTCTGCACAATTGTTCCATTCTCGTTTTTGCCAAAACAGCTTTTGACCTTTCGTGCCTAAATTGCTCCTTCTCTCGGTGTATCATTATTATATTTTTCTCCGATTGCTTCACCGTTCCTTGAAGCTGCCTATTTTCGTGCAAAAGTTCAGAATACTTTTTGCACATTGCCGATAATTTTTCTTCCGGACTTTTCAAATTGTCCAAACTCTTTAGTACTTGCTGAACAGTTTTTTCATCTTTTCTCTTTGCTTTAGCGTCGCGCGCCAATTTTCTCGCCTCGTAATCAATTATCGGCAGTGGCTTGAACAACAAATTCAAAAAAGATCAATTTTTCAAGCTGCATTTTATTTGAAATACCTCATTTATATTATTATGCTTATAGAACTAAAAATAATCTTTTTTTTTTTTTACAGTTTCAAACTTTTGCATTTACATTGAAATAAATATTTAATTAGTTAACAGAAGACAATGAAATTTTTAAGGTCACAGAGAAGTAGATTAATAAACAATTTTAAGCAGGTTGTTTAATAATAATAGTAATAATAATAATAATAATAATAATTTATATAGAATCTCTAAAATTTTATGTAAAACATGACAAGAAAGGAAAACAAAAAATAATAAGAACAATAATATTAATAATAATGAAATACCGATGTCGATCCGGCTACAATTTCAGGTTCCTGAACTTCGTCCTTAACCGTAACTTCCTCCTCTTCGTCCTCGACTTTCGGATTTTCAATTATTGGATTATCCATTATCGTATCATCTGTGGTGTTCGATTAACGCTGCGAATAACCGACAACTTTAATATAAAACCTTACGAAATCGTGAAATTCAGGCCAACTTGTTACGTTGCTAAGTCGCGTTGTTATAACAATACAATTTGGACGCGACCGACCAGGCACCAGCAAGCACACTACTAGAGAGAAAAAAAAAAAACACCAGCTGAGTTTAGTGGCGTCGCCATTTCCTACGAATTTTCGCCACCAGCAATCGCACCATGCATGGGTACGTCGAGCGGTTACGAGAGACAACACACACAGCCAGAGCGTCAAGAGTAGATGATAAGAGAAAAATACCTTTTACCGGCTGATTTTCGCAATGCAACAAAAAGGGCTTTTAGCGAAGAGCAATGTTGTTTAAGTAACTAATTGAAAATCGATATTTTTTTTTCTACTCCTTTCTCATACGGAAATAAAACTATTGAGCGCTTAATAGTTACTATTATTCGAGTTCAAAAGTTACTACTAACATCAAAATAGTACTGACTATTGAAAGCCAATAGTATTGACTATTGAACGCCAATAGTACTGACTATTGAAAGCCAATAGTATTGACTATTGAAAGCCAATAGTATTGACTATTGAAAGCCAATAGTATTGACTATTGAAAGCCAATATTGACTATTGAAAGCCAATATTTACTATTGACTATTGAAAGCCAATAGTATTGACTATTGACTATTGAAAGCCAATATTGACTATTGACTATTGAAAGCCAATATTGACTATTGAAAGCCAATAGTATTGACTATTGAAAGCCAATAGTATTGACTATTGAAAGCCAATAGTATTGACCAATAGTATTGACTATTGACTATTGAAAGCCAATATTGACTATTGAAAGCCAATAGTATTGACTATTGAAAGCCAATAGTATTGACTATTGAAAGCCAATAGTATTGACTATTGAAAGCCAATAGTATTGACTATTGAAAGCCAATAGTATTGACTATTGAAAGCCAATAGTATTGACCAATAGTATTGACTATTGACTATTGAAAGCCAATAGTATTGACCAATAGTATTGACTATTGACTATTGAAAGCCAATAGTATTGACCAATAGTATTGACTATTGAAACCCAATAGTATTGACCAATAGTATTGACTATTGAAAGCCAATAGTATTGACCAATAGTATTGACTATTGAAAGCCAATAGTATTGACCAATAGTATTGACTATTGAAAGCCAATAGTATTGACCAATAGTATTGACTATTGAAAGCCAATAGTATTGACCAATAGTATTGACTATTGAAAGCCAATAGTATTGACCAATAGTATTGACTATTGAAAGCCAATAGTATTGACCAATAGTATTGACTATTGAAAGCCAATAGTATTGACTATTGAAAGCCAATAGTATTGACTATTGAAAGCCAATAGTATTGACTATTGAAAGCCAATAGTATTGAATATTGACTATTGAAAGCTGAAAGTATTGACTATTGACTATTGAAAGCCAATAGTATTGACAATTGACTGTTGAAAGCCAATAGTATTGAGTATTGACTATTGAAAGTCAATAGTACTGACTAACGACTATTAAAAGTTAATAGGAACTATACGAATAGTTTTATTATTCGAAATAATTACTATTGACTGTCAATAGTTGACCATTAGAAATCAATATTAAACCATTCGGATATAGTCACTATTAATAATATTTACCGTTGATCTACAATAAAAAATATTTTTTAAAAGTCGATGCATCTTAAATTATGTACAATTATATTCCAATAGTTCCTTCTATCATAGTTGTAGTTTTTTTACTTCAATTAAATTATCCCGATACGCCGAGAGTTTACTATCGGTGAATAGAGATTGATAGTTTTTTGTTTTGTTTTTGTAAGGGAAACATCACATTTACTTTTAAAGTTGCTATATTTGTTTATTTGTCTGATAAGTAATTTGGTAATCAATTATTTTTTACACTATTCTGCCATTTTGATATGCAAATGTGTAAACACTAGATAAAAAACAAAAAAAAGTCCAAATGCGTTTATAGAAATGCTATTAAAAGAGAAATGAAATTGACTATGGAAAATGGGGAAAAAGTGACCGAATGATTTTTTTGTAACTTTGATTTTCCTCACATTTTATTAATTATTGAGTAATAAACTTTTTTTTTTTTGCTTTCTCACAGAGGAAGCTTTGTTTTCGTGACAATTTTTTTTCGAGACTTTCATTTTCTGAGCACACTCAGAATGGTCCAAAACGTCGAGAAAAGCGATTCCTCTATGAGGAATCCAAAATTGATCAACATACTTTCTCCAAGAGGTAGCTTTGTAAAAAAAAGAATTGTCATCAAAGACTGAAAATTGTGAGGAATTAATTTGCAAGGTTCTACTTTGCAGGCTCTTTTCTTGTTTTTTTGATAAAATAATATATCATTGATTTTTTCTTGTACAAAAAAAGCACTATTGCATATATATGTAGCAAACACAGAGCGTTTAGACCGCCTCATGCGAAAAGTTTCTCCACACAACTCTGACAGTAGCATGTGGAGAGATTCGTTTGCGATTTACGAATCGAGAGCCAAATTTCACCTTTTTTTGTCCTACTCTAATCTAACATGACAAATGCTCGCTATTCTTCATTGTAGTATTATTACACACATTCTTTTCTCAAGAATTCTCGCGTACATATTTCCGTATAAACTTGACTCCTTTGATATTCTGGCACACACACGAATCTCGTCTCTATGCCCAGTTCTAATTATATTCTCTCCGTTAAATAACGCAATTATTTTCCAAATCACGAAAAAGTTATAATAAAATTATAGAATCGCTACAATTTTAGAAAAAAAAAAAAAAATTCTGATTAACTTCTACAAAATGATGTGTCTTTTTTTCTATGGAAAATAATTTTTTTTTTCTGAACTAACTTCTCTGCATCAAAATATATGCAATTATAAAAAATTAAATAAAAATGAAATAAAAAAAAATGATATTAATATATTGTTAAAAAAAAACTATGAAGCTTGTTTAAATATCTGTTTTACCAACATGCCGTATATGGTACACTGGACATTATTTTTATCATTATTTGGTTAGTTTAATATTCCCGATATATTTTTCGTTTACCCGAATAAATAGCACTGATAGAAAAGTACTTAAATACAGAGGATTAAACTGTAGAGCGTTGCACCGTTGTTTCAAGCACTCTTGGAACAGAATGCCACTCGGAAGAAGTGTTAAAAGTTTCTTCTCCTGGTATATACACGCGCAGTTAAAACGCTGCTGCAGCTAGAGATCGACGTATAGTATGGCGTGCCACAAGTCGAAACGGAACACGGCGGTTATTTTTGGAATAGATACGTCTCAAGTTAAATTCAACAGACAATCAAGATATACGTTTTGAGATCTCTTAGAGTTTGTCTCTCAGCCGGGACAACACACTAAAACTAATGTAGTACTCGTTCGTTTCGAGAGAACAGATCACAGTGGGGGGTAATACTATACCAAGTTCCTAGCAAAGCTGTACAATGTACATTTGTATTTATTTGTATTTATCTATTCAGACTTTTCAGGATACAAAGTTCACGCATAGCTCAAAAATGTCCTATCGTCGCAAAGTATTTCTAATTTTATGTAATAATGTATGTAATAATAATATGTATGTAAAATTTGTTTAAAAATATATTTTTTTAATTCTGTTGAAATCTTGGTTTCCGATTTTTTTTTTATTACTGGTGGAAATTTTTTTTGTGTATATAAAAAAATACACTTCCTGTTGAAATGGTAATTTTCGATTTCAAAAATTATTTTTTGAAATCGAAAACTATTTTTTGATTTATAAAAATATGATGAAAAAAAATTGTATTTTTTTTTTCAGATCCATTCGATACTAAAATAAATTCTCTCGTATCATTTTCGATATGAATTCACCGGAACGAATATATCGTTTATTGAAAAAGGTATGTTTAGCGTCAGAATTTGTTCTCTCTCAAAGTGCTCCAAAAAAATCTTTTTTAAAATCCGTATTTTCTCCCGACGTAGTTCTAATTACAGAAACTGTGTCCTCCGTCGTGAAATTACCAGCAGCGGAAGATGACGCTATCTCTACTTTCGCCCGAACATTCAGAGCCATTACTGAAAAAAATGCACGGAAACAGATTTTGGTTACCGACTGAGTTGTAACGTGATGTGCCCTTTCTGCCCTTTCGTCGATAATAAAAACTGCAATACTTTCTCCCTTTGATGCGAATTGATATCTCAAGAAAAAATGAAGACAAACCGTGATGATTTTTTAATACAAGCTGTCTCACTTTAATCTTCCACTTGATTTATTTCGAAAAATACTGCCCAATTCAAATTTTGAGTATAATGAAGCTCGAAAGGTGACGTTAAAAACAAAAATTGGAGGTTTTTTTTTTAAATGGAACCATGCCTTTTTTTTCTACCAAAAATATCGTCATCGTCAGAATTAACAACTTTTGTAGGAAACTTTTTTTGATATTTTTTATAATTTATGGAGTCATAAATTATAAAAAACATAAAATTATAAATTATAAAAAATTGGTATGGCAAGCGTATTTGATGATTGTAACCAGAAAAAATGATGACTTTATGTTCATATCAAAAGGAAGATAAATCTTGTGTGATTGCAGGCACGTCATTATATACTATTTATAACATGCACCCAGAAACACGAAAATAAATATCGAAAATCTACTTTACTCTTTTACAAATTTAAAAAAAAAGTGGTACCATTTCCTCCTGATTTTTGGAAAAATTGCAAAAACTATAATTTTCTTTTTTTTTTAAACTAAAAACTAACTTTTTGTTAAAGCTCATTAGAAAAACGAATATTGTAATGAAAAGCATTTTGCATTTCAATACACTTGTAATTCTTAGAAAGATTTTTTTTTTTTCATTTTTCAGTCTCAATTAATTTCAAGAATAAATCACGCCCAACCAGTTCCTCTTTTCACTCGTCTATTTCCGTTACCCATTAATCGAAAAATGGAAATAATGAGGCAGCAATTAGCAAGTTTCTTCGAAGACTTCTTTTCTTTTTACGTTCAAATGAACTGAAGTTGTTGAGCTTAAGAGGTCATTGATAGGCCGTTGGAAATTTTTTCGCCCAATGTTAAACGCCTACAGGGTTGTCTCTCTCGCACCAAACGTTGATTTTGGTTTTTCGACTCGTTTGAAAAAAGCGGTTTTGAGTATTGCATATCCCAATGGTATCATCATTCCGCGGATTCTCTCCAAATTTAAGCCTAATCTGTCGAGTTATTTGTGAGAGAACAGCTCTCGGAATTTTCGAAATGGTGGGAGAACTTAACACTGCCTCTTAAGTTTAAACAACAGGTATATTATTTCCGTACCACCTCAGAGTATTAATCGCCGGAAGTCAGCGCCATATATATAATACAATTCCTTCGAGAATATGCAATTTGTATCCGGCGTATTGAGCTGCACTTGTAATGCAACAAATGCATTGACCGTTTAAATTATTTAAATCGTTATCGCGCGGCTAAACTGAAAATGAAGCCGACAGAATCGCGATTGTCGCTCGTTATTACTTATATGGTCGTCCATTCCAAGATAACGCCAGGAATGTTTCTCATAAATATAGCATCGATCATCGTCTTCCCTCTCATACAAATCAATTCGCATTTGCATCTATGTATTTGTCTCCAAGGTTTCTTATGCGAAGGTCTTTTATAATTTATCCTTATATTTTACACTCGCCTTTTTTACTCCCTCTGATAAGAAAAAGCCTGGCGGGAAAAAAACTAATAAAATGTTTTGATTATTCCATCGAGTGGATTTTCTTTTTTCAATAATTCCTGCGAATTATCGAAAATGTTGTAGCGAGTCGTAGAATTTTTTTCTCCAGGGAATACAGCTGCTTTGCATCGCATTGTGATTTAAGTGATTGTCCAAACGTTCGGTACTCTTTAAATCATTGTGATACCATTATTTCCTCTCATATGACAATAATATTGTTTCATCGACACGCAATTCTTATGTGTATGGACAAGTTTGGCCCGCGTCCAAATCTCATGTAGGTATTACGAATTGGACACGAGAGGAGGGTTCATCGTAATTCTGCGCAACAATGCAGTGCGTGTCGAAGCACCATTGTTTCTCAGTACGTCCTGCATCCTTGAAAGTCTTGTAGGAATTTTATTATTAATACATGCGTTCCTCACCCACACTACAACTTTTTGCTCGTGTGCTTAATTCTGTTTTTTTTTTTCATTCCCATACAAACTATGTGTGTATTTAGTCCTTATCCTGAGTTGGATAATTGGTTTTCCTTGTACCTTGAAAAAGAAAATTTTGAGGATTCAAAACATGCGCAAAGTCACAAGCGACAATTATCATGTGAATTACGGTTCATGTCCATTAGCAGTTTACCATCGTTTTGCCCTTGAAATTCTGGATTCCACGTGGGATGCTCATTAAGCTCAACGGATATCGAGTTGGCCCTGCGAATTCGCTATTCAATAAACTCATTGGTTCGTCCTTCTTCTGTAACATGAGACTGAAATAAAAAATAAAAAAATTGTTGTACACTTTTGTTTATGGTTGATTTCTAAGCGTTTATGAGCGTCGAAATGTGCTTTTTTTAACCATACTCATCGATTTAGTACGATGCTAATTATTTACTACGCCCCTTTATCGATTGGCTCAGCAGGGGTTAATATAATTTAGATGTCCGGTCTTCCCAGTAGCCGGATGTTGATCTTTTTTTTCGTCAGATTCCTGCTAAGTCTGATAGCCAATTGATTCCATCGTATTTCACCGAAAATTAAACGGTCGTTAAATACAAAAAGGAAACCATTGAAAATTATCATTTGTTCTCTATTGGTTTTTTTTTTTAATTTAAATTAGAAATTTATCTCTGCAAATTTTACGAACAACTATACAAATTTTTTGAATTTAATATTAAATTAACAATTAGTCGAATTATTTTTGTAATGTCAGAATGATTTGTATGTTTTCGTTTTGATTTATTGGTGGATCAATTTTCTTTTTTTTTGCTTGGATGCAATGAAACGACCTCTTTAAAATTATTCGCTCCCACCTCAAAACTTTAAACATGTTTAAGTCCGCTATAAGCAGATGAAAACAAATAAATGATTAGCAAAATCAATGCAATTATATGGCACAATTAAAATCCGAAAAACTGAATTAAATTTCTTTGATTTGTTTTCGAGTTAAGACGATTTGAATGTTTTTGAGGTTATAATGCAAATTCACATCAGCTGTTCAACACCGGCCATTGATTCTAAATGTGACGAATGAACTTTTGGAAATAATTTCTTGAATCGAAACAGTCGATTTAGTGAGATGCTAATTATTTACTACGCCTTTTTGTCGATTGGCTCAGCAGGAGTTAATATAATTTAGATGTCCGGTCTTCCCGGTAGCCGGATGTTGATCTTTTTTTTTCGTCAGATTCCTGCTAAGTCTGATAGCCAATCGGTTCCATCGTATTTCACCGAAAATTAAACGACCGTTAAATAGAAAAAGGAAACTATTGAAAATTATAATTCGGCGTTCTACATTGGTTTTTTTTAAATTTAAATTATAAATTTATCTCTGCAAATTTTACGAGATAAACTGAGAATCAAATCAGCAAATGTACGAATTTAAAAAATTTAATATTAAATTCACAATTAGTCGAATTATTTTTGTAATGTCAGAATGATTTGTATGTTTTCGTTTTAATTTATTGGTGGATCAATTTTTTTTTGCTTGGATGCAATGAAACGACCTCTTTAAAATTATTCGCTCCCACCTCGAAACTTTAAACATGTTTAACTCCGCTATAAGCAGATAAAAACAAATAAATGATTAACAAAATCAATGCAATTATACGGCACAATTAAAATCCGAAAAACTGTATTAAATTTCTTTGACCTGTTTTCGAGTTAAGACGATTTGAATATTTTTGAGGTTATAACGCAGATTCACGTCAGCTGTTCAACACCGGCCATTGGTTCTGAATGTGACGAATGAACTTTTGGAAATAATTTCTTGAATCGAAATAAGATATACCCGAAAATAACAGACGATACCGACTGAATAATAATCACTACAAGGATGGGTGATCGGTGCAATTATCAGAATATTCCATGAAAATACACATCGGTGACAATGTTTTTGGTGCAAAACAATTACGCAGGACAAGAATGTTCGTGGAAGTTAAGCAACAATGGCCGCGATCACTACAACAATGGGTGACCGATGCAACTAGCCATTGAAAAAATCACAGATAAGCGAAAGAAGCCGCAAATTTATAATCACAATATTCATAAAAATCGACGTTTATACCGCGTATAATTAACACTGTTATTATGATTAATGACGACACACACAAATTACCGATGAAACGAGTCCGTAATTTCATCCAAAAGCCAAAACCCAACCGTTTCGACTGCAAGCCTCGATGAAATATTTCATTGAAAAGTTTTGGAAAGCGTGTATTATGCGCATGCGCATTTCCTAGTGTCCCCACACTGTCGAACCTCTCGGTGAAGCCTCTATGGGATCGTAAACAAAACTCGGTTTGACCGCGTGGTTCGGTCAGTGAGGCGGCAACTGCGCTACCGTACTAAGAGGAAGGACCTTCTTCTTTTTCTCCCCCCCGCGATCGGTGCACTTTGCCAGCAGAGCCGCAGTCACAGCAGTTTATTTATATCAAAAGAAATTAAATACACCCTCGATTTAAATTAAGAGAAGAGCTCTCGTTTCTTGCACGGAAAAGGATGCAAATGACTGAGAAGGCTTCGCAAAACGTTTCCCCCAATTGCATAAATATTTGTCGTAAACAATAAATAGCTTTATTTATCGTAAATTAAAAAATAGTCTTGTCGAAAAAAGAAAAGAAAAGGAGAAAGACACTTGTCGCTCACCGTAGATTTTATCTCCACGTAAAAATCGTTGCTCGAAAACTTTCCGACCTTTTTTTTTTTTTTCAAGTTTTGTGTATGTGTGTTCCGTAGCGGAATGTTAAAAAAAAACCACGTGTAAAAAAAATTCTTGTGTCACTTCATGATAAATAATCTAAGAACTTTTATTTCGCTATAAAAGAAAAGGATTTCGTGTATGTGTGCGTGTGTGCGTGTGTGTGTGTGTGTATGTGCGACTTGGATCGAAAGCTTGTCGGAAAACTCGGAAAAAAGAAAGACACGCTGCTGAGTGTCGAGAGACAAAGAAAAACTAACGTTGGCGCTTTTTCTTCGCTGGATATAATATCACAGATGGACGGACGAAGCCTTACTAAACTTGTAGGCGTAATAGCCTTATAAAAGTTTCAACAACTTTGGATATTACGTCTCTCGCGCTATCAAGAAATAAAACTTTGAAGAAAAGTGTATTTTCGCCGGGAGCGAATAAACTAGTGCGAAATAAAAATAAAAGAAACGCGGTTTTGTGCTGCCGAGGGCTAAAATAACGCGTCGAGGCGTAGAGGGATGCGTTGTTACAACTGATCGACATAGATCAGACTCGGATGTGATACTGCTAGAACGCAGTCGGTCCTCAGGTATACAAATACATGTATATGTGTATATATGTATTATATGTAAGTTATATACGTGGATGGGTTTGAGGAAAGAAAAAGGGCAGCTTAAGGGCCACGTTTTCCCACCAATAAATATCCCAACTCCAGACGGAAAAAATTGTGGAGGGGGCAACAGACTTTGACTCTCTGTTGAACGTGGCGTTAAAAGGGCCAGAACCATCAACGAGATACAATACGCAGATATACTTTTGATAAAGAAAACGAGAATGAGATAAAAGAAAAGGAGAAGTATTGTTATAATCGTTTATTTTCGAGAATAAAACGTAAATTCATGTAATTATATCATTTATATGGGGCATTTCATACCAAACTTTGACCTGAGGTACTTTTGATAAAGAAAACAAGATTGAGATAAAAGAAAAGGAGAATTATTGTTATAATCGTTTATTTTCGAGAATAAAACGTAAATTCATATAATTATATCATTTATATGGGGCATTTCATACCAAACTTCGATCTGATATACTTTTGATAAAGAAAACAAGATTGAGGTAAAAGAAAAGAAGAATTATTGTTATAATCGTTTATTTTCGAGGATGAAATGTAAATCTATATAGTTAAATCATTTATATGGGGCATTTCATACCAAAATTCGATCTGATATACTTTTGATAAAGAAAACAAGATTGAGGTAAAAGAAAAGAAGAATTATTGTTATAATCGTTTATTTTCGAGGATGAAATGTAAATTTATATAGTTAAATCATTTACATGGGGCATTTCATACCAAAATTCGATCTGATATACTTTCGATAAAGAAAACAAGATTGAGATAAAAGAAAAGAAGAATTATTGTTATAATCGTTTATTTTCGAGGATGAAATGTAAATTTATATAATTAAATCATTTATATGGGGCATTTCATACCAAAATTCGATCTGATATACTTTCGATAAAGAAAACAAGATTGAGATAAAAGAAAAGAAGAATTATTGTTAAAATCGTTTATTTTCGAGGATGAAATATAAATTCATATAATTAAAACATTTATAATTAATAGTAACCTTTGCGCTATACACTACATAAGCTCCATCAAAACCCGACGACATAAGCTACGTGGGGCATTATACATCGATCTGACCACCTTTTACCACAACCATCGTCGATATAGCTACATTTTTTATTTAATTTTTAAACACTCATAAATAATCGAAAAAATGATTATCCCACTTCCCGCCTATGCTTAAAATATTCGTCTTTACGAGTACGTAGTACTTCAGAGGTTTTTTCAAAAAAAAAAAAAGAAATGTCCAAGTTTTTGGAAAATCGACTTTTATATTTATTAATTAAAAATCAATGCTTCGGACGAGATAAAAAAATTTGAAAATAAATTTACATTAAAGTATACTTCAAAATGAAAAACTTTTATGTGGGTTTTTTTACGACACGACTCGTATCTAAGAAAATACGTGCATTCAAAAGTTTTTAAATACAATTTTTAGAGCAATTTTTATAAATTCACAAGTGCGCGAAATATACGATGAAAATTTAGAAAAAAATGGAGCATGCTCCATCCATTGAAGTGAATGATAAAAAAAATAATCAACTGTATCGAAGATGGTGTTGGTAAACGGTGGTCCGATTGGTGCATAATGCTCCACGTAGGTCAAGATTTCATATCTGGGGCAAAACACGTAAAGTCGGCCACCCCAATTTTTCATGTCAACAAAACGTCCTCACATTTCTTCAGGATGTTGGTCTAGTTGAAGAAAAAACGTAGGAATTTTTTCCGATTTTTTTGTTGCATATTCCAGCCAATGAAAATCGCTGAAAATAATCATTGTTTATTTTTTAACGCCAATAATACGGCTCGCAAAAAAAATCTAATCTAATACAAAAAACAAGAATTACACAATAGAAAAATGTAATGCGGTCTTTTTTCTAAGATTCTAGATATTCCAAAGAACAAAATGTAAAAATTTCAGCTAAATCGGAAATTCCGTTTCGGAGGGAAAAAAGTGGCAACTTTATTTAATTGAAAAATAGCGTAAAATAAAATCGGAGAATTTTACAAAAAATGTTGTTGGAAAGTACGCTGAAAATAAAAAATTTGATGCTCTTATGATTTTTCTGTGCGAGCCGTAGTATTGGCGTTAAAAAATAAACAATGATTATTTTCAGAAATTTTTAATAGCTGAAATATGCAATTAAAAAATCTGAAAAAAATTCCTACTTTTTTTCTTCAAGCAGACCAACATCCTGAATAAATTTGAGGATGTTTTGTTGACATGAAAAATTGGGGCGGCCGACTTGACGTGTTTTGCCTCATGTATTATAATCGATACCATTGTTGATTCACACTTCCATGATAAAATCATTCATAAAATAGACTTTGGTGAGAAAATTTTCACCTACATTTCTAAATTCTTAATCGACTTGAAACTTTCCATAAATTGTGAAATTTCTCTATTTGCTTATTTGCTTCATAAATAGTTATTAAATTTATATATATATATATATATATAATTTAATTAAATTTATATATATATATATATAAATTTAATAACTGAGACAAATTTGAATAAACTTTTTTTTCTAAATATTTATATATAAATAATTTATATATAAATTTATATATAATTTATATATAAATAATAATAATAATAATAATAATAATAAATAATAATAATAAATTTATATATAATTTATATATAAATAATAATTTATATATAAATTTGTCTCAGTTATTAAATTTATATTTTAAATTTAAATTATATTTTAAATTTATATAATAAACTTTTTTTTCTAAATATTTATATATAAATATTTAGAAAAAAAAGTTTATTCAAATTTGTCTCAGTTATTAAATTTATATATATATATATATAAATTTAATTAAACTTTTTTTTCTAAATATTTATATATAAATATTTAGAAAAAAAAGTTTATTCAAATTTTATATATAAATTTATATATAATTTATTCACACATTTATATATAAATATTTAGAAAAAAAAGTTTATTCAAATTTGTCTCATCTCTTCTACTTGCCTGATTCACATTATCCATATTATATGCTCTGTTGCCGGTTAGCCGACTTTCTCCACGATCGAACGAGAAATGTACTGACTGGATCGAAGGAACCAAAAATTTCAAGCCTGTATATTGAAAGAAAAGTGAAGAAAATTAAAAAAAAAAAAAGATGTCTACAAACGAGGATGGAACGTTCGATTTTTGGAACGCCACGACGTTGATGGATATTGATGTAACATCAACAACGTCAACGATAACGACGACGATTGTCGGAAAAATGCTCAACGGTGCTGCTTTGTCACCAGTCCGATATATGCCTATAGCTAAACAAATAGTTATTACACTGGTTTATATGATCGGTGTGATTGGAAATATATCGGCGCTGGTTATTCTCTTCTTGCGGGACAAGGTCAGTCATGGAAATTCAATTTTAATAAGAAAAATTGTTTAAAAAAATAAGAGAATGTTTAAAGATATATATGGGGCATTCCAGCTGGTTTCAACCTGGGTTCTAACTCTTCCGATTGGATCCGCATTTTTTAATAACATTGACATTAACTTCTAAAAGGCAGCAATTAAAAAAAAAAAAAGAATGTACACATTTTTAATTATCTACGATTTTTTAAAACAAATTAGCGAACGACGCATTTTTTAAATCTACAAAAAAAATCTAAAAAACCTTTTTTTTTTTTCAGAAGTGTTTCTGTAACAAACAGATGGAAAAAAGAATTGGAAAAAATAGTAATGTTACGATGGGCAGCAATTTTTTTTGGAGATTAAATTTTTGAGAATGTTTAAAAATTTTCCGAATAAACGTTGAGATTTTTTTGAATAATCTCAAATTGAGCCTTTTTATTAATGAATATTTGGCAGTTCTTTATGAAATAAAATGTATATATAGATCAATCTGTAATAAAAATATATATAGATGATCTGGGAATGGGAAATGTAAGTTTGGAATTTATGAAAATTGTATTGATGAAAACTTTCGAGTAAGATATAAGTTGAATTTCAACGGCGGAGATATTCTTGTTCGCCGGGAAACAATAATGGCGATGAAGCGCATCCGAATCTTCGCAGTTTCTAACATGTGAGAGCAATATCTTTATAGCTACGTGTAGTTTGACACGTCGCTCCATATTTTCCCATCTCTATATTACACACATATATATATATATTTATATATACATTTATATATGAGGAATTTCATATCAGTTTAGCCACTAAAAACAACAATTTTTTTTTTAAATTGATTTCTAAAAATGAGTTTATTCAATTCTGATAAATGCATCAAGACGTTTTGCTTTTTTTTTGTTGATTTTCATTATGTTTTTGAATTCAGATTTTTCCGGATCGGTCAAGAGTATCGAAAAATAAAAATCGCTGCAAATTATATTTGCACATCGCTTCGTCATCAGCTCTGTTTGATGGAAAGTGCGCCCATGTCACTTTTGGCTTCCTCAAGAAGCTTTGTTTTGCGATTACTTTTATCAGAACTAAATAAGGCTGGTCTAAGAAAACATATGTGATAAATTTTAGTTTCGTAATTCAACCTGCCTCTAAATTATAAAGGTTCATCATTTTTTTTTTCGCAGACTTTTTAGCAGAGAATTTTAATTGTTAGCATAATTGGCACCCCAGCATGTGTGCTTAATTTCAGCTTAATATCTTCAAGACGTTCCCAAGTTATAAATGTTAAATGGTAGTCACAGACACACACATCCGGACATTTTTTCTAAACGTGATTTCTCGAAATTTTGGAACATTCTGAACACGTTTACACGAAAATTTCGAAAAAAAAAATTATTTGCGAAAACAAAGCTTCTTGAGGAAGCAAAAAAACCAGTCATAATTCTAAAATAAATCAAAATTACTGGTACTTTTGAACCATGTCAAATTTCGCCCATTCATTGCGTTTCATTAATAACAACAACAACAATAATAATAACAATAATAGCAATAATAACAATAATATTGTGTTTTTCATATAAAAAACAATTTTTCTATTAATTTACCGTAACATATGATTTTAAATTCAAATAAATTTTCTTCTTATAGACCACAAAAAAGCGCATACTTTTTTCCAAATTTTTGATACGTCGTTTCCAAAGATATAACTGAGTAAAAAATTAAAAAAATAGTTTGAAAATTTTTTGAAATCATTATTTAGAGAATTTGTAAGCTTGGCGTTTTTTTATACAATTTTTTATAGAAAATTTGAAAAGAAAAAAAAACCTTTGTTTGGTTGACTACGAATTGATATGGAATACCTTATATATTTGATATTTTATATTAGTTGAACGTCCTTTCATAACTCAAATATTGTCATGCTCATTATCTTCATTCTGATGGTTATCTTCAATAAATGTCTTAACGGACACGTTTTAATTTTCGTGCCTGAATAAAAGATGGGCAACAGTAATATCGCTTAAAATAAAAGATAAAAATAAAACTTGCTGTATTATTTGTAAATTGTATAATTTGTTTTTATTTTTCCAAATTATTTGAGAAACGTGAATAAAATAAAATTGTTCGCTATAAATTCATATGAAATGCCTTATATGTTTAGGCATCTTATTTTATATTTCCGCGCATTCAAATGTACGAACAACAGTGGCAATTAGAATTTTAACGAAAAATCATCGGAATTTATTTTGCATATTTTCTTTTGTTGAACAGAGACGAAATAGGAAGCACTTGTTGATGCTGCGATGTTTGGTGAGCAACGATTTGGTCGCGCTCCTCGGCATGCTCGTACAAATGTACGTGACAAACTACGCGGGATCGGTTACGACCAATCGAGCCTTTTGCTCGCTGAGAGTAGTGTGGCGGCTTTTTGGTCTCTTCAGCGGTTGTGTGGCAATCGTCATGGCAGCGGAAAGGTGGCTGGCCTTGACACGACCCTTTGTCTATCAGAAGGTAAACTATTCCCTAATTATTCTAATTAAATCTATTTAAAATCATTCTACTATAATTTCCCTTATGCGAATTTTCCATCGAGCTCCTAAAACCCACGATTCAATTTTTTATTTTATAAATCAATGCGCCATAATTGTACAATTTATTTTTAAGAATCTCCTCGTCTATTTCCTTCATCTGTTCTTTTGATTTTAGGTGTTATTAATCCCATAGCAGGATAAAATATTTTTATAATAATTCGTCACTGAAAATGGGAAAATTCTTATAGTTGAAGGAAAATACTTCAAGGACCTCAACGTCTGTCATTTAATAATTAAAAAAAAAAAAAAATAAGAATGAAGACCACCAATAGCCAAATAAAATTCACACGAGCTGTTCACGAAAAATATTTGCATTTTTGCTAATTAATGCAATTTTCAAAAGCAACGTTTTTGAAGCCACTAAAAAACCAAAGCTAATGATAGTCTTTTTACCGACTGATTTTGTTTCTTATTATCGGTTATAAAAAAAAAAAAAGAAATCGTATGGAATTCTGAAGCTATAGAATAATCGATTGTTGACTACCTCGACTTTCAAAGTCTACAGAACCTTCAAGGTAATCGAGGGGAAGCCAAAGGAGAATTATCGGTATATTCCCCGGTAAACTTTTGAGTGACTGTCGTCTAATATCGTTGGCACACAGCGATAAAACTATTCTGAAACGAGCGCGTCTCTCTGACAGAGAAAAACTATCTCCTTGTTTATCGTAAAGTGATAATAGAGCTCAAAGCATTTGTATAGCACAAGGAAAGTCTAGATGCAAGCGGGGTAAAGAAGGGAAAAGGGAAATGACACGAGCGTCGTTAGTTACGACGAAAAATTAGGCCAGTCAAAAGAAAAACATATGCTTCTACAGACAAAGACACGAGTTTGCGATGAGACGATTTACTCACCTAATTCGTGTGAGCTTAGATTATTATCGAAAATTTTATGCGTGTCTTTTGTTTATCGAAGGAAATGCTTCCTTTAATATTCTTATCTGATGAAAAACAAAAGTTTAAACAATATTTGAGTTTGAATAAGAATTTCTTGTGAAATATCTCTTCTGTAAAAAGCATTCTTTATCAATTAGGCTAATTTTTTTTTCTTCTAATTATATATTTTTTGTTACTAATTCTGGCCATTAATTTTCCACTTAATTTTATACAAACTAAAGTGATATGTACAGAATTTACAAATTAGCAGGGTCGAAAAAATGTATTTGAAGGGGTAAAAAATGTTTTTCAAAAGTTATAATGGACCAGTTGTTAAAAAATGACTTATATATAATAATAAAAATACAGTTGGGCAATGTCTTATCGAAGGAGTCTATCGAACTTGAGTTAACTCTGGCTGTCGCAAGTCGAGATTAACATATTGCCGCCGGTAAGCGGTGTATTGTGAGAGAGAGCACGTAGCCATTAGACAGCAAACATAAAATAAACAGTATCATAATATAGATGAGTTTTCGAAAGGGACTCTAAATACCACTATCACTGTTAAGCTGTAATAAACAATGAAAGGCACAATTTTGCTTATTGCTTTCTTATTATTTTCCATTTTTTTTTCTTCACAAAACCTAAGAGAAAGTGTGTTGATCAATGTTGACTAACTCGTAAAGAAAGCTGGAAAATAATGAGAAAGCAAAAAAAACTCATGAAATTTAAAATGTATTTTAATGAATACATAGTTTAGTGTATACTTCTATAAAATATCAGCATTTCTGTGGAATCTCATTAAATTTATTATGAAACATTCGATGATTGTGGTTGATAAATTTGCAAAATTTCAAGTAATCTACTTAATTATCTATTATATTTATAATTATCTATTATTATTATTATTAAAGTTGTATGCAATATTTTGTTGCTTGAAACTTTCTCAAGTTTATAAAAAATTTATATGTATAAAAAAAATGAATAACTATAAAATCTTTTTATAGAAATATTTTTATCAAAACAAAGAATCCTCTATAAAAAAATTTAAAAAGGTAAGATTTCTAGTAAAATTTCCTAGAAATCTGCATTAGCTATAATATGATAGTTTTTCCTAATGATAATTTTTTACTATTTTCCTTTCTTTGTATAAAACATTGAATCATTATTGACATATTCTTGTGTTTTTGGAGCAGTATCCAAAAATATGAGGATAGTAAATAAAAAGATGTATCGCGCACATTGAGCAGCGATATTTTGTGTTCGTCGATCGGTCAACGTGCGATAATTTTTTGAAGCAATATCGTGAAGAAAAATGATTCTGTGCATTATCTTTGAGCGGGACTCTTAAGGGGTCGCAGGTCGCACTACGCGTGTCGTACTACGCAGAAAGATTAACCAGAATTCTTCTGGTCCAATTTTATATCACGTAATGCTAATTTTTCTGAACAACCTCGTAATTCCAACGCGAGAATCTACTAGAAGATTCTACTGGCATAATATTTAAAAAAAAAAAAATGCTTTTCTCTTAAATTTACTTTGTAGTATTATAAAAAATATAATTTAAAAAAATGTGTTTTTCTTCAAAGGTTAAAATCCTTAATTTCATTTCCTCGTAGATAAATTAATTTCCAGTAACTTCAGAATTGTGAAACAGGGTTCTAAAATTTGGTGAGACAAATTTCCACCTTTTCGTCCTGGATTTAATTTAATTTTTATGAGATTTTGGAATTATAATTATTAAAAAAAATTATGAAGAGAATTTAAAACAAAAAAAGATGTATAATTTTTTTTTCAAAGTGAGATTATACAATTATTTATAGTATAACAAACATTGCGCAGAAAATAAAAATTAGAATAAAAAAAAATGCCGGGTCTAGTAATACACAAAATGTTGCATTTTTGTTTTTCTTCGTGCAAAAGAGTTTTAAGGAGTGCCGTGTAGTAAAAAAAAAAAAAAATGGTACACCACCCTCGTGCACGTGTTATTGGTCCAACGTGTATAACAGTAATATTCTGAACCACGAAAGTGTGGCACTAACGCTTTCCATGCTCGCGCTGCCAAAGTAAACTAAGTTTATCGGTATAACTCGAGAGCCGGAGTACAAGTGCCAGCACAGAAGAGTCTCTCGAGATTTGTTGAATAGAGTGGGCGGCATTAACTACTGTGGTGCATGCTTAATGCACGTCTCTCAGTTGTCAATTTTCATTTGGGGCCTTCCTTTTGCTCGTACGTGACGAAGCTATATACGCAACGCCATCAATAGTGAAGATTATCGTCAAACTCGTCATGACCAACAGATTTTTTGTTTTTTTTTTCTATTCCTTCTTATAAAACTCAATGAGTTGAACAAATGCTCTTAAAAAAAATATCAATTATTGATAATTCTCTTTAACACTTTGATCAACGACAACTCAGATTTAAAAATGAGAACTGGGTTTTTGCGATTGGCGATTTGATCCACAATTTTTTATGTTATTGCTCCATCTCTAAAAGGCAGACATCATTTTGATTAGACTTTTTTTTTTGCAAAAAATATTTACAAAAAAGAATTGACCCTTCTTTTAATATATTGCTTCCTCATGGAGTAAGCTTTGTTTTCTTGAACATATTTTTCGAGATTTTCATGTCAGCATACTCAGAATGGTCGAAAACGTCGAGAAAACTGATTTGTACGAAATAAATAAGAACTTTGGAAATGGTTTTCTCTAGAAAGCTTCCTCTATGAGGAAGCCAAAGTACATAAACGTACTTCCTCATAGTGGAAGCTTTGTAAAGAAAACAATTTGCAAAGTTCTAAAAATGTAAATATTTTTTAAAAAATGTAAAATAATGAGTAAGCAATTTGCAAGGTTCTACTTTGCACGCTTTTTTGTTTATCTTCAAGATATATAATATTTCGACAATATTCTTTCTATACATCTCCTGGCTTTTATTATATTATATTTTGCCACATTGTACTGATTATTTTTTATTACATTTTGCAACCAAAAAATGCAAAGAAAGGAAATTTAATAATTATTGATGGACAGATGAAATCCAAGAAAAATTGCAAAGCCAATCTTAAAAGAAAAATAGCAATATTTAAGCAAAAGAAGATCAGAAAAATCAAACCATTTTTTTTTTAAACGTCGCATAGATTTTTAAGTGAATCCATCATTAGGTAAATTTTCTTAATTGCTTGTATATACTTTATTCAATTTCAATTTGACTTCGGCAGACTTCCAACAGGATCTGCCATTTCTCTCGTTGATTATCTACAATCGCTTGTCAATTAAATTAATCATACTGATGATACGTATCGCTTAAGGGGTAATTGTGAATTGTCGGTAGAATTTCCGTGACACCGCGCCATTTGATATTATCCCAGAGTGATAACATAAATCATAAAGACAATTCTGTTGGAAAGAAGCGAAAAGAGAAGTCGAAGGATCGATACTGTTGTGCTCCTGCTGCTTGCAATTGGAAGTTAACTCGCAATTGCGTCATCAATTTCACTCGAGTGAGACTTTGATACTAAATACACAATTATATGATAATATATAGGTACACTTGGCCAACTCAATTCAATCCTGACCCCTTCCAAATCGCTCTATAATTTTTTATACTATTCTATATGCTCAAAAAAAAACACTTAATTTTTTTTTCACTGAAACTTATTTTTAATTTTTTGCCCCCTTTTAAAAATCCAAAATTTTTCTCAAAAATCTTTTTTTAGATATGAATATTTTTTTTTAAAAAGGGTTAAATTTGAAGGATATAGATTAGAAATCATAAACAATGAAATACAATAGAAACAATGCGCGATAAAATTTTCGAATGGAATCACCGGTGTGATTGTTTGCTCGATGTGATCGCGGGAATGACGCGTGCATTAATTTTAGGCCCGTTCGGTGTGATTATTACGCTGATGGTTGCTCGCTCCGCTGCTTTATATTCCCAATAGGTATATCAGAAGCTTCGACCGCAGAACGACATTCCAAGTAATATTCTCAATAGCTTGAACTTTCGGTGAATTCCTTTCGTCTCGATTATTGAAGAAAATTTGATTTATGTACCAATATGAAATTAATTTTATTTCTATTTTATATTTTCCTTTAAAGTTTATTTATGGTGAAGTTAATTTAATGTATATAGAAATAAATAAACTGTAGATTCAATTTTTTTTCTATTATTTTCTTTAAGGGCTTTGACATGTCCAATGCATAATAAAAATAACAATCACATGTCCAATAATAAAAAGAATAAAAAAATAATAGAGTGAATCGTGAAATTCGAAAAATTATCGCTTAGAATTTTTTTACCTTTAAAGTTTCTTTCACGCCTAAATCGATACTTGGAAAGTCGAGAGACAAAAGTACAAAAGTTTAAATTTAAATACTAATATATATTTATGTATAAAAAAGTAAAATTAAAGGGAATAGGGCTGTTTTTTTTTTAGACAATTACAAAGCATTTCCTTTAGTATTTGTTGCTCCCCTGTTGTATATTGAGAACACATTTCAGTGGGATTCAAGTTGTCTATTACGCCGATGGTGAACGTGAAAAGGGACAATTGACATGGTATTGATTGCAAAAGCTTTGGAGGGTTTGTCGCGAGTCACGTAGACCAAAAGATCTCACCGAGGAAGAGAAGACTTTTCTCGACAATTGAGCTTTTCGCTATACGTGCTCCCGGAATAGCCGCGGGGTAGTTACGAGTTAAGAGCCTTCTCAGCTTTTCTCTTTTGCTAAAGCTCCAAATCGTCGAATTATTGAGAGATGGAAGAAACGAGAGATAAGAGAAACGAGAGAATTTGTCTAAGCTTCCTTGGGATCGAATCAAGACGTAGATTCCGGGTTAAAATGATGGTAATACTACTAGAATTTTTCCTGTTACGAATTATTTCCCGCAGGAATTTTTTCTACAGGAAGTCCACCCCATTTTTTCATGTCAACAAAACGTCTTCACATTTCTTCAGGATGTTAGTCTGGTTGAAGAAAAAACGTAGGAATTTTTTTATCGCAGATTCCAGCCATTGAAAATCGCTGAAAATAATTTGTTTATTTTTTAACGCCAATACTAGGGCTCGCAAAAAAAAATTATGACAACATCAAATTTTGCATATTCAGCGTACTTTCCAACATCATTTTTTGTAAAATTCTCCGATTTCATTTGATGCTAAACAGTATTTTATATTGAAACTACTATAATTTGTTAATTGATTTTTTTTTTTTTTAATTTTCAGCGTGTCACGTTTCCCGTGATTGTACGATTTATATTGGCACTGTGGCTCGCGGCATTAACACTCACGACTCTACCCTTACTCGGTTTTGGACTATATTACCGAGGAGGAAAGTGCATAAGGTATAGAGAAGCGACCGAGCCCACCGACATCGCTTACGCCTATGTCTGGTTTTTTTTCGGTCAGTTGAATCACATCTTTTCGTTTATTTATTCATTTTTTTTTTATGCCTACTTGATCAAAATTTATTACTGCACACTGTTGATTTTTTTTTTTGCTATAAAGCTTACAGCTAAAGCGAGCTTTTTTATTTATATAAACTTGTATATTAAAAATAAAACATGGCACGTAAAATTAGTGTATTCTATACCAAATATTTCGAAAATTTGGATTAATATCAAAGTTTGTAATTTTACTTCACTTATGCATTAAATTTAATATACCAGCTGATGAATAAAATGTGCATTTTCAACAGTTTTCTTGATCAAAATTCACCAGAAGCACAGTGAACGTGTTATATTGATAATAATTTAATTAATTTGTCATTGTAAAACAGGTACTCTTCTTTGCCTATCAATCGTCTGTTGTAATTTGGCCGTATCTCGAGCGTTGGGAAGATTAGGCCGACGTGCTGGTCACCTAAGAAGAATATCAAGAGCTTCGTCCAGAGCAAAGCCTCTTCTTGCAGTTGCGAGTCCACCACCGGAAGTCGTGTCCACAGTTGAGGAAAAAGCTTTTGCGAAGCTCATGGCTGTCTTCTCAATATCATTCGTCGTTTGTTGGATGCCACAAATGGTGAGCAGTTGTCTATAATTTTATTATTTTAAATAATGAACGAATTAAAATAATGTCATTTTTTTTTATTCATGGATTCATGGTGTTATTATTGTTATTATTATTGCTGTTTCGGTAATGAAATATGCGAGGAATATCGTGTTCCTTAGCTTGTATCTAAATGATCAAATTATCTCATACGTGCTACCAAAACCGCCAATTGCAATTGCTTTTTTTTTTTTTTTTTAATTTAATGATCCTGATAATATGATGTATATAGTATATAGCTTCCGCTTATGATTTACATTAAATCGGCATCTACTCCCGCGCTTCCGACGAATACTGGTATAATTTAAGTGAGGCGTCACGTAGCGTTTATCTTCTCGACAAAGTTTGATTCGTGCGTCTTAAATATCGCGTCGTACGAAACCTTGAGGTGTTTTGCTATTTAATTAATGCGGATGGATCGATCACGTGCGTAGGTATATGGTTACTAGACTGATCCCAAAGCTAAAGAATACGCGACATGAATATGATTGAAATATAAACATCGTTACACCCAGAAAAAAAAACGATCTGAAGTGACTAAACTCGCAATTATTTTCTTTAAATTGCGTGAATTAAAGCACAAAAATTGATAAACATATCGAGAATACTTGTTTCGTTTAAAGTTTTAAAAAATATTAACTTTTGACACTCTTTTATCTTATTAGAAACGACAAATTCTGCATTGAAAACTCGAAAATTTAAAGCCTTGTGGCCAGGATGGAAATAACAATCCTTCCTAAATTTTTTTTTTTACTGCACACAGAATGTGTCTTCAAATTACTTAATTTTGTTTTCTGCATTGTTAGCATTTAAAAAAAATATCTATGAACTGAAATAAATAGCTTCTAAATCTGTATTTCAAAGATGTATTTGAATGAAATATACGGGGTATTCCACCCTGGTTCGACCTGGATTTGACTTCGACCTCTCCGATTTGGCTCTTAATTTTTTGTAGGCTTAATTGGACCCTCAAGTTCGCATTTTGTTTTTTTTTAATATATTTTTAAAGTGACATATCGAATGTCATAATTTAAAATTCTGAAAAAATTCTGAAAAATACTTTATTTAATAACAAAATTATCTAGCTTATAGCCAAAGTGGGGAAGATTTTTCTTCTTACAGTTTTTAAGCTTTTTTTATTTAAAAAATTATTAAAAAATAGAAAAAATAATTTATCTACTACAGACGATTGGTCAAATGTTTATTGATGTAAAACTAGATTTTTCAGATTTTTCCGAACTATGCAAATTTTCAAAAAATATTTTTATAAAGTAACATATCGAATGCCATGATATAAAAATCTGCCAAAATTCTGAAAAATACTCTATTGAATATAAAAATTTTCTAGCTTATTGCCAAAGTACGCTCGATTTTTCTTCTCACGGTTTTTAAGATTTTTTGACTAAAAAAATTATTAAAAAATAGAAAAAGATCAATCTACCACGGGCAACTTGACAAAGGTTTATGTATATAAAATCGTATTTAAAAAAGAAATTACGGATTTTTTAAAGATTTTATTCTTTTTGAATTTTTTTATATGCAGAGAGATGGATTTGGCAATAATTATACAACGTCGATGAGAAAAACTATTAGATCTTATAGTCGTCCACCAACAATTTTGAGTTCAAAAGTGTTTTATATGTAAATAATATATAAATAGTCTAATATACAGAAACGTTTGACATATCGTCCACAGTAGATAGACTTGTTGTCTATTTTTTATAATTTTTTAAATAAAAAAATCTTAAAAACTATAAGAAAAATCTTGCATACTTTGGCAATAAGCTAAAAAATTTTGATATTCAATAGAAAATTTTTGAGAATTTTTGCAGATATTTATAATTATGGCATTCGATAGGTCACTTTAAAAAAAATTGCATAGTTCGGACAAGTCTGAAAAAATTTCGAAAAATCTGGAAAAAGTTCTGAAAAATCCGGTTTTACATAAATAAACATTTGACCAATCGCCTGTAGTAAATTAATTATTTTTTCTATTTTTTAATAATTTTTTAAATAAAAAAAAGCTTAAAAGCTGTAAGAAGAAAAATCTTCCCCACTTTGGCTATAAGATAGATAATTTTGTTAGCGAACAAAGTATTTTTCAGAGTGTTTTCAGATTTTTAAATTATGGCATTCGGTATGTCACTTTAAAAACATATTTAAAAAAAATTACAAAAAAAAAAAAAATTGTACATTGGAGGGTCCAACTAAGCCTACAAAAAATGATGAGCCAAATCGGAGAAGTCGAGGTCAAATCCAGGTCGAAACGGGGTGGATTCCCCCATACACATTATTTACCACTCAATAGAAATGTTATTTAGTTGAAATAAAGAATTTTATTAGGGATTGAAATAAGAAAACTGTTTTCCGATAGGATTTAGATTTTTTTTTTCTGGGCTTTGTGATATTAATGCTGAAATAAATATTTTTAAACCATTATTTCAGATATCCATTCCATTGGAACAGTACTCGATGAAACTTTCCGAAACTGCGACAATAGCACGAAAATGCATTCGCATTTTTCACACGGTAGCCGATGTTCTGTTGTGCATTCACTTCACTCTCGATCCTTATATTTACGTTCTCTTGAGAATGCCAAGACCGAGATTTATCTTTCTGAAGCCACTTTGGCGTGTCTGCTGGCCAGAGCGAAGTCGAGCGAGTTCCTTCACCGGAACTACGGATCATCGTGGAAGCAGCGGTGATCCACCGACTCCAATAACCGAAGCTCCATCGACTCCTGTGAGCGAACAACACGAGACTCATCTCGTGGCTGTTGCTGTTTAAAAAATATCATCGTACATTAAAAAAAAAAAAAAAAAAGAATGATAAAAAGTTACCCATGCGATAATATTTAACAAATTTGTGATAATTATCCGCCATATTAGGTTCAGAAAAAAAATTACAGATAATTTTTTTTAAGGCTCCAATTTCTACCAGTCGAGGCTGCATTTGTCGATCGAGTAAAAACTCAAGTCGCTTGTTATGCACAAACGACGAAGATGTTCGAAGCACATGCAATTGAGAATTTCACAAAAAAAAAAAAAAAACCGTCGATAACAAATATATCCTTATGAAAACTGTCTAGAATTTTGTGTTAAAAATGGAGTGGTAAATATTTGTTAAATGGTATGTGCCAGTTGTTTTTAAGGGATTACATACCTTTTTTGGTTAACATTTTTTTTTTAAATCGAATCACTGGCGGAGAAGGAAAATACAGCAAATAAGAGAACTTAGGAATAGTCGATTAATCGTAAGTTTAATTTTTAAATAATTACTGTTGTTAAAAATCTTTCATCGTTAAACTTTTAAGATAGCTCAGTGCGCTTTACACTATTTTCAAAATCTTTTATACTAAGTGTTAATTTACGGTAGTGAGAAACGTATTTATTTTCCAACATTTTTCCTTAATCTAGATAAATATTAACAGCAGTTGGCTTTCAACACTGACAGAACTTTTTTTTTTTTTTTTTTTTTTTTTTTTTTTGAGAGATCATAACTACTAAATTTCTTTACAAAAGGAATCAGTATTTGTGCTTTTCAGATTAGATTAATCCAGGACGAAAAATCATGCATTAGCAGAAGTGAACGCAAATTACAAAATTACGACAATAATTTTTTTATGAAATTTTTAAACTTTTTAATTTACATTTAGTCTAATGTATGGACAATAAAATGAGTTAAAATTTACATTGCTTTCGGTGTTACCTTACCTAAAAAAAAAAAAAAAAAAATAATCTCGAGACTTTTATTTCAAACATAAAGATATGTAATCCCTTAACGAGCTTAAGGATATCCGAAGTGACAGAAAGATACAATTTTAATATATATATATTTCGACGATATAACTTTCTCGTCTCTGAGCAAATAAATACATAAATCTGTATTACGTACTCGACAAAACATTTGTCATTTATGATATCTATATATATATATGTTTATCATCAATTGTATATAATTGTAGTATACGAAACTATTCACACGATTGTTTAAGTGTCTAGATCGGTAAGAATCCGTGTGATAAAGAGTCCCATTTACATTTAATGGACGAAAAATATTTCAACAGTGCAATGGAATATACATAATACGTATTAAATCTCCGGACAAAAAAAAAGCTACCCATTCAACTTTGTGTATTTTTCTATTCACTATCATAGTGATTTTCTTCCTGTCATCCTGTAAGAATTCCCGACAGCATTTTCATTCGCCTGGCAATTTTCTCCAAGTACTATCAAATTGTTGAGGCACTTGAAATTACTAGAAATAGTAAATATATATATATATATTTTTTCATGCAGCTCCTTGGACTAGACTAGATAGTTGGAGATGCGATTTTTTTCGCATAGTAATGCGAAATAATATTTATACAGTATAGACGAAAATAGTTATGATACGTACTACATAATCTGTGAATATTTTTAAGGGTAGGGAGTCGGATTAAAATTGTCGATATTCGTTGCAAAATATTTAATCCCTGGTATTATAAGAGAAAATGTAGGAAAACATTTTTTTTTTCAATCCAATGTAATTAAAAACGAGAACTTATGTTTATGCTTTAAGGATTTATCTCACGCTAATTTGAGAATTTTTTGGCAATATTTGTATCAACATATAGCAACGTGCGACAAATATTAAAAAAAAAAATTAATTCTTTTATCAGTGAACAAAATATATATTTTCTCTTAAAATACCAGTAGCAGCAAACGAATGAGATATTCTTCACAGAATATCGTTGATTTTCAGCCGAAACCCTTCCCTTAATAAATTAATGTATGCGCAATGTTGGATTCTGTAAGCGGAATGATGATCGTTGCGGAGGAGCCGACGGAGATTGGTGAGAATATTTATAACTCGCATAAAATCATCAATTGAGAAAATTATTTCCTTATTTCGAGTAGTTTTTCACTCACTCGTATATTTCGCTCTTGCTTTTTCTCTGTTTTTTTTTTTTTTTTTTTTTTTTGCACAGGTTCAAATCAAACCTTCCATAGAAGCAGGTGATTTGTCGAGTCTTCGCGACCGGCTTGAAGTTCTACCGACGCTTGTGGACCCCGGAAATCCTCGTAACCATCGCCACCGGATATTATCAAGAGTTTACCAGTTGTTGGATCATTCGCTTGACTCTTCTCGAGTTTACCCGAATGTCGTTTATTTTTCTGACGCATTTCGGGCTTACTGGGTGGCGGCGACTGAATCGCTGGTGTAGGCTTCTCGACGCACGTTAAAAAACGCACATGACCAGTGTGCCCGTGTGGTATACCTAAATTACACAATTTATATATAATTTATGACGGCGCATTCGCGGACGTTGAAACGTGCTAAAAATTGCACTATAAAATTATGATCAACAGCCGTTTAAATGAAAAATTCCAGTTATTTTTGCAGACATTTTTTCAATCATGCGGCGCTAAGAATGATTCGACATTTGAGAATATTTCAGATGAAACTGTAGAGTCTCGATTTGCAATTGAACATGAGATTGTAAAATTGCATTAAAAACATAACAAAAAGTATAAAAAATGATACAGAAACGACATTTTTCAATTTTTTTACTTATAAAAACGACAAAAAAAAATCATTTCGGAATAAAGGAAATAAAAATGATAAAACTTCTTAAAAATCCCTAATTGATTATCATTTAATAAAATCTTTTTTTCAATTGCTAAAGAAAAAAGATTAAAAAATTACTTATTTATAAAAAAGATTAAAAAATTTATTATTTAAAACACGTCAAGTCGGCCACCCCAAATTTTCATGTCAACAAAACGTACTCACATTTCTTCAGGATGTTAGTCTAGGCGAAGAAAAAACGTAGGAATTTTATCAGATTTTTTAATTGTACATTCCAACTATTGAAAATCGCTGAAAATAATCATTGTTTATTTTTTAACGATAATACTACGGCTCGCAAAAAAAAATCATATCAAATTTTGGATTTTCAGCGTACTTTCCAACAACATTTTTTGTAAAATTCGTCGATTTAATTTTATGCTATCTTTCAATTAAATAAAGTTGCCACTTTTCAGGTTTTTCCCAGAATTCAGATTTTTTATTGCATAATAAAAAATCTGAAAAAATTCCTACGTTTTTTCTTCAACTAGACCAACATTCTGAAGAAATGTGAGGGCGTTTTGTTGACATGAAAACTTGGGGTCTTGACGTGTTTTGCCTCATATAAATAATTCAGGTTAAAATAATTAAAATAAAAAAAATAAAAACTTACCGGTAACCGGTGGCGACTGTGGCAGTCTTTGGCTCGATGGTTTGAGATGAGGAATCGGTATATTAAGTAGCACCCCGGCGCTCGTTCCAACCCAAAGTAATTCGTTGCAGGACAAAAGCGCCGTAACTCGTAGACAAGCTGCTTTGTGCTGTCGAATTATGTCATCGCAACCTGCAGCGAGTTTAATGTTTTTCGTTAAAATAAATATCTATCGTTTGACAATTACATTTTTTCGTGATAAACTATTTTTCAGTTTTGTTACCCTAAAGTAGTTCTAAGCAAAGATTTCAAATGAAATGTGTAATAAAGAATTTCGAATTAATATTCTATAACGAAAACACCGGAGATTTAATACTTACTGGCAAGCATCTTTGTAACCGCCGGTGCGATATTAATATCCGTAAGACACTCGTAACTATTAGCGTGAAATAGTCTGAGAACTGCACTATTGTGCAGCGATATCCAAACGCCAAGACTGCCGGATGCAGCCATTGAGGAAATCGGCCGATTCGTATCGTTGCTCACTGTAAAACTGTGCTCTATATCGAGACTCGTCGTATTTACAATCCTCACGGTATTGTGACTGCCACACCACAATTTTCCAGATATAAGTATCATTTTCGTAACGGGAGCTGCTGGAGTACCGACTGTTATAACAATCGGATTTTGCGTGTTCCATCCATCTGTGGTACAAAAAGAAAAATTGTCAATGCTCGTCCTCGTATTTTTTTTTCTTCTCAAAGTACAGAGAATCAATCGACTTACAGCGATATTCGCAAGTATAGACAGCTATATCTCCGTTCGCAAGAGATACAAAAACTTTGTCATCCAAGTATCTGTAGAAGCAAGAATATTTATAAGAAATATGGAATAAAAGATATACATTTTTTGTATGGATCATTCAAGCAAATATAAACCAGCGTCCATATGATGTTATAATTTTGTGCATTTTTAACGTCCTTTATTTTATTTTTTATAAAAACGTAGTCCTTTATTCAGTATACTTTATTTTAATTAATGAATATGTGTTTAATTTATCAATTTTTATGCATAAACTACGATTTAAAAAAAAAATCGGCAAATTTCTTTTGATTTTTTTTTAAGCTGTAATTTTATTACACATTTTTATAAATTAAAAAAGTCGAGGTATTTAAATCCGCTGTAAAATTATTTACAAAGATTTTTCTCTTTGAAGCTAACTTGATAGGCAGATAAAAAGTGAAAGGGTTCACCGAAGAAATCTGAAAAAAATCGTGTAATAGCCTAAAATAAGCCAATCGTATATATACGTCCGCTAGTAAATATTTAGTGAAATTATCCTTATTTTCTGTGCTGTTAAAGTTAAAGAATAATTACATTATTGAGTGTACGCTGCTTCCATGCTGTATTTTCAGCCTGTTTTTCTTGATTCTTATGTTGTCGTTACAATTATAAATATGAATACAGCCGTCCTCGGTGCCAAGCCAAACGGTAGGTTGCAGAGTATCCTCATCGAGAAGATCGTCACCTCCGGATAAATCGGCACTACTCAGAGCCACCGGAGCGCCAGGATTGTTCGTCGACGCAGTTGTTGTGCTAGTTTCAATGCTGGCCACGTCTTCGTTGTCCGAATCTTCCGAACTCTCGCTGCTGCGCAATTAAAAAAACAAAAAGAAACAAAAAAAATCTTATATTCACCAATTTTTCGATCGCTGTTAATTCATTGACTTGACTCATTTTTTTGCAATCCAACGGATTCCGATCAGTTTTAAAATTTCAATAAATTTCTAGAAGGAGCTTTTTTAAAGAGAATTTTTGTTTTTTTTTTTTTTAAGAAAAATTTATGTCATAAGCCACTTAAATTCGATGAGAATTTTAAATAATACCTGTCTAAGTGCGCGTCTTGACCATTTGCATCGGCGTCTTCGACCAAAATACTGATACCGCTTTTTGTAAGATCCAGAGGTCTGCTTTTGAGTCTATTATCACCACTGTGTCGAAAATTACGGTGACGGCTGTTATCGTCGTATCTGCTGCGTAATATTAAAAAAAAAGATGAGTAATTTAACAAAATGTTGTGGATCTGTTAATATTTATTAGTTAATAAATAAATGATAAGTTCCAATACAATTTTTTTTTTAAGTTAAAAACATTAAAGCTTATAAGTATTATTAGTATAATTATTATTATTATTTATGTTTTGGTCTGCTCATAAATTAATGACTTGTATTTTCAAGGGCTTGTCCCGTCCAATCATGAATAAATAAATAAATATAAAAAAAAATAATCGTCATAATTTAATAAATATTTAAGATATAATCTATAAAAGCGTACCTCGAGTGCGGTGCTGGAATCGCGGCGATGCATAATATTCGAGCGTTGCAAACGCCGTTACACGATTCAACGTGAGGCGGCTCGGATACAAGACTGAGAACGCATATTTGACCAACATATCCGTCGCTATTGCAGACCCAAACATCTCGCGGTGTTTGACCACTTGCTATCGTTGGTGCGGCGCAAGTAAATTGCAATCCGGCTCTGGTTTTTCGAATCGGCAAAGGCCCGACGAATTCGGGAGGTGGTCTACGATCCGCAGACATGGCTGAGTCGATAAAAAAAAAAAAGTATATTTTTCTTGTTTTACATTTTCTTTGAGATATTTTAGTGAAATAATAATTTATTATATTAATAGGTGAGGCAAAACACGTTAAGTCGGCCACCCCAATTTTTCATGTCAACAAAACGTCCTCAAATTTATTCAAGATGTTGATCTAGTTGAAGAAAAAAAATCGTCGGAATTTTTTCAGATTTTTTATTACAAATTTTCAGCTATTAAAAATGTCTGAAAATAATCATTGTTTATTTTTTAACGCCAATACTACGGCTCGCAAAAAGAATCATAATTGTCATCAGCATTGAAAATTCAAGAAAAAATTGAAACACTCAAAGCTCGAATGCGGAATAAAAAAAATCACAGAAAGAAGAAGATATAAGATAATATTTTCTCACCCAACTTTTGTTTAGCATCAATGAAACTCTCCTCCCAGCTCGCTCGGATTTCCGGTTTAGGAAACATAATTGTGACATTCTCAACACCGTTTCTGTAAATTCATAATTGCAAAAATTTATCTCTTTCAGAATACAGTTATACTACACTTTTTTTTCTTTTTTTGAAAGATATTTAACACTCACTGAGTATTGAGAGTCAATTCGAGACACGCGAGTTGCGAATGTGCGGCATTTTTTTCAGCCAATTGTCGCTGAACTTGGCCAAGATATTCCTTAATAAGTTCCTCAAGCTGATGCTTCGTTCCATGTAAAGTAGCAGCGAGTTCCTGCAGCTGATTGAGCGTCGAACAATCCTCTTTAAGGTGTTCGACTTCTCTAGCCATTCTTCTCAAACTCTCCTCTTTGGCTGAGTGAAATAATAATAATAATAATAATTCTTAACACATACGACTGTAAATATGTAAAAAAAAAAGAAAGAAAAATTTAATTGCAAATAAAAATGCTTTCTTTTTCCTACCCTTTATCATTTCCACATCGTCCAGTGAAATTCTCATGAGCATTTTGTACTTGTTTGCTTCAGGCAGACCTGCCAAACTGTTCGGAGATGCACTCCTAAAACGTTTTATATTTTTTTACTCTCATTGATATATCCATAAAACGAATAAATAAATACGAATAATAGTGCAATTCTGTTACGTCGATGGTTTCCGGATTGTTCCACTTCGCCGTTTGATATTTGTTATTACCAAAAGATCCGAGAAGAGAAAAAGTGCTCTTTCCTTTCGGGTGCCTTGATTCGAGGCTATTGTAACCATGTCGTGACGAATGAAGAACCTATGTTTTTTTAAATACATTTATTTAGCAAATAACGAATGAAGAGAATAAAATGTAACATCCCTGGTAAGCATCTTTGATAAAAAAAAAAAACGAGTGTTTAAAAATACCGTTTGTAATGTATAAAACGCTATCGCAGATTTACGGCAAAATTTTTCAAAGCACAAGCAAATAGTGACGACAAAAAAGAACTACTTTTTATCAGGGATATCCAAAAAAAGAAATGTATTCATTTTTTTGTACCTGTCTTTGGTAACAATTCCAGCGAGTCCTTCGACCAGAGATTCAACTTCTCGTAGCACCGATTGTTGTTGCTCCCACTCGAGAATTTCGCGCTCGGTGCAATTAATTTTAACGACAAGTTCATGAATTTCTTTTTGCGCTGCGCTGAGCAAGTCGTAATCCGGATGTGAGGAATCGGTGTGCTTCAAAAGTCGCTGAATGAGAAGCTCGTATCTCGGAATTTTTTGAACTGGCTTTATGAGAAGTTGATCGAGTCCGAGTTTGCCTCTGTGTTCGCGTTCCAAAGTCTGTATAAATCCAAATAATGCAATTGTAACAAACGAAGAACAATCATCGATGTTTCTTTAGTTTTCTATTTACCTCGAGAAATCGTGCAAACGCTGGTTTAGCTTGACACGTCGCTTTAATCGCCTTCTCCGCTGATTTCCAGTTGTCGAGAAACAGCGTGTAAGTCTCAAGTACGTTTGGTTTCGTGAACTTGACCATTAAACGATCGATAAATTGTTTTATTTATTTATACCGACACTGCTGCGAAACTACGTACAGCTAAGCTCAAAAGAATTTTATTTTTTTAGCATAACTCACCACGTGAAGAAATATATCGCCGATAGTCTGATGTAGCTCCCAAGTTTCCAAACGCTTTCGAAGCTCCTCGAGAAATATTTGATGATGACACAGTATAGCAGGGACCTGAGTTTGGAGACAGAATCACCCAAATAGCTCGATAATGGATTTTTATCTATATGTATAAATTAAAAAAAAGAAACTTGCCGTTTGTTTCACTCACTTGATAAAATATTTCGTTGACCGTAGCCGCGTCAATCAGTCCTGCGTTTTCTGGGCTCTTAAGAGGTTGCAGATATTTCTGTAATGTTAATAAACATATAAAAAAAGCAATTAATAACATTTTTTTTTCTTTAACGACAATGTTTTTTTCGAATTTTCAAAAAACTGTAAAACGGAGTGAATTACTTACATTGACTAGAATCTGTAGAGCCTCAACGTAGGACCTCTCGGTATCATACAGCTCGACGACGACGTGATTCCTCGTATCCTTAAAAAAATTTTCGACGATAAATAATATCACTAAATGTACAATTCCAATAAAACCGAAAATTAACAACAACAAAAAGTGCCAGCGAGCGCATAAACACTTTAGTGTCCGAACATTTTTTTTGTTTAAGCTTTTTCTAATATTCCGTCCGATGCGAACATTGAAATCACGGAATAAAAAGAAAGAAAAAATCGTCATCTTTACATAATAAAAGTGGAAATAAAAAACTATAAAAAATATATCATTGAAATGATAAAATTTAATTTACAAAACAAAATTAACATTTTTCTTTAAATTCTAGATACCTGATTTTTCGAAATAATTTGCAAAAACTTTTTTTTCCTTGTGTTAAAAAAAAGAAAAAATTCATTTATTACAAGAAAAAATGTACAGTGCCTGTAAATCATATTTGGAGTTAAAAAAAAAAAAGTTCAAAAGTTATATTGACTCAACTGACGGAATATATCTCCTATGTCGTTCGTATATTGAAAATCTTGTGGAGTTCCTAAAATTGAAATATGTCTTTACTCAAGAAGTCACTCTGCTACCGGAAATAACTGAAAGACAGAGACACTCTTTAATATTCATTCAATGCGGCGAAGGGAAGAAATTCTATAAAGATTTAGTCGAGAAAAAAGACATAACAGACGAAGTATATTGACGCTGTTCCGTATAGTAAAATACGGCAGTAGCCCACGTTATTTTGAATGAAGGAACGCTCGACTACGTTCACCAGGTGGCCGCGGTCTCTTGCACGTCTATATACTCCTCCTACACGCGGTCAAATTATATTTAGAAATTACCGAGCAAGATAACTTCCATCCGCGATGAGAAAAGCTTCTATCTCCGATTCAGCTTACGCTCATCCTGCCGATGCCTCGTGCCGACTTTTCCGTCCAATAACACGCTATTACGCCTGTTCATTTTTATCATTAAAATATACGCTTAAGGAGGCTTCTGCGATAAAGAAGATTTCAGAAAATTTCTTCTACACAATGTCAAAAAAAAAACTGGTAAAGAATTAAAATAATATTCATTCTTTAAAAATTACAGTAATTTAATATTTTTTCCTTTTAATCCGAAACTAGTCTCCTTATTTAGAAGTGTAACAAAGAAAAATACAAATCAAATATAAACGAATTTATATAGTAAATTTGACGTTAAAAAAAACGGCGTAAAAAATAGGGTTTATTAATTTTTGGCGTAAAAGAGATATATTTTTTTTTTTTTGTAAATTGATCGTTGTACTTATTTTTTTACATTCCAGCAGGGTTCCACAAATATTTCAACGTTTCCAGGAAACACCGCTGAAAGCCTCCTTAAAGTAATCTTGCGATTTCGGAATGATCATTCGTGAATTTTCTTACGCACGACTTGATATATGTATATAAACACACCACTGCCGCATGAATGAATGCTCTGACGCGCGAAAACGCGATTATCTATAGTATACGTATTACAGCATACATAAAAGCACGCGTCTACTTCTCTGTTACCACCGAGATGAAAATATTTTCCAGAACTTCTTGGATATTTTTATTTTTTTTTCGCGAAATTTTTTTAGACGTTTTTCAGAACAACTCAAACAAGTTGATCCATAATTTGTCAAAGTTTTTTTTCAGTAATAACTCCGATTTCGACACTGCAAAATTATTTCAACATTTCTATAAAATGCACAAAAATTGACATCTATTGAACTATGAGAAAGTTATGAACGATCAAAAAAATGTTTAAATTCCAATTGTGACATTTAAAAAATCGAAAAACTTACGAAAAAATAGTCAATATTGAGATCAGTGTGAATTTTAAAAGATTTTTTGAAAATCGTTTTCAATTAGAATTAGCTTTACGAGCCTTGAAAAAATTCAAACGGTGGCGAAAAAATCTGAACAACAATTCTGAGAACCTTTTGGATCGGAAAAATTATTGTGAGAAATTATGAAAATCCGAGGGGCTGAGTTTCCTAGGCTGTACATTTGACGTGGAATGCTCCATATATATATTTATATTTATTCGATAGATTTGATTGCATCATTAGATTAGATTAGAAATATTTGAATACATCGCTTACATTACGATGTACCGGAGCACGTGCGACTCTTTCGGAGGAACCGCGAAGAAGTTCGGCAAGTAATTCAGGACTCGGCCCTGGTAAACTTTCCAGTTTACTTGGACTCGAGGTTGTTCTGTGATGACAAGGAGTCGGTGGTTCTGAATGACTATTCGTACCGCCTGAATACGAAAGATTGGCGGATATCTTTCTTCGCGGCCGAAGACCCTCTTCGAGAGCAATATCCGTAGTTCGAGGTTTAGCCATTTCTGCTTCAAGCATTTGGCCATAAGGACCACGAAGCGGTCTTTTGCTGTACCTAAATATAATCGCAAGATATTTTTATTTCATTCAAAGGAAATTGAATTGATAAAATCCATTGATTTCACTGACCGTCGTGGCGCGTGACCTTCGCAATCTGACAAATCACTCCAAGTTATCGACGGATCTTCTCTCTCTTCGCTACTTTGAGCAGCCAGTTTGTTTCTGTCGTTTTCCAATGGTTCCGGCCATTGCGTAATGTATACACCTTTACGTCGCTTACTGTTGTCACCACGGGATCGACGAATTTTACCAGATGGCGATAATGCCTCCGGCGATGGTGTTTCACTCGTTGCTTCGCTCCCTTCACTCGTTTGGCTCAGTCTCGGCTCTTCCGGTGGTGTTATTATCACTTCGTGAGGCTCCAACCAAGTTTCTGCAATAAAGAACGTAAAGTCAAATCCTGTAAGTTGTTAGTCAATTTTCGGTAATCATAAATTCATGCCCGGTAAAAATGTTTGTAAAACAAAGTCAAAGAAATTTTCAGATTCAAGAGGCATTTGGGAAAAGAAGAAAATGGACAAATATATTAATTAGTTGTCTTCAAAGGAGATCATAATTTTTTTTAAATTTTCTTGTGCCAAGAACATTTACAAATTATTTCATTTTTTTTTCTCTCAGAATTAAATAACAATTCTGTTTATTTTCGATTAGCTCTTAAATTGTATGAAAAAGGTGTAGAAAATCAAAATCGTCCTTCACGGGAGGAAAAAAGTGGGTTTCTTTGTTTCTAAAAAGTACATAGAAACGATTTCGGGAAGCTATGGATGTTTTTTTTTCAATTGGAAAAAAACAGCACATTAATTTTTTGTCTTTTCCACGGAAACAAAAAATGTTGATATTGCTAATTTTGTAAAATCTTCTTGTTACTTTTATTAATTTAATTAAAAAATTCGTGAACATACGAAAACAGTATACAACAAAAGATCAGTGTACTGCAAATGAAAATAGGAAAAAATATAAATATAAAACAAATATGAAATTAAAAAATCTAAAATATTTTGTTAATATTCTCAACTTTATACGCCACTCTTGGCGCACATTATTCTTCAAAGCTGAATCGTTAAAAAATATTCACCAACCAAAACAGAAAAAAAAATCAAGGTCATTTTAAGGATCTCAAGCATTTTCAGGAAAACTGGAAATCATGAAAAGTCATACTTCCAGTGATCATTCCAAAAATAAATTATTTAATCTATCAGAAAAAAAATAAGAGCATCATTTTGAGAAGAAATAATTATTTGAATTATCATGAAAAAAAAAGTATTTAAATCATTAAAAAAAAAATTTCATCATTTCGACGAAAAACTAATTCGTGAAAGTGCGTCGATTTTAATCAATTGAAAAATTCCGACCTCTAGGACTGTTGCTAATATCCTCAGGGCAATTTTCGGTCCTCTGTTGAGCGACCTGTTCGCCAATCAAATTTTCCCCAGGTACGTGAAGTTTCGATTGTATCGGTTCCGGATCTGCAGTCTCGTGGAGATAATGACGATGGGGATTTGGCAACGGAGGCGGGGGAGGAGGTGGAAGTGGCGGGGGTGGTGGTGGAAGTGATGAATGATGTGCAATTTGTCGATGATGACTCTCAGCGAGAATTGTCGGTGGTTCCGGACTCGTGAGTGCGCTAGAAGTGGCAAGACTGTCCGAACCGTCGCTTCTCGGTCGTATCTCTTCCTGCACCGGTTGCGAAACGAGCCCGAGACCTTCGGCCGAACCAACAGCGCTGTCCAAACTCGGTGTCGATGCTCTCGGGCTGTTGTTGCGCGGCGTATTAGACGCGGAACCCTGACCAGTGTCACCCCTTCGTCTCGGCAAAGTACTTGCTCGTACTTGTTTGCTTGCATCCACCGAATTTCCACGATTAACGCTTGTTATCGGCTGAACTCGTTGACGATTTCCGGCTGGACGTGGCGGCCAAGAAAAAAGAAATAGAATGCAAATACACAAATGTGTAAAATAAATAAGCAAAAACAACAATAAAAATAACAAGAAATTGTGAATTATCGAGGCTGGAGAACAGAGAATAATGAAAATAAAAAACATATTTTTTAAAATTATTTTTGGTCCTAAGAATTTTTTCCAAATATATCTTTTTGAAGTCTTCAGTTTGTTGGAAATTTGACATAATTTAATATTGTGTATACAAACTGCAAATATTTTTTTTAATTGGGAGAAAATTAAAAATAAAAAAAAAAAAAAATTTGAGAAATAACAAATTCTAAACTAGAAGTAACAATAAAAAATTGTTATCTTTACAACAACAAAAAAAGGTTCAATCTGAACTAAAAAATATTTTGTCGTAAAAATGACAAAAAAAGGAAAATAACGAATTTTTGTTGTTTAAAAAATACCAAAAATGATCAAATAAAATGGCAATTGTTTCTTTTTTGTTATAAAAATGTGGTTCTGTGATGAAAATACAAAAATACTAACTAATGTACCAAAAAGTGTAGCATGCAGGAATCACGAAATTTCGAAGATAATTTTCTGTAAATGTGCCTCGCGAAAAAAAAACAAAAAACTTTTCTCTTCCCCATGCGAACACTCGAGCAAAGTTTCGATAAAACAAAAAATACTCCTGACACAAAACAGATCTGAATCGACTCATACACTTAAAAGAATGAAAATTTCAATGCGTATCCCAAAATTTCCGTTAAAAGAGCCTCCTCGCGCGATTTTTGTTCCATGATCCACCGCTACGCATTGGCACATTTATCAACGCTATAGACTTTTCTCCGATATACCAAACGCATAGAAATGGTACACTTTTAGAAGGGGAGGGAGTCTGTAGCTTTATTACAGAAGAAGAAGCTACGGCTTTCAAGGCCGCGACTGCTACCGCCAATGCGATCTCTGCCCCTCCTCCCCCTGCCGCTCCCAACGCCTAGCGTTACACGTGCCAGAGTTGTTATTTTGAAAGCTCGGGCCGGCCCAAAGTGTTTCAACTCATTCCGTCTTTCTCTCCTCCAACTTGTTCATCTTCTTTCTCTCATTTTCTTCCCTCTTCTTCTTCATCATCAAAATTGTCACCTCCATTCGTCGTCAATATCTCGATTCGTAAGTTTCACTTGAAAACATTAAACGCTAACTAATTCCTAAAAAAAAAAAAAAAAATTTACTTGCAAGTAGATAAAAAGAAACTTTGCACATTGCATCGTCATTAAATATCAATTTTCTTCCAACCAATGAAGATGGCCAGTACTCTACATGGCGCTAAAATTCGTGCGATTTTGTCGAAAAGTTCACGAGTTATGGTAATATGAATTTTAGTCCTTTCGTCACACACACATACATACATCCGGACAATTTTTCTGAACCAATTTTCACAGCGTTTCAAATCATTATTCAGTGCTCTGACATGAAAATCCCAAAATGAAAAAAAAAATGTTCATGAAAACAAATTTTTCTCTGCGCGGAAGCAAGATAGATATTAAAGATATCAAACCTTGATTCAAGTCCGCCTGACCGAAAGATGCACTTCTGTAGGGTAATCCAGTTCGATGATAATTAAGAAGTGGTCCCCGAGGTTCGAGCCTCGCGAGAGCGTCTCTTGATTCTGTTTGTTTCGCTTGATTACCATCGGTAATTCTATCGTCATAAAATTGTAATAAATCTTTTTCTGGTACTCTCGTATTATCGTTAGCACTTTCCAAAAGTCTATCACTAATTTGCTCAAATGTATTAGATACGTTTTTATCAATATTAATATTGTTATTATCACCGCACGATGATTTTTCGTGTTTCGTTGGTGAGAAGTTGTCAATAGCACTGGCAATATTTTTCTCACGCGAATAACTCGCTCTCGTTGAGCCACTAAAATCGCCGCCACTCGCCCCACTAGCTTTTCCGATAGCCGATAACGTACCACTTGTGTTACGCGCATCGCTAACTCCACTACCACTGTTTTTACCAGAACCAATATCAAGTGCATCGTTCGCCAACGACGGCACTCTATCAACTATATTAAACTCCTCACCGACACTCTCACTTCGACCAAAAGTCTTTGAATTCGCGCGTTTAACATCTGTAACATTTGTTACGGTGTCATTCGTGTTAAGAACGGCATTTCCGTTGCCCGATAAACACTCGGAACTTCCCTCGCTGTATGTGTAGCTGCGATTTCCGGCACGAGACTCGTTACAAGGATGATCCGTTGGATTCAATGGAGCTGATGGCTGTAATTTTAATAATTACCTTGTATTACAAGCGAGCTATTGAATATTCGACAAAACACCGGAATATCACTCGAAAACTTCCTAACATTTGCTTAGAATTTTTTTTTCTTTTAATAATAATAATAACAGACACATTTCGCATATTTAATTAAACATAAAATGGGAAAAACAAGATTTAAATATCCGAAATACAATACAAAAACAATGATCTCTCAAAATAAGATTCAGATATTTTAATTTCTTATTTATAATATCCTGATGAAAGTCCCATTAATTTCAATCTTATTCTATTTGTTTATTTTTTTCATAATTAGGTAGTCTTTTTTTTTAATTATCCTGCAAACATAAGAAAATATAAAAACATTTTCTAAGATCCAAACAAATTTAAGATCCGTTAAAAAAAATGTTATAAAAAGAAAAACCTTTATTGAACATTTTTTTTTTTTTTCAAATAATTTTATCAAACGAAATGCTTTACTATTTTGGTAGGGAATTAGAAAAAAATTAGATTACAAAAATAAATGAAGAATTAGGTTGAATTTGAAGTTTACCACTCTGATCATGACGCGTTTAATTTAAAAAAAAGCGATAAAACTAAATTTGTCACTTTCCAATGAAATATTTTACAACAAGAATTTGAATGCAATGTTGGCAATATTTTTGCCATATTCTGTGGATATAATACCTGAATATTTTCATTCTGCGTGTGAGTCTGATGATGCACGTATCTCGGTGGTGAGGAAGCCTGAAATCGTGAAGGTCTCCTCGGTGGCGGTATCGGAGCTGGACCCTTAAGTTTCTCGGTGAGTTCGCGGAGGCGCTCGGCCTTCTCGCTGCGGGGGCCGGAAGAGGATTTCTTTCCGCTTCCCCCTCCGCCCCCGCTCCATCGAAATCTATGCAGTCGGTCCACCGCTGTCACTGCTGGTTCCTAAATATCGTAAAAAAGCCATCAATAAAACAACGAAAAAAAAAAAAAAGAAAATTGAAAAAAAAAAAAAAACTTAGAATAAAAATAAGTTAAGGCGTAGATATAACACACAAAAATACTATTATTTCGGCCTAGGAGAACCTCGAGGCAAAACGTTTGTGTCTCTCCCTAGAGAGAAACCTCGGATTAGCGCGAGAAAGCGGGTGTTCGGAAGCAACGGAGGCAACGACAAAAATAGTCGATCGCGCTAGAGTCGTCGAGACCGTTTGCCTCGCTTCTCGTTCCTCTCGCTTCGCTCTTTTCGTACGCCAAGTCGAATGTCTCCGAGGAAAAACGACGTATCTGAAGCGTCGTCTGCTTTTTCAATTCTTCCATCAGTCTCTCACTAATCTTCGTTCAATATTTCTACGCTTCCACTAAGATTAAAACATCCTAGTCTGTTTAGCAAAAGCTAAAAAAAAAGGAGGATATATCTATTCTCGAACTTCAAAAAATATTCCATCATCTACAACAAATTTTCGAATCCTAAAATTCTCAAAACAAATTTTTATTCGACGTATTGATATATATATAAAAACATATATTTAGCATATCGTTTTAAGAGACTGATCGACGAATTTAAACGAGCGAGCCTCAAGTACAACAAAAACAATAATTCCCTCGGTTTCTCTTTCTTTGCTCTTCAAAACCGAATACCAAATCGTATAACGAAAGCGTAAAAAAAAGTGTTCTTCGTATCGATATATAAAAGTCTATCGAAATATTGAAGATAAAAGAGTTTAGAAATTTTATTAACACGAATGGATTATAAAATTGGAAGGATTGTTTTTTTTTTTTTTTGCTACCTGTAGTTTGAGAGTTTGATGTTTTGTCCACTGAGCAATTTGTCGCGGCACAGAGGACACAGTTTGAGCAACCGGAGCAAAACTCGAGGCAACACCAGAAGCACAAGTGACGACGCTACTAGATGCCGCGTTTCGAGGCTGCGATGAGCTCTGCTGCTGCTGCTGATGTTGCGACTGATGCTGTTGGCTCCCCATCTGCAGCCCCCCGCGGTTATTATTAGCATTTGAGTTTGGCGGCAGTCGCGCTGATTCGTTTCTCGTTGCGAGAGGTGGAGACTGCAACACACCGCTGCTGCTGCTGCTGCTGCTGTTGCTGCTGCTACCACCGATAGAATCGGTGGTAACGCTTCCGGCGTTTTGAGCGTTAGACGTTTGAGAATTTCGCGGCAATGGTAAACGTGAACGGGGACCAATGCAGCAACAATCGGCTACGTTAGCCGCCAAATCTATAGACATCTTTTCGGTTGAATCGGACGTTATTCTCTCGGTTAAACGCTCTCTGCTTGAATTCTTCTCCCGACGGAAACCACTTTGTTCTCTTGGTACGTCTCGGCTTGAACGATCCTGCGAATCTTCCGTCCAACTTGGGGGAATGCTCTCCTGAAATTATTTTTTTCGACAATTATTTTTATTTTATTTTAGAAGTTTTTTTTTAAAAACGTTAAACAATGTCTAAGGAGCATTCCATCTGGTTTCGACCTTCCGATTGGGTCCGCAATCTTTTATATGATGTATATGAATGATAACTCTAAAAAGAACGAAAAAAAAGTATTTTACACATTTTTAATTATCTACATTTTTTTTTAAATCGAAATACCGAACGACACATTTTGAAAATCTGAAAAAATGATGAAAAACCTTTTTTGGGAAAATGAAAATTTTAGGGAACCGACCCGAAGTGGGCCGGCGATTTAAAAAATGTGTCGTTCGATAATTCGTTTTAAAAAATCGTAGTTAATCAAAAATCTATAATTTTTTTGTTTAATTAGTCTTTTTTAGAATTATGTCAAACATATTAAAAATTTGCGGACACAATCGGAAGGGTCAAAGGTCGAAACCAGGTGGAATGCCCCATAAATATCTTCTTCAATTATAGTTAAAGTTGAACGTCAGAACCCTTCCTATTTTTCACAATTTTTTTTGTTATTAAGTCTGCTAAAAAAAAAACCAATCAGTTTGAAAATTTTGAAAGTTCAAAATCAAACAGCGTTTTTGAGAATATGTTGAAAGTCGGCAGAGAATTCTAAAAAAAAATTAATTTTAAAAAGATTCGAATTTTCGTCATTTTTTCATAAATACTTCCACTCGAGTGCTCAACCTAAAACTTTATATATAAATGAACTAATATTAAAGAAATGTGTTTGCCTAATCGTCTCAACATAGTTAAAAGCCAGAAAAGGGAGTCTACTAATTTCAGCCTAAAAATGAGGTGTCAGATTTTTTTTCTATCTGTTTAAAAAAAAATATAAAGATACTCTACTACCGGTAAAGAAATTTAAGGGCATTTACAAAGTAAAATATTGTTTTTAACGCTCTAGAGAATAGTGCCACGCGTCGAATATAAGTAAGACGACTCTTTCTCTCTTCTTGCCACGAATTTCTTTAAGATTAAGTTCGTTGAAAGAGATACGGGTATCATACTGTGTTGGACGAATGATGAATTTCACCGAAGCAGATACCTAAAGAGAGAATGTGTCTCGAGAGCCAAGGAAGGACTATGGGCAGAAGATAACTGTAGCTGTTAGTGAGAGGCACGTGCAATACAATAGTAGAACTATAACGGGAAAATTTTCTACTGCACTCGTTTACCCTCTACCCTTATATATTGTAACGTAACTTTCTTTTTACAATTTTAGACCATTTTTTGAAATTTAATTTTCATTGAAAATTCAGTATCGAAGTCTCCTTTTTAACATGGAATCACGTGCAAAAAGAATTGCAAATTATTCAAATTTTATCAAAATAAATTCGGATGTTTGTAGAATAATTATAGTATCTTAGAGCATTGAGAATTGTTTGTGTAAAATTTCAAATGTGAATCATAATTTAGACGAATACACAGCAAAATTATTATACCTTTATGATAATTCTTGTGTGTAACTTTTATACGCAAATTTGAAAAATAATTCTGATATTCACGTCCCAAAGCGCACAATTCTCTTGAATTTTCATAACAATTTTTGAAAACTTCTTAAATAATTTATAATTTTTTATTTTCTATGATTCGAATAAAACTAACTCATTCCACAGAAGATATTTTCACAATAACACGATTTAAAATCAATGTTTTATATAAACTTTTGCCCATGGGCGCGCAGTGTCACTGACTGATCGATTGCTCATTCGGGTTGCATCGCTCACCGTTCCTTCTCAGTTATATAGATAAAGCTCACAGAGAATCATCATAACGTACTATTCTATATTTGCGCTTATAGATTCTAAGTTTAGTTTTGCGGAATAACCGTCGGACGTAAAGTGAGAAAGAGAGAGAGAGAGAGTGAGAGAGCAAGGGGCGTGCTCGGAGGACGAAAATTTATTCTAAGCTCGTGCCATTTTTGTCGGAAGGTCATACAGTTAATGGTGACGGAAGGCAAAGTATTTTCTCACACTCTTTTACACGTTATTATCAACCGCAATTATAATTGATTAATAACAATGTTGGAATCTTGTGCTCATAATCATTAAATGACAAATTGTCGAAGATTTTCGGTTACAGTCTGCCTTGATTGCAATTTCTTTTCTCTTCATCAAAATTCCATTATTTTGTTGAAGTCGTTTCTGCCCTAATCGGAGCTCTCTTCAATTTAGAAAAAAATTAATCATGTTAGTTCTCTACAAAAAAAATGAATCTATTGATTAATATTGAGTATCGCAAATTATTGCAAATAATATTAATTAATTTGTTGACGTTATTGTACTTGAGAAAGTCGAAGACCGTAACGCGTTCCACCTAAAACGACATAGCCACCGCCGATTCCAGTTCCACTGCTGGAAACTGCTCTCGCAGCTCCTCCGAGCCAACTTCCGAAGCTTCCAGATTGCTGCTGCTGCTGCTGCTGCTGCTGATGATGATGATGATGTTGAAGACTCGATGGATTCCATCTTTGTTGATCGTTTGCACTGCTGTTGTTGTTGTTGATGATGATGCCGTCGTCGACGTCGCCGCCACCAAACCCCTCGCCGTCGACTCGGGGCATTCTTCATCCTTCCTTCACCCTAAATTAAAAGAAAAAAAAAATGTTAAATGTAATTTTCACTCTCTGTGACCATTTAATCTCTCTACTAGATTTACACTGTTGAACAAAAAATATACTGGAAGTTTAAAGTAAAGAACTAGAAATTTTTGGTCATAAAATGGTATATTAAATGTTACAAAAGTGCTATGTATATTTAAAGTGAAGCATTTGGAAATTACTAATTCACATTGATAATAATAATATCGTTACTAATTAAACAATAATAAATCATTTTAAATACATTTTTTTATTGATTTTTGTAATCTCTCACATAACAAAATTTACCAGAATTCGTAAAAAAAAAAACGTATTTTGAGAAACTTTTTTTCTACTTTTAATTAAATTTTTAACTTAAACACAAGATATACTCTCTTAAAAAAACTCTCTTAATGATCATTCGATATTAATATTCCTCCCTAAAATATTGCACAATTCCGGATGTTCTATTTAGATTTTTAAAAAATGAGATAAGTATAAATTGCAAAAAAAAAGAAATACTATAAGAAGAAAGATCTTGCCCACTTTGGCTATAAGCTAGAAAGTTTTGATATTAAACAAAGTATTTTTCAGAATTTTTTCAGATTTTTAAATCATTGCATTTGATATGTCGAGAAGCGAAAGATTTTTCTTCTTATAGTATTTAAGCCTTTTTGAGAAAAAAAAATGATTAGAAAATAGAAAAAAAATTGTGAAATGTTTATTTATGTTAAACCGGATTTTTTAAAGAATTTTTTCGCATTTTTCCAAACTATGCAAATTTTTTTGAAATATTTTTTTTAAAGTGACATATCGAATGCCAGAGTATTTTTCAGAATTTTTGCAGATTTTTAAACTACGCCATTCGATATGTCGCTTTGAAAAAATATTTTTTTAAAATGTGCATATAGTTCGGAAAAATCTGAAAAAATTCTAAAAAAATCTGGTTTTACATAAATAAACATTTGACCAATCGCTTGTATCAGATTAATTTTTTTTCTATTTTTTAATAATTCTTAAATAAAAAAAAGCTTAAAAACTCGAAGAAGAAAGATCTTGCCCACTTTGACTATAATCTAGAAAATTTTCATACTGAACAAAGTATTTTTCAGACTTTTAAATTATGGCATTCGAAATGTCACTATAAAAAAATATAAAAAAAAAAAATCTGCTTCATTTGGTCTAACTAAACCCACAAAAAATTACGATCCAAATCGGAGAGGTGGAAACTCAGACCCAGATCGAAACGGGGTGGAACGCCCCATATATTAGATATTTTACAATAATTTATAAACCTACAATATCATATATAATATATTAAGTATATATATGTATCAGAAGACCAAGGTCCCGTCAAGGCCGTTCGTTCAAGTGGACGCCTAACCCGAACTCGTTGCCACACTGATCGTGTCTGTCGTCGTCGTCGTCGTCGTCGTCGTCGTCGTTGTCTTCGTCGTCTCCGTCCAACTGCCGGTGGTGGTCTCTTTCGGGACGCATTGGGACGTCGGGAAGCTATCGGGGCAACGAGTTCGTGAATCGTGAGTGGTTTGCGTATTTCGTACATTATATGTATCACACCCAGCCAAAAGCCATGTGAGCCTGCTCTCCGCACGACGGAATATGCGAATGCAAACATAAAAAACATACGCGATACAATTCCGCCCGACACGCAGGAATTTCTCCGGTCTTCCTATGTAGGAATCTCTTGCATTTAACGATAAACGATTTATTCGCTTGACAACGCACACACGAGACCCTTTTTCTGTTGTATTTCGATCTTATGCGTTCATTAAAAATATATATAATTAATCACATAATAATGATAATAATGATGATAATGATGATAATGATAATAATGATGATAATGATGATAATGATAATAATGATGATAATGATGATGATGATGATGATAATGATGATAATGATGATGATGATAATGATGATAATGATGATAATGATGATAATGATGATAATGATGATAATAATAATAATAATAATGATAACAATGATAATAATAATAATAATGATAACCATGATAATAATGATAATAATGATAATAATGACAATGATAATGATAATAATGACAATGATAATGATAATAATGACAATGATAATGATAATAATGACAATGATAATGATAATAATGACAATGATAATGATAATAATAATGATAATGATAATAATGATAATAATGACAATGATAATGATAATAATGATAATAATGATAATAATGATAATAATGATAATAATGATAATAATGATAATAATGATAATAATGATAATAATGACAATGATAATGATAATGATAATAATAATTTTCCATGAAAAATAATGGAAGCTTGTAGTGTTTTTTTTATTAGCAATTTAAAGTAATTATTTAATTCATAAACCGTTGTATTACATTTAATATCTAATAAAATTTCCATTAACGAAAATTGGCAATTATTTTTAGAAATTGTTTGTATTTTTGTTTCCGGATTGACCAATGTGATAATAATAGTAATGTTATGATAAGGTCATACCTCTATCGAATAGCTGCGCTAACGTTGAGACCATCATCTTATAGTTTTGATAATAATAAATATGGTTTGTGCGCCTGTCATTGTCATTTGTAGAATTTTATCGATTGACCGATGCCAACGATCCCCGTAATAGTAATAATAATAATAACAATAATGCTCGCAACACCGCAAATTAACTAGAAATAAGAGCCGCAGACTCGTTGAAGGGAAAACGCGAACGTCGGCGCTTGCGATGATCGCGCTTTAAGCGACAACTCTTAGCATTCGCGAACAAGCTCTTAGCTATATCGATACGGAGAATATTCTCACGTGACGGTGCTGTAGAATATTTATATTGCTACTGCTCATTGGATCTGAGAAGAGTTTTTCTTTGAAAAAAAATCTTGTAAGCTGAAATAACACAGCTACTTTTATATATTTAAATTGCACAGTCTTAAATCAATATCTTTGTGACCCTCATTTTTTTAAAAGTTTTTCTTTGTAGTATTGTATTTAAAAAAAAAACACAAATTTTTTTATTTTTTCCGAAAATTAATTTAGTCACTATCACCAAAAATATCATTTACTTCGAAGAAAAGTCAACGACGAAAATAATTGAACAATAAATTCTTGCTTGAGGAAGAAATATTTTGGAAGAAAAATAATACATTTTTTTTTTCTTTAATCTTTGAAAATAATTCCCGAAATTAACTAGCTCGCGACTCTTTCTGAAGAAATATATTCGGAATCACGAGCTTTCCCAATTTTTAACATATAATTTTTTTTTTCTTCTAATAAATGATATTAAGAGTAAAAATATTTAAAAAAAAAAAAAAAGTACAATGACCCTGTCTATTAGCCCTGGAATGCCCCATTAACATAGCGCTCTATAAAACGCCACGACGAGGGCAGTTTTTGTCGGGAGTAGTCGGGAGTATTTTACAGAGAGAGGAAAGAGCAACAGGACAGCCTATGCTGCTTCGGTTGGCTGTTCGTTGAGCCAGAGTAAGTCTCGTGGCCGTGCGGCTAACGGTGCGCGCGCTCGCGAGAACTTCTCTCAAGCCATCTTCTCCGCCCGGCATATAAGACATTCTCTGTTAAATCAGCCACTTTTTTTTTTATCTCACCAAGTCATATATTTCTCATGTTTTCACAGATTTCAGTATTACTCAAAAGTACTTTCCTCAAAGTTTTTTTCTTCTTTTTTTTTTTGAAGATTTTTAATTCCAATATTTCACAAAAATCATTTTCCAACATAATTCGAAAACTAAAAGTCACGGAAAAAAACGAGTCCCACCATTTCAGTTGCACTTTTATATCAGCTTTTTACGATATTTTTTTTTTCTTTTGTGTAAAAATTAAAATTACAGACTCGACAAATTTTCGTTTTAATTTAGCTTTTCTTATAAACTTCAAAAATATTATCATTGAATAATGAATTTATCATTCTTATATTGTAAATTTATGCCATTTTACATGTGTAAACACAAGGTTCGCCAGTGGGGGAAAAAAATCATGACGTCACACCGCGTGCGTTTTCCAAACACGTGACAAAATTTAAATTTTCATATTACTTAAACTATTATTATTTTATGTATATAAATTAAAAAAAAAAAAAAACAGATTATAAAAATGTTACAAACATTTCTCATTGTTAATCTTAAAATAAAAAGTGAATTTTTCCTTTTTGTTTGTTTCGTGAGAAAACCTAATTGCACGCTATTAAATCGACATACATATGACTGATGTTTTTTTCCCTTTTATTAATAAATATTCAGAATTAGGAATTTGTAAACATTTTCGAAAACACTGAATTGAAAAACTGACAAAAACATCACATCAGTAAAAAGTTCTAATAAAATCTGATTAACGATAAAGAGAATATCCAAAAGAGTCGATAAAAAAAAAACGGTGGTTGAGTTGACGGAGAATGCTTCATATAGTATATACATATACGTATAAGTATTTATATACCAACGTCGTAAAGCGACACGCCGAGGCACAACGTGCGCTTCGCAGCGCGCCTGTTTCGCTCTATCAAAACGGGCGTACGAAAAATACATATATTCTCCGAAAGCTTTTACAATAAACAATAACCGCAACAATAATAAATCATCGGAAATTCATAAAATTACTACCAAAAGCATTTATACGCGTTATAATCTTGTAAAAAGAAATCCAATCTATCGTAGAATAATAATGATAGTAATAACAATAATAACAATAAGTATATTTACTCACGACGTTCGTTACTTAATCTCGTCTGGACTCGTCCAATTGGAACGACCATCGCGCTCTGTCGGCGGGAAATGTACTTTTTTCCATAATCTTCATCTCGTTGACTCTCAACACGAGCACCCAACATTCCTTTAATCACCTTTATTATGTATACGTATATATACAATATATAGTCACACAGCTCGTTTCGCGTTAATTATAACAGGAGACAGCACTGATTCACACACACAAAAATTTCGTTCGGTAAGGTTGAACTCGTGGCACTTGAGAGTGTGTAAACGGTAAGTTAAATTGGTGGAATATTAAGTCGACGAGGTGGAGAAAAAAAAAAAAAAACAAAATTAGCAGGTCGACGCACAGAAGAAGCTGAATGCGACTGTCTGATAGTTAGAGTTGGTATTTCAGTCCGGCGATAACGAAAAAGGAAAAAGTTGCGAAATTTCAGGATACACATCGAAGCTTCATTTGTTTATTTCTTTTTCCTGTTTTAAAGCAATCACCGACATTTGGTGTCGCGTTTGTGAAGAATTTTTAGTGTCGTTACAGAGGGCGAAGCTGCATCCAACTACTACACAGGCTGCGATGAGAAGAGGAGAACCTCTTTCACTCCGCTTTATTTCTCACTGACTCTCGTGCCGGTTCTGCTGCTGTTTCTGCTGCTGCTGCTGCTGCTGCTGAGTGGTGTGCTTGCTTGTGTGTGCTTGCTTGCTCTTCTGTTCTTCTCTGTTCCCTCGCTTGGCGCTCACTGTTACTTACAAGAAGCCCGAGAACTCGACTAGGCGGATCTTTCTTCAGGAATGTAGCAGCTGCTTCGATAGAGATAGCTATGCTATATACGTGTGTAATAAGGTGGATTAACCCAAAGGGTTTACTCGGTGCATCGATATATCAACTATTGAGATATATTTGCAAACTCAAATGAAATCATTGTCTGTATCTTTAATTTGAAATTCACCGAAATTTACTGTTTTGTAATCGAATTTTATGTATTTTCGGCGCTCTTTGTTTTCCTGAACATTAATAAAAAAAAATTCTTAAAAAAAGTTTGTGTATCGTTTTTTTTTTTTTGTTATTTTCTACACGTCTGGATATACATTGAAACATGAACTTGGATCAAATTTATCGGGAGTCGTTCTAATTTTATGACATTTTTGTTTTATCTCAGTAAAGACTCTGAATGTTGTATTTACTAACTCACGGATTTTTCTTTTAAAAAATTGACCGATGCTGATTAGTCAGTAACCTTACTTATGTATTTGCAGCGTGAAATTGCAGTTATCGATACTCGAGATAATTCACCAGAAGTGATTTTACATCGTCTCAAAACCGACGCCATTACACAACAGAAACAACAAGATACTTATGAGATTTCTGCACCGGAGTTGGAGATGCCTATCAGCGTTCTGGTATCTCATGCATTTGTGTTGTACTATATCTGTGATATGAGAAGCGCGAGCTCAGTAGAATAAAGGAAGACATAGATCAGGAGAAAGGCAGGGAGATGTTTGATTCTAGGACTTAATCCTCTCGACTAAATTTCTCCACTCAAAATCATTCTCATTTTAAATACCCTCGCTAGACACTATGTCAAATCAATGGTTAATCATCTGGACGATTGTAATGCATTAAATAAAGAAAATTATGAATGCAGTAGTGAAGGGGGCTTCGCCCCTACACCCGACACTCACGCACGTAAATACGCCGACAAATAAAGTCGACGTGTGACACAATCCACAGCGCCTGCCTTTATAAATTTATTTGGGCGATTATGATGCATTAAAAAAAGAAAGCTATCAATTATGGGGGGGGGGGGCTTCGCCCCTGCACCTCTCGAGTATGCTAACGGAGACAGCCGATGTGTGACATAATCCACAGTGTGTGCCTTTATAAATTTATCTGGGCGATTATGATGCATTAAAAAAAGAAAGCTATCAATGATGGGGGGGGGCTTCGCCCCTGCGCCTCACGAGTATGCTAACGGAGACAACCGATGTGTGACACAATCCACAGTGTGTGCCTTCATAAATTTATCTGGGAGATTATGATTCCATAAAAACAAAGAAAGCTATCAATGATGGGGGGGGGGGCTTCGCCCCTGCACCTCACGAGTATGCTAACGGAGACAGCCGATGTGTGACACAATCCACAGTGTGTGCTTTTATAAATTTATCTGGGCGATTATGATGCATTAAAAAAAAGAAAGCTATCAATGATGGGGGGGGGCTTCGCCCCTGCACCTCACGAGTATGCTAACGGAGACAACCGATGTGTCACATAATCCACAACGCGTGCCTTTATAAATTTATCTGGGCGATTATAATGCATTAAAAACAAAGAAAGCTATCAATGATTGGGGTGGGGGCTTCGACCCTGCACCTCACGAGTATGCTAACAGAGACAGCCGATGTGTGACACAATCCACAGCGCGTGCCTTTATAAATTTACCTGAACGATTATACTGTATTAAAAAAAAAAAAAGAAGTTGTGAGTGGAAGGGCCAGGGGTCTTCGCCTCTGCACCGATAGAGAAAGCTGACGTGTGACACAATCCATGGCACACGTGCCTTTATGTATTGGCGATGTATTTCACAGCGGATCGCGAAAACTTTTAAGTCAATAATAAAACACTCGTTGAATAAGTCGAGTAGATCAACGAATCGAATCGAATGCAAAGATTACCATACGGTCTATTATGTCTCACTGATATCTGCAGTATCATATAATCTTCGATCTTACAAAGAGTTTACGAACAAATTTCATATCATTACTGAGATAAAAATAGCAAAGAAATAATATACAAAATATAATCTCCAGAGACTAAATTTATAATAAAACAGTGAAATAATTCGCAAATATAGCATCAATAATCAAATTTCAACGAAATAAAAGTTGATAAGAAAAAATCGAAAAAATAATTGTTTGTTTCCGACGCACGTTCGATATCAAAGATCCGCGTCAGTCGGCGTCAGAGAATGACTGAGCGTGAAAGCTGAAATGAACGCCGCGATCTGTGGGATCGGGTTGTATCGTGTAAAAGCAATGACGACAACGACGACGACGACGACGACGAGCCTGTCGCACAGCACGCGGCGGCGGCAACCGAGCTCAACGCTGAGCTCTGTGTGGCATTTCTTGATTGTACTTGTAAAGTCGTTTCTGACTGTAGAAACGCACAGGTAAAACCTGGAATCAGTGAAGTGGAGGGAGTAGCACGGGGAGCGGAGGAGGGGGAGGGGTATCGGGAACCAGCGCCTCCCATCGAGATCCGAAAACTCATAGGGTACAACATATATTCCCATTAGAAATAGGCGATGGTTTCAATCTAAAATATCGAGTAATCGGTTAGAGCAAAAATCGATACCATAAAAATTGCGATCGTACCATTTGGATATCCTAATCTGTGCAACGCATGTTTATAAAAAAAAAAATTTAGTAGGAAATAATAATAACCATAAAATTATTATTTTAATCATTCGACTTATTTTCGTAATATTCGCTTAAGAAATGGTTTGGTATTATATTTTTTTGTTGTAATATCTCTCTGGTTTTGTAAAGTGAGTAGGTATCTGCTTGTGACTGCGGTACCAAAATGACCATATATTGGTTAGTACATTGGCGGAAACCACGATCTCTCGAGTAATTTGATACGCTAGATACCTAAGCTACATTTGCTCGCCTCTGTACCTTCTTTCTCTCGCTTTCATATCGACCCTATGCTTTCAGTTTGATATCCCTAGAAATAAGACGTCAGAATTAAATTTTTCGCTGTATTTAAGATTTTACAGAGATGACAATATGGAATTAAAAAAATTAAATCCTTCCCCGAAAGTTATTTCGACTATCTGCAAAAATCGTGCACCAATTGATTTGATTCTGAAATACATTTTAAGGGTATGAATTTTGGAGGTATCGACCAGAGATGAGCCAAAATACATGGTTGCAACAGTGAAGAAAAAAAAATGTTTAGGGAAATTTCAGGGCATTTAAAAAAATTGGTCGGGGACAAAGAAAACAAGATCGAATATTCGTTATAAAAAAAAATTCCAGGCCATTAAATGTCGCATTTAAACTTAAAAGAAAAGTAAATAAATGTTTTAATCTAATGACTGCAAAATTGAATAAGTAATGGTAAAATGATAGTTTGAAATTTCCATATAAAGCCATGTAAATTATTTATCATTTTTACAGATAAATTTACCTACGAATTTGTAAAAACAATGCTACCAAAATAAAAGTCCCGGCTTTTAATGCAAATTCCATTTTTTTTTCTGAAGTTAGTACAAGTGACAAGAAATATTATATAAAATTAACGTATTTCTTTAAAAAAAAATTATATTTCAATTTAATTTTTTTTTGTTATAAAACTTGAAACAAATTTATTTTTGCAAAATTAACAAAATAAACATTGTCTTTTTGGACATAAGCTTTGTGTTGAAAAGTACACAAAATTCAGTTTCTTTTTTCCTGTTAAGTACCAACTGAAATATATCTGACCGCCAGTAAATAATAATGAAAATACCCGTAGTCAATTAACCGGTAATTCAACTGGTTATTCGTTATATTGCCGCACTTCCGTTGTATTATCTATTGGAAAGCTATTAGCGATTCGTGATTGGCTGGCGCAACTCGCGCATTACCCTAAAAATACAGTTAATGCAACGGCGGCCTAACAGGCGGCGCTTTGATCGCCACTCTGTAACACTTCTAGTGACTTTATTCCGCGGGAACTTTGAATTTTCCAAAGATGTTTTCGTGGGTTCGCAACAGCTAGGAACCCACCTTGAGAATTTTGAAGGGAAATTTATGCAGATTCAACACACAAGAACACGATAAATTAAAAAAGGCTTGCAAGTACTTTCGAACCTTACAGAATAGATTGGTTGTCTGTTGAAAAAGATACAAGTTACAAACGCGGACGTTCTAAGCAACAGTCAGAATTAAAGGGTAAAGTATAATTTGTTTGGGTGAACGCTAGCCAATCCTGTCCATCGTCGCGGCGTCGGTTCTCCGAGGGTTGATGTCTGCCCTTGCCGCCTCGATGTGGAGGGAGGTCAACACGTGGCCGGAGTGCAACTCCGCACCTATAGGTCCGCTTTTTGTCTGCACAATTGGCGGATTTTTTCCCTAGTCTGGGAATATGGTCACCACTTGTTAATATCTCGAATCTCTTAGGTCAGAAGTTTTCATTAAACTATGAAATAAGTGTTTCTTTAATTAAAATACGTATACTAAAATTGGCCTGTAACCAATCGATTCGAATGATTCGCGGCATAGGGATTGTCGTGATCGTGGGCCCTCTATAGGCAGACGCTCGAAGGCGTCACAACTCCAGTCTACCAAAGTCCCTAGATAAACGGGTCGTGGAGAAACGCGGCGTATTCCATTTTGCCGGATCTTCCGGATAAAGCAAAAGCCATGTGCTTTAAAGTAGCTACTGCGTTTCGCACTAGTCAAATGAGTGCTAGATTTTTATAATGATTTACACAAACTTTGACGCATTAATTGCCAGTACTGTCGATTTGTATAAAATAATGTGTCTCAAAGAAACATAAAATTGCGATAAATGAGCATAAAATATTAACTGACAAATGCGAATTTACGATATGGAACATTTTTAGTTTCAAAGTTTTTGAACTTATCTATGCATTTGAAAAACTTTAGAGCTAAAAAAGCATTTATTTAGTAATAAATACTTTTTTTTTTTAAATCCACCTCTACTAATACTCCTCTAGATTAAGAAATTCATACTACAAAATAAATCGCTCTTCGTTGCCATAACATTAATGTTCTTAGACAATTCCAAAAATATATCACTCATCTGACTAGTGCGAAGGGCAGTGGCGCTAAAAATCTAGGGACCTTGGTTCTTTGTTTCTGAAAAAAAAAAATCCCCGGAATGCAGTGTGCTGAAAACAATGAAAAAAAAAGTTTTAAATCGAGATAAGCAAAATCGAAGGAACAAAAAGTAATAAAAAACAATTCTACGCCGTGACTTTTCCTAATCGTCATAACAAAACCGCCATGAAATATTTGAAACAACGAAATGCCAATCTCGTTCGTGAGAATGTTCGAAGTCACGAAAACTCAGGAGTGGAGGAAGGAAGCGGGTTGAATCATCGTCTCGGATTGGATGTTAACCGCGTAGTCTTCGTCGACTCTAGAGCGTCCAAAGCATTTCTCTCTCTCTCTCTCTGAAACGTACGAAATATCAAAATCGCTCTGTCTCGTGTTTCACACACAAGAGGAGTCTTTTTTTCCCCCCTACTCTGCTTGCTCACTAATTCTCTCTCGTGGTTCTCACTCTCGTCGCTGAGAGTCTGCCTTCGCATCACAAGCCGGGTACCGGTTTAACCGTGATTAGAGGAGAGCCAGAGAAACAAATCCGTCGTCGTATCCGCAACGAATATAATACAAGTTTAATTTAGCCATTCGTGTTTTTTTTCCCCCCAACCAACGAAGAAAATCATCGACTGACGACAAAACAACAACAACAAAAAAAAAAGCAGCTCAGTGTCTACGACAAAATAACTTTTACAATACTCCGAAAACTCGTGTTTCTTTTTTCTTCGCTTCCACGTTTCGCCATTTCACGAAGATATTATCAAAATCGGCCTAGTGAAGAAAGCCTTTTTTTTTGTTTTCTACCGGTGGCGTGGCTACTTTTTTTTTTCGATCCGGAGTCTCGAGTTAGAGAAAGAAAGAGAGAGGGAGAGAGAGAAAGAGAGATAGAGACAGAGAGAGTGAGAGAGAGCTGGGTTCCATAGCCAACCGACGAGAGTTGTAAGAAAAACGACGATGGCGGCGGTTGAGTATTATCAGAATCAAGAGGGCGACGGCGAGAACATGAGCGGTCAGCAGCAACAGGACGATCAGGGACAGCGTGGTGGACAACCAACAGCCGGAATTCCGGGTAAGGACGACGAGCGCAAGCTCTTCGTCGGTGGATTATCACGGAACACCACCGACAAAGAGTTGCGTGAGCACTTTGGAAAGTTCGGCGAGATCGAGAGCATATCGGTCAAGATGGATCAGTACACCGGACTTTCGAGGGGTTTCGCCTTTATGGTTTTCACCAATCCAAAAACCATTGATAAGCTCCTTGCTTCCGGTGAACATTACATCAACAAACGCAAGGTCAGTCTCGTAGCATTTATATATAAATATATATACATATAAATATATATATATATATATACATGCATGCATATATATATGTATATATGTATATATATATACGTATGTGTTTGTCTGTGTGTATCGTTCTCTTTTGCCTCTATGTATGTACATCTTACCACTACCTATATCGAGACGATTTTACGTTGAGCTTTTACGGTCACCAACATCGTCATCTCGCATACTCGCACATTCACGCGAGATATATCTCCTACCCCAGCCCTTCCCCCCTTCCACCCCCCTCGTCGACCTCCTCGTAGTCTCGCCGTCGTACATTGGGTTTCGTTGAGTATAACGTTTGAGGAACGTTCGCGCCACGCCAGCTACTATACTTTCAGAGAAATGCCGAATTATAGCTTTGCCGTATATATATATATATATGTGTTGGTAGCGGCGAGGGGTGTAAACTGACGGTCATTTTGCAAAAACTTACCCGTCACTTTACAACGATGATGCTTACGGCTAGATTTCAGGCGCGTGTGTTTGTGTGTGAGAATGGACGATGGCTCAGCTTAATTATTGGTTTAAATAATGTTGCAAAAATTCGTACTGGATTTGAATATGTAAAAAAAATGATTATTTTTTTATGGAAGCAGTTTTTACTTTTTTTTTTTTTTTATATAGAGTATTATAATTTTTTGTGGATTATATTGTATTGTATTTTTTATTTCAGTGTATTGTATTCTTCAATTTTTATATTTTTTAGCTTTAGGAATTAGGACATTTTTCAATATTTTTTTTTTTTTTTTTTTTAATTAAAAAGAAATTTAATTAAAAGACATATATATATAATTTATTTATGTTCATAAATAATGTGCAGTTTTTCACCAAAATAAGACTTTGGAAATCAACTTTATGAGTACTGCCAAATTAAAATAATGAATTTTGTGCATTTATTTTACCCCGTAAAATCGATACGCAGAACTGTCTTTTCATAAGAAGCATCTGTAAATACTTTTTGATTATCGTTGAAGATTAAAGATAATGTACATTTTTTTTTAAATTTCTTGACTACATTTCTTCTCAAAATTAAAAAATTAATTGCCTAATTGTTTTCTCAGATTTTAGAAAAATTTCTTCAATTATCGTCTAATTATATATAATTTGATTTCTCAAATAAAAAAGAAAATTTAGTATTGATTAATGAGATTGATAAAAAAAAAATGATTGTCTAAAAAAATCAATAGTACAGGAGAAAAAAAGATTGAGTTTTTGAATAAATTAAACATCACGAACCATTCTTAGAATTTGTGTGATACTAAAAAAATATATACTTACTATTTTTATAAAAATTTATCTTTGAGTTCAGAAAATAACATGTTCTAATAGCAAGAAAAAAGCTAACTATTAAATCTAAATTATTGTAATTTATCTATTCAATCAAACCCATTCATATATCAGATTAAAAAAAAGCATATTGTCAACCAATGCTATTTGAATAAATGCAATATTTTAATACCAAAATGTTCCCCTTAATTGATTCGTAATTTCCTCTTACCAAACAATATTCGCAGGTTGATCCAAAGCGCGTGAGCAAAAAGGCACAGTACGGAAAGATCTTCGTCGGCGGTTTGACTCCGGACATCACGGACGACGACATCAAAACATATTTCGGTCAATACGGAACAATCGTAGAGCTTCAAGCGCCATTCGACAAATCAAAGAACCAGAGAAAGGGCTTCTGCTTCATAACTTTCGATTCACGCGACGTTGTCTACAAGCTACTGAAAACACCGAAGCAAACAATTAACGGACGTGAGGTAGACGTGAAGAAGGTCAAAGTAAATCCCGAAGCAAACAGGCAAGGATTTTGGGGCGCTGGTTACGGCTACGGTTACGGCGGTGGTTACGGCTACATACCAGAAACCAACGATTATCACGGTGGTTACAACGACAATTCATCAAATTTCGATTACAACTCGTTGCGATATCACGAAGACGCGAGTCTTCCACTAGGCGATGGTTACATGCCATACGCCCAAGTTTACATGGGAGCGAACAAACCACGTGGAAATGGACAAGGACCACGTCCATTTCAGAGACATCAACCTTACTAAACAAAAAGGAAAAAAAATAAGATTTGCATGGATTGCCGAATCCTTGTGATTTACACGTGAAATCCTTAGAGTTTAATCCACTCGAGAAGCAAGCAAACAAGAGCGCGTCGGTTTCACAGAGAGGAGGAAAAAAAGAGAAAAGATAAAAAGAGAAACGGAAAAAAAACTTAAAGATCGAAAAAAAAACGTTACAAGGCAAAAAAAAAACAGCAAATTCTCGGCCTAACCGAGATTTCTCCATTGTTCTTTTTTTCATCTTTCTCATTTCTCTTTTTTTTTTTTATGTTTCCTCCTTATTTAATAATTTGTAATGCCTAGCGTATACGCGTAATAATTTAATGATAGCCTGAGAAAAAAAATCGATCTATGTCGCAGGACGCATTGAATGGTTGTGCTAAAAAAAGGAAGGAAAAAAAAACACTTTGCGAGAAATTAACAAAAAAAAAGAACCCTGAGCTTTATATAAAGTGTTGAATGAATTTAAAAAAAATGAAATATTGTTATTGAATTTTTCGTAAATATATTGTCAATTAAGAGGATGTTTAATTGTTGATAAAGATCTATAATTCTTGTATGGGAAATCATTTTTGGGATGGGAAAGACAGAAAAATGGCGTAAACATCGAATTTTAAGGAGGTAGTTTCACACTAGTAAGATCAGTATTAAGGTTTTTGAAACTTTTTTACAATTTTCGGTGGTTTAATTGACTGTTTTGATGAGTGATTCGTGCAGCAATATTAATCGTTAATGAATAAATACATTCATAGCGACATTTTGAAAATAAAATTGCTTCATCTATGCTAATGATTGAAAAGACATTTTTTTCTCCTGCATTTTGAAAAAATAAACCTTAGTATTCGTCCGATTATGACGAGTAATAGCTCATTTTGTTTATAGAGCGATTCTTTATCGATTGACTGTGTCGATTTTTCAATATTCTTGGTGGTTCAAGAGTTACAGCCATTTGTATGCCTGATTTTAGGTCAGGATAAACAAATGCTTGTAATTTTTTAAATAATAGTAGTATTAAAAATGTAGGTGGGTGACCGATAAAGTATCGCTCAATAAACAAAACGAGCTTTTGCGCGTTAAAATCGACCTGATATTACGGTTTCAACCTTCTAAAAAGACATGACATCAGATATTTGCATATATCAGTCGATTGTCTTTTCAAGTCACGTCACAAATCATCATATATTATCTATATAAAAAAATAATGTTGCTACGTGAACTCGGGACAGTTGAATAAAAACCATTGGAAATTGTAGAAACGCTTTTCAAAATGTTAAGCCCTGATTTTGATGACTAAGTGGAAAACGCTTCAATCTCCTTAATGAAACAAAAAATAAGCCTTCGCTATCTCAGCCCAATTTATCGTCAATTAAATTCAAGGCCACATCATTTTGCTGATTATTCGGCCGCACATAATTTTGCCGAATAATGAAATTGCCGAAATTTTGTGATATCATAAAATCTCGGCAATATAACGATATCGGCATTTTTATTCCGGCAAATCGACGACTCCGCTAAATAAACTTTTCGACAAAATGATGTGTTCCATTAAATTCTCATTGTAGTCAAGGAATATCGTATCTTAGTCGACATTTGAACTCTCTAAGCATTGTCTACTTAATTAAAAACACAAGAAACAATTTTAAAGCTGCTTTTCACGAGTCGCTTTTGTACAGTTTTCAAATAATCAATAACATCAAATTCACGACACTTGTATAATCGGTTTGGGTGTCTACCTTTTTTTTTCTTCAATTCATAATGTTGTCAACACAACTTTCGACTCTGGCAGATCATTGTTTTTTTTTTTCTATTATTATTACTAATTCTTCTTCATTACAAACGCATAATTCTCTTTTAAAAAAAAACTCCCCAATGTCAGATCTTAAAGTTACACAGAAGCTTTGCGAATTTACGAAAACGGGGAAATTCTTTGAGATGCGTTTTTTTCGTTAAACATTGATTAAAATAATTAAAAAAAAAAAAAAACGCGCAGTCGTTCTGCGCGTTCACATTTTTTTTTGCGCGTGTATATATTTATACAGTAAAAAAAAAAAAAAAGTACGAATGCCGCGTACGTGTAATTCCGCGTACACAAAAATATATTTGCGTGTGCACAAGCGTTTGGAGAATATAAGTTGTGTCCGAATGTTAACGAAAAAACAAACAAACAAAAATATCCATTTGCATGCGCCCGTGCGTTTAAAAAAGAAAAGAAAAATCTAGATATATAGGAGATAAAAAGAAGAGGAATATTTGAAGAAGAGATATTTATAATTAAAATATAAGCGTACCAGGGTGTGTACGAGCTAAGTGGAGAAACAATTGTTTAAGGGGCTTAAAATCGAATTGCAGGAAAAAAGGTAAACGGCGATAAATACTGACAAAAAAAACGGCATCGCGCTTCTAAAAGTTGAACAAATTAAAAATTAAAAAAAAGAAAAAAAAAAAGAATATTCGAGCTAATCCGAACGCTCGTTGGGCAGCAAAAAAACGAATACAGGGAGTTGAACATTGTTTTTTCTTTTTTTTTCTTTTTTTTTTTTTTTTTTTGCAAATTGACTACTCTTTTTGTATCCCGAAAAAGACTGCTTAGAAGTAGCGTAATTTATATACTGGTGAAATGTTGCTGTTTTAAAAAAAAAAAGGCCACGACGGACCAATTCTTCCCCAGGTTTATAAAAATAATATTCCGATTCATTGAGTTTCGGAAAAAAAAACAACAGCACGAAACACACAAACAGAACACAATTACAACACTAGAAAAAAAAAAGTAGTGCCACGAAATTCACGAAAAGAAAAAAAAAAGAAGTTAAAAACAACAGGAAATTATATATATATTATATAGATATATCTAAATTATATATTTTCCGAGGCTGAAGCAGCTCTAAACTTCCGATAATACCCGTAGACGTGAAAGTGTAGTTGAAATATACGGATGGACCAAAGGCTTTGACCCTGAAGAAGAGAAATGAAAAAAAAAAAAAAAAAAAACGTAATTTGTTTAAAGTCATCTTGGACAATCGATCATTATTCGTGTGTGCTTCCATTCGCGTACGCTGACCGTCCTTTTTGTCTCATATCACGTGTATACTGTGTATACGGATATTGGCGACGCGCAAAATAGCAAAAAAAAAGAATAAGACACTCCACTAAACATGGAACTTGAATAAAAGAAATCTTTCAATTGTCCGAATGTGATTAAATACACACGTTGTACATGTACATAACGTACTACTCTGCGAGAATTTACGAAAACAAAATAAAAAGGATATAAACAAGAGTGATGGATTATACTGTGTATGAAATGGATGAAGAAAAAAAAAAAAGAAAATTATACGAATATTTTGTTACTGTTCATTACTGTTCGCTTGTTTCACCCATGACACAGTGTATATTTTAATTATAATAAATAATAAAATACTCTTCATTTGAAATTTATTCATGCTAAATATATATTATTGCCTTTTGAATTTTTCGTGATTTTTTTTTTTAGGATTTTTTTCTAGTCACATTATAAATGAAACAGAAAATGTAAATTTTTAATTGTTTGATATTTAGGGCAGCAGTTTTGTGTTTGCGATTCAATTGTAATGTAAGGATTTTTTTTTGCTTCTATGAGGAAGCCAAAATTGATGTGCAAAGTTCTACTTTGCATCAGCTTTTGTCTTTTAATTATGGATAGTTTTAACGATCTGCAGTTTTTAAAAAATATCTTTGCTATTTGTATTATACAAAAAAATTGAAATATGTCCTGCAGACTACATTAAGTAAAATTATCTATATTTCTCCCGAAAATTTTGCACACTACTAGACATTTGATGCAGACGACAGAATATGAGATTAAAGGTATAATTGTTTAAATAAGAATGTTAATAAAAATGTAAATTTCTAAGGTTTTTAACAATCTTTAAATATTTATTTACCATTCAGACTTTGAGCGTTCAAATCCAAACATAAAAAAAATCTTGGATTCAGACTAAGAATTAAAAAAAATAAAGTTCTAAATATTATCATGTCTTTATTTAACTTCTACTCGAAAATAAAAAAAGCCCTATATTTGAAACAACCAAAGTTCGACATTGTATTTTAATTTTAAAAAGCCCGCGCTAACATTTTCCGCCAAAGCTTCGAATTATCTCCACGAGAGGGCGCTGGAATGAGAAAAAATGCCATACACACATACACAGCATATATATATGCAAGTAACGATGTATAGTATATATGGATTGTTATAAACTCAGGTGAGTCAGTCAGCCAATCGCGAAGCCCCGAAGAAAATCCACGAAACGATGGCCGCTGCAAGTTGTTAAGAAGCTCTGATATCGTCGACAAACGAGATAGAAAAATGTATCACACCGCGAGAAACACAACAAAGCTTTTTAAAACACAGTGGTTTTGTTGTTGTTGTTGTTGTTGTTGTTGAGTGATTCGGTGCTTCCGTATAATTCGCAAAATAGCTGTAAAATAACAGACAGCTGTGTTTTTTGTTGATAAACCTGGGAAAAACTTGAGAGATCATCGATAATATAAATGTTTCACTCGAGCTTCGTCACCAGCTACTACTCTTGTGTAACGCGCTGTGACACCTAAATCGTCAAGCACTCGTCATGTAGTTTATCCATTGAAATTGGTAGAAAAAAAAAAAAAAAAAAAAAAAGAAAAGGCAAACATTCTCAAGAATAACAAGCGATAGATTGCAAAAACTTTTCCTGGCATTCGAAGAAAAGAAAAAAAAAAAAAAAAAAAAAAAAAAACAGTTGATAATAATAATAAAGAGTGACATTCGTTATAAGGATGCAGAAAAAAACTGTTTTGGGCAAAGAATATAGAAGTACTTTAGAGCTTAGGTAGCTTTTTTTAGAAGGGTAAAAAAAAAATAATCGACCACGCAATGATAACGAGTGTAGTGTCAGTGAAGAAGATTTTCTTTTCCTATTATCTCTTAAATGCTGATCTATAAGTGCTTTTTCCCCCCCCCCTTATTTACTCTTAAATGTCATCCTCGTAAGTACAAATAAGTGAAACCGAAAAAAAAAAAAAAAAAAAAAAATCCCGATTTTTCGTTACCACCAAAAATGAACATTGAAAATTCGTTGATTTCTAGACAAGAATGCGGCGGTTGAGAGAGAGAGACACACAGAAATTGCGCTTTGTTTACAAATTGTCATTCTGTACGAGTTTGTGGAATGAAAAAAAATATTACAATGAGTCTGATGATTTTTTTTGTTCCTCTTTTCTTTTTCTCAAGCGATTGGAAAAATTAGACTGAATGATTTGTGTCTCTAAGGAGCGTAGATAACAACGTATATATCGATAAAGAGGTATTAGATTTATTTCTTCATTTAAAAAATCTGGATATCGGAGGGTTTTCGTATTAACGAAAAGAGAGCCGAAACAATATGTCGCAGTTTAATATTAATCTTGCAAAGCGCGGGCGAGTTGTCGCCAGTACTTCAGCTACGGCGGTTTCGGCTTCGAGCAGCTCTACCGATCTTGCCAGTCTGTTTGAGTGTCCTGTTTGCTTCGAATACGTCTTGCCGCCTATTTTGCAATGTCAGAGCGGTCATTTGGTGTGCAGCAATTGCAGGCCTAAGCTGAGTTGCTGTCCGACTTGTCGAGGCCCTCTAGGTACGCTTTATTATTATTATTATACAAGCTAAGATCTAATGACAATTTCTTATATTTATCATTTTGTTTTTCTCATTTTTGTTTTCATATACTGTACTTTTTTTTTGTATCTCCAGGTATGATTATTATTATACAAACGAGAGTCCAATGAGAGAAACTTGTATTCACCGATGTATTTCTTATATTTCGTATTGTAGTTACTCGCTTTGATAGGCAGATTCCAAAAGAGTAATTTTGTCAAATAAACTTGAGGAAATAAGATTGTTAAAGTATACAGAAAGTAAAGAGGATTTAAAATAGTAATTGAAAGATCTTGCTTGCTGCTTCGCGATTAGAGATACTAAAGAGAGTGAATTTTATCATTGGTTTAAAGAAGAAAATAGAGAAAAATTTGAAATACATGAAACTTCAACAATACTGCAAAGTATAAGATAATAATCATTTTAGACAGAAGAGAAAATACAGTAGAAAAGTTGATAAATACATCTAAATCACTCGTAGTGCAAAGTATTTACCAATTAATTGTTGTTGATTTTTCTTTTGTTTTTTTTGTTTTTTTTTTTTCTATTTATTTAGGCAATATTCGCAACCTGGCAATGGAAAAAGTGGCAAGCAATGTCATGTTTCCATGCAAATATTCCACCAGCGGATGCACCATGTCAATGGTTCACATAGAGAAGCCAGATCACGAGGATGCCTGTGAATTTCGTCCCTACAGTTGCCCTTGTCCTGGGGTTTCTTGCAAGTGGCAGGGATCGCTCGAAGAAGTTATGCCTCATCTTGTGATGAGTCACAAAAGCATCACCACTCTTCAAGGTTTACTATTTTATTACACATTGAAAAGTTTGATAGATGCCAGGATGAACAATGTTTATTTATTCATTCATTTATTAAATAATTTCATAAATGAGAATTTAATGTCAAGTGAACTCAGCCACTTTATTCAACTCCCAGATATTTTTCATAATTTATCAGATTCAACTGCCACTTAATGGTATTTCCTGTGATTTTTTTTATAATATTTTTAGTAGATTCTAAAAAAATTTATTATTTTTTGTTTAAATCTCTGTTGCAGAAAAAAAAAAGATTTTTCTGTTCAACGAAACGGCATTTTTATTGCGCTACAAAATTTACAAAAAGTACTTTTTTTTTTTTTCAATTTAACACACTTTCTTACCAATGTGGCAGAATTATTAAAAAAAGTAATAACCAAAATAAAGTGAACGATTGATTAATAGGTTTTAAAAAAATCGCCTGAAAACCTTTATTATAAAGCAGAGAAAAAATAATTATTTTTTGGGTCGTTAGAATAAGATAAAAAATGATTATTAAAACATGGAATAATTTGCAGGTGAAGACATTGTGTTCTTGGCAACGGATATTAATCTACCCGGCGCTGTTGATTGGGTAATGATGCAGTCGTGTTACGGACACCACTTTATGCTCGTTCTTGAGAAACAAGAAAAGTACGATGGACACCAGCAATTTTTCGCAATTGCTCAGCTAATTGGCTCGCGTAAGCAAGCCGAAAATTTCAATTATAGGTAATCTCCGATTATATTCAATAACGCTCTCTGTAAATACCGTTGTGAAGTTATTACGTTTGTTGTTGTTTCAACACTCTGTTAATCGACAGATTGGAATTGAATGGAAACCGACGACGTCTCACGTGGGAAGCAATGCCACGTTCAATTCACGAAGGTGTTTGCGGCGCGATCTATGCTTCCGATTGTCTTGTATTCGACACTTCAATAGCCCGGCGTTTCGCCGATAACGGCAATCTCTCGATAAACGTTACGATATCAATGACTTGAGACTAATTCGCTTAATCTTAAATAAGCCAAGAGACATCGACGAATTTCTGTTGTTGTATATCCATCGCCGTTGGCTCAACAATGTACGTAACGTACGGATTATTTCTTTTAAAAACAAAACACACACGCGCGTTCCAAAACTTTTCGCGACTCGCTCTCGCTCGTGTATCTCGGAATTAAACGGGATTTCGAGTGTCTGCTGCTACTGTTGCTGTTGCTGTTGTTGTTCTAGTACTATTAAGGTAGCTAATTACGTTTCATACTAGTCAAATGATTGCTACTTTTTAATAATAACATTTCTTGAAAGTTTCATCCATCAATTGGCAGTATTCTTCGAATCATTCAAATATTTCGAATAGCTCAGTTCCGAAGCGAAGAGAAAAGTTTATTTTCCTTCTAAATTCTATTCAACTTTTAAAATTCTATAAGTATCGTATCGCCTTCAAAATTAATCAAATAAATCGAACCAAGGAAATTAAGTGAATATTCGAGATATTCGAGTAATTCGAAATATTCTAATATTTATGAATATTCCCACATTCCTAGTAGATTCATAGAGAAAAGCTCGAGAATCAGAATGAGCCAATATACATTATAATCTGTTAGAAAAATTACACAATAAATGAGACTTGGCCCAAGAAAATGGTGGAATAAAAATTACTGATTATCGTAAAACTCAACGAAAATGTTTATGAAGATTTGCATTTATTAGTCAATGTTTTTATAAATCCGCTATTAATATTTTTCTAAGGAAAGATTTCTCAAAGTAAATCGCTCCTACTGTAAATTAATGCATTAAATTTGACAAAAATAATTTTTTAAATGAAGCACTCATTTGATTAGTGAGAAGCGAGGTAACTGCCGTGAAAAAAAGAAAACAAGTGACAGGCGCGCTGAGAAAATTGACGAAATGTCAAGTTTTCAGCTTGCCCAATACTTGAGGTTTAAAACAAAAACAAAAAAAAATGCTTCGCCCGATTCACGAATTCTTCCGACTCTACTTTATTGTGATATTGACGTTTAATCATCTTTAACTTGGCTTTAAAGAATTAAATAAGAGATTAAGAAAAACGAAATAAATTTAATGACAGTATGTTTCGAAATTTAAATTTGATTTTAACATATTTAATAACAAAAAGAAAATTTAAAAAAAAAAAACGAATGTTGCACTGACAGTGTGAAAAGATTTTTAATGAGTCAACAATTTACGGGACCTAAAATAATAACGGAGCTTTGTGTAAATTTTTTTTGTTGGAGAAACCGCGATATCGATCGCCTATCGTGCCTAAATAACTTACTTCCTTCAGCACGAAATCATCACTGATTAATCTTTAAAAAAACTTTGACATCAGCAGTACAGTAAAAGAAACATACCTTAAACTCATTTTTTGTCAGTCAGTGCGGCATTGAAATCTATCTTAGCGAATGAGTTTTGAATTAAAAGGAAAAATAAAAGAAACTAGACTGAATTGTAGGTTATTCTAATTACGAAAAAAAAAAGGTAAAACCGTACACAATAAATTAATAATTAATAATGATAATTAATAATACTAATAGCACGAGTAGTGATCGTTACGTAGCAAAAAAAAAAAAAAAAAGACAAATAATTCGTAGGATTAGTATGCGATTAATCGAGTTTTACTTGTCCTTGCTACAAACACTATTAGCGATGCCATTTTATTATTTTAGTCGAATCCGGCGTGTGATAAATCTAGATTTAATCGGTATATATATATTTTTGTTTTTGGACATAAGTTTATTCCCTTCACGTGCTTTTTCATCAACTGTTTTCGAAAGTATCCCGATACTCATATAATTTTCATGCAGTAGAGGATTTATCCAACACATCACACGAAAATATTTTTATTATTAATTACCGTCCCAACATTTGTAAATAACAGCAACAAACAAAAACATTCGGTTTATTATTCCGAGCGAGTCGTTTCCCATTGACCGTACGATTGATAATTTTACGTTTATAAGTAGACGATTAATATTCTCAGGATCCGAACGATACGTAAAAAGAGAGTCTTACGATTATAGTTATTATTATAAATTTAATGTACATAGTTAACAATATTATTGCGATGATACTATCGCATTTATGATTAGCGATTGAAACTGCGTAATTAATTTATTAACGAAAGTAAAAAAAAAAAAAAAGCGGAAAAGAACATAAAAAAAGGCGATACTGTCTCATACTTTTGTCTTTTAAACATCACGAAAAAGAAAATCTCCGAAATACCATGTTTAAGTAACCAATAAATAGATTGACACGGAAGTTGGTTTCCGAATATCTCATGAAAAACAAAAAAAAAGTCATTTCGATCGTGCATTTTGTGAAAATCTGTCCTATTGATTTATATTCCTTCTACAATGCTTCTATTGTCTACGTTCAAAGTAAGTATTAAGGATGTTGGAGAACTAGTGAATTCAGTACTACATTTTTGTAATCGTTTCTGTACAGTTCTTTGGTCTTTTTTTTCTTTTCTAACAGTAAAAAGCGAACTATAATACCCGGTGTATTATCGTCGAATTCATTTTCTAAGGAATCTGTAAACAAAAAACTAATTTTTAGTATTATACTAGTAACTTTTGTCCCATTAATGAAATTTTACGAAATTAAGGCGGCGTCGGTTTTTGTTTTCAATCTTTGAATTTTTTTTTTTTTTTTTTTCAAAATGATTTTACCATAAAACGTAGTTTTTAATTAAATCTGATCTTCTTTTTACAAATGAAGAAAGGCCAAAAAAAAATCTAATACAATTTAGGAATGTTTCTTTTAGTGACATAAAAAAATAAATAAAAAATATTAGAAAAATTAAAGAGGATTCGAGTTTCATTCCGTGTACATTTTTTTTATTTATTTATTTTTTTAATATGAAGGATTGATATTTCGATCAATACATTAGGTTTAAAATTTCGATTTTTTTAAACAGAGTTTTGGTCAGTTTTTGCTAGTTAGTGAAGTTTAATATATTTCTTACTGGGAGTAAACTGTCTCGATATACTATTTAGCAATTTCCGTACTATTTTTATATTAAGCTGCGTTTTATGACGAAAAAATTGGCGATATTGTTTATGTCGAAATTATGTTATTAATAAAAGCTCAAATTATGTTTAATTGCAAATAATTTATTTTTTCGAATCGAGAACAGCCCAAAATTAAAATAAAAACTAGGGAAACTCAAATTTTTTTTTCAGTGACAACAAAAATATAAAAATTTTGAAAAATGATTGTTTATTTGTTTATTGAAATTTACGGGATAAAACGCTTTGGTACAAAATTATAATATAGATAATAATTTACATAATTTTATTTTTCATAAAAAAAAATAATATTTCGCAAGATAGTAAATATTAAAAATACGTTTAAATAATAATTTCATAAAAAATAAACAACCGCGCATAATATTTAATAGGCTTATTTCATAGCTGTTTATGTCTAAATAATGATTTTAATAGTAGTTTGAAATTTAAAAAAATTGCAATTAAATTTTTGCAAATAAAGGCCCGAAAATAAGAACCTAATAAAAATCCCGAACTTTTTGTTGGTGTAATAAAAAAAAAAGATAGGTACATCGAAGGTCCGGGTTTCATCATGCGTAAACAACAAATGGAACGCCCCATACATAAATATTACCCAACACGCTATGAGACGTAAATTGAATAGAATTTTTATTTGTTTGAGGTTAAAAAAAAACGTTTCATAAAATCTGCCAAGAGGCACGAATAATAGATTATAACAAATTCCTTATTTTATAAGTCTCGAAGATTCTTAGCGACAAATAATTTGCTAGAAAGCCGTGAAAAAAGCTTAGTATATTAATGCGACAGTTTGCGAAAGCCATTTTAGCTGCGCTACGAACTACAATACCGGTGGTAAGTACAATGAAAGGCAAAGAGAGAGTATGATTTAGAAGTGAGAAAAGTATATAAAATTGTTAGAAAATAGTTTAGCGATATTACATGCGCGATTACTGGATAAATGCCAACAAGCTAAGGATCGTTGAGCCAATGAAAATTGAGAATTATAAAATAGCGAGGAGTAAGGACCAATCGCGTGCGTCGTAGCATCGTTTTTGCGATGATTCGGTGTCGGAGGAAGGACTTTTTTTTTTTTTGTGTTCGGGGTACGAGTAAATTCAAGATGGCATCCGGTTAGTAGTGCGAGGGGAACGTGTCAAACGAGCGAAACGATGTCAATAGTGAGATTAAACGGTGAATAATCCCCTGTGCCGTGTGTCGCGCGCTATGAGTGTCCAAGTGCGCGATCTTAAATGGGACTCTGCTAATGTTACAATAAACGAGGCTGCCGATGATTTTGCTCAACGGTTAAACGAGACGCCCAGCGGGACGCCCACGATTTTCGTCGCAGCGTCATCGCGCACCAGTGATCCTGGTGCTCGTGTCGACGCGCCAAATAATACTAAAGCTCAGCTAACGGCTAACGAAAATCACGCTAACGTGGACCAAGCTAATGTCACGAAACATTACGATCAAAGTATCATGAATGTTACAAACGTCGACGGCAACATGCAAACTCAACGTAATTGCGACAAAGAAACCAATAACTCAGATTTTCAGTCGCGGCAACAGGAGGGTAAGTTATTATTATGTATAGTTAATTTTTTTTTTTTTTTTTTTTTTTCCCCTAAGAAAACACGTAATTTAATAACAATCTGTTGACCCTGAAAATCCAAATGTATTTTTTTTCTTTAAATTTTTTTTTTTTTAATTTCTACGACTACAAAAAAAATTTCAACGAGTTGCAGTTTGGAGAAAAGGTCTGAAATTTAAAATTATGCTGGGAACCACAAGATTTATAAACGGAGTACTTTTTTTTCTCTTTTTCAGATTAAGATTTTTGTACAAATTTTGTATAGAGCGAATTATGCTTGCCTAAGAATAGTTTTAAAAATGTTTAGATGCATACACACACACACAGTTGTATATTATTTGTCATAAGTACCAAATTATTGTTAGGAAACATTTGGACCAAAGATTCATGTCTGTGACAAATGGCAATAGCGTAAAACTTATGCAATTACAACAAAGAAATCAATAATACAGATTTCAAATCGTAGCGATGGGAGGGTAATTTATTTCTATACAGCACTGTGTCCAAGGGGTCATGGAAATCCTTTGTGTCCTGGAAATACCCTTAAATTCAGACATTCCTTGAAAACAGCCTGAAATATCTTTGATTTTTATCTTATCTTCTGCAATTTTTCTTGTAGCTTTTTTTTGACAAAAATATTTCAATGTTCCTCTTGCGACTACAAAATTCTCAAAATATTTAAATCTCTTCCACTTTGTAGAACCTGCTAATTCATCACAAGAATTCTTCCTAATTTTTTTCTCTCCCAAAATAATTAACCTTTGTTAAAAAAAATTTTGGATTATGAAATTTAAAGGAATTTGTTACTTCTTTTCCACTTTCCAAAAAATGGCAAATTATTACAGGAAAAAATATAAACATTTTGTTTTTCAAGGATCCTTTTCCAAGATATTCAATTCATGTTTTTGAAAAACATTCTGTTATTCACCACTTGAACTTTTTTTTCTCTAAATCCATAACCCTTTTCCATTTTCGAAAAAAAATTTCTTATCGAAAAAAAAAAAATTAAAAATATATTTTATTCCTTGTGCATTTGAAAATAAAACAAAATTATATTTGATAAAAAAGGAAATGCTTAAACTAAAACATATTATTTGTTCACATTTTTGTCTATTTTTACATTTTCAAAATGTCCTCAAATAATGTGGAAATATCCTGCAATGTCCTTGAATTTGTTACGGATGTTTTACAGTTTATACAGTTTCTTTTTCTTCTAAGAAACAAGTAGTTGTATGACAAGTCGTCAGTTTGATGAACATGGAAATCCAAATGTATTTTTTATCATGAATTTTTTTTATTCTGTGAAAGAAACTGTTAACAAGCTGTTGTTTGAAGAAAAAAGGCCTGAAATGTTGCATATATATAACATATGAGAAATCATTAGATAGATGAAGCAATTTTTTTTTTTTTTTAGGATTTGTACTTCCACAGGAATATGTTTTATAATCTTTAGACACAAAGATTATTGTCACAAAATATTTGCATGAAAGAATCATGTTTATGAACAATAGCAAAATGTGAAACTAATCAAAGAAACCAATAATTTAGTTATTTCTGTAGTTTGAAATTTTTGTTTTTTTTTTTAAAAAGAGGTTGCAATTATTTTTACCAAAACTAACACATTAATTTACATTACCAAACAGCAATATGGTTTACAGCATGCATTATCAACTCAGAGGAATATTAATAATGATGGATTTAGACAAATGTTGATGAATAAATATAAATTTTCATGAAAGTATGCTTTTGTTGAATTTTTGTTAAAGAATAATCCATAATTTGTTAATGACTTTAATGTGTTTTTTGAAGATTGCCATATGAATTCACCATGGAACATTTTTGTAGTGTCGATAGTTAAAAAATTACATCCTATTGTTTAAACATCCAAAAAAAGAAATTCTAAACAAGCTGTGTTGTATTTTTAATAATAGTAAAGCAAAAAAAAATATATGTGGTAAATCTGTAGATTACCTTTTGGAAAATAAAATTAGACATGGTAAATTAAAATTTGTAAAGGGATCCTAATTATTCATTGATAACAAAAGATCAACTTTTTTCTAGATAAAAATTTGTCTTTTTTCAGGGTTGAAAGCTGATATTACAGTGACAAATCTTGTTATTAATCTTTTTTAATCAAAATTAAGATATTTAATTTTAAAAAATGGGGTTCTATAGTGACAAGCAAGAAATGAAAAATCAAAATAAAATTGTAATTAAATAAAATGGTAGAATAATTAATTCAAGAAATGAAGGTTTTCGTCTATTATACAAATTTTTTCTGGAGGGCTTGAATTATGCAACTTACCAAGAATTTAATTATTATGTAAAAAAAAAAAAAAAATACCAGAAGGTCTTGCAAACTTAAATTTTAACAAATCAATAAGTTTTAACAAACTTCCAGTTGAGAGCTAAAAGATTTAAAGAATTTAAAGATTTAATGAATTTTCTTTTAGATGGAAAGTAAAATATCTTTCATCAATTTAATAACAATTTAAATTTAAATGTTTGGGCTTATCTATTACCCAAAAAAGTACATTAAAATATTATAATTATTTTAATGTATAATTAAATCAAATTCCTTTGATGTTTTTTTCAGCTGGTGAACCGAGTGACTGCAACGCGAGTGTAAGCGATAACAAGGAATCTTCAAAGACCGTTTGTGTGGGTATAATTAAAAATTTCGCAGAAAAAGTACGATAAAAATACGAGAAAAAAGGCGCTCAATAAAGTTACTATTTTATTTTTCAAAAAAATGTTGCAGGCTGACACAACTTATTGCAGCAAGGAACCAACGGAATCGAGCGTACACGAAAATTCCACAAAGCCTGAAAAATGCGGAAATCTGTCTGGGAAAACGCCAGAATTTGCCGAGAGTCCGCGAAGCATCGGCGAAATGTTACCAAGTCCAAAAAGTCCGGATTATCCACCACACGTATCTTCAGCAAGTCCCAACAGTCCCGACACAACTTTTATGTCCAACGAAAGTCCCGGTGCTTCTCATCACACGAAAAATCCTCAGATCGAGACAATGGATGCTCCAAATTTTGATAGCGTCACAGAAACGTTAAACGAGTCAATGAGAATTGAAAAATCGAGTTACAAAGCCGAGATCTTTACAGAAAATATTGAGCGAGTAACTGAAATAAAAACAGAGGCGAAACAGGACGAAGTATCGGATAAAATTGAGGATAAAAATGAATGCGCCGAAGCAATTTGGTCGCCAAGTTTGATAAAAACGGAAAATCCCATTGAGATTGATTCGACAACGACCAATCACGGAATCGTCTCAAGCGGCGAAACAATCGGCGGCATTGAGCAAAATCTGTCGTCGAATAAACCGCTAGCTTCGTCAGCGGAAAAATCACGAAGCGGCAAAGATCACAGCGACAGACGTCACTGCTCGCGTTGCTACAAAAGAAGTAAAATAAAACGCGCGAGTATCGGTGTCCAATGTAAAAGAGATCGTACTTCACATCCGCTTCAGCAGCAAAAACAAATTGCCGGAGCTTTTCAAAAATCAAACAGCGAGAATCTAAGATTGAATCTTGGCACAAAGAACTATAAGATTCTCAGTGGTGAGAATGCTAAAAATGATTCGCTTCAAAATTTGAAGTACAAAAAGTTTATTCACATTGAGACTTATCCGAATGGCGGCGCTACTGTCGTACATATGTATCAGGATGAAATCAGCGTTCTTTCGAAGGAACAGGTCGAGGAATTGGCGCAAGAGTACTTTAAGGTATATCTTTCGTTTGATTTGATTTATTTATTAAACGGATTTTTCCTTTAAAAATTGTTTTCTTACTTTATTTTTTCTTTTTTTTTTTCAAACAAACGTAACATTTATAGGCCCAGATTTGACACAAGTCCGTACAAATTCGCCTTAATGAATTGCCAATGATACGTTTGATCCAAAATATTGCCGCTGTCCTACTACCTTTTTTATTTGTATATGAGTGATTAGGAAACAATTTCTAAGCTTCTACTTTATTCACGCTTGTTTTTTTTTTCTGTAATGAATCCCAGGTGGTTTTTGGTGAAGATGAAAACGGCAATGCTTATCACGTGATGGGAATTGTGCACAACGCTGCAGCGTATTTGCCGGATCTTTTGGATCACATGGCACACAATTATCCGTCATTGACGGTAAAGAACGGCGTGCTTGGACGTAACAGCGACATTGAAACAACAACGATGCTCCAGTACAAGGAACAAGTTTGCAAGACTTACAACAATGGTACAGTGCGATATGGGCCGTTACATCAAATCAGCCTCGTCGGCACAGTGCACGAGGAAGTCGGCGGTTATTTTCCCGATCTTGTTCAGAGACTCGAGGAGGATCCATTCTTAAAATTGGTGAGTTATTTTCTTTGTTTTTATACGAAACTTATAACCTTTTTCTCAAGTCTCGACGAAGATCATCAATGAATTCTCCAAAGGAAATTAAACTGACCATGAATGCTCAAAATTTTGTCAAATCAATCAAATTTGATGAACATTAATGAGTGGTATTAGATTTGCAATTTGGTGAAAATCGATAGAAAAGTTCAGATTTGAAGGCAATAAAAAAATTTCAATTTCGAGTTAAAACTTTCGGCACTTAATACTTACTTGACATGAATTTTGTTAAAAAGCTCTGTCGAGTTTACACAGAGTTGCAGAGACTTACAGAGAGTTTTGTACAACATTGCATTTTTATATTCTCGATTTACGAGGTTTTATAAAGAAAATGATGTTATTAATTGCTGTTGCCGAAATATGAAGAATTAATGATAGTAATAGTGGAGTAAACATTTAGACCCTGGTCTGGGTCCTCTTCAATAAGCTCGCTTATTTCTACAAAAAAAAAAAACATAAGATAAATTGTTTCTAATTTAATGTCATTTTAGAATAAAAATATTTCGAATTATTTTATACAGTTCTGTTCAATTGTGAATAGGTTTTCACAATTTCTATATCTTATGTCTTACACTAATTTATAATTTTATGAATTGATAAATATAAATAATTAATCAATCCTCCTCGATGTTGGTTTATGAATGTTTTCATTTGTAAATAAAATAAAATAAAAAGTTCTATAACTCGCAAATGACTTGTGCAGTCGATAAAAAAAAGGTCACAAAAGTTACACGGGACTTCACAATTATACACGTTATTACAATATGTTAAAGCAATGAGAGATTTCAATACTTTCAATTTATTTAATTTGTCGATCATTTAAAATTCGTTCAACTTAGCTTTTTCGTTTTTTTTTTAAACAACAAAGCAGAGTAGAATCTTTTCCATTGCTTTTAATTTTTCTATCAACTTGTTCTATAAAAAAAGCCAAAACTACGCATTGTTTTTGCAGACGATGCCATGGGGCCCATTGTCAGTGGTGAAAATGGACAGTCCAGAAGAATCAAACGACGGTCCAATTTTATGGATAAGGCCAGGCGAGCAATTAGTCCCAACCGCAGACATGAACAAAAGTCCTTGCAAGCGTCGTCGTACCGGTATAAACGAGTTAAGAAATTTACAATATTTACCGCGTCTGAGCGAGGCTCGGGAATATATGTTCGAAGATCGTACGCGTGCTCACGCTGATCACGTTGGTCACGGTTTAGATCGTATGACAACCGCGGCGGTTGGGGTTTTAAAAGCAGTACACGGTGGTCAACCATCCGATTACAATCGTATAACAAAAGACGTTGTAGCTTTTTATGCCGGTGATTTTCCGGAACTTGTGGAAAAGCTTCAGCTCGATCTTCACGAGCCACCGATATCGCAATGCGTGCAATGGATCGAAGACGCGAAATTAAATCAATTACGACGTCAGGGTGTTCGTTACGCAAGAATAAATCTCTACGACAACGACATATACTTTTTGCCACGTAATATAATTCATCAATTTCGCACAGTTTCCGCAGTATCGAGTATCGCTTGGCACGTACGACTAAAACAATATTATCCGGAAACATCGGTTAATTCGAATGTTCGTCATAGCCGTACGATAAACGAGAGTTCGCATCATTTCAAAGAGAAAAAAGATTCCGAAGGTTGCGTTCTCGCAGCCGATGAGCAAAAGGAAAATACCGATCGTCAACATATGGAGGAGAAAAAAGCAAAAGAACGCGCCGCTGAGTATCAAGGTAATTTAAAGAAATCCGATCATCACGGAAGAAAACGCAAAGACGAGCATAAAAATCGTGATCATAGATCCGAAGTCGCTAAGAGAAAAGATTGCCGAAGAGAGTCGGTTAACGATAACGATAAGCGCAACGATTCAGAATCGATAAATCGCAAAAGACGCGACGAAGATGACCGAAGATCAGGAAGCAAAAAACAGCACGAAGAACGTCATCGTTCGAGCGGAAAATCAACGAGTAGTCATCGTACTTTATCTTCAAATAGCGATAATCGCAGAGACGACGGAGATAAAAAGAAAACATCGCACGAAAGTAGAAGCAACAATCCTTGCAGAAAAACTGAAACTCCGCGACGTCACAGTAGCGCTAATCAAGTTATTATTGCGACTAAAAAAGACGAACAATCGTCCGACGATATTGTTAATTATAATCCTGAGACTACGATTATTACGGAAAATTTAGAAACTAAAACGGAGCTCGAGATTCCACAATCGCCAAATTGGCAATTGAGCGAAAAACAATCTGAAATACGGGATATTATTTTGGATGAAATAACATTACAGGCGAGACAACAGACCGGCAAAGTTTACGCCACTCAAGTAGTCGACAAAGCTCTTGAAATTGCAATTTATAAATCGAAAACCGATGTCGACGAAGTATGTCAATCATTGAGGTCCGGTGTGGCTGAAGCATCTAAAGAAATACTCGAGAGAATTGAGAAGGAATGCTTTGAAATGGCAACCCAAGTATTTAGTAACGATAATGTTGCTTTGGAGAAATACAGTAAATTATTGGAAATTGAAACTGTCGCGGCTTTTACATCGAAAATCGAGTGCGCGACTGAAAACGCCGTTAAAGCGTTAATTGAAATGGCAGAGGAAGAGGCAAAAGAAAGAGCGAAATTAGAAAATAACGATACATCGATACAAACAATGGAAATCGAAGCTGATGAAAAAACAGAAGAGAATCGAAATCTTTTCGATACCACGAATACTGATTTATCGTCACCGACGAATCAACGTCGTATTAGCATTGACGATAAAACCGTAAAAATGACAAGCCAGGTTATCGAGCGAAAACGCACGAGTAGCACAAGCAGCAACAATGGAAATATAAATGATAATGAAAATGAGAAAAATCGAAATGACAAAGAGAAAGAATCGAGAGAACGTCGTCACAAAGAGAGACGCGATCGTGAAAAAAGGGATCATAATAGACACAGGCATCGTAGTCCTCATTCAAAAAATAATGATACCACTTCAAAAAGCGATTCGGGACGCGATCGTGGATCTCTGTTAAATCCAAAAGATTCATCGGCCCATCGTAGCTCAACGAAACAATCGAGCGACCGTAAGAGCGACAAAAGAAAACACGATTCTCATCGAACTCACGAAAAAAGTAAAACTCACAAAAGTTGGCCGGATTCACACAGAGATGGCTCAAATTCATCGAGATCGCGATCATCGAGCTCGAGTCACAAACGCAAATCGAATTTGGGTTCGAGTCTCTCGCACAAAGAATCCAAAAGGATACGTCGAAACGATGATAATTCACGGCACGTTGACGCATCTTCCGTTCCTGTTTTATCCAGGACAACTGATGTTGGTTCCAACAACAAAGAGGTACCCAATGTTACGTGAATCTTCGACATTTGTTTTGTTGTTGTTTTTTTCTCACGCCTGGGATTTTGTAGAAGAGAAGAATGATAAAAATTCTAACAAAATATTTGGAATATTTTCAACGATAAACCGTAAATTGTTGTCGGTCTATGGGCGAAACTTTATCCGATTATTACGAGAAAGAAAAAAGAAAAAAGCCTCGGCGCTTTAAAAAGGAACGACGATTAATTTCGTTATACATTTTTGTAAATATTATTAAGCAGTGATATCTTTGGATTAAGAGAGAAAAAAATGTATGTGTGTGCGTGCGTGCGTGCGTGCGAGAGAGAGAGAGAAAGTGAGAAAATAAGTGTGCAGAATGACGTCGCATTATGGCCAAAATTCGGTTTTTAAATTATTTATGTCTAAGTTTAAGTTATTTATGGATTTCCGTATACGAGCTTGATTTAATTATTATCCAATGGACGTGGATTTTGATGAAGGCGCGCTTTTTTTTTTCTTCTCGCTTCCAGTGATTATTTCAGTTTAATGTTTAATCGTCAATGACTTAATTTGGAGGGAGAAAAGAAAATGCCTTCGATGTAATTTCGATGAATGATTTATTTTGAAAGATCGACGATATATTTTACGGAGATGAATCGGTGTTATACTCTTTGTGTATAGGAAATATTTCGGGTCAATCCAGCCATCTCTCGGCCTAAATTATTCTGCACTTTAAGGGGAGTCAAGCTAAAAATAATGAATATTAAGCGATGCTGCAATTGCATATATAAAAAGTTTTACTTTCATAAAATTGACTACTGCGCAAGCACAAAAAATTTAACATTTCTATTTTATAATCAATGAACTTAAAAAAAAAAAAAAATTACGTTTACAACAAATTTTCAAAAAATAATTTTTTCTTTAAAAATCACAAAAACTTTCAATTGCAATATAATTGCATCAAATTTTCTTTTTTTTCCCGCGTACAGAATAATTTAGGGAATATAATTTCGGGGCTGAATTGTCCCGGATTTCCTCACATAAAAAGAAAAGAAAACAGATGATATTAATTATCCGAGTGAGTAGGCTTAGTGAAAAAAAGAAACTTTTTTTTCTTCTTTAATCGTTTCACCGGTGCTTTTTTACAAAATGGATACTTGGTGAATCCATGATTATGAAACGGTTGCTGCCCATTGATTACTCTTTTTTTCCCCCTGTACAACGTTTTTTTTTCTCGAGCAAAGATGCGTTTTAATAACATTATCGTAAATTCCTCGCAAGTCCAATCCCATAATATTTAACGTGTATTTTATTGACAGCTTTTTTTCCTTTCTGGTAGAATTGTTTAGTGTCGTCTCGATAGAGTTCCTTCGATGAATCTTAATGACAAGAATCAGTATTTTTTTTTTGTTTCTCTTTAGCGGCGTCATGGTCTAACAAAAAAAAATCTTTGAGAGTCAAATAACGTAATTTGAGACGTGTTTTACTGGTTTTCAAAGAAAATCTTATGTCCTATGTAGATAATATACATAACTCAAGAGCGCATCTTTTACAACCAACAGCAACAAAGCAAGAGCAACAAAATGATCTGCAGAACAAAAAAAAATGGAGCCAATTTGGATATCAATCGGAATTGAATCGCGTTGTACATTTTGTAAATACTATGATAGTTAAAAAAAAAAAAAAAAAAAAAAGAAACAAGCAAATATGAATGTCAAATACGAGGTGTTTTTTGCAGCTGCTAATTGTGGGTGGAATTTTACGAAGAACTGAATAAACACGTATGTAAACAAGACCGGTGCAGTACTCAGTGCCGGAGCATCGTTACTGACACTAAACATTAGTATTCTATTATATAAAATAAATTATTAAAGTGAGAGAGAGAAAGAGAGAGAGAGAGAGAAAAAAAAGCAACATAAAACTATGGCGTTGATCAAATGAAAAAAATATAAAAAAAAAAAAAATAATAAAAAATAAAAAAAATATAAAAAATAAAGAAAATAAAAAAAGATAGGGCATAGCTATGAGCATAGCGGTATTGTAAGTATGTAGTTTTACATATTATACCCGTCACACATGTAGATTACTCGCATTCCAACATTTAGGTTTTTAATGAGAAACAAATAAATTACTTTTATCAAGCATATATTTCTCGGTCAATTTTTTTTCGATGAGAATTCACGATTTGGAAACTTTAGTTTCCTACTATTTCTATAGATGGCGACTCACGGTGAATTTAAACCAAAAAAAAAGAAGAGATTCCTGCGCTATTTCGACTTGAGCAATCGCTTGAAAAGGATAAAAAGAAGATTTTGGAGCACTGCAGATTAGTCAAATCAATGGTAAATATTTTCTTTTGTCATTTTTACCAAGTTTTACTCTTCGTTTAGTTTTCACAATAAAAATTACGACAAATTCTATTTTTCTTTTGTAATTTAAAAGAAAGTTTTACAGATGTGTGGAGAAGTATTTTTTTTTGCTGGGAATCTTATTCAAGCATATCGCTATTAGAGGCAAAAATAATAAAATAATAATTTGAGTAAGACTTGTTTTTTTTATGGTAACTCATGTTGAATTTGAAAATACAACAATTTAGTTGAAAATTCGAAAGTACAAGCTTGAAATGGTTGTTGAAAAACTATGATAATCTTTTGGTTTTTTAAACATTTTTTTATTATTAAAAATGTATAGGACAATTGTATGGGCTGCACCAGTCATATTCGAAGAGTAGGGTGGGTGACAGTTTTTTCCTTGAATAAGGTACCTAAAAAATTTCAGATTTTTATGTACTAAATTAGTCCGACAATAAAATTTATGCCGAAAGAAGCTCAAAAATCACTTTATTTTTTTTTTTTGAAGAGAAAGAAGAAATTTCGAGTGCGTTTTTAAAATTATTTGAAAGCGATTTAGAGAGTCAATCGATTAAAATTCGGTTTCCTCGCTAAAAAGATCGTCGACTCTGATTGGTTAAATCAACTTTAATTAAAAGCTAATTCGACCAATTAAAATGCTTATAAAGATTCGCACTTGCGGAATTTGATTTGAAATTGCTTTTCCGCGCTCAGAATCGCGTCCAACGCGTTTACGAATTAAAAAAAAAAAATCTTGGTTTCAAATATGAAATATTTAATCGCGGTCGAAGTAATGACGTCGAATTAAAATTGGTAAAAGAAATTACGAATTATTATTATTGGAGAAAAATGCTACTCTTTCGGAAAATTGTCATTAATGAATAAATATTTCATTAAACAAATATTACTGTAGCAAATTAATTTCGTAAAATTTTCTGCATATATATTTATATTTAGTGTACTACTGATTTGACTAGTGTGAAGCGCGATATATCTATAACAACCTTACACTACAATTTTGGCGCGTTTAGTCGTTAGTCGTCAGAGCGCTCAGCGCTTTTCCTCGTATCTGATGTTGATGGTGCTAAAGCGTCAATTTACGGTGGACTCGAAGGTAAGTAAATGAAAAATGTTATTATTACGCTTTTCATTTTCCAAATACTTTCTAATTCCGCTATTTTCGGATTTATTTTCACGAATACACATTATATTGATTCTCAATGTTACACATAAAAATCTGTAAACAAGATAAAGTTTGAAGGTTCTCGTTTAGGTTAGAAATTTGAATTTTAAGTGGGAATCTAACTTGCTTGTTTATTGTTTTTTTTTTTTTTTTAATAAAATGTAATATAGAAATATCAATTGACGTATTTTTCAGAAATATATAGAAAAATAAAATGGATGAATTGCAAGTGAAAATGAAGCTTTGGGTCGACGCAATCACCAAAGAGAAGATGGATGGCATTGCAGATCAATTCGAGGTACTAATAATATTTTGTTAACACTCTTTAGAATATTATTCCAACTTTAATGTTGTCCCGAAAGCGTTCTTGAATTTTGCTTGTCCTTAAAAAAAATTCTGGAAAGCTGTTGGAGTTTTTTTTCTTTTTTTTCTGTATGTTCTTTTTGAGTGAGAATAAAATTGTGAAGAGAAGAAAGTTGGAGCCAAATGTTAAGTTGGAGTAATTATTTGCCTTAAAATTGTGAGAAGCTTCCAAACAGTAGCTGACTATCATTCCTGTGACAATTAATTACAAACTGTCGGACATTACTACCAAAACTTTGGAATTTAATTGAATAAAAAAAATAAAAATGAGAAAAACTTGAAACAGAAGGAACAGAAGGAAAATGCCTCATATATTATACATCAATCGGACCACCTTTTATTTTTTTTTCAAGTCATTGAACCCTTTCGATGGAGCATTCTCCATTTTTTACAAATTTTTCACCGCATATTGTGCACTTGTGAATTCTAAAAAATTGCTCTAAAAATTGTGTTTAGAAACTTTCAGATGCGTATCTTCTTGGATATAAGTTGTATCGTAAAAAAATATACATAGAAGTTTTTCATTTTGAAGTACACTTTTATGCAAATTTATTTTAAAAGTTCTCCAACTCCTCCAAAGCATTGATTTTTAATTAATAAACATAAAAATCGTTTTTTCAAAAAGTTGGACATTTTTTTATTATTTCCGAAAAAATCTCTAAAAGACTACTAATAAAAACGAGCGTTTTAAGCCTAGACAGGAGGTGGGACCACCTTTTGTTTCGAATTTTTATGAGTTTGAAAAATAAATAAAAAATGAAAACTCTCATAAGATGTAATATTTGTAAAATGTAAAATTTCGGGGAAAATATCCCACTTTTTAACTAAAAATTGGGAGTGGAACAATTTTTTTTTTTTTTTAAGAGTTTAAATTTTTTTCCGATTTTTCAAACTTTCATTAAAAAATTTGAAAAATATATATCCTAGTCCAAATTTTTTGTCCCAAGGTGGGACAATTCTTTTCCGATTTTTTATGAGAGTTAAAATTTTGTATTTATTTTATAAACTCTCATAAAGAATCGAAAAGAAGTTGTCACACTTGCCGTGTATGCTTAAAATGTTCGTCTTTATAACTAGTATTTTAGACATTAAAAAAAAAAAGAAAAAAAAAATTTACGTTTTTGAAAAATCGATTTTTATGTTTATTAATTAAAAATCCATGCTTCGGACGAGTTAAAGAATTTTGAAAATAAATTTACATCAAAGTATACTTCAAAATGAAAAACTTTTATGTAGATTTTTTTTACGTTACGACTCATATCCAAGAAGATACGTGCATTCGAAAGCTTTTAAACGCAATTTTTAGAAATTCACAAGAGCGCGAAATATGCGATGAAAAACAAAAAAAAAAAAAATGTAGCATGCTCCATCGATTAAAGTGAATGACTAAAAAAATAATCAACTATATCGGCGATGGTCGTGATAAAAGATGGTCCGATCAGTGTATAATGCCCCATATATTATAAATGAATTCTCACTTTTGTATGTCTCTTCTTTCCGAAAAAATTCTTAAATTTGTTCTAAAAAATTAACAGTAAACAATGTGTAATAGGAAAATGTTTGTAATACAAGCTAAATGAATAATTTCAGGAAATGTTTGGCAGCCAAATGACGGAGAAGAAGAACAAGTTGATATTCAAGCTACTGCTGTATCTCTCGCACACAGCTCACAAGTGTGACAAATCAAAGATCGAATTGGGCCTAGAAATTTGGAGAATAGGTTGTTGCATCTGTTCGAACATGACAGACATACCGGATGCGAGAAAATTTTATTCGAGTATCTATCACATCGCAAGTTGTCTGTTAGATATGTCTCTCTACAAAGAAGCCTTAGAAATCTGTGACTATCTTCTACCGGGTAGATTATGGAAAAACGTATCATCCGATTGCGCAGATATGTATTCAAAAGTTTCGGATCTCTTGCACTATGCAGCCCTGAGAATATTTAAGAAATCCAAGCTCTCAAGTCGCAAACACTACGACACATTGATAAGAATAATAAAATACGAATTGGACATAACAAAATTAGCTCAGGAAAGTTGCTGGCGTTATATTCTCACGAAAATTCTCTCGTATATCGAAAAGCTCGAAACAATCAACGAAAATTCAGGGCAAAGCATTAAAGAAGAATTTACAAACACAATGCTGACATATATAAGCAGCGAAAAAATGTCACTCGACGATGAGAACAAGGAACACACGTACAGAACAATATTCTTGATAATCACCGAGCTGATTGTGAAGAATGTGAATAAAATGAGAATCGAGTCGATTGGACATACTTTAATACGTTATTTCGGTGCTTTTCGTTCTTGTCTAGAAAGTCACGGGGCCTATTTAAGATGTTTTAATCTTTACGAGCGCTTATCAACGACACTCGTGAAGCCTCTGAACAATCTTGGAGCTGATTTTCCCAAAGATATAACAGCTTGCACTCACGAATTACGTAGAATAGTAATTACATACGGTTACGGTGATGCAATTAAATGGTATTCTTATTCAGCTGTTTTGCTGATAAGTGAATTATTAACTTACTGGGAGGGAAGAGCGAAAAGCAATCAGATTGAATATTTAACCAACGAAATAATGGTGGCGACAATGAAGTTTCTAAAAGAACAAAGCAACATTTTCGAATGCTACGAAGTTACGAATTGCCGCTGTAATGATTCAAGCAAATGCAAAATACGCTACGATATTTATAACAACGTTGCGCTTAGGCTAAAAGGCCTCTCCGTTGTTGGTCGTATTTTTGCAAATAGCGGCAGCACGGCTAACGAAGAAATGTACGATTTAGCAGTATCATTCAGCGAAGAATGCGAAGCTGGAATATCGGCGATGAAGGAGAGTGGATGCAAACAATGGTTGTTACTTTGGCCAGTTTGCGGAGCTCATATTTATAATATTGGCTTGACTTGCGAAACGAAATATCACGAGAAAAGCGTGCAGCTTTATTCGTTACTATGTTTCACGATCGTTAAGCTCGAAGGAAAGGAAACGGCTTTAGGCAAAAATCCATCATTATTGAATCTTCGTGATCCGTTCACCAATCTTCTTCACAGATTAACGAGCGTTCATTTTAATAATCGAAATTACGAGGAAGCCATGATAGTTTGTTCATTAAATGGACTGATCAACAGTATTGCAACGAAATCAGGTGAAAAAATGGAAACCAAAGCTTTTATCACGTGGTCAAATATTCAGCAGAAAAATCCAAAATCACGTGAATTAACGATGATGGAATGTTTGCGTTTGAATAAACAGGAAGTAAGCAAAATCATTGATATAAGTTTCAACGATTACGATCTTGTTCAGCTGTGTTTTCGTGAAATTAAAGGACTCGCTGATTCGAAAATTGATCTATCATCATCGATAATTCGTCTTATTGAGGAGATTAAAAAATTAAATCCTACAGCAACGATTTACGCTCAATCAGTACAATTACTTGGTTATCATTTGTTGAATTTTCAAACGAATATTTCCATCACGAAGTATTTGCGAAAAGCAACGATGTATTACGAACGCGAACGCCAACCAAATATATCATTTCAGTGGTGTTACGGACACATAAAATTTCACGAATTTTCGCAAAAATTACGTGACATCGGTCATAAAACCGAGAACGAAATGAAATCAGCAAAATTCGCGCTTTCATCGACGAAAGATACGAGCCACGAGTCCGGTTCTATGGCTTCTGAATCTGAGAATATCGTTCCGGCGTACAGCACGATTAACATGAAAATAACGCGAGAAATTGCTTTGTCTCTGGAGGAATCTTTGTACGCTTGGAAAAAAGCTATCAATGCCAATAAAAATTACAAAGATATTTTACAAAATTGGGAAATCACACAGAGCCTCGAGGTTTTAATGATCACCGGTGAATACGCTCGTCTCTATAATTTCGAAAGTTTGGAAATCGAAGCGTGGAAAATGGCATACAATTTAGCACGAGAATTGGGAAAACATGGTGAAATTATTTATATAACATCACGAAGTTTATCGAGCCAACAAATTGATCGCAAGTGGATCGAAGAAGCCGAGAAATCAGTCGAGATTATCGAAAAATCCAATGACACGGAAATCAATGAAACAATTACGGCGTTTAAATTGTGTTTGGCTGATTTGTATTATCAAAACGATAATCCGGAAAGAGCGAAAAAATTGTATCATCAAGCAACGTCGAAATTGGATGAAAATTTCATGTCTGATGTAACGAATTATTTGCTGAGCTCGCATATCAAGATGAATCAATGCAATCTTGATGAAGATAACGATAATCAAATGAACTACACACGTATTATCGTTCAGTGTCTTTACACAATGCTCTCAATAGACGATTCCATTGAGCTTCCAACTTTCGGTTGTAAAAAACGACTTTACAATTGTGATCTACTTCTCGAATTCACGAATAATCTCGCACCAAGATTGAACAGTCTATTGTCGTTTCGTGAAATTTCCGCTCATCTGGTTCGTCGTCTCAGTAAAGCACAAAAATTGGCTGCTTCTTTGAGAGTCGCCGAGTGTTTAAAATCTCTCTGTTACATTGATTTAACAAGAGCTAAATTGGACGATTGCGAAGTTAAACTTCAGGGTCTCGAGCATATACTTGAGATAGAAGATATTGATTTAACGATTAAAAATCAAATTCCATCTCCTGTTGCGAGCGATCGAATGTTTTTCGCATCCTCGACTCGTGTTGTCGAAGCTATTCGCGATGCTGGTCAAAACGACACATCGCCTGTTCTTCGTGACAAAATTTTCGCCAAACCCGATTTTATTTTACACGGCGATGTTTGCACGTGTTTTAAATGTACCAACAGCCGTTATCAGAGTTTGGTATTTGCGTCGACGCATTTGAGAGCTCAGCTTTTTTCACTTCGACGGAATGTCGTGGCGGCGCTCAAACATTTTGAAGGTGCTTTGATGATAAAGAAAAATATATTGTCGAGAGCGTTGCACGCAAATCGGCACCAATTGGATAGCAAATACAATTGTGATACGCCAATTTTGCGCTTCCATCGACATCTTGATGTCGTTGAGTTTATCGTGTTTCATCTGGATTATTGCCGATTTCTTAAATGGTCCGCGCCAGAGAAAGTTATCGAAGGGATTGAAATAGCATTGGATGCTCTGGATTTGTGCGAGGAGCATAATTTGAAAAATCATCCAGTTTACGCGTCAACTAATCAACTGATATTTGAGTATCGATTTGAGAGCGCATACGGAAAGGAACAATTTTCAAGTAAGTTTTCAGCTTATGTACTTTTGTTTTTTCATTCTTTTTTATGGATTTTTATATAAAACATCGCTTCAGAGTTGTATTTTTTCTTTTTTTTTTTTTTAAATAATCTACCACTTTAGCAAAAAACTTTTCTATGCTGGCTCGTTGGAATAAGTAAAAAAAATATACAGGGTGTCCTATTTTAATCTTCCAGTTGATTTATCTCGAAAAATTCTGCCCAGATCAAGTATTGAGTATAACGAAACTTTCAGGGTTCGAAAGGGTAACGTTCAGAAAAAAAAATTGGTCCAACATTCAAATGGCGGAATTACGACAGCCGGCATGTTTTTTAAAAATGTAACCATGACTTTTTTTTCTACCAAAAAATTCGTCATGTCAAAGCTAACAACTTTTATAGGAAACTTTTTTTGATAAAGTCTATATTTGTTAGATCAGAAGACCATTTTTGACTATTACAGATTGAAATGAGACACCCTGTATAAATATTTAATTAAAATCCAGATAAAAATATTTTTCCACAAAAATTCATTAAAACCTGATACAAAAATCAAAGTTTTATAATATAAATTTTTTTTTATTGTGAATATCTTGAAACAGTATAAAAAATAATGTTCTTTGTATAATATTATGTTAACAGTAACAAAAGAATAAGAGTTCTTTTAAGAATCATAAAAAAAGATTACGAAAATGAAAGTTATGAAAAGACTAATGAAAAATCAATTAATCAGCTAAAAAACGTTTACAAGTAAATTTTCGATAAATCGGACGACATCGTTCATCCCTTATTAAAAATATTATTTCGAGTTCAGATTTTACCTTATATTCCAAATGAGCGACCTCCCAAAATTGCACAGAAACCAATTTTACCTGTAACCGAATTTAAAAAAAATTATATCTCGTTATTTTTTAGTCAAAATTACATGTTTATTCTTTTATTTGTCAATAAACTTTTTTTTTTATTTTAGCTGTATACGTTTAATCAATGACAAGAATTATGTTTATTTGTTTCTAAAGATTTTGCAATATTTCAAAGAAATATTTCACGCTGTTATTTTCTTCAGAATTCACTGTTCCGGCTGTAGACGAAATGGACATTGGTCGTTACATTTACGAGCCAACGGAAGATCCAAATACGTGCGTAACGCCAGCTCGCGAGAACGTCGCGCAAAAGGTAGTTTCTGTTCGTCGTATAAAAGCTCAACCCTTTTTAAAGCTCGAAAAAGTACCGATTGATCTTACCGAGGAAGAACCGCCGATATCTACATCACCGCCTGCGAGAACGCGACCGATTCGTCGTCGCAATCTCACCGATTCCCAAAAAGATACATCCGACACAGAGTTAAACGATCGAAAAAAATCAATCGTTCCAAGAATAAAATTGTCAGCCGATGACGATCAAGCAACGAGCGTTATTATTCCCAAACGATCAAACAGCGCCGGTCGAAAATCTGCAAATATCGAGGATTCAGGAAGCGCGCGAAAAATAGATAAATCGCCCATTGACGAAATTGGATCTGAATTAACGTTGAAAAGCGCACAGACTGAAAGTTCAACAAAAATTAGTAACAAAAGTCGAAAGACTTCTCAGCGGGGATCTTCTTCTAGTAAAAATAATAGTGGAAGTAGTACAAAAATGTCTGAGGCGTTCGTTATTCCAGCTATTAAAATTGACGAGGTGACGGAATTGCTCAGCGATTTAACAGTAACAAACACACGGCCTTGTTCGTCAAATACAGGAAGAAATTCCGGTAAAATAAACGAAAATGTGATAACAGTGCCTTTTGATGATGCAATTTCTTCCAGTGACGAGATTACAGTAGAGAGTAAAAGATCGAGCTTGAGATTGAGAAAAAAGAGCCAAGAAGTATCGTCGACCATTAAAAAAAATAGATCTCGAGAATCGAATCAGTCGGCTTCGAATAGCGAGGACGAAGTTGTGATTATAGAAACGAGAAGCCGGAGACGTGTCGCTTCAATCACTGAGCAAACTTCAACGGTCAAAGAATCAAGCAAGTCGTCACGAAGTAAAGAGACTTGGAAGAGAAGCACGTGATTTCCGCGGGACGGATGAGAATGTGTGATAAATCTCGAAATAAAATCTCTTTGAGGTACCAAAAGCATGAGTTAAATCGATATATTTATATATCATTTTACTAAATATTAATCAGCGATTATTGAGCTATATTCGATTACGCTGTAATTTTGTACATTATTAGCATTTACAGAGGATACATGATTACAACAACAAAAATATCATACAACAAAACATAATTTGATAGTTTCGTGAAAAAAAAAATGAAACTGGACATAGAAAAGAATTTGAAAAAATTCGCGTAAGGAAAACTAAAATCTAATATATTGATTAATATTTGAAAACGTGCAAGCGTGTTAAAGTGCCATTGAATTAATTTAAAAAATATATTTGTAGATTGCGATATTTTGTTTATACTCTTTATATTTTTCATAGCAAATAAAATCATATTGTTTTAAACTACAAAAGCCCTTCGTATAGAGTTTAACAAGATTTAATTGACGATTTAATTGCCAGTGAACGAAGCTCGGAGAAGCATTCGCCAGGATGACTGTGTTTGACTAATTATTGTTCCCGAGTTTAGACAGCAGCAGCAGCAGTAGTAGCAGCATCGATGTTACGCAGAGCTTGTTATCGAGTGGGAGGGGTTTGAGTTGCCTACCACGAGGAAACTTGTAACAATCATTGCACTTGAATTCACCGAATCCAAAATGTGCAAGTCAAGTGAGTTGTTACTCGTGCTGTTTTCCACATGGAAAATATATATATGTGAAATATATATGTGCAGCATTATATAGCGTTAAAAAAATTGTATATTTCGCATATATTTTTCATATATCTTTGTAAAAAATTGTGGGCTATCATACAACAACTTTTGGGATTGTAGCTAACGCGAATCGGTTGAAAAATTCAAATTTTACAGCATTTTGAAAAAATCGTTTTCACACTATAACTTTTGTAAATTACGATATATCAGACTGAAATTTTGAACACAAACGAACTTACAGTGAACCATGATTGGTGCCAAGTTTGGGGAGAATCTTTATTTTTTTTTTAAATGTCCGTAAAAAATTCTACTTTTCTAAATTCTGGGCTGACCGACTGCAATTTACCACGTGATTTCACAGTTATTGAGTATCGAACATGAATTTATTTTAAGGAACAGTTGCTATGTTGATAAATTTCGATTCTATTTTAAAAAAAAATGTAAAATAATGAGGGAGCAATTTGCAAGTTTCTACTTTGTTTTGAATCAAAATATGCAAAAAAAAAAATCTTCAACTGAATCCGAGGTGGTCAAGCCAATGACCAAGAGAGTTGACTTGAAATGCCCTATATATACCGATATCCGTACGCGTTCCCACCAACTATTTTCCTGTCTGTTCATCATCCCGCTAATAATTACGGAACCTATGAAATAATTCTACTCCGAAAAATCCACTCTCTCTCTCGTGCTAGAAATTTTTCTCTCAAAGCAACAACACCAACAATACAAGTAAGACAGCAAAGAGACTTTTGTCGACTGCACGTTTACCGGATCAACTTTCTCGCGTTCATGAAATGCGATGGAACAAAGAGGGAGAGTTAAAAACAAGAGTCTGGAAAAACTAGGCCAGAGTAAAAATGCCCGAGAACGAGAGAGCTTCGCATAGACGCGGGGGTTGGTATGGCTGGAGAATAAGCTACTTGTTTACTCGTCCAAGTGGTTACGAACCTCCTAAATAAAAAAGTACTGCGTTGTGGTAGCAAAACTGCCGAAATTCTCGAACGCGAGAACGAACGAAAAAAAAAAAAAGGCAAACACCGGTGTACTCGCTACTGAATTACAGAACGCGTCATGTAAAATAAATTCTAACATAACAGCTATTGAAATGAACAAGGAAAACGTTTCGTTCTTTAAATTAAAACGAATTTCCAGACCAGAGCTGAAATATCTAGATGGGTAATTTGTGGACCGCCTTTTGGGAAAACAGAATTCAGCAAATAATCAATGATTACCCTTGGAGAAAAAAAAATTTCACAACATGGTTTCTCCTCGAAAATGAACTTTAATGAGTTCATGATTTTGCAAATTCATCGACATTAATTTTTCTCTGGATTAAGTATACAAATCATTCTCTACTAATGTTAGTTAATGCATCAAATTGTATAGAAAGAATTATACAAATTTAGCACTAAGTTGACTACTATCAACTTGAAAGTCTATATTTTTTTTTTTTTTACAAAATACGAGTTTCCAAACTTCTTACGATAATCAAATAATTATTGCAATATTTAAAAACAATTTGAATTAATGGGAAAAAAAATGATTAAAAAATGTGGCCCTGTTGATAAAGAATGCCTCATATACGAAATGCTTTCTTAATGGGTCACCCGAAACTCTGAGCTCTAGGCTTTGGCTTTTCATGGCTGACGTGTCATCTATATTTTAAGCGTGAGAAACTTGAGTTTCGTTCCGGCCCACCAAAACCATCATTATCGTCGAGGAAGCGGCATGGGAAGGTTTCTGGCGTTACGCCCGAAATGTAATTACTCTTTATGAATAAATTTGTTTTCACAAAGTTGCTTTGTGACGCATCAAAATAATTAAACTCGATCATTAATTGATTATGCTGCGTAAAGTAAAGGCAAGCGTATGAGAAAAAAAAATACATGTTTTAGAGGCATTATTCATCAATTTTTTTTTGCCTCCTCTAGAAGCTTTGTTTTCGTGAAATTTTATTTTTTTCGAGATTTTCATGTAAACGTGTTCAGAATGTTCCAAAACGTCGAGAAATCACATTTAGAAATAATGTCCAGATGTGTGTGACAACCATTTAACGTTTATCACTTGGGAATGTTTATAGAACGAATATTGGGATTGAATTTGGGCAAAATCAATGCAGTTCTCTTGTTTCTTCAAGATTTTGAATTTTTTCAAAAATTTCTGTGCGTGCTTTAGCTTCCACAATTTTTGAATTCCTGGGCTAAAATTTGATACGAAGTTGGACTATCATAGAACGAGTGTTGGAATTGAATTTGGGCAAAATCAATGCAGTTCTCTTGTTTCTACAAGATTTTGAATTTTTCCAAAAATGTCTGTGCGTGCTCCACCTCCCACAATTTTTGAGATATCGGGCTAAAAATTGATACGATCTTGGACTATTATAGAACGAGTGTTGGAATTGAATTTGGGCAAAATCAATGCAGTTCTCTTGTTTCTACAAGATTTTGAATTTTTTCAAAAATGTCTGTGCGCGCTTTAGCTTCCACAATTTTTGAATTCCTGGGCTAAAAATTGATACGAAGTTGGACTATCATAGACCGAGTGTTGGAATTGAATTTGGGCAAAATCCATGCAGTTCTCTTGTTCCCACACGATTTTCAATTTTTTCAAGAATGTCTGTGCGAGCTTTAGCTCCCAGGATTGTTTCAAATTCAGTAATCGAATGAAAATGTTTTGGGTTCAATTCTTGATGTAACTCTCACTTTCACGAGGGAACCGTTGCCTTTTGTCGCGAATTAAATGCAATCCGTCATCCGAATCCTACGAGGGAAAATTTGACGAACTCTGTGTTCCATCGCAACTAGACTTGAGTTTGCTAACAATTAAAATCCTCTGCTAAAAAGTCTGCGAAGAAAAATGATGAATCGTCGTAATTTAGAGACAGCTTGAATTATGAAACTGAAATTTATCACATATGTTTTCTTGCACCAGTCGCATAGTTCTGATAAAAGTAATCGCAAAAAAAAGCTTCTTGAGAAAGGCAAAAGAGACATGGGCGTACTTTCCATCAAACAGAGCTGATGAGGAAGCGCTGTGGAAATATAATTTGCAGCGTTTTTTAAAATTGTCTTTAATTTTTATTTTCAATCCAGTAAGCAACTTTCGACACCCACCAATAGAGTTTCATTATAACTAACGGGCTCAATAGAATTGCACAATCAAGAGACGCGGTATTGTCTCGAGACAAGTACGTTTACTATATTTACCTTCAATCTCACTGTCGAGACGCTCCAAGACTGTCTTACACGAGCCAATTCATATTAACTGCACTCCAGACCGTTTCCACTTCGCATATAAATGAATTTCGACCATTTCGAACATATTTTGTGCTGCAATTAGATGCACTGACGTTGAGCGTTTTAACAAAACAAGAGACATTCGGAGCAAACTTTCCGATAAAACAAAAGACGCTTTGGAGGAAAATTAATAAATGAACAAGAGGCGTAGCGTCGTCGGAAAGTGAATCAACGGAAGATCAAGGAATGATATAGAAATTCATAAATTAGTTGAATTTCTTTGGAAAAAAGAAGCAACGTTCTTTTAACTTTACTATTTGGTTCGAAATCAATTTATTATAGTTGATTTCAAACGCGCCTGCCAAAATAACCTGCTAGTGACTGCATATCCGTGTATAGAGTAATATCTAAATGGGCCCTGACTTTTTCAAATTCCCAAGCACACCATTTTTAAGAACCCTTATGGGTGACACGTCTAAATATCACTGAGAAATGTTAATACTCTATTTCAAAATAGAAATTCATCACAACCGACATCAACACCAGACAAAAAAATTATAATAATTATTTAACACTTGTAAAAAATAACAGAATATTTATACGCGTGTGTGTGTGTGCAAATTGTCTTGTTAGCACGATAAGTGTCGTAATTGTAGATGTATCTTTTTCAAATTTGTCACCCAAGTGGGCTGTCGTGCACCATCGTTTGCGATTGTAATTGACGCGTATCGATTGGAAAATTCAAATTTTACAGCATTTTGAAAATTTTGAAAAAATCGTTTCCAAGCTATAACTTTTGCAAATTACGAGATATCGGGCTGAATTTTGTACGTAAGTGGACTTCCAACTAAACCATGATGTGTACTAAATTTGGCGAGAATCGAAAGGGTGGTTCTAATTTTATTGCAATTTCAATTTTTTTTTAATAGATGTCTGCAAAGACTCCTGAAAATTCTGAGATATCCAGCTGCAATTTTCGACATGATTTCACGATTATTGATTATCAATGATGGCTTTAGTCAAAGGAACTGTCGATATGTCTGTAAATTTGGATTTTGGTGAAAAATAAGAAAAAAAATGATGCCACGAAAAAAAAAACATCGAAATTTCTTGCATTATTTTAAATATGATTCACATATAGACTACCATTGAACAAGATTTGAGTACAAATTTGGCGGAAATCGTTCAAGCTGTTCGAATTTTATGGCATTTCTGAATTTTTGGAAAAACCTCGTTGGCGCACTAGCTTGCACAAATTACGAGATACCGGCTTCAAATTTATTTCATATATGAACTACCATGGAACAGAGTTTGAGTGAAAATTTGACGGGAATCGTTCGAGTGCTCTAAATTTTTCGACATTTTGCATTTTTTTGAAAAATGTCTTTCGAGCTCAAACGAGCCTGCAAAGTAGAACCTTGCAAATTGCTTTCTCACAATTTTCTATCTTTGACAAAACTTTTTTTTTACAAAGCTTCCTCTATGAGGAAGCCAAAATTGATCAACGTACTTTCTCATAGAGGCAGCTTTGTAAAAAAAAAAAAAAAGGTTTGTCAAAGATAGAAAATTGTGAGGAAGTTATTTGCAGGCTTTTTTTTTTAGACGAATGTACAGAGACATGGAGTAATATTTAAACAGTATTACTTGTGTTACTGGTATAACATTTTCGAGTCAACTTGTACTTCGTTAACGTTGTGTTGAATTTACTTGTATTGAGAAGACCTTGCGATTGGCTTGTGCTCATTTAACGCTGTTGTTTTTCATCCCCTAAAGACCTTCCCCCAGACCCTGATTTTTGTAATTTCCCCAAAGAAAATGAATCACCCAAGCCCGAATTTTTTCAAGCTCCCCTATCAACCCCAATGGACCTAATTATTTTAAATCCCCCTGTGTGCCTCTGTCTCCCCTGGATACTGATCTTTCTAAGTCTCGAAAACGTGAATCATAAGTACAGATGAACAGAGTCTTTAGGTTTAAAATCTAGAGTAAGGTCGCGTAGCGCTCGAGCCATAAGAAATATATATATATATATATATATATAGATAATTCCCGCCCCCGTAACGTCACTGAACCAGTTTGTTGCCGGGAGTAAAAATAAAATGTTTGGTTTGGTGGCTGTCTCTGTGCTCTTTAAGATAAATTATTGTCTGCTGTCCATAGTTAATCAGTTTAGAGCACATGTTCATGAATTTCTCTTCATCAGAATCGTGTGCTATGCAACATTCAGTATTCACTCGACGTGCTGTGTAGCCACGTCAGCTTGAATTGTGTTGCAAACGATACGTCTATATATAATAATTCCGTTAAGACTGACTGTCTGGACGAGCGGAAAATAAGCACTTCACAGGGATATTGGGTCAGCGAGATGATAAATTTACAACGATGAAATCTCGACGAAGCTGTGGGCTTGGTGTATATTCGTGACGAAATTTCAGAGCGATCAGGGAGCATTATCGATTTCCTCGAGCACGCATCATTACCGCATCGTCTCTACCGTAGCCCAGAGGTACAGTTTAGTTTAATTGACGTGATAAGCTTGAAATGAGCTGCATGCACGTTCTTCATGAGGGGTACATGGTACAAAAACAAAAACAACAAAAGCACCATTTTCGTTCAATTTTCAAGCCGCTCCAATTCACCGAAATTTCCTGTATCAAGTCTGCAATTGAGACTTGACAATTAACTATTTAACAATCAAAATAAGTGCACGTTTTTGTTTTTTTTTTCTCAAAGCGAGATTGAGGAAAATTGAGTTTTGGATTTTTTAATTTGACGTTCTTATGATTAACGATTGTCAACTCTGGAGCAAAATTGAAAAATAACTCTGGGGCAAAATTGCATCTCGCCAATTTTTTCTAAGATTCTTGATATTTCAAAGAGGAAAATGTGAAAATTTCAGCCAAATCGGAAATGCCGTTTGGGAGGGAAAAAACGTGGCAACTTTATTTCATTGAAAAATAGCATAAAATAAAGTTGGAAAATTTTACAAAAAATGTTGTTTGAAAGTACGCTGTAAATCCAAAATTTGATGTTATCATGATTTTTTTGTGTGAGCCGTGGTATTGGCGTTAAAAAATAAAAAATGATTATTTTCAGAAATGTTTAATAGCCGGAATATGCAATAAAAAATCTGAAAGAATTCCTTCCCTTCTTTCATCAGCCAGACAAACATCCTGAATAAATTAGAGGTCGTTTTGTTGACATGAAAAATTGGGGTGGCCGATTTTACGTGTTTTGCCTCATATAGTAGCGACGAAAATATGGAATGGCTGACAACAAAATGCGTTAAACACACAGCATCCAATTATTGCCCTATGTGCCATATTTGCGTGGATCTTTAAAGGGTGCCAGAGAGCAAATGGAGTGGTTGAGTGTGAAAAATATGAAAAGGGAGTAAGGTGGAAAAGTGTACAAAAATATGTGTGATGAGTAATTAGTAATTATACTTTTCTAGTTTTCAAAGGGAATTTATGTATGAAAAGAGGCATATATGTAAAAACCTACAACGACATACATGAAACAAGCGACAACTACTAAATGTTACTCAAGTGAGTTCCTCTCTCTCTGGGAAAAAAAAAAACCAAAATGACAACACCAAATTTGCCCAAAAAAGCTGCATGTGTTTCGCTGAGAAAGCGCTCCATACTGTTCCACAAAAGTCGGATAACCAGTTGAAAATTTCATATCTGATATTTAAATGTATATAAGGAAAAAAAAAAACCGCGTGAGTAAAATATTGAGCGCGATATCCCACCGCGAGATCACCAACCGAAATATGTGCATGTGGCGCCTAGCGCAATAGAGACTCGTGGATTTTATTTTGAAACAAAAAAAAAAGCGAATAAAAACGATAAAAAAGTGTTATCCCTTTTCGTTGGGGGTGCATGAGCATTTGGTTGGCTGCAATATTAATCTTGCATGCGTTTTTTTAAATTTTTTTTACTTTTTACTTTTTTTTTTCGTACACGAATGCGAAACTCGTTGCCGGGCAATGCCACTGACAAGCGCATTGCAACGATATTGATGGCGCCAATCGAATTGGTATCGCCGATAATAAATATAAATCTCTATACATATATATATATATACAGAAAATATATATATGTTATGAAAAAGCGTTATATCGCGTCTACTGTACAAATAATGTTATTTTTATCTTTTTATTTTGCATACACGCATAGTGCACGGGGCCTTAGTGACGCGTGTAACTACGTTTCTGCAGTTACGAAACGAGTGGCAGGAGCTGGCCGGGTTAGGTAAAAGTGAGACTGAAAATTTGTTCACACGAGAATCATCGAATATCGATATTCTGTCAGGCTACCATTCACTCCCACCATTCGTGCTCTCTCGCGTTCCGTTGTGACATATCTGTCAACGAGACTAACAGAGAGAGGTAGGGAAGGACAGATAGATAAACCTTCACAGGGTGAACCGAATAAAATCACGCTACTCTTTTTTTCTTCCTCTCTCCTTCTCTCTCTCTTTCTCTCTCTCTCTCGTTTCCGGGTTATTCGAGTTACAGTCCCTCTCCGAACGTTCCAAACGTATAGAAGAGGGTTCGAGGATAATGATAGCTTTTGCTTTACGCTAAATACAAACGCACGGATACTAAAATAAATGCTCTAATATTTTTGAGCATTTTCCTTTCTCACAGAGGAAGCTCTGTTTTTGGAGATTACTTTTCGGCGAGCGAATTTCGTACGCCGACATTTTGGCGCCAGGACGTTTGAGCGCGACTGTTTTTGTAAGTAAAAAAAAAGAGAATTTAAGGTAAAAAACGAGAGCAACTCACGCCGTAACATCCAAGCCCCGAAACATCTTGGTGCCAAAACGCCCTTTTTTTCGGTGTATCTTTTTTGCTTCCTCATACAGGAAGCTTCGTTTTTGCAAAAAATCAATGTTTCCGAGATTTTCATGTCAGAGCATTCAGAATGGTCCAAAACGTCGAAAAAAAGTGGTTTACAAAAAAAGTCCGGATGCATGTGTCTGTGTGTGTGTGTGGCCAGCATGTAAAATTGAAATCTTCATATCTCAAGAACCGTTCTTAACAATCGAGCTGAAATTTGACACATATATGATGCAGGTGGACAACTTTATTTGTGAAAAGTTAAAAAAGAAAATTTAAATATCTGTTCAAATTTTATTCAAATTTGCATTTTTCGAAAAATGTCTGTTCGCGCTCTAGTTCTCGCCAATTTTTAGCTATCGAGCTAAATAATTTTTTACAAATAAAGCTATGTCAAAGGAGGACTGGTATTGAATTTGGAATAAATCGGCAAATAAGTTCGCTTTTTATGGGATTTTGAATTATTCGAAAAAATGTTCATTTTGCTCTAATTCACGACAAATCTCACCGAATGAACTGCAATTGTCTACAGACGAAAAATAATACTAATAATAAATAATAGATTTTTTGAATTTTTCAAAAAATTAACGTTTTCCTCTAACTCAGGTCAACGGACACTAAATCAATTGAAATGTGAAAAGAGAGCAAGGTGTGATATATAAACATTTATTTATTTATTTATTTAAAACAAGGGTGCAAAGTAGAGCTTTGCACATTGCTTCATGATTTTTAAATGTTTACAAAGCTTCCTCTATGAGGGAGCCAAAATTGATAAAGTTGCTTCCTCATTGAGGTAGCTTTGTAAACATTTAAAAATCATGAGGAAGCAATGTGCAGCAGCTCTAATTTGCACCCTTGTTTTTTCGAGATATTCATGTCAGGATACTCATAATAGTTCAGATAAAATAATAAGTGGGCATTTTATATTCTATATGAGTTGAAATGAGCTTCGGCGACTGACGACCTTGTTGATGTGATGATATTTTATTTTACGTTTCGCCCCGATCAGGGCCTCTTCAGACATTTTTTAGATTCTATCTTTTTTAATTTAAAAATAATGTAATACCAGGGGTACGGGAATCGAGAATCCCGTAAAAGAAACCCCCGGAAAAAAGGGGATAAAAAATAAAGAAAGAACCCTAAAAGAATCTAAAGAACCCTAAAAGAACCCAAAAGAATCTAAAGAACCCTCGGGGGTTTTTAACGGGGGTAGCAATGTGCCACAATAATTGTAAATTTATATTTCTCTCAGTAACTTTCACACAGAATATTTAGAACTATAAGATTTTTTTATCGACAGGCTTTTTATAAAATGTGGTAAACATTGTCGTTTCCACATACTTAGAAAAATTGGGTCCTGGAGGTCAGCTTTACCAAACGGAAGGCCCCTCGACTATACGGTGAAGCTGACACCCTGCCGATGGCGGCGAATTATTTGTACAATACAGAGAAATAATATAATTAGAATATAACTAGGTGGGCTTCGCCCCCTGCGCGCCAATCTTTTAAATGGTTACTATGGCAACATTTGCTATGCCATCTGAGGATTCTGTGTACTCCAGATATTCTGCTAATCCGGATGTTACGTCCTTGCTATTTCTTCCTATTAATATTGTTATTATTATCATATTATTAATTTTTAATAATATTAAATCTATCGTTATATTTAACTACTATAATATTTGTAAGTCGACTTCATGCTGTTGCCACATTCCAATCCCAGTTCAATACCGTCTATAAATCGTCCAATGCGGAATTCCCAAATGCATCGGACATCCAATTTTCGCTAATCAATTTCAGCATTGAAATAGTTGCGGAAACTTGTGTCTCAATTATTTCCCTATTTCCCAATAAGCTTCGCTGGCCTCTCGCAACCAGAATAATCAGCATCTTTTGGACTTCCATCACAACCACTAATAACTCCCACTCTTTAAACATCCAATTCTGCTTGGTCATCCTCACTCCCTCAAACATACATCTCATTCAATCTTCCAAACAATCAATAACCAATTGTCTTTAAGTGTTCAGTCTGCATAATTTTCCGAATAAACAATTATTATACGTGGTAAATTGACCTACTCCGAAATTTATTCCTTAAGGGATAAGAAATCCCAAAAATACGGTTCCATTACATAATATAACACGACAAAATATCACACTACGAAATAAGCGATTAATAACTCAAATATTACGACAAAAATATATATCATCCAAAAAATATATTCTCAGTTTAAAATCTCAAAATAATATTAATCTTGATAAAATTCAGAAAATTATTAGACCTAATTGACTTAAGGTTGAGAATGCAATAATTTCTTTAAAATCAAATTCAAAATTAGCTCCCAATCCTGCCAAAAATAATTCTTATTAAAGATAATAAGAATTTTTTTTTCTTCTTATTATGAAACAATTAAATCGTATTAATAAATAAATTCCTGCAGTTGCTAAAGATGAAGAATGAGGTAAAGAAGAAATGGGTGCAGGAGCAGCATTGCCATGTGTAATTAAGAAGAAAATGGCAATTTGAGCTCTTTCATTAATCGAAGCTTGAAATAATTAGAAGGTATTTTTTTTATATAATTATAGAATTAATAAAAATGAATTTTCTTCATAAATTTAATGAAAGAGGCAATGATAAATTAGATGGAAATATTTTAATATCTCCATCAAAATTAATTAAGAGAAGGAAAACAATTAATCATCCCTTTGTTAATAAATAACCTTCATGATATTAATCGTTCATAATTAATATTAACTAAACAAAATATTTCTGATGAACATAATCCATGCGCAATTATTATTAAAAATCGTCATAATATTCCTCAATTAAATAAAGTTATTATTCCCCTATTAATATTCTTATATGAACTACAGATGAATAAGCTACTAATATTTTTATGTCAATTTGACATAAACAAATTAAACTTGATAGGCAAATGATCCCTACGTTGATATTTTGTCGCTGTGAATTTTTCCATTGAGATATTTTGTCAAGTGATCTTGTGTCCGTGATATTTATCCGTGTGACATTTCTACGATTATATTATGTCGCGTCACCCAAAAATACATATACGTTACCAAAGTAATTCTGGGTAATGAAGGAATTTTGGTTGATCAGGGATTTCTGTGGGTAATCCTCGATTCTTCTACAGAGCGTCAGCGGCGGTGAAATATATTTATAATACATCAGAGAGTTATTGATAGATTTTTCAATATATTCAACATGAGTCGAGATATATTAAGAAAATCGATTTTCCAAAATCACTGATTCCGAATTATCCTCCAATTCGTGATATGCCTAACAGGACCTGAAAAAAAAAAGGTGAAAAATCATAATGTAAATAAATAAATAAATAAATAAATAAATAAATAAATAAATAAATAAATAAATAAATAAATAAATAAATAAATAAATAAATAAATAAATAAATAAATAAATAAATAAATAAATAAATAAATAAATAAATAAATAAATAAATAAATAAATAAATAAATAAATAAATAAATAAATAAATAAATAAATAAATAAATAAATAAATAAATAAATAAATAAATAAATAAATAAATAAATAAATAAATAAATAAATAAATAAATAAATAAATAAATAAATAAATAAATAAATAAATAAATAAATAAATAAATAAATAAATAAATAAATAAATAAATAAATAAATAAATAAATAAATAAATAAATAAATAAATAAATAAATAAATAAATAAATAAATAAATAAATAAATAAATAAATAAATAAATAAATAAATAAATAAATAAATAAATAAATAAATAAATAAATAAATAAATAAATAAATAAATAAATAAATAAATAAATAAATAAATAAATAAATAAATAAATAAATAAATAAATAAATAAATAAATAAATAAATAAATAAATAAATAAATAAATAAATAAATAAATAAATAAATAAATAAATAAATAAATAAATAAATAATCAATGAATTAATTAATATCGTATAAAATGTAAAGTTATTAGGTTTGTTGATGAGAAAACGAGATAAAAATTATTTCCATTCGTACGACGATAGGAAACAACAAACGACACGAGTGCGGGCTCAACATATACATATACCGTAGAATTTAATTGGAAGAATGTGGGATTGCCCGGATATCCCGAGTTCCGTGTATCGTTCGCTCTTCAATGCATTCTTTTTCACTGTTTTTTAAAATATTTTTTATTATTATACTTCTTTTTTTTTTCTTCTTTCTTTTTTTTTTTTTTCTCTATATTTGCACTCACCAATCCACGACTATGTACGAGGTATATTGATCGAATTCATCCGGCTTGGCATCCTACACGATGTACACACGAAATGCTACAGATATAACGGCCTCTCTATGTTCTATACAATTTGTTTCGCGTTTCGAATACACACGAGATTATAGAGATGCTTTTTTACCCTCATCCGAAACACGGCCGCACTCTCACGTACAATATTCAATAACCTGAATGTATAGATATTCTCGGCCTCTTCTGTTGTTTACTTGCCTACCAGCCACGACTTTACCCGACATTTTTTACTCATTTCCTCAATTCTCGTTAAGAGGTTACACCACCGCAAAAAAATTAATCTTTTTTTTTTTTTTTTTTTCGATTAAAAAATTCGACGTACTTTTGAGAATATTTTAAGCGCTTCCCCATTCCGAAATTCAAAGTACTTCAGGAGATACAGTCGTTACAAGTGCGACTGGCAGAACGGCGCCGAAACTCAGGTAACGACCGGTACGGTACGTACGTACCGGTACGTAACTGGAATCCCGGAAGAAATAATCCCGAAAAAATACTCCCCAGAAAAAATACCCACGGAAAAAATCCCCCAAAATCTTTCGCAAAAAAAACGCTCATAATCTTTCATCAAAAAACGGACCCATAATCTTACGCACATTTTTTCACAAAAAAATACACTCATAATCTTTGGCCAAAAAAAACACGCATATTTTTTTTTGAAGGCTATTACTACAAAAATGTGTTTGCAATAAACCTGTTACGTCTTATGTGTAATTAGAAGTCTTCCAATCAAATTAATTCCAAAATTTGTGCCCGTATATCCATTTTTCAAAATTAACATTGCTTCCTCATTATTTTCTTTTGTGCACAAAGCCTCTTTTATGAGAAAGCGTTTTCTATCAATTTTTGGCTTCCTTAATTTTCGTCATTTTCGGGGATATTTTTGCAGGGGAGGTTTTTTCCGGGGGGTATTTTTTCCGGGGATATTTTTTCGTTTTTCTAGAAACGACGTCTTTCAAACTGGTGTACACGATATCTCAAGATCTACTGGAGCGATTTTCCTGAATTTTTTTACCACAAATTCTTTAGAACATTATTTACAGCGCTACGTAGGGATTTTTTGATTCGATCTCGCGTTTTTAAGTTATAAATTTAATTAACTAAATATTTTCATGAAAATTCATGTCGTTTTCTTCAAACTACCGCCATTTTTGCAAATAATTTTTTTTTTTTAATTCTCCCTACGTAGCGCCATAGCTACTACATTCTTTAATAAGAAAAATATTTTTTTGTATTTTTCTGACGATGCCCGATTGAGAAATTTTTTTATACACCATCAACGAGGATCTTGAAAAGAGGGGGCTAATGGATGACTCATATAGCCGACATTTTGTAATTTTTTCAATTTTTTTTTTTTGGAAATTGTTCTTAAATATGTACTTTATGTATGTGAAATAAAAGTTTTTTTTTATAAATTTCATATCTGCGTCAGAAAAAAAAAAATCATTTTTTAACCGATTTTTCCAACCGTCAGGGTGGTGTAACCCCTTAAGGAGATATTCCAGTATACTGCGAGAAATTATATGTTTACGGGAGAGCAACAATATAACGGCAATAAGATTGAATATCCTACAGTTTACAACATTGAACTATAATTTCGTAATTTATTAGAAGTGATAATTAAATTTAATATCAATCATTAATATTCAATCGATCAAATTTTTTTTTTTTAGATTTTCATTCTTTATACTCAAAATACAAAATTTGCTGAATTACAGAGGCTTGAATTTTAAAGTCTTCATACTTATTACCGTTCATAACAATAATAGTACAATATTATTATTTCATATTTTCTTTGCATTTTCCTCGGTTCCAGCTGGAAATATCGCGAAAAAGGAGGATAAATTCGAAATTGTCGATTTTCTTTAAAAATCTTGGCTTCTGTTGAATGTATCGAAAAAAAAAAATTATTTTCGTTCGGGGGAAATTAGAAATGCAATTGAAAGAAAAAGGCAGTTGAGGTGGATTCTTCATTGTGCAAAAAATTGACTTATTGAAAAGTCTGAAAAACGCACATATTTTTACAATTCTTCACGAGAAATTTCGTTCTAATTAATCGATCTGAATTTGCTATCGATATTTTTGTTTTAATAGAAAAATGACGCAGCATTATTTCCTACTTCCACGAACTTGTACGTTGAAAAAGAAAAAAAAATTGGTTTAGTACGACATAAAATTTCATAACACAACCTTCGTGTTTTAATAATCTGTACTACATCGTTCACTACAAGTCGTTGTATTATGAAGCACGAGGCATTTTTAAATCCGGTTTCTAAACCACCTGTCGTGGGTAGGTCGAAACTTTTTTTTTTTCATGTCCAGGATAGATCCGGCTAAGTCAATTTCTTACAGAAACACACGAACATACAAAATAGGTGAGGCAAATTATTGTTATTATTGTTATTATTGTTATTATTGTTATTATTGTTATTATTGTTATTATTGTTATTATTGTTATTATTGTTATTGTTGTTATTGTTGTTATTGTTGTTATTGTTGTTATTGTTGTTATTGTTGTTATTGTTGTTATTGTTGTTATTGTTGTTATTGTTGTTATTGTTGTTATTGTTGTTATTGTTGTTATTGTTGTTATTGTTGTTATTGTTGTTATTGTTGTTATTGTTGTTATTGTTGTTATTGTTGTTATTGTTGTTATTGTTGTTATTGTTGTTATTGTTGTTATTGTTGTTATTGTTGTTATTGTTGTTATTGTTGTTATTGTTGTTATTGTTGTTATTGTTGTTATTGTTGTTATTGTTGTTATTGTTGTTATTGTTGTTATTGTTGTTATTGTTGTTATTGTTGTTATTGTTGTTATTGTTGTTATTGTTGTTATTGTTGTTATTATTGTTATTATTGTTATTATTGTTATTATTGTTATTATTGTTATTATTGTTATTATTGTTATTATTGTTATTATTGTTATTATTGTTATTATTGTTATTATTGTTATTATTGTTATTATTGTTATTATTGTTATTATTGTTATTATTGTTATTATTGTTATTATTGTTATTATTGTTATTATTGTTATTATTGTTATTATTGTTATTATTGTTATTATTGTTATTATTGTTATTATTGTTATTATTGTTATTATTGTTATTATTGTTATTATTGTTATTATTGTTATTATTGTTATTATTGTTATTATTGTTATTATTGTTATTATTGTTATTATTGTTATGGCGTGAAAACGATTTTTTTTTCAAAATTTTCAAAATCCTGTAAAATTTGAATTTTTCAACCAATACTAATACGTCAACTACAATCCAAAATGTTGTTGTATGAAAAAACATGGTGTAACACACGCACGCACACACGCACGCACGCACGCAAGCACGCACGCAAACATTTCGTACAAATCACATTCCACGACGATTTACTGTACTGACATGAAAATCTCGAAAAGAAAGTTTCAAAAAACACAGCGTCTTCTATGAGGAAGCAAAAGGAGATCCATGAAGGAATTCTCAGAATTAAATAAGGCACGCAAACAAAGGAGATCTACCTGCTCCACATGTGTGCTAAATTTCAGATAGTTTGTTAAAGCCGTTTTTCAGATATGGACATTTGAATTTTGCATGCTAACCCCACACGCGCATCCATCCAAACATTTTTCTCTAAATCTCACCATTCTCGACGTTTCCGACCATTCGTTATATCCCGACACGAAAAACCCGAAAAAAAAAAAAAAACACGAAAACAAAGCTTCCTCGTCGATAGCGCACACAACAATACACAACAGCCAATTAACCTTGTGTCTCGATAAACATATGTCCATGCCTAATATTAAAGGACTATCTACAAACACGCATATAGAGCTTCAAATATACTTGCCGTGCACGGAGAAGCCCCTTCCGCGAACGCTATAAGACTTTGTCGAGACTCCCCACCTGGCCAAAAAGCGGGCGTACGGTCCGGTGATCGTCTAATAGGTGCGCGCACGCTCGCACCCAGAGACGATTCATACGAATTAGTGTGTTAGAGAATATACGTGAGTGTATGTTTATATATATCGCGGCTGACTCGACTGCTGGCTGCTCTGGGCGCTGCTCAGGCCGTTGGGGTGTTACGGGCGGTGAGAGAGAAGCATGCGCCACCGTCGCCGGCGCCGCCGCCGCAACATCGAGCCCCCGGAACGACAGGTGCGCAACGACCGGTATGTGTACAAACCGAATGGATAGAACCGAGACAGAAAACAGTGCGAAGGGAGATGCTTCGACTGCGCGCGTTTCCCTCACTAACTAACTCTTTCTCTCTCTCTCTCTTTCGCTCTTTCTCCCTCCCTCCCTCTCTCTCTCTCTCTCTATCTGATCGGCGCGCGCGGCGAATAGTTTTGGCGGAAGTGCAAGGCAGTTTCGACGAGGAATAGCAACGGCAGAGCGGCGGCTGCCTGGTGTTCGGTCCCGTGGCTCTGCCAGTCGTTCGCGGGTCAGTCCCTCGACCGGTCGGATTTTTTCAAAGTTGCGCACTGCGTCGGTTAACCCTTCTTCGTATAGTCGCAAACACACGACACTCTCGTTGTTTATCATGGATACCGCTGATTAATTAAAAAAGAAAAAAAAAAAAAAAACAAAAAGAATCAAAAATCAGAAAAACGAAAAAACAGAAAAGAGCCGTTAGAGAAGAAACTTCTTGTTCTTGGAAACGAAGAACAACAGTGAAATTCGCAGAATTAGTCAAGATTCTTATATGCTCATTTATTTGAAAAAAAAAAAAATTGTTCATTTAGTGTGTGTGTGTGTGTATGTGATTATATGTAAACGTTATAAAATTCATTGTCCCTCCGACTGGATGTTATGAACCTGTTGTGAACAGCAGAGAGAGGACATGTTTATATAGTCGAAGCTTTTCAACGTTTACAAAGTTTCGGTTGCATATCATTGTGAGAGAAAAGTGTGTCAAGGGTGTAAACGAGATTAATGTTTGCATAGTTTGGACAAGGGTGCGAAAAACGTGGTGAAAAAAAAAAAAAAAAAAAAAAAAAAAGGACGAGGAGGTGGAAGCGAGGTAATCCGCGCGTATATATAGTTCCGGCCGGCTTGGAACTTGACCCTCTCCTTCCCCCCTCCCCCTCCCCCACCTTCTTCTCGCTGTAGCATTTTTCGATCTACAGGCGATAGAGCCGCTGCTGTTCCTTCCGCGTGAAAACCTAATCATCATTACTTTTCCTCTTCGCGATTTTCTCCTGTTTTTACACATTATTTTTCCGTCGGCAGAATTTTTCTTTATACTTATTCGTTTAATCAGTGTTATTGCTGTACGAAAATATTGCGAGGAATCGGAAAGTACGAAGATTCGAAAAATTAGACGAGAGAGGAACGCGATTGTTCTCAGTGAATGCAAGTGAATTTTTGTTTTTTTTTTTTTTTTCTTTTTGGTACAGTGGTGCAACGAATTTTTCTACCAAATGCTGCAAGCTGAGGCAGAAGCAATAAGAACAACAGAAAACGACGACTGTAACAGTTTGATCTGAGATTCGAACTCTTCGCTCTCTGTATCTCGTTGAGGAAGCGAAACTCGGGGCTGTTTGTATACCTTTGCCTTTGTTCTTGCGTTCGCCGTGGGAATAAAAATCTTATTAAGCGCGGCTTCGTTATAGTTCCGCTGTTGCATCGTGTGGTTTTGTCTTCTCTTTTCTTTTTTTTCTTTTCGATTCTTTTTTTTTTTTTTTTTTGTTTCTTTTCTCTACAAAGAAATATATATCTTTAGTGAGTCATCGTGTGCGGCCGTGCGTGTGTAACGCGCGCGGGCGCGCGCCCGCTTATTTCGTGTCCTATTGCAAGATACTCACGGCGCGATGATGGCATCCAAGGCGAATTTTCTTCTCCACTTGTACATCTTCTGCATTTTCGTCTTCGTTCAACAGGTTGAAGGTAATTTGGCATTTTATTAATAGCTTTTTTTTTGTTTACTTTTTACGAAGGATATACGGCGAATCATCGAGAGTAATATTGCACAAATAGGGGTATCAATGGTCGGAAAATTATTACGCGCAGAGTGCGCACTTTGTCACACAGCTGTGTTTGAAGAAGAGATTAAATTACTTCGTAATAGTAGCAGAGAGGAGCACCTGAATTCTAGTCTCGCGATTAGATATCTCAAATTTGTTGGACAATTTTTTGTTAGTAAAAAAAAGTTCAAAAATTGTTGGACAATTTTTTGTTAGTAAAAAAAAGTTCAAAAATTGTTGGACAATTTTTTGTTAGTAAAAAAAAATTGTACAAAAATTGTTGGACAATTTTTTGTTAGTAAAAAAAAATTGTCCAAAAATTGTTGGACAATTTTTTGTTAGTAAAAAAAAGTTCAAAAATTGTTGGACAATTTTTTGTTAGTAAAAAAAAGTTCAAAAATTGTTGGACAATTTTTTGTTAGTAAAAAAAAGTTCAAATACTGCTGGACAATTTTTTGTTAGTAAAAAAAAGTTCAAATACTGCTGGACAATTTTTTTGCTAGTAAAAAAGAATTGTCCAAAAATTGTTGTACAATTTTTTGTTAGTAAAAAAAAATTGTCCGACAAATCAATCGTTAATGTAACTTTTTTTTTTTTTATGAAAATGAATGGTTCTTTTTTTTTAATACGTATGAATTTTTTTTTGAGAATTTTAGGTAATTTTTGCTTCCTTATAGAAGAAGCTGTTTTTTTTTGTGAAAAAAGAATTGATGAGATTTTCATGTCGGGACACTCAGAATGGAAAAAAAGTGGTTTGCAAAAAATATAAAATTTAAACGTTCGTATTTTAAGACCTGCTTTAACAATCGAGCTGAAATTTGGCGCGTACATGGAGCAGGTGGACAACTTTGTTTGTGACAAGTTTCATAAAAATTCAAAAATTTCGTTGAAATTTTATTCTCAAATTTGTATTTTTCGAAAAATGTCTGTTCGCGCTCTAGCTGCCGCAAATTTTTATCTACAGAGGCAAATAATTTTTGAGAAATAAAGCTACGTCAAAGGACGATTGGTATTGATTTTGGGATTGATCAGCAAATAGTTTAGGTTTTTATGGGATTTTTTGAATTCTTTAAAAAAAAAATTCGTTTTGCTCTGACTCACGTTGAATCTCAACAAATTAACTGAAATTTTCTGCAGACGAAAAATAATACTTCGCACTGCTGTGTACCAACTTTGGTGATTATCGGTAAATGGGTTCGGATTTTATGGTATTTAGAATTTTTCAAAAAATTAACGTTTTTCTCTAACTCAGGTCAACAGACGCTAAATCAATTGAAATGTGAAAAGAGAGCAATGTATGATATATAAACAGCATTTATTTATTTATTTATTTATTTATTTATTTATTTATTTAAAACAAGGATGGAAAGTAGAGAGCTTTTCACATTGCTTCGTCATGATTTTTTGATGTTTACAAAGCTTCCTCTATGAGGAAGCCAAAATAGACAAAGTTACTTCCTCATTGGAGGTAGCTCTGCAAATATTCAAAGGCCACGAGGAAGCAATGTGCAAAGTTCTGCTTTACATCCTTTTTTTTTTGTTTCAAATGTTTGAGCTGTATTTCACACACATATGAGGCAAAACACGTCAAGTCAGCCAACCCCATTTTTCATGTCAACAAAAGGTCCTCAAGTTTATTCAGGATGTTGGTCTGGTTGATGAAAAAACGTAGGAATTTTTTCCGACTTTTTATTGCATATTCCAGCTATTAAAATTGAAAAATAGCGTAAAATGAAATCGGAGAATTTTACAAAAAATGTCGTTGGAAAGTACGTTGAAAATCCAAAATTTGATGTTATGATTTTTTTTTTTGTGAGCCGTAGTATTGGCGTTAAAAAATAAACAATGATTATTTTCAGCGATTTTCAGTGGCTGAAATATGCAATAAAAAAATCTGAAAGAAAATCCTACATTTTTTTCTTCAACTAGACCAACCTCTTCATTTCTTGAAGAAATGTGAGGACTTTTTGTGACTTTACACACATTTAAAAAAAAAAAAATTAAACTCATTTTTAAACCAGAATACATACAATTACCTACACCTTGAGTGATAATTTCGATCAATATCAAATAGAATCATGAAATTATTCCTTAATGAGGCTTTGCGACAACCGTTCATAGTTTTTGAAGGAATTAGCAGTTATATATGTCGTCACCAAGAAAACCAATTCGATAATCGATCATTTCACCAAAAAAAAACGTTACATTCGTGAATATACATTTTCATGAATATTCCATAAAATAAGTAAGAAAAATCTCGTTCTTTACTTGAATAAACTCTGTCAGTCAATATTTCTCAGTATTTATCACTGTAATTAATTTTAATTGAGTGTCCGCAATTACCTCAAAAGTAAATTTATGTCTTTCATCTCATGGAAACTGTACCTCTAAATATTCAGAATAATTCCACCGTGCAGATGGTTACAAAATCGACTAAATTGGTTGTCTCTGATATATCAAAGCAAGATGGTACAAATTAATATTTTCATACAAATATTTGTCGACATTACTATGATAAAATAATGCTTAATTTCCTCGCTCTAAAATTGATCAAACTTTTTCGACAATATTATCTCAGCATGTGAAAGAAATTTTAATGCGAATAAAATGTCAATTCAAAGTAATTAACAATTACTCAACTAATGAAATAAATTCCAAGCCTTTATAATATTTCATCGTACGAATCTCTGTGGGAAATGTGATACCGTTGGATGCGATGCTCAGCAGTGTCACTGGACGATTCTATATTTAATCTAGCGGAAACGCGCGTATCTTTTTCGTTCTAGGTTCTGCCAGTTTCTGCTAAAATCAAGCGATAAATACGGAAAAAAAGGAAATCACTGAAGAAGAGTCTCGTCCGTAGTATGGCGATGCTGAAGCTTAACAAATATATCCGCATCAATGTGCAAGTACACAGTGAAGAAAAAAGAATAAGCATTAAAAAAAAGAAAAAAGAAAAAAGCCTGTTCGACAGATTGAAGCTTCACCGTGATATCTGGTGACAGACTTCAATACCAAACAATGCAGCCAAGTTCTTTTCCCGAAGACTTTTTAATAATGACAGAGAGATGAGTTCAACCAGGAAAAGGGAGAAAGGAATTAAGTTCCCGTTGAAAAATATACAGAATAATTGATGAATATTGTGCGTTATCAAAACGTCCTCAGATTTCTTCAGGATGTTCGTCTGGTTGAAGAAAAAACGTAGGAATTTTTTCAGATGTTTTTATCTTCAATCAGACCAACATCCTCAATAAATTTGAGGACGTTTTGTTGACATGAAAAATAGAGGTGGCCGACTTGACGCGTTTTGCCTCATGTATCAGTCTACCAAGGCTCCTTAAAATAGACATACTTTGATTAAAAAAGTATAAACCCACTTGATTGGAATGGAAGTTGGAAGAACAAAAAAATACAACGCCAAGAAGGCATCCAAGACAATTGGTCGAAGGAAGAGTTGGTAGACAATAAGGCGTCTCTCTGCACAATCCCGTCACAACACAGCAATGGCAGGACACGAGCCTGGCTTTCCGCCTATATATATAGTACATACACACACTCACACACACACACACATATATATATATATATATATATGTGCGTACCAGTCGAGCGAATATATTCCATTAACACTCTGGGGCGAGTTTCAGACTCTGCCGGAGCCTGCGGCGGTCGCCTCTGTCTCTCCCTAAGCTTTGCGATCTGCTCTGTGTGTGTTTCTGACGCCAGCAGGATCTCCTATCTCTCGCATTTCCTCCGGGACTTGCAGCACGCCTCCCCCTCTTCTCTCTCTCACTCTCGTTCTCTCTCTCTCTTTCTCTCGGGTATCGCCAAACGATGCATGAAAAGGCAATGAAAATAATTGCAATCGAGTCTCAGGGGTTTGCCCTCCCTCACTATATCGCTCGTCCAACGGCTGTTAAAAAAAAAGGAAAAAAAAAAAAACTTGAAGCAATAGCTACAGCAAGGTATGAGAATCAACTGGAACCAATCAACTCCGCGCTTCATCCATATATGTATATTAGTCGGCCAGTTGGATGGAGTCTGTAGAAAAGTGACGAAACTATCTGGGCTCACTGTTGTATATAAATCGAGCATCAGCATACAGTTTTGTAATCAGTAGTCTTCGAGGCTCTACGTAATTGATAGGTAGATGCTGAGATAATTTTATTGCACTTATACGACCAGACGCTCTGTGAGGCATCGGCAGGAGGGCTCCACAATCCGGGCAGTCCGGATAATGAACATAGTCGCGAACAATAATATAGGCAAAGTGGAGCATATGAAATTAAATTTTTTTTAAAAATCCCAACTGCAAAAATTGAATTCTCCTTAAAAAAATATATCTATATTGAAAAAAATAATGAAATAATTCGTAATACACTTTAATCTCAAGATGAACTCCCTGGAATGCAGTGTTTTAATATTATAAATCTTAGAAATATAGTGAAGAGGCGTATCACAAGGGAAGTATAGGATTATAAAAAGCCTTTGGACTTTGTTTAAAATGATATTAGCACAAAGTTAAAAGTTTGCATTCCAGGGAGTTCATCTTGAGATTAATGTGTATTAGGAATTATTTCATTCATTTTTCAACATTTTTCTTTATTGTGAGTAATTTTTTTCAATAAATATATATTTTTTTCAATGAGAGTCAATATTTGCGATCAACAATTAGGGATGAAATTGAAATGAAATCCTATTTTTAAATGAATTCTGATATTTAACAGAGATAAAAATCCACGATCATTCAGTCGTGGAAATATGAAAAAGGAAAAATTTCGTTGAATGTGTTTCTTCATCTGTAAATATGTAGTTTAACTAGCGAGACGTAATTGAAGAAGCGGTTGGAATCTCAGTGAGCAGCCTAGTATACATAATTAGGCCAATAAAACCCACTAAATTTGAACAATTATCAAATAAAATTTGTGATAAAATTTCGCGCGGTTAACAAAGTTCTTTATGATTATTGCGTAACTACCGGGTTCATTTCATTTGGGTCGATGCAATTTTACTTTTCTGGCCAAGTTGGCGTCTCGTCGACGCGCAGGAAACAGTTACCGCCGACCGGCCGGAAATAATTTAAATGTCACTTCACACGATAATAATAATTAAGGGCGAAGTTTTCGCGCTAATGTGTTATACGGCTTATACGTAAAACACAGACAAACATCTATTTATAGTTATACATAACGAATAGTATGATGTGTAACGGGGAGAACTCTATAAACGGGGTTTCCCTATGGGAACGTGTCGACACCACTGGTAAAAGTAAGCAAACTTAAACTCGCGTATTAGATACACATGGACATACTCCAACATAGGTAACCGGTGCCTGTTGATAGTGTTTGGTTTCGTTGATGTCTAGCTAAACATTTTTTGAAAAAATTCCAATTTCTACTTTCTGACTTTAAGATTCCGTCAGTTTTTGTTTTGCAAAAAAAAAAAATGCTGCAAATTATATTTGCACATCGCTTCCACATGAGCTCTGTTTGATGGAAAGTGCGCCCATGTCACTTTTGGCTTTCTCAAGAAGATTTGTTTTGCGATTACTTTTGTCAGAACTATGCGGCTGGTGTAATAAAACATATGTGATAAATTTCAGTTTCATAATTCAACCTGTCTCTAAATTGTGAAGGTTGATAATTTTTTTTTTCTTTCGCAGACTTTTTAGCAGATAATTGTAATTGTTAGCAAACTTAAGTCTAGTTGTGATGGAACATAGAATTCGTGAAACTTTCCCTCGTAGGATTCGGAGGACGGGTTGCATTGAATTCGCGATAAAAGGCAACGGTTCACTCGTGAAAGTGAGAGTTTCATCAAGAATTGAAAATCCAAACCATTTTCATTGGATTACTGGATTTGAAAGAATCCTGGAAGCTAGAGCACGCGACAGGCGGAAAAAATATACCCCTGGAAAAAAAACCCCCGGAAAAAATACCCCTGGCAACAGACAAAAATCAACGGTAGGCAAAAAAAAAACCCCCGAGGATTCTTTAGGGTTCTTTTTTTATTTTTTATCCCCTTTTTTTCCGGGGGGTATTTTTTTCGGGATTCGAGCGCGCAAAGACATTTTTGAAAAAAATTCAAAATCTTGTGGAAACTTCTCTTGTTTCCTTCACCGGAAACAAAATTTTGATCGAGCGAGCATAATTGCACTGTCAAAAATCCGGTGTTAACAAATAAACACGACTTATGAGGTGTTGCATAAAGTCGACACCGGGTTAATGGCCGGTGTTAAATAGCTCGTGTTAATTTGCACTTTAACGCCAAAACTTTAAACAAATTTTATTTGGAACCAGCCAAATGGAATTCAATTATGTGGCTTTTATTTGTGAATTCCTCATCGATTGCTAACAATTCATTGATTTTCATCGACTTATCTCAAATATATATGGGTTCAAAGTTTTGAGATGGAAGCCCTACAATTTTAACACCACCCGCTTGTGTAAACTTAACACTGCAAAAACTGTTATTATTAACACCAAATCAGTCAACACTGGTTACAAGTCCACACCAATCGCGTTTGACACTCCGGATTTTTAACATTGTGGACCCCTCAGCATGAGTGCTTAATTTCAGCTTAATCTTACATCTGAAGATTTTTTCTAAATGTGGTTTCTCCACGTTTTTGAACATTCTGAACACGTTTACACGAAAATGTTTTTTTTTTTTCACGAAGACAAAGCTTCTTGATGAAACAAAAGAAAGAATGAAAAAACTAATTGTAAATTAATAAGTATCTAAGTAATTATAATTTATTGTCCATCTCTCGATGTAAATTGAAATCTTAAATATTCCATATCACAGAGGCAATTTAATTCGTCGTAAAAAAATAGTATTACGAGAAATAATGGTGAAATCGGGGGTCCGTAAAAAATGGTAATTTTGCCGGCGACACCGCGCGCTCAGCGTTGACGAGAGCGCGCGAGCGGGCCGATATATATATATCCGAGATCAAGCCGTGATCAATCGATATATAACGATTGATCACGGAGTGCGGAACGATGCGCAAACCGCAATATAACCTCCTCGTCTCGATGCCCAGCGCGTTCGCTCAACAACGCCGCATAACCGTTAATGACGCGCTTCGACTTTTTCTACCCAATGAATCCCACAGACACACACACACACACACACACACACTCACGCATGTTGGGCCAACACGTTACTGCGCTTTCTAGGGTGACATACGAGAAACAAAGGGGGGAAAAAGGAGAGAAAAAAAAGGGACTTTGGCTTATTATTTTCATTCAAGAGTCCAAGAGTCACGGCATTCATTGAACCCTCCAATCACTCGGCAATTTATATCCTTCGCTTTGCCTCTGTTGGAAATTGTTTACTTCAAGTGTAAACATGTTTTTTTTCTTTTTTTTTGCAAAATTTGTGTCGTTTTAGGACAATATGAATTCGATTATTCTTTTTGTTAGAGGTGTTATTTATTTATCTATTTGTTTATTTATTTATCAAGAGTTGCGGCTACCGGCTGGATACCAATTAGAAAAAGAAAATTAATTCTCTTTCGAATGAGACCTGGTGCTAAAAAATCGGTTGCTGCAATGCTGATATCTGGAAAGTTAAGAAATCTAAGTGAGAGTGACCGAGTTAGCGACCAACGTGCGTCACTGAGTAAGTACTGTTTGATCTCATGTTTCCGAAATCTACAAAAATGTAGTCATCTCCATCTTGAATAGACATAAAAAATGCTCTAATGCTGAAGATTTCAAAAACAAAGCAAAACCCATCAAACAATTTTTTGCAAAAAAAAAAAAACCATACGAGGAGTAAAAAATTTTTAGCCATTACAAAAACAAAAAAAAACCTGGTGCTAAAAAATCGGTTGCCGCAATGCCGATATCTGGAAAGTCATCTCCATCTTGAATAGACATAAAAAATGCTCTAATGCTGAAGATTTCAAAAACAAAGCAAAACCCATCAAACAATTTTTTGCAAAAAAAAAAAAAACCATACGAGGAGTAAAAAATTGTAGCCATTACAAAAATAAAAAAAAGATCTTTTACAAAAACAAATTGACTAGCGATCTAAAATATAAGACAAAAAAAAATGTCGCGAGGAAAATCGCTCGAAAAGAAAAATGAAGTTACAAGCCTTTTGTGTGCAGATCCTTTTATTTCGTTTCTGGATAACAATTTTTATTTTATTTAATACATCGGGGCTTACAAGCTCGTCCTTCTTTTTTACTTTTTTTATCAACTAACTCCGCTTCTTCTTTTTCGCCGCTCTTCTGTTTATTTTCAACTACGGTCATTGCATCGCACAAACCGTTATAAATTAAATTAAAGCCATTTCTTGAACAGTTAAATGTGTAGGGTGTTCCATAAATTTTTGAAAATTTAACAAAAAATTATGTTAAAAATCCATTAAAGTTGATTACCAAAGCGACTTGTAGAAAATAGTGATGATTTATTTATTATTATTATTATACATGTAGGGTGGAAAACAAAATTCTGATTTTCACGAATTTTGTTGTTGTTGAATTTTCAAAAATTTGTGAAACCTCCTATTAAATATACATTGAATCAACGTTACGAAAAAAAAAAAGAAAAAAAAAAGAATATCCAATTTCTTCTGTTTTGTTTGTAAAATAAAATGGTGAAATCGCCGAGGCATATCTTATTTACACAATAGAGAGAACACAGAGATACCGCGATTGGTATTTGATGTATTGTACCATCGGTAGTATACTCGCGCCGAAGTAGACCAAATAGACACAAAGATGAAAGAGGGGCAAGGGGGTTGAGGTTTGCCAGAGGTTGGCCAGAGGCGGAATGCGCTTTCTCTATATGTACCCCTGAATGTAGGCATATATACGCATGTGTGCACAATGCAACAACAGAGCGGTGCAGTGTGGCACAGTTGAGTTCGCATCTGTCGGTCTATATTACGCATATACTCTTGGCATTCGAGTATCGAATCCGAAACTCGAGCATAACGTGACAGTATACTGTGGTATCTATTTGTTATATATCTACTGGTTGCGTTCTATCCCAATGTAACTTCTGGAAAAGAGGATACAAATTGAACCCTGCAGGATGCAAGCAGCAAAGCTTGTACACTCTAATATTCACAAGTGTAGGACAGACAGAGACTTATGAAAATTGCCGGTGCAAAACAAAACTAATTTTCGGCGATTATTTAGAAAAAATCTTTACGTCCAGTTGAAGCGAAACATCATTACGTTCATTCGCTTCTTTATGAACGTGAATTAATAATTTAGAAAAAAAATGATGGCCGATGTTATTGCATAAAATTTGATATCTTGACTAACTATAAATTTCTAACTATAAAGAAATTTTACTACACCAAATTTCATTTCACACATCAGACAGACATTTCACAAATCGTAAAACATTCTTAAAGAAATTAAGAAACTGGGTAGTCGACTACTGGTGGCCAAGTAATGTGGATGAATTATTCCTCCATTCTTTCCTTTACGTTTCGACCTTGGTCTAGGTCCTTTTCATTCTTTATTAAATTTCTACAACAAATGTTTTCCAACATTATAATATGACACTTATACTGTGTTTTAAAAAAGCAACTAAATTGTAGTTTTCTTTTTTTAATTTTTTTTTTTCTATAATTACTGTAACATTTAATTACTTACTTATCATTCTGTGTGTGTTTCAATTGTGACTGTCTGTGATGTGTGTTCTTAAAGAAATTTCGTTCAATGAAATGAATATTGCAAAAAGCAACACAAGAAGCAAAGCGGCATGCCTGATGTTTCATTGAGTACACACTTAAGTAACTCGAAAAGTTTTCGGTCTGGACATATAATCTACAGGCTGATTGCTCGGCGCAAGTTTCAAGAGGTAATTCTTATTCGATTAAGATACAGAGCACGACTCCAATTCGCTGAACGCCCTATAGTGGTCTCACCTTTCTCGTTGATATATATACATATATATATATATATACTTCTCTTCTTTACACTGTATTGCTAATATATCTGTATCTATACGTTCTTGCGTCTTATGCACTTGCACCCTACTTTAGTTTACCGTCCGCTAGGGTTTGCTTTTGTGGTCTGGCTCTTACTCTCTACTGTCGCTGGTACACTCTCACAAACACAAACATTCACCAATCCACATACATACACACACACACGGGCGGGCGCGCGGTTCTATCGGCTTAGCGTAGTTTGGATTAAGCTTGTGGTAGACGGCTCGTTACTTCGTTAACCAGTGAGCTGCAGTGTATACGTAGTGTGAAAAGGGAAGAAAGGATAGCGGGGTGTAAGGTAGCCCAGCAGGTGTAGTTCGCCTATACTTTCACCTGCAGACTAGATCTCAAACTATTTTGTAAATTGTTCTTCAGCTGTTTATCGTTATGTTCTATTAAAAAAAAAAAGTTCTAAGCCAATTTGGCGCCAAGTATTAAATTGTACGTCTTTTAGAATTTCATTTCCTTTAACGCCTTTTTAGAAAATGATTTGTGGCATTGAAATTCATGGTTTAAAATAGTGAGATTTAAAAACAATAGAGACCCTTGAATTTATGTACTTCACTTTTGTCTCTCTTTTTTTTAATTCGTTAATAAACTTGTTCAATCCGAGTCGAGGTAATTGAGCAGAGGCAAGAAGGATGAGAGTTACAACTGTTTGAAAAACTAATTAAATCTCGTAACATTTGTGGTATTCTCGATGAGAAAAATACATATATAGGTAGATTATATCTTTTTATAATGAATCCAGCGTGAAATTTATCCCTGTAACTCCTCTGATATTGAAGGTACTATGAAATTTTATTGGGGGGTCGACCTACTTTCCTACGTTTGCATACATTACCAACGGGACGTTCAGAGATCCCGAGTAAAAGAGTAAGAGGCGAAAGCTTTTGGGGTTCCCATCGAGAAACATCAAAAAGCTCTGACACCGTCGTATGACTGTTGTATTTACTTTGTGCGGCACACCTCTGAGGTTTCAGTTACATGCATGTTACATTGAGAGAAATGTACGTGTCTAAGGTGACAATACTTCTTGGTTTACGGAAAAAAAGACTAGGTTTGTAGCAACTAAAGCGCTATGATTAGCCTAACCAATAAATTGGTTAATTGTGGTTACCAAGAATTGGCAATCGCAACTAATCAAGTTGGTTAGTTGCCATCACCAACCGAGTTATTGGTTGACACGACCAACTGTTTAGTTATGATAAACATCAACTTGATTAGACCAATCAATTAATTGTCTCGCTTATATTCCACTGATTGTTAAGTTGCGCCAACCAAGTACTTCGCTTCCCCGCGTTATTTATACTTTCACGTAATAGAAAGCGTACGGCAATAAGCTCTTAATATTTCTTGTTAGCTTTGAGCTTCGTCAAAACTCTCGATAGAATGTGTTTACCTATATATAAATTGGATAGAAAGAGAGAGAAACAGTGGCGAGCTTTAACAATTATATTTAGCCCCTCTCGAGTTTCCGACGGCTAGACGAACTGAATTAAAAGCTTTGTTATCCGCTCCCAGCGCGGAAATTTCTCGTTCCTCTCGTATCGTAGATATATACATATATATGTATGTACGAGGGGGGGAAGGTGGAGGTAGAGGGTAGAAGTTTCGGTTACCGGTGCGACGGGATATCCGCGTGGTACGCAAACCACGATCGTGGAGCTACCTTGTTCTCGTCGTCGGCAAACAGCTTCCCATATGCGCGATTCAGTCCGGATTGCTTTCACACTGGACAAAACCACGACGCGACCGCTCGAGCTCTCTCGCCCACCTCATCTCGTATTCCCAAATAACGAATGCAAATTACCGGTCAACCTTTCCATTCGACTCGTTGCACGACTCTATGGAAACGCGCGGTTACGCACTTTTCGGTAGATTGCTATTGTCTCAACTGTTTAGATGCGATAAAAGTATCGTAACTACTTCTTGTCATTTTTTTAAGTCGTCGATAACAATTATTTCTAGTGCTTATAACGACAGAACCTTCATAGATTCTTGTTTTCGTCATCCTTTCTTCTCTCGTTCACTCTGCGAAAAATGATGTACAGACGTACGAGCCTATTTGGACTTAATTTGAATATTAAAAAAATATATTCAATTTCCGATTATACGCTCTGAAAAATATAATTTGTCGTTGCTGAAAAGATACCTAAAAAATATTTAAAAAATAGTTTCCAAAAATCCTTCAGTGTTTCTAACTTTCCAATTCGTTTGGTATATCATTTAGCTCTTCTCTTCCTCGATTACAGTATGCAGTTGCTCGAAGGTTGTCGGTTTTACAGTTTGGTACGCGGTGGCGACACGCCGAGTGCGTCACTGCTGACTAAAGATCTTTCTTAAGGGAGGAAACGCTCGAGCGAATACCTGCGATGTAAAGGGGGTTTCAACATGGCTATTATCGAGAGTACTCGAAATTTCAATATCTGCGGGCCGCGGAGTAGTCACCCGAGTGAATATATTTCGAGGACAAAAGTAGAAGCAGCAGGTGAACGAGACAGAGAGAGAGAAAGAGAGGGAGAAAGAGAGAAAAAGAGTTGAAGAAGCTGCTGCTGCTGCTGCTGCTATAGCTTAGGCAAGAGTAGTTTCTTTAGCCGATTTTCTTTCACTGAAAATTTCAAGACCTCTCTTCGGCGGGTCAACTGGCAACCTCCCCGCGCTCTTTTTCAGCGCTGTACCTTAGCTCGCTGCTGCCTGTCTGCTTCCTCGTCTATGCTACATACTCGTTCGCTTCGTTCCTGCTACCAAGAGACGTCTGCCTAGCCGGCTGAAGAACGAGAAAAGGAAGAGAACGGAGAAAACTGAACAACTTTCCAACTCTCTATGCCAGTAGACGGGGCAGCTTCGAGGCCCCCCCCAAAACTTTGCACATCGCAATCCCATTTTCATGAAAATCCTTCGAGATGCGCCCGCTCTCTATGGTGTCCTCTCCCTCTCTCGCTCTTTCTCTCTTTCTCGCTCTCTCGCGAACCTGGCCAGTAAAGTTATTCGACGTACGTACGTACGTAATACTTATGTACCTATATATTCAGCTCGTGGAAATAACATTTAAACCCGAGAAATGACGAGAAAAAGGACCAACTAAAAATTCATTTATCCTATTTCTACTCTTGCATCGTTCACCCTCCAGAGATATGAGAATATTATTAAAAAAAAAAAAGAGAGAAAAGTTTTGAAAAGTGGGGTTTTCATAGGAAAGACTAGCAATGCTGCCTTGTTAAACTTGAACTAATCGTTGGTATTGTGGCGAACCTCGCTTTTTTAATTCCTTCGACGTAGCGAGAGAGGCACCAATTTTCATAGAGGCACAAATTCTGATAGAGCGCTTGAAGGAAATAAATACATTTTTCAATGAAAGCGTAAATGTATTCAGAATAGTTCAATTTATTATGAGAAAAAAAGTGGTAAATTAGCGGAATATTTATGTTACTTTTTTCAGGCATGTTCTATTTGTTGATATGAAGGAAAAAAACGGGAAGTTCAACAATTCGTCTACATCGTTCCTAATTTCGCTCCTGTAATTTCCTAACAACACATTCACAACGTCTAAAATATGATAAAGTAAAATGTTACGATTACGCAATTCGCAATTGTTTTTCATTATCCGATCTCGCCCCAACCACAGCCCTACATCATAAATAATCCTAGCTACGAAATATAGAATACAATAAATCCACGCTAGCTAATGCTCGACGTGATGTCTCGCAGTTTCCGCCACAATTTTGCGTACGCGCATTATTAAACTCGCAGCAAGTTTGTAAAAGCAAAAAAAGAAAAACGTAGGTTTTGGGATCAAAAGCGGCGCCATTGTGTCAGAGTACATATGAAATCGTACAAACTGGAAAAGCTTCGGTTTGCCCGTCGAGCTTTTAACGCCTTCTGGCAAGGAGAATCGTTGAGCTCTTCGCTGCTGGAAAAATCCAAGAACGGTCCGCAACAAGAGAGAGATAGAAACAGCAAGAGAAAGAGAGTGAGAGAGAGAGAGAGGGAGAGATAGAACAAGTTAGAGTTGGGCGTGTGCGCGCAGGAGAGTCGTAAATAAGATTTATCGGAGAAGCAAGCCGGGCCCTGAATTGCCCGGTGCCTGCTGCCTGCTTGGTTGGCCTGCTCGCGGTAATATGATGAGCTTTGGGGGGGAGGAAAAGGGGAGCGGAGCTTTTCTGCTATATCGCAGACAGAGCATGTACGCAATGGTCTGTCGCGAGAGGGCGCGATAGTTCGTTCTTACTTTACACCGTTGTTGTAACACTACGTGCTCGCGTTGCTACTACACTTAATGGCGCTATGATTTGTTCCGGAGCGTCAGGGAGTGAGTCCACCGCACTGATACATATGTATATATATATATATATACACACACACATATATATACATATAACAGTTGCTTCCAGCTTACTCTTGAACCCTCTTCTTCTTCTTCTTCCTCTTCTCTCCCAATCTCGTTTCTCCCAGCAGAGCCACCCCATCCGCTAGGCAGCGCCCCACCAGGGAACGTTTGTACTACCAGCGTGCTATCTCTCTCCGTGAATTATTCATCAAGTGGGTGGCCAAGGGAGTGGCTCTCCCGGACTCTCTGCAACTGTTACCTTCCACTCGTTTGCAAGCTCGTGACCGAGCCATGTTAGATCTGCTCGGGTATTACCAAAATTCAACAGTTACATTTTCTTGGCGAGCTCGATGAATTTTTTCACCCTCATTATGATTTCACTCGATTACTCTTTGATGATGAGTTTGTCGATAGGTCTCCGAAATTACTAATATCGGATGTTGTATTGTAAGAATAGAAATAGGTTGCCAATTATTCCACTTTGCTGAAATATGAAATATTTTTCAACAAAGGACACCTACACTGAATAGTACGTTGACCTATTTTGATTTCTTCATAGAAGTCTGGATTAAACGAAAAATAGAAAACAATGAAGAAAGAAAATGTGCCGAGGAACTGATTGTTCTTACTTTTTTTTTTTCAAAGGATGATCGGAATTCAAATTTAACGAAATTCGTGTGATGAAAAATTGGGAAAATACGAAATGCACTTAATTGTCATAGAGTGAAGATATTGAACAGAAAATTGCAGCCAATAAGGAGGTCTTATTAAAATAATTGGTTGCCACCAGTTTCTCCAATTTGTTCAGTGACGTATCGAATTATCACTGAATCGCTTTCTTTTTTTTCGAATTTTTATATCAACATCTCTATTTACCGATGTTGTCACTATGAGAGCAAGATAAATGCCAAAGCTTTTCTTCCATACATAACACATAGATCAAGTTGTTTTGTGTTGGCAACGTATTCTATACACCATAAAGAGGGCAACGTTGTCTTCGCCTCTTGGCTTCTAGGGGAATGAGGTGTGACAGGAGGTACGATAAAGACAGAAAGGAAGACCGAGTGTACCCTTTCGCGAATCAATCTTTTGTTTCCACGACCAAAGACGCCCACTCCAGCTTCCCGTGTGGTTCTCTGTGTCGCGCATACGCGTTTACTCCATCGTGCACTATAGTTTTACAAGCTATAGTCGGTATTCGCGGTTATTTTTTCGCAGTCTTTCCGAGTTTCGAGATTAATCCGACAACAGAAACAGGTCATGTAATTATTAATCATCGGAGAGGCGACAAATGCGACTTAAATTTTTGCTAATGTAACTAAGATTTATAATCTAATTTACATTTTCGAAAGTTCTTTGTCGGTACTTCCTCTCCTCTGAAAATCAGAAGGGCGTAAGACTCGCCGAAAATCAGAAGGGCCCGTCTAAAGTGTTGCAGACGGGGGTTTCCCTAAGAATTGAGGTGTTCCCTCGGGGATCGTGAAGTTTCCTGAGGAAATTGCAGTTTCTCAAGGAAATTAGGGTTCTCTTAAATTTTTTAATTTCATTTATTTAGCTCTTTTAAAAAAAAACTCGCGACTGCAAAAATTGACTCTCATTAAAAAAAATATATTGAAAAAAGAAATTACTAAAAAAATAATGAAACAATTCTTAATACACTTTAATCTCGAGCTGAACTGCCTCGAATGCAGTTTTCAATATTATAAATGTTAGAAATATTGTCAAGAGACGTATCGCAAGGGAATTACGCGATTATAAAAACTCTTTGGAATTTGTTTAAAATGATACGCCTCCCGACTGTATACATACAAATGCAGGTTGGGACTCACGGTCGGTATTCAAGCACCGGAGATGAGAATCACTACAAGCACTCTATCGTGAGCGCCCTGAAGTGAGCTACGAAAATGATATTTCGATATATTCAAATATTCCCTAACAAATGCAAGTTTCACCGATGATAGTTGGGCTCCCCTTAGAAAATTGATGTTCTCTACCGTTGCAAAAAACACTCTCCCTAATATCTCTATCTTTCGTCGTAGTATTTAGATTATTTACCATTTGAAGACTCTCCGATGATTTGAGATTATTCAGGTGGATGAAAAGAAATTTTATTACACAACTCGTTTGTCTTGCATTGAAAACGAATAACACCATAAATATTTCTGAAAATCACCATGTAACTTTTATAATATGAAAACCCAACTGGCATTATTATTATTGTTATTATTATTACTATTATTATTATTCCTATTGTTATCTTTACATATGGTTAATTAAAATTTATGGTAATTCAATACTGGCTTGCGTTTCGTTGAATAGACCAATGTATAATTATAGTACTCGTAATTATAATATGGTGTATTTGATGAAACTGTGCAAAGAGAACAATGTTCGCCCTCCGTAGCAGATACAAGGAGAGCAACGGAAATTCCAATTATACTGTATAGCTGGATGTTGGAATTTGCACCAAGGGTTTCTGGTACCTATGAGACCGCATCTCGTGCTGAGATATCTCTCTGGGCAAGTATCAAACAACATGAAAGATCCCTCTCGAGAAGATCAAAGCATTCTCCTCGAGCGATAATAGTAATAGATACAGTGCAGTGGCACATTTTTTTTTTTTTTTTTTCTTTTTTCTTTCTTTTCCTTCTTTTTTTTAGGATTTCATGTACCTCTCTACCTGTACCTTTTGGCTTCTCTTTTGTGCACATATTTCGGCTGAAATATACAAACGTTCAGCCCCTGATCATACACGATACATTAGAACGAATAGTGTACATAAAATGCCATATATATACATATATATATATATATATATACAACGGTCCAACTTCTCGTAGCTTGAACTCGTGAGCTTTTAATGTACTTGCTTGCCGGTATGTATGTAATAGTATCAAAGAGCGAGAAGGGTAGATATTGGAAGCAGACTGGCGGAAACCGAACGAAAACGAAAAGCAACGGTGCTGCAAGCTACTGCAACCTTCGTACTTGTCTCTGATGTAGACTTCACTTTAGTCGCGTAGTGGTGTGTGCCGGTAAAAGGCCCGGTCGATCGACGTGCGCCGAGAGTTACAGCACGGAGTTACAAGCTCTGGCCAACTAGGAACCAAACCTCCCCTGCTACCACCTTCCCTCTCACCCCTCCCTGTCCAAAGGTACCCGCGCTTCTCCACTGTGAGAATTGCACGTGAGCACGCGATGTACGTCTCCCTAATAAACTTTCTTCTTGCTTCGTATTTCTATGTGTGTATTGCCTGTAGAGACATGCATTGTCAAATTTACAAATTCAAATATCTGGAAATTAAATATACTAAAGGTGATGTAATAAATTCAATATGGAACTTAAGTAACACTAGAAAACTTTTGTATATCGAGATTTCTGAGTTTACAATTATTTCATAGAAATGTCTGTAATTTTACGTCTAACTTGTAGATTAATTTAGATGTTCTGGTTTATATTTACAATAAAGCTTCTTACGAGAAGCTTTGTAATGGAAGCTCGTAGTATACATTTTTTTTTAAGTGTATGTATATTCTAGGGTGGCACTAAAAAAAAAAAATTTGTCCCTGGTAAACCTTTACATTTATTTATTTCACCGAAAAAAACAACCCAGAATTTTTTCAGATTTTAAAAACTATATTTAGGAGGTGCCCACAGCCTGTAAAGGCACTAAATTAAGTAAAAATTTCGTACATTTGACATTAGGGAGGTCCTACGACAAAATCATCCCTGGCATCTCTTACGTTTGTTCATTTAACCAAAAAAAGGACCTCAGAATTTTGTTCAGGTTTATAAATTTATATTTAGGATTTACCCAAGTCCACGGAATTGTAAGGACTGGTGCCCAACGACTTTTCTAGCTATATGAAATTACCACAGGAAAAAATCGGTAATTTTTTTATGTGCTTTTTTATGTGTAAAAAAGGATGCAATACAGTCGAAATCGAAATTTAAAAAATTAAGGTAGATTTAAAAAATTAAAGTTGTTTAAATTACATTTTTTTTACCGATTTAGAAAATTGGGGCAGCTTAATTTTTTTGAATTTCAATTTCGATTGTTTGGGATCCTTTTATAGATATAAAAATGGATTTAAAAAACAATTATCGATTCTTTTCAGTGGTACTTTATATAACTATTAAAATCGTTGGCCCCTCCCTCCCTTAAATGGCTGTGGGCACCTTCTAAATATTTATTTTTTAATCTGAGAAAATTCTGAATTGCTCTTGTCCTCAAAATGAAAATATTCAAGGGGTGCCAACTAGGAAAAAAAAGGATAAAAAAATAAAAACCAAATGTAAAAAAGGATAGAAAAGATGCAAAAATTTGAATGAAAAAAATGTAACAAAAATGCACGGTTTTTCAATTGGATATTTTTCGTCCTTTTTTTAATAAATATAGACTCGAATAAAAATGAATTGTTTAATAAGTTAATATCTCAAGAAACTCAAGAAATCACTATTTTCAAAAAAATTATCTTTGAGAGAAAGATTGTTTTCATTTATTTGAAGTGGAATTTTTTCGCTTTTCCCGAAAAAAAAAATATAGACGTTTATGATTTTAAAAAACAACGCAAATGTATGTGACAGCACAAATTTGAGATCCCTACGTAAATACTTAATTTTACATATGATAAATTAGTGTTATATAATTTTACTTTTTACAATTCAAGACTTCATAGCTCTTTGAAAAGGTTCGAAAATAATAAAAAAAAGAAAAATAGGGTATTTCAAGAGGAAATCTTTCACCCTTTTAAAAATAATAATAATAATAATAATAATAATAAAATACCCGAGAAATGTAAGAAACTATTTTTCTTAAACAGATTGTCGTTCACATAAGCGAATTAAAAAAAAAAAAATGACTTCGGATATTATTTGGAATTTAAAAAAGGCGATATTTTTCGTCACGATTAGCAATTGGAAAATACCTTAATTATTGATTACCTTACGCGTTCGATAATTTCGCTGTCGGGTATATAGTATTAGTAAAAAAATTAATGAATTTTATAGTAGTGCGAAATCGGTTTTATTTTAATTAGTAGCTGGGGAAAAAAAAATTTGACAAAAGAAAAAAAAAAGACTGGTTAAAAAAAAGTTTAGCGAGAGTCGTATTTTATATTCTGTTGTATGTGCATGAAACTCGGAGGCTCGTAATAATTGAAATACCGTTTTCCGGTAACATATAATTGGTTAACTTTGAGGGCTTGCACGAGAGACGCTCCCTAGAGATATTCACCTGGATGGTGTTTCTAATAATGCCGGGGGATAGAAGGAGGTTTATAATGCAATATTCTTGGCTACGGAAGTTGCCCTAGAAGTTACGTCGTGTTATACCCACACAAATTCTCGAGGCTCGTCGTTGCTCATTGCGTCACTCTTCTCACCAAATTGTATAGTGTAAAGTACGACTTGCCGCGCTGTATTACTTCCCTCACATTCTACTCTCCAATCACACTTTTTCACGTATCAATTTTACTTCAAGGCAAAAGGAAGTCGTCCAGACGTTCTCTAAAAAAAAAAAAAAAAAAAAAGAAGAACACTGGATTCTTATATTTTATTATAAATAAATTTCTACTATTTTATATTATGTTACATTTATGATTATATCATTTTATTATCATTTTTGTTGTCAATTTATATCCGGCCACCGGATATTAAAATAATACACATTATATAACACAAATTTATTTGCCTTTTTCAATTAAAACTTTTTTGCCAAAAACAAGCAATCAATATTGCTGGCAAAAAAAAATTACTGTAATATAGTGAGAGAAAAAAAATCATGAGGCCCGTTGAGAAAATAATAATAATTTTTATTTAATATTTCAAAATATTTCAACAAAATTCGATGAAAAATTAGAAAAAGCAAAAGTACATACTTAAATTTCACCTGTTTGGAGTGCAAATTAGTTTTTTACACAATAAAAATTAAACAAATTTATTTGCGTTTTTTGACAAAAATAAAAAATCAATATTTTTGATTAAAAAAAATTACTGTAATACGATGAGAGAAACAAATCATCATACTGACCCGTTTAGAAACTAATAATAATTTTTATTTATTTATTAAAAATTGAAACACTCGATACATGACAATACTGTATATAGAAAATAATTTAGGAAATAAAATGGCTACCACTTTGCAACGAATGGACGAGGCATGAAGTAAAACTTAAAAAACCAAAGAAAAATTTGACTACAACATAATTTAATGTTGCAAATGATGCGAAAAAAAAAAAACGGAAAATCCTAAGCCCCTCGAGAGAAAAAAGTCGAGGGGGGTTATCTCCTTAAGTATGTATAATATACTAGTTCCTTTTCTCTTCTTCTTCTTCTACCTATTCTTTCTCCTCTGGTCCTCGTATCTCTTCTCGTGTATATAACTATATTGCTATAACGACATCCTGCTGTTTCGCCACTCTGCGATACAGCGACTATGAGTTGCCGCGACATCGCTATGTATATGTATGTGGCGGTGGTAAAGGGGCGTGCGGTGTGCTCGGATTCTCGGACTCGCCCTTGATGGAAGCTCGGTTACATACTCTTTTTCTCTCTTTCTCTCTCTCTTTCTTTCTCTCTCTCTCTCTCTCTCTCTCTCTCTCGTTCTTTTTGCTCTCTGGGAACGAAAGAAGAAAAGAAAAGGAAGCACGCATGAGAGAACACCGGCCTGACGGGCCTGACCCCAGTCCCCGCAACGCCCGAGACACTCTTAAAAAGTGACGTTAGCTGCGAGGCGAACGTAGTCACATCTTGTCTCTTGGGGCGCATGAAACCTTCACGTGGGAATCCTCCACGGGCTTTATAGCCAACACCTCCCACCCTAGCGTTTACATCTCTTCCCCCCGCAGTCTTCTTCGCATTCCAACTCGTATTTTCCTTCACACTTGCGCTACTCTCCTGTGGGAACGTATTCCTTATGACGTCCGATAAAATCGTATCGTACGATAGCAATTGTAGATAATACGACAGAAAACGATAAAGACAAATTGACATCGAACAAATTGACTCTATCCTCACAATTGATATAAGAAACATTTATTTTATTTATTTATTTATTTATTTATTTATTTATTTATTTATTTATTTATTTATTTATTTATTTATTTATTTATTTATTTATTTATTTATTTATTTATTTATTTATTTATTTATTTATTTATTTATTTATTTATTTATTTATTTATTTATTTATTTATTTATTTATTTATTTATTTATTTATTTATTTATTTATTTATTTATTTATTTATTTATTTATTTATTTATTTATTTATTTATTTATTTATTTATTTATTTATTTATTTATTTATTTATTTATTTATTTATTTATTTATTTATTTATTTATTTATTTATTTATTTATTTATTTATTTATTTATTTATTTATTTATTTATTTATTTATTTATTTATTTATTTATTTATTTATTTATTTATTTATTTATTTATTTATTTATTTATTTATTTATTTATTTATTTATTTATTTATTTATTTATTTATTTATTTATTTATTTATTTATTTATTTATTTATTTATTTATTTATTTATTTATTTATTTATTTATTTATTTATTTATTTATTTATTTATTTATTTATTTATTTATTTATTTATTTATTTATTTATTTATTTATTTATTTATTTATTTATTTATTTATTTATTTATTTATTTATTTATTTATTTATTTATTTATTTATTTATTTATTTATTTATTTATTTATTCATTTATTCATTTATTTATTTATTTATTTTTAATTTTTTATTGAAAACGGGATAATGTTGTTTAATACAAATGCAAACGCTGATGACGAAATGTACATCAAGAGAAAAAGTTTTAATGGCATCAGTTAACGTAATTGCAAGTCACCAATGGATTTTCCAATTCGTGGTTTACCTCGTTCTGTATGGATAACATCTTTGCAACAAAAGTTATAAGCGCAACTTTGCCCAAGCTCAACGACAAACTAATATCGAAGGAGAACCGTGTGCGCGCCCAAGTTTCCCCCAACACATTCGTAAACTTTAATCTCGATCGTGGAATTTCCATAATGCGTGATTACGTCACGGATGCGTGAAAGCGAAGGATTGGTTGAATCTTAATTTGTCATTAAGCTTAACCAAACACGTTTATTCCCTTAAAAGTTATTTTTCAAATGTAATCTTGCGTGTCGCTGAAAATCATTGAAATATATTCAACTATTATTCGTTAAACAAAAAAGCTATTGAAATAGGCTTTTTTATTGTGAAAAATTTGGCGTTTGAACAGAGTGATTTACAAATATTTCTGAAGTAATTCCATTTTTTTTGTCGGATTTTACAATATTTGACCGAAATATTGCAGCAATATTTGTATAGCATTGAAATATTGGGAAATATCAGTGTGAATAAAATGAATATGAATATGAATATGAATAAAATGTGGTTTTGGTATTGAAATCCAATTCAAAATCTCCACTCCTTCTGACATTTTACCTAAACCATGAAAAAAGAAAAAATGGATTTTCATGTTTCAGGCAAAGTACCAAAAGGCATTGGTGTGTTCTGCTTTCAACTTTAATACCAGAACTGTATTTTACGCATTAACGATGCACGTCGAATTTTCATCCGGTCCATAAAGCCTCTATCAAAAGTTATTACTTTTTCATTCCATATATAAACTTTGTAAAAGAGTCGAAAGCACGATGACTTTTGAAAGAAACTACAGACTGCACTAAAAATAACTCTATATTTTCGAGGTATTAAGTGTAGTTCCGGTGTTCAAATTGAAAACAAACTATCGATTGCTTTTAGTACTTTACCTTAAATATAAAAAAAAATTAAAACAGCTTTGCTTGTAAAAAAAAAAGATCGAAATTGTCGCCAATCTCGTAAATTTTTTCTAGGATTCTAGGAAAAAACTGGCACGTTTATTTAATCGAAAAAAAGCATAAAATAAAATCGGCGAATTTTACAAAAAATATTGTTGGAAAGTCCTCTGAGAATCCAAAATTTGATGTTCTTATGTTTTTTTTTGTCCGAGCCATAGTATTGGCGTTAAAAAATGAACGATGATTATTCCCAGAAATTTTTTAATAGCTCGAGCATGCAAAAAAAAATGTAAAAAAAATTTCGATGTTTTCTCTTCAGACCAACATCATGAATAAATTTGAGGACGTTTTGTTGACATGAAATATTGGGGTGGTCGACTTGACACGTCTTTTCCCTCATATACTACATATTCATATAAAATATATGTCTGGTTTCATCGAAAGTACGTTAGAATTTTATTCGGATAAATAAAAATGAAATATATGAATTTATTTACTTGAACAAGATCTTCACTCGGGTTAACATATATAGGATAAAGATGAGGGGAAAAAGCAGCATCAGTAGTAAAAGCAGTTCACCACATCTCTATACCCTATAGAGAGTCTCCGTGTGCGAATCTAACTCTGTGTACTCTAATGTTAGAGCGAGATCCAAATAGATCCGGATATAGGTGTGTAGTACCTTTAAAACGATCGATCCTTTCTTCTCTCTCTCTCTCTCTCTTAGGCGCTTTCGATTTCGGTCCCTCTCGGCGTCGACTCTCCAGCGAGGAAAAGCGACGGAAAAGTAACTTTACTCACCAACCAATGGGCTGGGAGGCTGGAGGCTCTCTCGATTCAAGTGAGCTGAAGCAGCATGAGATGGAACTGGCGCGGAATAGGATCGAGATGGCCGCGGTACGCGAGAATCGACGATGAAACCCTTTTATAGCTACCGTGGAGAAAGAGAGTGAGAGATGTCGTATAATAGCCCGGCACCGTTGATGCGATTGCGAGACCGTGGCGAGCAAGATCGCCCGCGTACGGGTATTCGTACACTTTTAAGGTGAAGCGATAGACCGATTGAGCTGGTATTAAGTAGAAAGAGGATAGCGCGAGACTGTCGGAGGATTGCGGCGAAGCGAGAGACAACGAAAGAAACGTCTTAAGGGGGAGAGTCGAGTTAAGAAAAAAGCGCATGGAAAGAATTTTCTATTTTATTTTTTTTCTTTGGTTTTAGAAGAAGCTACATTAAAATAGCGCAAAGAAAGAAATCAAGGAAATCTAAAGTATTTCTCCACCAATGTAGTTGAATGGAATACTGGGAAATAAATTGCATTCTTTTTTACGAATTATTCGATGAAAATAGTCGGTGGATTAAAAAATTAGTTATAGATTTGTGGCTCAACTTGCTGAATATCGTAATTAATTTTTAATCTTTTGTTGAACGATTTTTCATACATTTTTTTATAAAGAATCAGAAAAAAATTTAAAAGGTTCCCTCTGAGAAGAGAATTTTGAAGAATAAGTATAATTTTCCATTCCTTAACATTCCAGGTTTTTTGATTTTTCATTCAGAGTGCTAATTTGATTACTTTGATTAAAAAAAAATTATTAATAATTCGAATAAATCGGTGTCTTTAGGGTTTTTTTTTTTTTGTTGGAACGACAATATCACGTTATTGAAGTTAAGTGTATTACACAATTCTTTATTTTTCACGTTTATTAAATGTCCTTGTTTTCTTTTTTGTTTTTCTAAATTGTCGGAATACGCGATTATTTATGTGAACATTTGACCATTAAATAAGGGCGTTAACTGTAGAATTGCAATTGATACAATCACGGCGAACAGAAGCGTGATAGAAAATGCTAGTGAGCTTTCAACCTTTTGCACTTTTTATTCATGGCACATAAATATTTAATGGCGCTCGACGTGTCCCGTGGCCGAGGTTGTAAGGGGGGAGAGGAGGGGACCACAAATCGCGAACAGCCGGTTTTTTTTTTTTTTTTTTTCGCGCCCCGAGTAAACCAAGTTCGTGGCGAAAACCGCGGAACATCCACACATATGTATACAGATAGAAGTGTAACAACGAAGCGTCGACAAATCTTGATGATTAACATTTTCAAATTAGTCGATATCACAAATGGCACCGTTTTTTTTTTTTTTTTTTTTTTTTTTTTTTTTCGTCGTGCATGGAGTAGAACTAGAGCAGAGCAAAGAAGACACATGAATCGTGAAAGCTGGCGTTAAAAGAGTGTCGGAAATTCCTGCCAGGATGCAAATAATAAAAACTTGGCGTAAGTGAGAGAAGGAGAGACTGTAGATCATTTCGAATATCATTTTTTCCAATTACCTCACACAGCAAATATCACTGGCATTTTTTAGTCCGCTTTATTTTTTTGAGCAATAAATATTATCAAAAGTCAGAGCAACAATAATCTGCAGAAAAAAAAAGATTTTTTTTTTAAGGTAAGGTGATTTTGTAGAACAAGAAATCATTTTTTCTTTAACTTTTTGGTTTATGTTTTTCACATTATGTTTAATTTTTTTTTTCTTCAAATACTGTTGTTCCTGAAAGCGTTGATTTATAATATTCAAAAAACTGCTGAAAAATTTCACTCTGATATAGTTTCGAAAAATTGGGTAAAAAGAATCTTATTTGTCATTTTACAATTAATTAACTAAAATTTGAACAGGTAGCCCAAATATTCCCAAATAATTGACAGTTGTGGTTGAGATTATTAGATTATCCGGAATGAGTTTAGCAAAATTGGAGATAGTGATGAAATTAAAGGAAAGCCGTAGGTTCGAATAATTTTTTTTCTTCAAATTCTTAAATAAATTGAAACAATTAAAAAAAAATTGTTATAGGTGACCCGTATTGGCCGCACGCTTCAGCGACCCGACAAAAAATTTATCGCTTGATCGGTCGACAGTACATTTTTTTTTATTCCGAATAATACTAGCTGCCAAGTTTGAATAAATTGGATGTAATATAATTACGGCTAGCACCTTTGAGATAGGTCAATACTGAGTTTTTATGGTTTTGACGTAGACTTTTCGACTATTTGGCATCGCGAGTGAACGCAACAGAGAACGAGAAGCATATAACTGTACCGATAGTATAGAGTAATAGGCGATGATATCGGCAAACGGGTTATGGGGTAGTGCTAGACGACGTTGGGCCCGCACTTATAATAATAAATGGCCGTTCTTACATTGGCGCTCGAGCCCTCGTCGTTTTCGTGTCGGTTCTCTTTTGCGCAAAGAGTAGAAGAAACCCGAAGAGAAAACTGTACCGTCTGCTGGCTCAGAGCTCCGCCAAATCCTCAAGATATATATTGTTACGTTTTTCTCGTGTTTTGTCAGCTCAGCTAAATCTATAGTACACCCATCTGTATATTACGTTACGAGCATTACACCGACTCCTCGAGATTACATTTTTCTCCTTTAAATAAATGCTTCAAACAATTAAATCACTCAGATTTTATTTATTTTATTTATTTTATTTATTTTATTTATTTTATTTATTTTATTTATTTTATTTATTTTATTTATTTTATTTATTTTATTTATTTTATTTATTTTATTTATTTTATTTATTTTATTTATTTTATTTATTTTATTTATTTTATTTATTTTATTTATTTTATTTATTTTATTTATTTTATTTATTTTATTTATTTTATTTATTTTATTTATTTTATTTATTTTATTTATTTTATTTATTTTATTTATTTTATTTATTTTATTTATTTTATTTATTTTATTTATTTTATTTATTTTATTTATTTTATTTATTTTATTTATTTTATTTATTTTATTTATTTTATTTATTTTATTTATTTTATTTATTTTATTTATTTTATTTATTTTATTTATTTTATTTATTTTATTTATTTTATTTATTTTATTTATTTTATTTATTTTATTTATTTTTTTATTAAATGTTTTTTATGAATAGTCAGAATATACAATAATAGTCAAAATTCTTTACAATGTTAGATTAATTAAAATGAAAACAAATAAAATACACACATTTAGTTAAGCAACATTTTTGTTAACGAAATAGCTGAAAATTCGGGAGATGATGTAATTCGGCAAGCTGTAATCATCGACTATTAGAAGTTGGTGCGTAAAGAGCGTGGGTTATACACGCAGCCATGTGGCTTTGTCGAGCGATGACAGAGGCGCTCCGGTGCGCGTATACTTGCACTCTTAATATCGTCTAACTCGCTTCTACCGGTGCCTGCTAACATATAAACTAGATATAGCACGTGGCTTTTGGCCAACTAGCGATTCCTCTCGACGTACGAAAATAGAGGTGGAGGTCGCGAATAACCGAAGAGATTCGAGTTTCTACAAATACTACAATTCCACCATGACTCAGTATTACTTAATGCTTGTAAGCATTAAGTAATATTTGTTACTTCATTTTCTTTTACCGAATTTCATTTTTGTTTCATGATTGTTTTCAAAATTTTTCGCTACACTTTTTTTTTAACTTTTACTTAAATTATTTAATATGCAACGAGTTAATAAGATTACTTGATAAAATAAAATAAACATAAACGAAATAATTTTTTTTCTATCTTCTCTTTTTCTTCATTTTTATTTTCGATATTTCCCTTTTTAATTTTTTTTAAACATTACTTAAATTACAATAAATAAAATAAAAAATTAAGTTAAGTACATTTTTTTCTATTTACTCTTAATTTTATTTTTATTTTTATTTTTTACACAATTATTTATATTTTATTTGTATTTTCTTAAAAAAAAATTCTTTATAAAAGTGCAGAGAAAGATGATAAAAAAAGGTTGGGCAATTTTTGTTGACTTTTTTTTTTTAATTTATTTAATAAAATGTAAATTAGCTCATGAATTTGTGAAGCAAACGAGGGGCTGAAATTTCTGTTTCAAAGTGCAGCTTTTTTCATTACACTAATCCCAACGGACAGGATATTTCTTTCATCTTCTATTAACGGAAACAACTTTTTCCTTTTTTTGTAGTACAAATTTAATGTGAATATATTTCACGGAAAAGATGGTTAAAATAAAAAAAAAAAAAAAATGTTTCCAACTTTATTCGAGTGCTATACTTGAATTCAGCGCCATATGCCGCCCAACATTCTACAATTCCATACAACTCGAAGCATAATAGGTTAACCGGAAAAGGCCACTATTCCATTTCGCACACAACGCAAATGTTTCCCGGGCGATTCTCCCACGTAGATATACTTGATATATCAGCCCTATGGGGCATTCCACGAACGAAAATTAATTACAATCTCGACGGCGACTTTTTTGCCAATTTAATTCAAGAAACAAAGTATCGTCAGTTTTTTTCGTAGTCCAATTTTATTGATTTATTGGCAACCGAATTTACAAGAATCTGCAAAAAGATAATTTGTACATACGTCGAAAATAAATGTTTGCCATTTATTTATTTATTTTACGAAAAATAATAATAAAATGTACATCTGTCGTATCGTTGATCATTTCATATACATTCATTTATGGCTCAAAAAACTCTAGCTGCTGTGAAATATTTTTGGTAAAAAAAAAATTGCCCTTTCTGTTAAAGTGCTATATAAAATATACAAACAAATGTTCACAACTCTTTTATTTTTAATGCTTCTTTTCGAAATTTAATCCTTTTTTAAATACTGCGACTGAACGATAAATTTTATTGCCATTTGTATATTTAACAGAATATTGAGACAAGCGCTTTAAAACATTTTTTCGAAAATTCAAATTTCGAATTTAACACAATTATCAAACAGAAAAGGAAATCCCTCGAACCGTTTAAAATCCCTAAACTTCACTCATGGCTCAGAAAGTTCGCTTTGTTGCAGAGCACTTTTGGTAAATAAATAAATAAATAAAAGCCACTTTATCAAAATTTAAATTATCAAAAAATATTTTCATCCCTTCATTATATTTTACATTTTTGTAAAAAGCCTAATTCAAGATAAAAATAAAGTCTCCCATAAGATTCTCGATGAAATAAACCAATCTGACTTTTATCCAAAAATCTGTGATTTGAAAAATTACAAAATTTCATAGTCGAACATATGTTCTACATTTTTTTTTTTTTTAAAGGTTACTCTATAAGTCCAAGCGAACGGTGGGCAAAGTTTCGATTAAATATAAATAGCGAGAACAGATGGTCTGAAAACTGATCTAAATTGCCTCATATATAAGCATATATATATATATATATATACAAACACACACATACACACATATCAAGTGTACGTGTTAAAGGAGTTTCCGGTTTGCGCGAGATCGCGTCTATAGACCAGGAGAGACACTCCCCGAATTGCGTTCTGAAAAGCCTCTGCACGCTTTTGCAGCCTGAAAGAGAGATAGGGTTAAAGGGAGAAGCAAGATCGCAATATATATACAGTAAAGCTTAGCATGGCTATAGTGCTTGCCTGGGCTGAGCCGGCCAATGTCCGACGATCTACACGATAAAGTGCTCAACTTCTCGGTGGCTCTCGAATTCCCTCTTCGTTCCCTTAGACCTGATATTGCTATTGCTCTTCCGCTGAAACGAGAACGTTGGATATGGCATATACTACCGTTATTCCTCCCTCGTTCTTGGGGTCAAGTGATCCATGGGCATCAAGACACAGGTTCTCGGTGTAGTGGCATAGTCAAGCGTTTTCACAAGTCATAACCCTGCAAGGTGAAGTTCCTGTATTTTTATATATAAATATATATATGGGGTATTCCGAGTATTCCAAGTGGGGTAGACCGTCTTGAATTCACTTGACGAATTTTTTTTTTTTGCATACTTCAGTGCTAAAAAAAGAGAATATTTTTTTCTAGATTTGTATCACTTGTTTTACCCTATAAAATAATTTTTTTTCATAATTTTTGAGTAAAAATACATTTCAAATTTTCAGACAAGTTTTAAAAATTCTGAATTTTTTTTTTTTTTTTTCAAATAATTTAGGACTAAAAACAAGTATTTCCATCGCAGTTCGAGAGTGGGCCGAGAATAATTTATATATATTTTTTTATTTCAAGAGAAAGAACATTTTCCCTAATTTTTGGTGTAATTGAAATAGCTTTTTACAATTTTATTTTAATTATTGGCTGAATTTTCAGCGTTTTACGGTCAAAATATGCGAATTTTTGGTTACCGTGACATCTTTTATTTTTCTTGTTTTTTTTTTCGTTACAAGAAACCATTATTGAAACTTTTAAGTTTCAAAACAAGGAAAAGTTTTTTTTTTTTTAAATAAAAGAAAAGTGGTAATTATTCTCGGCTCGCTCTCGAACTACATTAGAAATACTTGTTTTTAGTCTCAGACTTTATGGGAAAAAAATTCAAAATTGTAAATCCGGTCGAAATTAATTTACACTTAAAAGTTGTGGAAAAAGAAATTATTTTATAGGATAAGACAAGTGATGAAAATATGAAAAAAGTATCCCCCTTTTCTGGATCAAAATGTGCCGAAAAAAAAATTCTCAACTTAATCCGAGAGGGTCAAACCGATGGCTAAGTGAATTGACTTGGAATGCCCCATATATACAAATATACATATACATATATACCCCTGTACGCTTCGCCCACCAAACCTCCAGGTCTCGATAACTACAAATTTTTCTTTTAGTTTTGTTAAGTTTCTAAAGTCTTTAGTAATTAGTAATCTTTAGTCGGGGGGGGGGGGGGGGGGGGGGGGGGGTTGAAAATGCGTAATGACAAATTTGGGCGCTGGTGTGTCATTTGACCCCGATCAGCTCGATTGTCTTCCACGGCGGTGGCGGCAGCGAGATAGTTTTATTATATATATATATATATATACTACGTTTGATATTTCATTTTTCATTGGCGTCGAAAAACGGGACGTCGACCAGCACGTTTTCCACTTTTCCGCTGGCTGACCCTCGACGTGTACCTTCTGTATGCCGTGACATCTGTACCAGTTTCTGTTTGAAATACAGCACGTCTATTCGGTGCATCTAAAGTTTTAGCCGCTATATAAAGAACCACGAAGGACTGTTTTCTGGATTCGCGTTCACCGGTGAAAAATATAGACACGATCTGACTAGTAAAACCATAGTATAAAATCGAACTATCAAGGAGAAAAAAATTGTTATTTATCCGAAACCAACTGCATGGTTAAATATGATCTAGGATATTTACTTGATTGCACCGACTTGTCAGCTGATTTGTCCAACTTGTCAGTTGGTTGATGGAATATGTCAGACTTGTCAGGTCGGTCCAATTTGCCAGTTGGTTTGATATAACATGTCAGACTTGTCAGGTTGCTCCAATTTGCCAGTTGGTTTGTTATGACACGTCAGACTTGTGAGTTGGTTGATCCAACTTGTCAGTTGGTTGATGAATCTTGTCAGTTGATTAGTCCAAGTAATCAGTTGGTTAGTAAGTAATTGGTTTTCCCAACTTATTAGCTTGTTGAGTGAAGAATTAGTTGACTAACAATTACTTGAGCTTTCGCTCAGCTTCGATTTGCAAATTGTTTCGTCTTTTTTAATACTAGTATAAATAAGAACGTTCGTATGACGTAAAAAATGAATAACAAGACGAAAGAAGATAATTGACAAGTTTGGCGAGAATCGATAGAGTGGTTCAAATTTTATTGCAATTTTACTTGTTTTTTAAATGTCCGTAAACATTTCTACTTTTCTAAATTATGGGATGACCGGCTGCAATTTACCACGTGATTTCACAATTATTGAGTGTCGAAGATGAATTTATTTTAAGGAACGGTCGCTATGTTGATAAATTTCAATTTTACTCCAAAAAAAGCAAAACATTGCTGTCGCGAAAAAAAAATATTTCGAGTTTTTTTGGGCAGATTTCAATCAAATTTGGATTGGATCACATGTGGATTGTCCTAAAACTAGGTCTGGGTATATATTTTACACGAATCGGTCGAGCGGTTCAAATTTTATAAAATTTTTAATTTTTTGAAAAATCTCGTTTGTGCACTAGCTTCCACAAATTAAAAATTCCACAAATTGCACCGTGAAGCAAGGCTTGAGTACAAATTTGAAGAAAATCGATTGAGAGGTTTAAATTTCATGATGATTTTAAAATTTCAAAATGCTTTTGTGAATGCGATTTTTCTAGTAGACAAATTTTTTCATCCACAAACGAGAAGTAAAGTAGCTTTGCAAATTGCTTCCTCATTATTTTACATTTTTTTAAAACGTTCACATCTATGCAAAGTGAAACTTTGCAAATTGTTTTCTCTACAAAGCTTCCTCTACGAGGAAGCCGAATTAGATAAACGTATACTTCCTCACAGTGGAATCTTCGCAGAGAAAACAATTTGCAAAGTTCAACTTTGCATACATGTAAACATTTAAAAAAAAATGTAAAATAATGAGGAAGCAATTTGCAAGTTTCGCCTTACAGATTTTTATTGCTTTCTTGAATCTTTATTAAATTGTCAAAGCCATTATTACACTAATAATATTACCAGAAATCAGATACTTTTTTTACATTAAGAATATAGTTCTGTGAATTTTTTTAAATTAAATTTATCAGATCTTTTATAAAAAAAAATTTAAAAAAAAAAATAGAAGATATAAAAATTGGGTTTAAGAAAAATTTGCAGCGACCCGAGTGTGTCGTTTATTTAAGTAATGGCCCATTGTGACTCCACCCCCCCATAACTTTATGCTATACAGATTGTATCCCGTTGAGAATCAAATAAATATTATCTTATCTTATCTAAATATAAAAAGATAGAAAGAGATTTATTATCGCATATGATTGTATTGGAAAGACGAGGGAAATTTTCACACGCACGCACACAGACGCCCTTACAGTTTTTGGAGTGGCGCCAAATCACGTGACGGCCGAGAGACGCCGCATCTGCATTTCCTACGGATGCGAAAATAGCGTACGTGCTATTGGCTCCGGTGGATTTCGCCGGTTCTCGCTCGGCGTCGCTCCACGGAATATAGGAATGTACATACGTTACAACGTATAATGTGGAAAAGCGCGGAAGGCACGGATTCGGTATAGAAGGAGCCACTCGTGAAGTTGGAGAGCGTCTATGGGCTTCGTACCGATCTCCTTCTATACTATATACTATTAGTATATATATATACATACGTATTTTGTTCGCACTTGGCCGCAACTGTTCTGTATGAAATATATTATTCAGGATATCGCGAGCTATTTCCTTGTTGCATAGATACTTCCAAGTTAAGTCACGCTCAAGTTCGCCAATATTTTTTCGCACTTTGCCAATTTATTTTGTTATTTGAAAATATTTGATTTACTTCTCTACACAATATTTTTTCGTCACTTTTCACAGCAACAAAAATATTTCTAGTACAAACAAGTATTTTTTGTTGTTGTTAAATTAAAAAAAAAAAAAAAATAATGAACACGATTTTCAAATGTCACTTTCAATTTACATGAGAATATTTGTAAATTGAATTTACACCATTTTTTTGTTACTTTAAAAATTTAACAGAAAATAACGGTAGAATTCACAAAATTTATGTGAATTTTGCGGGATGTAAAATCAGAGGAAGAATTTTTTGACATCTGGCAAAAGCATGCCAGTAATGGGGATCACATAAAACAAACTTTTTTTTCTTGTTTTGAAAGAGATCCGGCATACCAAGTATTGAAAAATGATTCACAGTCGTGCTTCAGATTAATCTTTACGGAGTGATTTCGGATGCGGATAAAATTTAAACAAAACCGTAGGTTTGAATGATTCAAAATAATAATTTTCTTAAATAAATTATAATTTCACCAATATTTACAAAAATAAAGAAAAAGCTACTCCTTTCTTCTTCTACCTATTTTCTTAGATGATAGATGACCCTCATTACCCGCGCACTTTGACTCTCGTGTCATTTTTTAAATAAATAATTCTGGAAAAATATTTTTATTTCGATTTTAATAAAACATTTATGTATTTTTTTTTTTTTTTTTTTTTTAAATATGATAGGGCAGTGTAAAAAAAAGATTGACAACGAATTGTTTATTGAAAAACTAAACAAATGAAGTAAATTCAGCAGTAAGCCATTATTTGAGAATTTGAGTAATTGTATTTCTACGTCACAGAATCATTAATATCACTTTAGCCCGTGTTTCCAAGTCAAAGACGATTGAGAGTCTGACCATTGATGGTCGTTACTACTGGTCAGTAGACTACATAAGCTATATTATATAGTTGGTACGTAACGCTTTGCATTGGACGCATCGGCGTGCTATGGGTTTTGAGAGTCCGGGAGGCTTATACGACGGTAACTACAATACCGTGGAGAGCCCGGAGCCCAGATCTCCATATACAATATCACGTTTCATCGACGGTCGTACTCGGTGCTTCGGTACATACAGCGGAATGGCTCCAAGCCAAAACGGTGTAAGATATCTCAAGGCAAGAGGGGGCGCATATGCACTATAACCAAACCGTATATGTCTTCCACATAGAACTCCGGTGGACATCATGGTTATGATATCGTTGCTATAAACTCTACACGTCATACACACCGCGATACGCTTGATCGTGGGAATCTTCTCGATGCCGGATTCCCTCGTATTTTATATCTCAACTGGATTCGTTGATAAAAGCGATTATATAACGGAAATCAAGTTTTATCCAATACGATCCAACTGAGTTTTGGGAAAATCTCACGATTTTTTTCTTTAATCTCAATTTTCCTGAAATCTTAGCATGAGGAGGTGTTTGTTTTTTTTTTGAAGAATTTTCTTTAAGCGTTTTTGCAGAGGAAATATATGGTGAAAATTTAAGTCGTGAGGAATGTAGATTTTTTTTCTATTAGAATTCTTAATTATTATTTTTTTATTGCATTTTTAAATGACGCAATGTGGAATTTTTTTTTCGCTTGTCAAATTATTTATGACAAATAAGTAGTCAACAGTTTCAGTTTTTGATATTGAGATATTGTAAATGAAAAAGATATCTTGATCTTGGATTCCCTCGTATTTTATATCTCAACTGGATTCGTTGATAAAAGCGATTATATAACGGAAATCAAGTTTTGTCCAATCCAATCCAACTCAGTTTTGGAAAAATCTCACGATTTTTTTCTTTCATCTAAATTTTCCTGAAATCTTAGCATGAGGAGTTGTTTTTTTTTAAAGAATTTTCTTTAAGCGTTTTTGCAGAGGAAATATATGGTGAAAATTAAAGTCGTGAGGAAAGTAGATTTTTTTCCTATTAGAATTCTTAATTATTATTTTTTTATGGCATCTTTAAATGACGCTATGTGGAATTTTTTTTTGCTTGTCAAATTATTTATGACAAATAAGTAGTCAACAGTTTCAGGTTTTGATATTGTTATATTGTAAATGAAAATGATATCTGAAATATATTTTGGGACAACATTACTTTTGTACTTCGAATCGTCGAATTGTTTTTTTTAATTTTTATAATATTATCAACAAGGCATAAGTCATAAGAAGTCATATTTTAGATAATTAAGTCGTCCCTTTTGCCTAATTTTCTAATTTTTTATTTACAAATATCAATTATCCATTAATCGGTTTTGAAGAAAATCTACAATCAGTCAATCGGTATTACAAAAGATTGCTGCAAAAATTAATCATAAATTGGGAAAAAATTGATCGAAAAGAAATCGCTATATGGTTTGATCAGTTTTTAAAAAATCGGTGTTCAAGGAATTATTCTGGAAACATCGAATATCAAGAAAAAGAACATCGGTTGAAAAAAATCGTAATCGTTTTAATAGATTTAAAAAAAAAATCGGAAATCAATAAAATCAATTATAAAGTGGAAAAAAATCGGTTGAAAAAAATCGTTAATCGGTTGAACCGGTGTTTAAAAAATCGTTAAATCAGGGTTGGAAGAATCTTCCTGAAAAAATCGATTACAAAGTAGAAAAATATAAACCAGCAAAATCGACAATAAAGAATAATTGAATATTAGGTTAAAAAAATAGAAAATTATTGATTAATCAATCAAAACCGTCCATTTATAATACCAATTGGGAGAAAAAATCGCTCGGCCTGGTACGTCATCACATCCCTCTTCTTATTGCCGCTCACCGTTCGTTTTAAATATAGTAGATGTATATGTATACCAGTGTGTCACCGCACGCGTGCCGCAACGTGTATTTCGAGAATGCTTGAGCGCGCTAATCTTCTAAATTTGAAAGTGCGTTAGAGCCAGGCGCGAGTCTGGAATCAATCGACTTGAGCTATTTTTTATTTTCTTTTTTTTTTTCAAATTCATGACATTTTCGCAACGTGTCGACGAGTTCCAATTATAAATAGCTGGGTAATTCGATGCTCGTCAGCTACTTCAACATCGACTCAACACCTGAGAGACGTGGATTTAATTTCACTCTGTAAATTCGAAATACATTTTTTTGTCTCTTGAAATTTTATATTTTTAATTGAAATAAATAAATAAATAAATAAATAAATTTGATCTGTCGTTAATGTAGTTAAAATAAATAAATGAAAATTGAAAATCTGATCCGGATAAAATGCGTCACTCGGTTTGTTTAAGTGCATTGTCAACGAATTTGAAGTAAAAAGAAAATTGGGAATAAAAAATGACGGATAAAAAATATTTTAGAAAAAAAATTTAATCACGTTTTTTTTTAATCCAATATACACAGAAATAATTTTTATGTCCAAATTTTCAAAAAATGTTTTAAGCAGCCCCGGTCGTCCTCATAACTTAATTTATAAAAAATGACTCACATAAACAAAAATATTGAAAAAATAAATAATTAATTCCTAATACACTTTAATTTCAAGATGAACTCTCGAATGCAGTTTTTAATATTATAAATCGCAGCAGTCGGGAGTTAAAAATACATAAATAAAAAATATAGAGTAGACCGGGACCAGTCGAGTCACTTTTATTACTAACAATTGTAAATCAAATAAACTCAAATTATTTAATACAAAATTAAATACTCATTTACTTAAGTAAATAAATAAAATATTGAAAAATAAACTGGTGGATACAAAATGGTGGATGAAAATAAAAGTCTATTAAGCCATAGCGTTTTAGTAAAAAATCACATTGTTTTTATCCTGATATACACGTCAAGATTTTTTTTATGTATTGAAAATAAAAAAGTGACACAACTAACCCCGGGTCTCTGCTGTATGAAGTTATGTATTCACGATATATTATAGTTTGTGACATTATTACCAGTGAGATATACTCGAATGAGTGTGCACAAGGGGTGTGTTGGCGCAATTGGGTATTATGAAATTCTGGTGGTGCCATTTTGTTTCCACCAATCCTCATCGTTTGCCCCCCCCCCCCTTTCCCCGCCCCTTCCCGCCACTTTTCTGCTCTTTCCGCAATGTTTCGAGCGTGACCCCTGCCGAGTTGCCGTGCGAAATGCATATCGAGGACCGCGGACACCGGTACGCGCAATCAGCACGATTCCCAACTTAGTTATTACTGGGTTAACTGGATAATTACATCGCGTAACTTGGCTGGTCTCACTCACTCTGTCTCTCTCTCTCTCTCTCTCTCTCTCTCTCTCTTGCTTTTCGCACCCGTTCGCTCGGTCGTCTTCTCTGTTTTATGGGCTCACCGCTGTTTCGGCTCTTTTAACACGATTATCCCATAATATTGAGTGTGGCATATGGACTAAACGAAAATGAACGTGTCCAATTTATTAGAGTCCACATCTGTCATCGCCTTTTCTCCCAGCATACCCAATCGATTTATTTAATATCACTTATTTATAGATTAATTTTAAATATAATTATATTGGGTACATCGGGAAATGCGGTCGAGGCAATATTGATCCTCTTATAACTGAGTCTTTCGAGTTTCTTCGTATAATTTCAATAAAATTCATTTTTCACGAATTTTCACGAGTAAATAAAATGCATATTGAAAAGCACATAAAAAGCACTTAAATGTGGTGTAATTGAGTCTATGATACCGAAAAAATAGTTCAAGCTTTAATTTTAAGGTAACTTGTGTTTATTAGAAGTGATATTTTGTGAAATTTTTCGAATAAGGTTTTCTGCAAAATTGTTAAAATTTATTTAATTAACAAAATGAGCTGTGTAAATCAAATCCAATATTAAATATTTGACATTAAAAAAATTGGCATAAAAGATACGTCCCATGGAATTAATAAACTGAGCTATTTTTCTGCAAATTGATTGTTAATTTCCTACGCTGCTGGAAATGTGGTGTCAAAATTAACACCATTTTAACACCACTGTGTAGTCCTAATAGGTCCACACCATTTGGTGAAAATGCCGGTGTATGAAAATCATCATAGTAAATGATTAACACTGAAATTGATTACACCGGACAGTGCTCTTTTAACGCAGTGCTGCGTTAATAAAAATTTCTTTCTTTATTAACGCTGTCAATATTCTTATATATTGAGAAAAATGATAACAACATTGACAAACTTATTGAAATAAATAGAAAAAAAATTTATTATTTTTAAGAGTATACTACTATTTATCAGTCCAAACCAATGCGCGTGGAAAAAACCAAGTTATATTTTTCTCTGTGTCTCACGCTAAGTCAAAACCAATGCGCGTGGAAAAAATCAAGTCATATTTTTCTCTGTGTCTCACGCTAAGTCCAAACCAATGCGCGTGGAAAAAAACCAAGTCATATTTTTCTCTGTGTCTCACGCTAAGTCCAAACCAATGCGCGTGGAAAAAACCAAGTCATATTCTTCTACGATAATGGTGCTAATTTTTTTTTCATTTTTTTTTATGTTGCATTTTCCCACGTCTGCAGGTATTACGCCTATTACAGGCTCGGCCCGGATCAGTAACCAGGCCTCCATGCGGCCGCATCCGATTTGAATGGTGTTAATTCTAACACCGGCTTTTCGTCACCACTCACACCATTGCACTTTACACCGCCGATTTTTTACAGTGTGAATGTGCATGAATTCTGATTTGTCACACCGATTTCTTTAAATTTCATGAAAAAAAAAAACGTTTTAACGAAGTGTACATTTACATTTTATAAAATCGTTGTGCGTTGGACACTGATCTGTCGAGGGAAAAGCAGTAAGGCTGAGATGTTCCGAGCCATCGACAACACCCCAACAATGATGGGTGACTCTCGAGTAAGCCTACACCGTCGAAACTTTTGCGACACGTACATCTACTACGCGGGTAAAGACGACGAAAGAGCCAGAGTGAAGTTTGCTGGCTCTATTGAAAGCTTCCCTAAGTGCTTCTTTATACATGGGGGACGTCTTTTGCACACGATTTTTTTGTTTTTGTTTTTTCTTGACCCAGCTTACACTGTAACACGAGACATATTCCATAAGTTGACTAAACCGATAGTGCACTGAATTTCACTTTACATACTCGAGTATAAATTTCAAATGTCACTATCCTACCGTAAAAAAAAGACATGATCAATCGAAATCGAAATTTGAGATACTTCTGAAGCCATTTTATTCGCAATATGATTGGTCAGTCTCACGGTTTTACATACACTTCTTACAACTCTGTCGGATTTTAGTGACGGAAGAGGGGCCTCGAATATTTTGAAGGGAATTTTCTAATTTATGGCTTTACCACTACGTGTCGCTGCCATCTAGCCAGAGTGCTCGACATAACTTTGAAATTTCAAAATTTACTGTTTCAGATGCTTATCCAAGCTACGATGCTTTTTTACAGTTTGATGGACAAGTAATCCACCGAAATGTAAAACGATTTATAAATACAAAATAACACTAACATGTATATTTGGGTGTTTCACTAATTTTTGAAAGATCAACAAACAAATGTTGTCTAAAACGAAGAAAAAATCATATTTCGTCTCCCACCCCCAAGTATAATTATAAATCGCTACTTTCTACAAATAGAGGGCTCTGGCGACCAACTTAGGGTGCCTAAAAATTAAATAAACGTAAAATTGTCTTTATTTCAATTAGGCACCCTTTAAAGTTGGTTTTCAGAGCCCTTTATTTTTAAACAACATTTTTTTGTTGAATTTTCAAAAATTAGTCAATCACCCTAATGTATATTGTAAGGCACCTCGTTCATTCTTATTATCGAGTTCGCTTGCTGTATAACGAGTTGTCCCTTTCCCAATCAAAATTGACTTTTTTTTTTGTCAGTTACAATCATTTTTCCATTACGCTTCGATTAAGCAGAATTAACAGATCGTTTTTTTTACATATATAAAAATATAATTTTTTACGAGACAAAATGGTTGTAGCGTACAACTACGCCTGTACCATCAGTCGAGCCTAGTAAATAGTCATTGTCAATCCCAACGCTTTTGACGTGCACAATTGAATTATTTTAGTATAAAAAATACGTATGCAATTGAAGGAGCTTCTTAAATAGAATTACAGCCGAAAAAAAATAATAATAATAAAGAGAGCAGCGCGCACGTTTTTGCCATAACGAATAAAAAGTTCGTACTCTCAAATAACTATAGTTCCACTATTGAGAGCAATTATTTTTTCCGCTTAAAATGTTTAATCATACTACATGAATTTTTCATTGACTGCAATTCAATAAAAAAAATCGCTTAACTATCGTATGAATAAAAAAAAAATATATATATATATATATACTGCAAGCAACTCGGTATAAAAATGTGAAATGCATACACGATATTTTGCACAAGTTTTATATTGGTTTTCGTGAAATTGAAGAGGAAATTAATATACGGGATTACAGTGGAGGAATGTTATTAAAAGTTGGTTAACGATGTTTCGTAAATTCATTACGATGATATAAAGCATAACTTTTCGGTAGAATAAATATTCCAAACACGTTGACAAAATGAACGATTGGTTTATTCGCAAATAAATTCGAGTGACATTTACATAGGTACAATTTTTTTTTTCAATTTAATTGAAATTCTTTTCTGGGCATAGTTAATTAACAATTTATCAAGTATTACAGAGATTGCAATTACAAAGGAAATACGTTTTTAGGAATTTTCCTGGTTATTTTTTATTTTTAAAAAGAACAAAAATTTGTCATTTTTTTTTTTTTTTGTTAATCTAACATAAATTGGATTTCCAATCGAAAATCGTACAATTTTTTTCATGTCAAAATTACACAAAATATTTCGCAAAATGAAAATGCAGTATTTACGACAAATTTGGTAGTGGTTTGGTTAAAAAAAAAGCACTTCTAAATTCTGCGGAAATTCTAAAAAGCTAAAGCTTAAAAAAAAAAAAGTAGAAGCGAAGACTGAGTCTAGACATAAAATTTGATATATTTGGCACATGATTTTTGAGTCTTATCCCGATTTTTCAATTCTCCATAACAATAGGTTACTTTTGATTAAACCACAATTAAGTCAAATTTAGAAAAAAAAAAAAAATCTGTATGCTTTTTAGAGTTGGAATTATAATTTAAAAAAAAATAAAAAAAAAATTTATTTTTTACACAACAAATAATTCATTTACAATTTTTTGTTTCGTAATTAAATATTGCAAATATTGTAATTCAGATGAAAATGTGTTGAACTACATATAGCTATAAACAAGTTGAAAGTTATAAACTGTAGAAGATTGATCAAGCATTTACAGGCTTTGCATATAGTATCTGTGAATATGCTAATTTGAAATTCGAGAACTTTTCAGAGGCTTACGGCGTAATGTTTGTTACGGCTGTTACACTGCATATATTAGGCAGCTAATGTAAGGGACGAATTTACAAGAAGGCGTGGAAGCTGCAGAATCGAGACAGAGAGAGACAGAAGTGAAAAGTTAGTGAGACGTTGAGAGGTAGCCAACAGCAACACGTACAGACACAGATATTTTTCTGCTTTGCGTGCAGTTGAACGAAAGTTTGTGGCTGCCGTGGCCGACATCCTCTCTCGTGTGTTCATATATAGATTTCATATCCGAGTATAATTTATTCGCGACACGAAACTTTTCCGCTCTCTCACGTTATACGTACGCTGTACAACATATATATATATATATATACATATACAAATATGGCATAAACACTACACAAATTGTTGTCGCACGATGTACTTCCACTTGGCAATTCACGGGAATTTATATGTTTCGTGCGACACAACTTTTCCTTAACAGATTTCAACTTTACTTAATAATTATGACTTATATATACAAAATCGTCGATATCGTGCTTGCAATCACTTTGATTAAATATCGCGAAACGTAAACTCTGATAAATGTCGACAAACTCGAAAGAAAAGAGAAGAATCATTTAGAGACTATTTTAATATGAAAAACTGATTTTTTAAATTTTGTCGTTTTAACGGAATGTTTCTTTTTGTTGATATGACACAATTTTTGCGAATATTGTTGGTAAGGTCGTGTGATTCGTTCCACGAAATATTTTGTGTCATTTTTATGATAGGACATGTTTTTTTTGCAATAAATCTTCAGACATATTTAACAGAAAAAAATATTTGTCATTTGAGATATTGTAAGTTAATTTTAATTCGATAATTAAAAAAATTGTCTCACTTCTGATTTAAAAAAAAATTTTTAAATCTTTATTTTCAAGAAAATGTAACGCCGTTGCATTTTCGTACGTTCCTAAGATTTAAAAAAAAATCGCTAGTGTATTTCAATGCACAAGATAATTAGAAATCTTAGAGTCCTGAAAGCCAGTAAAATTTAAATTAAAATTTAAATAAAAGTGAAAAAAAAAAATGCAAAGTAGAACCTTGCACGTTGCTTCCTCATTCTCTTCACGCGCCATATCTGCAATGCCCTCTCTGTGAGAAAGTACGTTGGCCAATTTTGGCATCCTCACCGAGCCCAAGTTGGACGGCGATTCGATTTGCTTTTTTTACCTTTTTTAAAAAAAAAACAAAAAAAAAATGGAAAATATTAGAAAAAATAGTGACTTTAGCATGAGCAGCATCCAGAAAATGTTTGTATGCAAGATATGATTTTAGCGAATTTTTTCAGATTTTTCTTAAATAATCTCGAATTAGGCCTCTTTATTAATAGTTATTTAACGTTTATTATGAAATAAAAAATATACAAACTGAAAAAATCTGAAAAAAAAAATCGAAAAATCATGTGTTGCATACAGAAATGTTCTAATTCCTGCCCCATCGTAAAGTAACTATTTTTTCCAATTTTTTGTCCTTTTTTTTTTTTAAATGCCAAAAAAATTTTTATTACCCAATAAAGATTTTTCAGAATTATTTCAATTTTTAAAAATCTGTTTTTTGAGTTTAAAAAAAACCGTAGATAATTAAAAAAGTGTAAGAATGAAGAAGAAAAAAAAAATCAGTGGTTTTCAGAGTTGTGCCAATGACCGAAAAAATTGCGGACCCAATCGGGAAGGCTCAAGGGATTAGATCCAGATCGAAATCAGGTGGAATGCCCCGTAGATAGTAAATTCAAAATTGCGGTCTTGTTTCTCTCGCAGTTCGTATAAAAAAAAAAAAAAAAAAAAACCTCGGAAACACTATAAAGACTCTGTACATCGGTGAGGTTTTTATTGAGCGAGTGTGGGAAGAGCCGAGCGATTGGTAGCGCTCGCGAGAATCGCAATAACGCGAGTGGGCACGCGATAGGATTGCTATTTACCGAATGGTTGCTGATTCTCGCGGGTTTGTGTATATAGTATGGGTCGCGATGTTCGAACGTGTAAACTTGAAGCTCGGTTACCGTTGCGGTTAAAAGGTTGGTGATAGGAGGAGCGCGTACCCGCCTACTGCCAACTACTATATCCCCTTATATACATATACATATACATATATATATATATATATATACAATATATATACAATATATATACAATACGTGAAATGCGTGGTTCGAGGGGGTTTACAGTAACACACCGAATGCCGCACAGAGTTGGCTCTGCTGGAGGAGTAAGCAGAGTACCGCTAGAATATCGTAACGTACGTAATACGCTACTGAGAGATAGAATTTCGAAGCGCGTTCAACTGTAGTGTGCGGCCGCGTGCTGATTTGGCACGCCGCCAAAGTCTAATTTATTTACACAATTCTCGGTTATATACACGAATGCACGATTACATCGCTACGCGAATATAAGGCGTTCCATGTCAGTGCAGCAGCTAAAAAAAAAATCGAAAAATTACAGAGTTTTAAAAAAATACAAAGCAATTTTGATTGATTGAAAAAAAAAATTTGGAAGTAATTTTGGAGTACTTGTAAGTTTGCCCTAAATATTCATATCTCGAAAATGGTTTTTTATCTACGGTTAAAAAATACGAAGACATGTGTTTTTTTTTTTCTGTTGGAAAAATATTTATTGAAATTTAGTTAGGTCGTTTGGAAGGAAATTTATGGTAAGACGATAAAAAAAAATTCATATGTTTAAGGCGAATATCGGATAAATGTGTTGAAAGTTTTTTTTTTAGGTTTCTAAGTTTTTTTTAAAAATGAAAAAAAAAAATTAATTAGAATAGAATAGAAGTTTATTCGCTTTTTCAGTGATTGCAATATCTCATAGCAAAGGGGAGGATATAATACGTACAGTATAAAATATATGTTCTTCTCTCCTTTTTTTTTATATAATAATTCATTTGTTTGTTGAAGTCTTGTTCTACCTTATTCGTTAAGAATGAACGCCCGGAGCCGAAGGCAACTCGTCGTGTAGTTAAAAATATCTTTGATTGCTTTTTCGACTACGATATTTAACAGTGAGGTAAATATTTCTTCTTCCGAAAATGCACGTAGATCGAAGTGCTCTTCCAGATAGGACTTCCTGATTTCGAAAAATAATTAATTTTAAATTAGAAGTGACCATTTTTGTTTCTGTAAATTAGTTTAATCAACATTTTCTTTTAAACAGAAAGTAATTTTTTATTCTTGTCAAAATGACAGAAAATATTTCGCAAAATAAAAAAAAACAAATTAATATAAAAATTTTAATTAATTGTCCGCTTTTAATTCATCGCTTAATCTTTCTTTTACCATTTTTATTTCTCCATTTTCTTTTTACTTTTTACAACTTTTCTTTTACGGAACTTATATGTAAGAAGTCACGTCAAAAAGTTTAAAGCAGTTATAAAAACAACCAGAAATCCAAAAAAAAAAAAAAAAAAAAAATTCTGGCTTTTAACAGATAAAATCGTCATGTAATTTGTTTTTGTGTAATAGGAAGTAAATCGGTACCCATATCCGATGTTTCTTTTACCTTAAATTTAAATGTGAATAAATTACCTTGAAAAAAGAATTTAAATTAGGAGTATTATTTTAAGTCATATAATCTGATTTTTAGGAAACTTGTTGGCAAACCTTTTTTTCTTTATAAATTATAGAATAAACGTTTTCGAAAAATCAATATTTTAGTGAAAAATAATAAATAATTCATAACTCCTTAACATTATTTTTTTTTTTTAATGTTCTATTTTTTTTTTTTAGTGAATGAACTGATATGGAATGCCTAATATATAGGATACGAATAGAATGAGAAAGAGATGGAGAGGCGGAGAGGAAGAGAATATGCATGGATACTTCCAGTCAGCCCCCTTTGTGTATGAGTAGTAGTCACAGAGGTAGAAACAGTATAAAAGCATGAGAGTTCCTGGCGCCCAAAATGGGACCCCCAGAAATAGGGGCAGATACGGTAGGAGGGGGTATTCCTGAATCGCCATAGAGGCCATTCTATTTGCCGGATTGGTTATGGACCGGATTTGTATTTGGAGCTTTCGGTAGAAAGGTAGTAGCTCGATTTATATTCGCAAAATGGCCACGGCAAACATACACGGGCCAGTAGTTGTGTCAGGGGTTGACACAGAGTGGGTATGAGAGATTAATCCATTAACGAGCATCGACGATAAAATGAGCAGAACATTCGACGCAATTTATAGTCATGAGAAGAGGTTACAAAAGCGCTCGCGAGCCCCACGAACCAAGTATGCAATTTTAGGATTTATCATAGCCGAACATTTATGACGCTTCTTTTAGTTTTTAATGATTTCGGAGAAAGAGAGAGAAATCATATTTTTAAAAATGAGTAAATATTCGACAAAGCACAGTCGAGAGTTTTGCCGTTGCATTGGCTTTGAACATAGAGCACACTGAAAAAGAATCATTCATTCAAGAACAGTGACATAAGTTATCAGTACAACTTTTTATGCATTCTAACAATTACATGTGGAATTGAAACATCAACACATTTTCTTAGAATTTTTTTAGACGTTGGTTTAATTTTATATATTATTGTTAGAATGAAAATAAAGTTGCACTGATGTTTTATGTCATTGGCAGCCCGCAATGATCACTGTTCTTGAATCAATGATTTTTTTTTTTCAGTGCTTGAATTGTTTGTTACTATATTCCAACAGAAAATAATTTGATCCTGACAATAAAAATAGCGGAATATTTATTTTTAAGCCTGAAAAATATGATTCTTTAATTTTCGTAAGTTCGAATTTTTTGGTCACTTGGAATGCAGTTTGACACATCATATTTTTCGAAGATAGAACAAAATTCTACACATCACTTATTTGAATATGAATTGATTTTTAAAAAAACCATCAGACATAAAACATTGCAATCATCGAATCACTTTTTATAAAAATATAACGAAATAATATATGCAATAACAATAAAAATAAATTCGTTTCAAATTCTTTCAACACAGTTACACTCTGCTCCATTACATGGCGCCACGATTTTATGAGGTTCAAACTATTTCCGTCAGCTGACGTAATTGCAGTAAATTTCAAGTAAAAACTTTAGTAGTCATTATAACCTCACCTGAAAAATAAAAGTTTTGAAACAAATTTAAAGCAGTATCAAACAAACTGTGCATTCTGTACTTTTAACACAAATATTATATCCTCAAATTTCCACAAAAATATTGTCTTAATTCGACACTTCTGTTTTCGTAAATTTTAAGAATAATAAAAAAATGTCATTTTTAGTTCGAAATTATATTTTTATCATTTTTACAGAAATAAAAAAAAATATATATATATTTTTACAATTTGTAGTGAAAATATTAATGCTATAAAAGCAGATTATAATATCCGTAATTTTGTTGGAAGCTTGATTTTATCGAGAAATTTAAAGTTCAGCTCAAAGCTATTCTTCGGTAAATTCAATATCGCAAATTTTAGCAGCGTCTATATTAGCTATAACGCTTTTTTATATCCTTGTGTCTTACAAAAGAGTTGGGTGCTCTTGGTGGCTGAATTCGTGTCGCGAGATCGACGTGGGCTGAGCGCCCAAGTCCATGATGTTGCTTCCCCGCTGCTTTAGAAGTCAAATTTTTTCGCGTCTCTGTATAGAGCTTCTCCTGTAGGACCCCGTGACGGTGGTACATACGTTATTCCTCTATTTCACTCCAACCCCTCGCGTTTACAATGTAAATAGCGGGAACGTACACGAGAGAAAGATCGCATATACTATCGTACCGGCTGCTAACTCTGCTGCTTCTGCTGCTTGCTTGCCGCACACTCGCTCACGGAATTTCATATCCTTTTGCTTCTCTCTTCTTCCATACAGAATTTTAAAGCTTCAACACACTTGTCGTTTTCGTCTGCCCTTCCCTCACGAATAATACGACTTTTATGCTAGATTTTATAGGAATCGATCGAATGAGAGATCTCCCTTATGAATCCTAAATATTCTTATACATTTTTCATACAATCGTCGTGAAGCGCGCCGTGACTAAATGACTACTTTTTTTTTTTTTTTTTTTTTCTCACGAAAATTATCTGTCAAAATGTAGTGATAGTATTGACGTTCTCTAAGTTTGTCGAATTTTTTAAAATTATTTTCTAATAGGAAGTAAAAATCCGGGAAAACATATTGAAAATTAGAAATATTTCTTTTTGCGATAATTACATTAGTATTGGTTGTTCTATATTATAATAATATCAAATAGCTCCTTCCACACTCAATTTAATTTGAGGCCCTACTTTTAGGACCTACTTTTTTTAAAGCCTCCTAAGAGAATTTTCAAGCTCTGATTTCACAAAGTTCCCCTGCGAGAACGTTCTCCAAAAAGTTACAACTTTTTTTTTAAATTCCTTTTACGAGCTTCCTGTGTCTCAGGTTCAGCATTTTTTGAGCCTCCTAAAAAGCTCCCTAACGAAACTGACGAACCCAGGCTCTCATTTTTCTTAATCATCCGACAAGACTCCTACTTTGAGGATCTACTTTTTCTAAGTCACTCAATGAGGCCCCATTCCTAGGCCCACCATTTTCTAAGCATGAAAATGGTGGATCTGCGAATGGGAGATTCCGAATGGGGCTTTAAAAGATTCCTCGATTCCTCAAATCCTCATTTTTCTAAATCCCTCTACGAAACCCCGAATAATCAGTGAATATTCCCTTTGGGAGAGGACCGAAGGCATCAATGATATTAATTCCTGAACAGTAAAAAACTCTTATAATTATTATTATTATTATTATTATTATTATTATAGTATATGGCAATGCAAAAGAGCTCGATAATAAGTATTTTTTGGTGTGAAGTAGTATAGTGATATACCTTAGAAGTAAAAAGATTTTTCTTTATACGAGAGGGAGCATATATTCATGAACATGCATTCGCAGTGAGAACCGACGAGAGGAACGAGCTTTTCGTTTCAAAAGAAAAGGAAAAAAAAAAAAATAACACGAGCGTACGAATGAGAACTCGCCGAATATGCGTTGGGGGTGCTTGTATGAAAGAAGCTGGTCGTTGATGATATCAGCTCTAATGCATAATATTATTTCCCAGATATTTGTACTAATGGAAGTCAGTAATAAGCCATTAATGGTAATATATTATACAGATATAGTCGGATGTAGATTAGGGAGAATTCCAAGATTATGTTTTTTATTACAAATTTCATTGAACATTACAAATATCGTTGTTTTTGAGATTGCTGGTTTCCAATTTTATGCTAAAATTATGAAATAAATCGCAGCTAACAGAAATTGATTAAAAAAAAAAAAAATACAAATACAAAATAACCATCTTAAGAAAAACTGTCATACCAAATCTGCCAGTACCGAAAAAAAAATCGACATCATTGAGCTTACTTTGTGATGACTAAAAAGAAAATAAAAATCAGCTATTGATTTTATACTAATACAACATTTTTAGAAACACTTTATTATTCAAGAAGAACATAAATAAACTCGAACTTTCGATTTTTTTCTTTTCTGAAGCTACAATAAAAAAATAATTAGTAACAGAATTTCTAAAAATGAGACACGAAAGCACATAAAAATGGTTCTTTTTATTTTCTATTAAGATCCCTTTTATGTATATCGAATTTTAATCAAATATTGTGGTTAATTACTGCATTTTTTCTTTTTTCATCTAAAAAAAAGTGGCTCTATGTGAAGCCTCCGCTGTAACTCATACATGTGCATTAAAGTACGGTGCATATATATGTATAGATGTCCCGCTGAAACTCCCCTTACATGTTCATGTATATAAGGGGAGTTTCAGCAGGACGAGTGGAAGACGGAAACGGCCGAGCACAGAGAAGCGTTTGATCCTCTGTGTCGGTTATGCTCGAATTTTAAGGTGAACAGGAGCGGAATGTACTTCCCACCCATACGAGTCAACATTAGTAACATACGTTGGTACTATAATACTGCGTACATGTACATGGAGAGTACATACACCGGTGGATAAGAGAGTCGTTGGGACACGCTGGGCTTGTAGAGCGCACCAACGTCGACGTAGACGCGACGAAAGAGAACGTTACCGTACAGCTTAATCCGGCTTAATAGCCAATAAGAACTGAAGCACGCTTCGCCTCGACAAACCAACGTATAAGAGAGTCTGCTGCGCAAACCGCGTGACACTTAGTTATATATCTCAGAGTACAGAGGCCGCTGTGCACTTATCGTCGTGTAATAAAAAAAAAAATAAAATAGAAGTAAAAAAAAAGAAACGATTATGTTTTTTTTTTTTCAGGTGTAAATCTCTCGTGCTCGGATTTTGTCATAAATAAACATTTTATTCTATTTCGTCTACATTCATTACGTTTATATTAAAGTTGCAATTATTCAACGATTATTCTGTTTCGTTTAATACAAATTTATTGACGTTTTTGGTTTTACAGTTCGTGTTTGATGAAAAAAAAAAAAATATCGATGCTAACATGCTCATTAAAAAATTAAAGTAATCTTATGGAGACTTAAAAGGTATATGTGAAACCCCTTTTTATCCTTTGTTGAAATTTAAAAAATTTTAAATTCACTGTAAGAAAATGAAAAAAAGTCATAATGCCCATTATTTTGTAATCTCTCGTCCGTTTACTCGCGGATTTTAAGCCAACGAAAATTTAAATTCTCTTTCATCTATTTTATATAAATTTATCTTCAAGTAGGAATAATTGAATGGAGATTTTAGTTCGTTTAATAGAAAAATTATCATTAACATTTTTTTTTTTTTAATATTTCACTTTGTAGCGAAATTTAAGTTATCTTTTAATTGAAAAAAATGTTTTACCTGAAAATGAAATTATAAAGACTCATATGCTGCATAATAGTATAACTTTTTTTTTCTCTTTGTTGAATTTCTAAATAGCGTCTACGGTTTACATATTTGTTCAGACACAACTTTAATATATACGATTAATCATTTGCGAGATATTACTGTTTGAGATTAAAAACAAAAAAGATTATTGAAAATTCACTCTAAAACACAATCAAAAAATTCAATCCTGGCTTGTTCGAATTATTTTTCTTTTTTTTAATTAGTGAAATGCCTCACATGCATATTTATAACGACGATATTTCAAGGGACTAAATTTAATACGATCAAGAATAATTATTTAGAATAGTTTTCCTAATTTTCAAGTTTAAAAATAAATAAATAAATACATAACTGCGCTATAAAACAAATCTTCGATTTGGGAAATTAAGCTTTGTTTTCGAGAAACCTGTATAAAAAATTGTCTTCTTCAGGGTTCTTTTGATTTTTTAAAATTATTTTATTCTTTGGAAACTTGCCGCATACACAAAATGGCAATGAAATTTTTAAACCGATGATTTTTTAGCCTCCCCGCGTGTGATTCGTGAAATTGATGACAAAGAAAATTCTTGACTGAGTAAAAAGAATGGCTGAACGTGAAAATTGAAAAAGGGCCCTTTCTAAATAATTATCATATATATCTGAATTAATTATTTTGGCTAGCCTAGTCGACGAGTTCGAGCGTGAAGTTAGTTGCATGAAATGTAAATGCCGTAGTTTCGATGTAACCAGCTGCTGGTTTAGTAGAACTCAAGCTATACCCGAGTAGTATTAGCTTGTAGTAAACCCGTGTTAATTAGAGTAACCGAGCCTAGCTCGTGTCCGTTGTGTTCAACCGAAAGCTCCGTGTTGTATTATACATACCGGCCATTTCCACCGTTCCATCGACATTTTACATGAGAGCCAGGGTAACGTATGATCGCGGTTCAATTATACGCGAATCCGCCGGGTTTACACATTATAGCCATCGACGTACTATATGAATTTTCATCTCTCTCTCACTCATTCGATAATCGATTGCACTTTAACGTTGCGTAATTATAATTAATAATATGAAACGGCTGCGTTAAAAGGATTTAAACAAATAATTACATTCCGAAAATTAATCCCAATATGACTCAAACGCATATTTCAACAACTATACGTAATTCATATTAATAAGTTATTGAATATCAAATTTAAATAAAATTGAATATTCATTCTACTGATTTTTTCTACCGATGGTATCTGATAAAATTCTCTATACGCCATTTTTCTATTTAATTGTATAACGATTTTTTGATCGACACCATTCGGAAAAAGGTGTCACTGAATTATTTAAGTAAAATCAAGTACAACATTTTTGTTTTCATCAAGTTTGGAATAATAAATGGAGAAAAATTCTTGTATTCCGCGGCTCCTAACGCGTCGCGGATAAATGATGAATAATTAAACGGGATGAGAATATATACACAGAAATTATAGGGTTCTTGGGAACCGATACCCAGAGAGATTCTCACGAGAAGCATGAACCCGACGTAAGCATTAGCTGGATAATGCTACCGCGGGGGAATCTACGTTCGCACTTGATGCACTGTGCAATATAATACACAACTCTGTGTCTCTCTATCTGTCGACATCCTCGCTTACCGAGCTTCTGCGCAGGGGCCTCGGTATATATCCTCTCCACTTGCATAGCTCAAGTAGATATCGAGCGGGTATACATATATCCTTGATGGACGACATCATCCGATTAGATTGAGACTCGAGAGAGAGAGAGAGAGAGAGGGAGAGAGAGGATCCTTGATGAAAGCACTCGTCCTCTTGGTCCATGTTCAGGACGTATCCAAGGTGCTAATACGAATATGTAGGTGGACAATTCAGAATAGGAAGGCATGTGGTTGTATTCAGAATAGGTGGGCATGTGATTATTTGAGCTGTTTTTTCGTGGGATGCTTTGGAAATGGAGAAAATGGTTATGTATGCATTGGGAAAGGAAGGGAGAGGAAGGGTGAGGAAGAAAGAGGAAGGGAGAGGAAAGGAGAGGAAGGGAAAGGAAGGGAGAGGAAAGGAGAGGAAGGGAGAGGAAGGGTGAGGAAGGGAGAGGAAGGGAGAGGAAGGGAGAGGAAGGGAGAGGAAGGGAGAGGAAGGGAGAGGAAGGGAGAGGAAGGGAGAGGAAGGGAGAGGAAGGGAGAGGAAGGGAGAGGAAGGGAGAGGAAGGGAGAGGAAGGGAAGGGAAAGGAAGGGAAGGGAAAGGAAGGGAAAGGAAGGGAAAGGAAGGGAAAGGAAGGGAAAGGAAGGGAAAGGAAGGGAAAGGAAGGGAAAGGAAGGGAAAGGAAGGGAAAGGAAGGGAAAGGAAGGGAAAGGAAGGGAAAGGAAGGGAAAGGAAGGGAAAGGAAGGGAAAGGAAGGGAAAGGAAGGGAAAGGAAGGGAAAGGAAGGGAAAGGAAGGGAAAGGAAGGGAAAGGAAGGGAAAGGAAGGGAAAGGAAGGGAAAGGAAGGGAAAGGAAGGGAAAGGAAGGGAAAGGAAGGGAAAGGAAGGGAAAGGAAGGGAAAGGAAGGGAAAGGAAGGGAAAGGAAGGGAAAGGAAGGGAAAGGAAGGGAAAGGAAGGGAAAGGAAGGGAAAGGACGAGAAAGGACGGGAAAGGAAGGGAAAGGACGAGAAAGGACGGGAAAGGAAGGGTAGTTTAGTATATCTACGTAAAAAATAACGTGTTATCCCATCGAAGCGACCCAGATTGCCAAAGTTACAACAATAACCGCGTTCACTTCATTTTTTTTTTTTTTTTGTTTCTGCGATGTATCCTATTGCAAAAATGCAATTTTCAATCGAGAGCATCAAATGAACATCCCGTGTTCTTCAACCTCGGCAAAAAGCTTGACTGCGTAGCGTAGAAAGTAATTAAAAGGTCGTCACCACGTTCGGACATAATTAAAGCTCGTGGAAATTATAAGAGCGTGTGCTAATGTACTGTAGCTACCTGCCGAGTGAATGGCAGAGTCTGTTTGAAGCCGTGTGTGCTGCAGTTTAACTATAAGCTCTCCCTCCTCCTCCTCTCTCTCTCTCTCTCTCTCCGCGCTCCTTTGTATCTTGAATGCAGTGTACGCTGCAACTACCGTAGACTGTGGATGCATCAGGCGCGCGTGCCTCTTAGCGCGATTCATAGCCTTTGTTATTTACTCCATTATGACAACGGTGATATTAAAAAGTAAGTTCGTTGCCTCTCGTTGCTTCCTGACATTTCGTACTTTATATTTGTGCCGTTTTAATTATTGTCAATATTTTACTCCATTCTGTTTCTATTTAAATGAAACAAAGTACAGGGAAGGATGTTTCGGCGTGACGTCTTTCCCCGGCCTCCTCTATTCACATAATACACAGAATGTTGTACTATTGAATTGTACGCAGCCGAATATTATTATCGTTACGATTTTTTATGGCATTATGGTATGATAGGCGTATATAGGTGGATAAGAGAAAAGTGATTTAATTATCAAGGACTTTGCACCGAGCCCACTTTTCGTTTACACAAATTACACAGGCATTCACTTCTCATTTGGTAACGGTGGTTCCCGAGACTATGATGGGAAAAAACGCATACAGCAGGTAAAAGCATCGGCTTTATAATACAGTGGCTCAACATGTATATATGCATATTAGCAACAGTGTTCTTGTTCGAAACATTAATGCATTTATAATCGCGTTAGGGGGTTTGAGGGCGAGCTCTCCTTCTAAACGAGTTTTTTTTTCTTTCCTCTCTTGTTCCTACTCTCTTTTCTTAAGGACGTTACACAGAAATATTGTTGCTCTGAGATAAAAAAAAAAAAAAAAATAGAAGCTTATAGCACGTGTGCTTAATTTCTTACTCTGAATTCACAAAGCCACGAAGTCTTGGCTCGAAGGTGTTTGTACGGAAACCAGCTCGAGTCTCGCATATTATATCGTAGGTCTTCCCAGATGACGTCGTGGCATATATATCACGTAGGTATACATTGGTTGGTTCATATGTGCTTGTCTAGTTAAGGAGAAAAGGTGCCTCACTATATTGCCGCTGCTTTTCCCCGCATATATAATAATATAATAAGACCGAGCGGTTGTGTACTATGCTATAGGCCTCCTTTTCTCGTGTAGATGAATGTGTACATAGAACAGTTTTTTGGCTATTGCAATAATGATACACAAGCCTGTTGACATAAATGCTTGTCTCTGACTCAACGGAAGTCACCTTAAAATCATCAAAATTAAATAATGCTGCAGTTGCATGTATGGACATTTTTATATTCGTAAAAATATTGTCGAATCGATTTCGCAATGATATTCAGAGTGCTATTTTATTTGATATAAAGTAAAATTTGAGGAATTATTAATTTAAAAAAAATTCAAAACATGATTTTTTTTTGTAGCTAAGTTCATTGATATAAATTTTTTTTTATTTTTAGGTATCTCAGTCCTCTTACAGTCGGTTCCGCTGTTTTGTTTTTTTTTTCAAACTGCATCTATTATGATGAAATAATGATTGGATGAAATAATATATCTTAATTAACGATATTTCGAAAATGTAATTTTCCATAAAACTTGAAATATCAATGCGAAATCGGTTCGATGATAATATTCCATCACTCGCAATTGTCGTGGTTCCGGAGTCGGCGTAATATAATGGGTATTGCGAATTTTTCTATTTTCCATTTCCTCTTTTTCTATAACTCACTGACATTGGCCATTTGACGTGATAATTCGCCACGTTAAGACCGAATATGCAATAAGAAAATGGAGATTAATATTCTTTACGAACTTTTTTTTTCTTTTTTTCTCTTATAACAACCGTCAGATGAGATAATACAATGATTGATATTAATTTATCCTTTCGGTGTAGGAGTCGTTGAGGTGCAATACTCAGTCTCTTTTGAGAGCTCGCAACTTCTCCTCTCTCTCTCTCTCTCTGTCTCTCCTCCTTGCCTTTCTTCTTTCGCTTCTTTTTTATACCCACTCTCGTTTCTCTTCTTTTCGTCCGAGCGAACGATGTGGTCTTTAAAAAAAAAAAAAAACATTGTTTTTTTTTTCTTCCTGGTGGCCTCACACACAAGTATATACACCCTCCGTCTGTATCTATACGTATGGATAGCAATGTGGGGCGCATCTCTCGGACAGCAGCACGAAGCTTCGGGCATCGATCAACCTGCTGCCGAGCGTTGCCGAGAGGCGAAAGAGAAATAGGGCAGGGATGAAGGCTACATAGCACCGAGAGCAAGCTATGGATAGAGTGAGGCAGGTCGTGGTCGGTCTCGAGGTCGTAGCACCGAAGGGACCGGGGCATTGGTCTACTAAATTTCCACGTGTGGACCAATCGACAATATATCATACACAATATCCATATAGTTATACATATAATTTGCTTTTTTTTCCTTCACGACAGAAAAATATAAAAATAAAAATAATATTCACTGAAGCAATTAAGACAATTTGTTTCATCGGAAATGTTTCATCAGAAAAATGTCTTATTTTCATTGAGATTTAAATAAACCGATTTTTTCGTTCCCGGAAATTCTAATTGATTAAATTGAAAAGGATTCAATATAGGAATTTGATTGATCGAATAAGATTGTTCGATAGGACTAACAAAAAATTCAGCATCTAATTACAAATTTTTGTCGGTGACCATTGATGGTTGAACAAAGGACATAAACATGTGTCAATTAAATATACTACATATTTTAATAAAAGTACAAGTTATTTTATGGGAAGACTTCTTTTTTATTGATTAAAATTCTTGCACGGACAATTGCACAGTTATTCTAGTCATTTACGATTTTTTTCCCCTCTAAAATACGCAATGGAATACCGCACTTAGCGCCGAGTGAATACTTTGGCCGTCGGAGCGTTATTTAGTACCGGAGCGGCCGTTATGTGGCTACCGGCAGGCGCTCTCTCTCGTTAACGAAGTGCTTCCGCCTGTGGGCATAAAAGTAGAACTCAAAAAACATCTCGTATCACAGTTTCTAATGGCATTCCTTTTTTTATTTTTAATCGAAAAGCAATCGGAATATATTTGTGTAGTAGCATGAAACATAGAACACAAAAATGCTTATACTTAAGAATAAATATTTAATATTTATCTATTAATATTTAGAATAAAATAGTAGAACATTATTACCAGATATCATTAATATGAAAAGGTGTTAAGCATTGAAAAGCCGCATTTGGCGCCATTGGTGACAATCGGTATGGATTCATCCGTCATATAAATGCAAGCCTGAAATGACAACCGATTCTGAATATAGCTTCAACTGTGAATAACGCTGGTGCTTCTATTCCATACCAATTCCCTATACGTCCATATATACGTATGCATAGAGTATAAAGAGGTATGCGAGATGTCGTGACGTTGGCGCGTACGTGAGCAAGAGATCGAACTCCCTGAGAGGATGAGATATATATATATATATATATATATATATATACAGTTTTGGATGAGAGAGTCGACGAAAGAGATGCGAGACGAAGGATTGAGGGAACCCCCCGAAGCGTCGCAAGCTTGAATCTCCTCGCAAACTGCAAGTGTGCGCGCAATACCATGTGCTCCTTTCCACACGACTTAACCGCGGTGGTTCGCGACCGTGTCTCGATCTATGCCACTGTAGAAATTCACGGGTTTCGTCTCTCACGCTTACTCTCTCTTGGCATTTCCTTCTAGACGCTTCGTCTTGAACTCAAATTCACATTACAATAGATACGCTCGCAGCTATGTCTGTCTTTCTCTATTTCTCTAGCGTCTCTGTCTTTCGCATTAGACTAAAAGGCACCGCTTCCGAAACTCTTGTTTCCATATATAGTGCGCTATAGGAGGAACATATTATGTATACCTTTCAAACAAGACAAGGCTCTGTCTTTGGCTCGTCAAATGTTTAACAATTGCCCGGAGTACAGAGTCATATATATATAGTAACATACAATATATATCAAGCATTCTCTCTCAAATCAATCATTTTTTTTCTACTCTCTTGCATACTTTATCATCTTGAAATTTTCTGCATATTCAAAAAATGTACTTTAGCAAGGAGTAGCGCCTAAACTATTGACTTGGGGGAAAAAGTCTGGGAATGTGGAATACCGAGTAGCTGAAATTTCATGAAATTGTGAATTACTCGAGTTTCTTGACTGCCTAAATAATTATCCACACTGTTGATTTTTTTTTCATATTCTACAAAAATTGCTGTATTTCTATAAAATTTTAATTGCAATCAAGAAGTCGAATTAAAAAAAAAAAAACATGTTTTGTCTATCTTTCTCAAAAATCTAATTTTTATTTTGTGAGTCATATTCAATTCCTTTAATTTTCGTTACTGTCATAAAAAGCTGAAAATAAAGTACTATCTTTATGGCGAGACATTTTTTTTTCTGCGACTATTTTCGAGATCCTTTGACTTAAAAAAATGGCAGCATTTTCGAAAAATAATAAATGTTATAGTTTTGAAAAAATGCACAAAAAATATTACGAAGAGTATCACTTTTAGTATATCACTTTTTTTTTTGAAAATACGTACAAAAAGTTTTCAAAATCATGGTACTTCTGAAGTCCCCATAAAAATATCCAAGTGTGTTGAAAATAAAGTAAGCCAGTTGACAGAGAATGCTTCACATGTACTGTACGATTGTATAGAAAAAGGCGAAGAAGAAATGCATGCGACGAATCCGCTACATGTACACTGAAACATTCCATTTGAATCGCAAGAAGCAACGAGTGAGCATCAACCTATAGAAGACCATTTTCCACTTGGACTTTCGGCTCCTCTTGGTCGACCACGAAAATTCACTGCTCGTACGATCGAATCTCTGTATCTGTATGTACATATATATATATATATATATACATAAGTGTGCATGTGTGTGCATATACGAAGGTAGACTATATTGTGTCCAAAGCGTGAAAGCTGGTGCAATATCTCGTATAGGTAATATCGAGTGGATGATGGCCTCGAGCTTCTTCCTCCGTCTTCCGCCCTCTTTTCATCGAGTTTTTCCCACCGGGACTCGGGAGAGCCAGTTATTCAATATCTATGCAGCAGGATGTCACGGAATTGAGCTTTGAGGTGGATGATCCATTTTTTTTTCTGCCCTTTGAATTAATTTTTTTTTAACAACAATTTCGTTGCCTTGATTAATAGAATTTGACAATTACTGACAAATTATAGATTTAATTATTCAATAGTAATTCTCAAAAATGTAATCTGGAAATTAAAAAAAATGTAACAATTTTTTTTCTAACTAAATTTCAACCAACTTTAATTAAAAATATTTAATTTTTTGTGTATACTATGCAAATTAGCTAATTAGAAAAAAAAAATTTTATTAATGTTTTCGGGTCAGAAACATTTTGTTAATATGGAACAATGTTTTTTTTTTCAAAGGTATAACATTTTCCTGGTTTTCAATTTTTCACCAGGCAGTGTGAATTATTATTATGCAATATAATATCATTTTACAAGAAGTCGTAAACACTTTTTTGTAAAGACGAAAAAAAAAAATAAAAATTTGAAGGATCGTGAAATTTTTTTTTATGGTGACTAGAAAATCTTTGATAAGATGAAAATATAAAAACATTGTTTACAAATCATTTTGTAAAAATGATTTGTAAAAAAATGTTTGTGAAAGTGATTTGTAAAAAATGTTTTTATATTTTCATCTTAACAAAGATTTTCTAGTCACCATAAAAAAAAATTTCACGATCCTTCAAATTTTCATTTTTTTTTTCGTTTTTACAAAAAAAAGTTTACCACTTTTTGTAAAATTATATTATATTGCATAATAATAATAATTTACACTACCTGGTAAAAAAATAGAAAATGAGGAAAATGTTATACCTTCGAAAGAGTCTAATTGGATCGTTTGAAAAAATGAATAATTAAAAAGAACTATAAAGCAGAAATCAATGTATACGAAATATCGAAAGAAATTCTTTCTCTTTATTCTTATATACAATTAAAAAAAGAAGCTGATGCGTTTTTCTCTCGAATATAAAGTAATATCGTATGATATTGGACACGAAAGTTTTCATTCCGATATCAGCTGTGCGATCTCTCTTTCTCCCTTTATCTCGCAGCGAGTCTATGTTTCATCTATTTTTCATTTTTTTTCTCTCTTGCAAACCATCCTTCGCGTCCAGGATATTGCAGCTCTGACGGTTGTATAAAAATGTTACTATCGTCGCTTTTCGCTGCTCGACGTCGTTCGCGCTCTCGACATTCGCTCGGCGATCGTATCCGGTTTCTCGACGGGACGAACAGAATGAACAGGACGAACCGACTAGTGGAAGTGACGTTCAGTTTGGTCAGCTCGTTTTCCGCCCACTCGCGCCCACCCTTTCTTCATTCTCGTCACCAAACCCATCACACTGACACTGCACCCACTGGAATAGTTCCGAGATTCCAAAGTATTCGGTAGTGCTTTAATCATGAAATTACTCCGCACTAACCACTCGTACTACAATGCTTAATAGATAAAAAAAAAAAAAAAATTAGTACCATAACATAAAATATGCTGTTAACATTTTTTGCATAAAGTAACGAAAAGGAAAATCAGTAGAAAATTACAAAAGTGGTGCCAAATAAAAAAGAACACTTTTTTTAAAATCTTTTTTGTACGTGGATATGAGCTGACTTAAAAAATAAAAAATTTGCCTGCATGAATTTACTAGCAAAAAAAGGTTTTTGTTAAAGTAAATATTTTTTGTTCATGTTTTTCGCGGAGGGGAAAAAATTGGTTTATAAATCGAAATAATTCTACATAAGTAAACTATTTAAAAAAAATTAAAAAGGCTCTAACACATGGAATCTTTGATGCGATGCAATCAGTTTTTTTTTTTCGAAGCTAAGCTGCAGCAAAATGTTTTTTTTTACAAGTGTTTTTACAAAACGTTTGCCACTTCAAATGAAACATAAAAATTTGTAAATTTGATCATTTTTCGTTTATTTCTATTTTTACAAAAAAAAAAAAAAAAAAATGTGACATGTTGGAACTTTGACACCTGACACTCTGATTTTATATAATTTATGTTTGACAATTATATCGTGTAATAACAAGTTATTCGAGTACCAAGATTTCGAAAATTGTTTGTCAACATTTTCAAAAAGAAACTGATACAAAAGCAAGCGAAATCCAATTTTTGGATTCTCGTGTAAATTTTCAAAAATATGTAACAATGAATTTATAAAAAAAAAATATCTTACAAAATTGTGATTTTTCTTAAATCTTAAAACATTTTTTAAAAAATATTCATTGTTCAAAATTTCAGCCATATTTTATTTAAAAAAAATCCAAACCTATAAAAATAACAAAACTTTGCTCATGATTGAAAATTGAGACAAAGCAAATTATTGGGTGAATTCATAATACATCACTTGACTAACAAAATGAGCTGTCATTTATCAAGATCGAATTTTTATTATAAATATAACTTTAAACAAGATCATAAAACATATGTCTCGTGAGTTCTTGGCATAAACTGAGTTGTTTTATTTGCAAAATTAATTATTACAGATTTTTGAAAGTTTAAGCAACAATACGTAAATTCCCTTTCACCAAACTTAAGAGAAGTTGTCTTTTGAAAAGCTGTACAAAGAATTTTCCGAATTTTGGTACACTCGGATTGGTCGCTGAATCTTCCTCAATCGTAAAATTGGGAAAAATAGATTAAATTGAGAAGCAATGAAATTAGGGTTCTAATCATTTTGCAGCAGCCTGATTAGCTTAAATGATTGTTTATAATCGCAAATAGCCTAATGCCACTATTGAAAACACACGCTTTGTGTGAGAAGGTTGCTTTTATTTTTGTTTAGTGGCAATGTGTCGATAGCCCATCCCAGGGGACAAATGCCAACACGGTGGAGGTCCCTCTAGTCATTCATGTCGTGAACGACGAGATAGAAGATGGGCAACCAAAGTGGAATGGGAGCCTTGGTGGTAAGCCGCATCGATTTCAACGTCACTCGATAAGTGTCCTAGAGTCTCATTCACCTTTCTATGTGTGTGTGTGTGTGTGTGTGTCTGTGTGCGATGTCCAAGGTGGGACGAAGGAATAGGAATATATGTGTATGTATACATAGAACGAAGGGCTTATTCATCTAACTGACGAGGCGAGCTCTCTCTCTCTCGTCCTCCCCAAAGTGTTCGACTAGGGCAACGCCAACGTCGAACGACGAGTCCGACGCGGTTCCACAGCGGCACTCGATCAAAAGTTTCCGGTGTCAGCGCGCGGTTCGCCCGAGGGTTGCCCTGGAATGGGAATTAGGAAAACCCAAGCGGAAAAGCTTCGGATGAGGCGAAAGTCTCTCGCGATGATTGGAAGAAATTAACGACGCCAAGTCACACTTTATTTTTCACTCAGATTTACTTTTATGTATCATCTGTGTTATTAAATATTCTTCAAAGTAGCAGGGTTCAAAGTAAATTTCATTTTTTATTTAAAAAAAAAAAAAAAAGAAATGCCAATGCTTAAAAATTAAAATATTGAGTTAATTATATATTTATTATTTATAAAAAATTGAAAATATTTATAGATTAATTGATTCATTATTAAAACGTATTTTTAAACGATTATTTTTTTGTAATTTTTTAATTTATTATTTGGGAAAAATCAATGATTAAAATTTCAAGCTAGACAATTTGTTTTAACAAAGAAAAACGCAGGAGGAGAGCATATACGAGAGGATGAGAATGGAAAATTGGCTGACATTGCTGCTGCTGCTGCTGCTACTGCTGCTGCTGTTTTCTATGTGAGCGAGACGAACATGCGGCTTCTCTTCGTATGTGTACAATGGTCGAAGCTCAAACAAAGTTGCAGAGGAATACCAGCAGGAAAAAGGGAATATAATTCGTCAACTCTGGAGGAACAAAAGCAACTTCCGTTTCGGTTTGCGGGGAATACATATACGTCGTCACTACCTCCGAACGAATAAGGATTTTTTTTTTTTTTTTCAGTTTCTCGATATACCGAAATTGTGGCGAGTAAATGACTGCCAAGAGGTCACCAACCTCAAATCTGTAGAACTCGACGTGGCTTTTAATGCACTAAATATATGGGACATTCCACCTGATTTTCACCTGCGTCTGATCCTTGACCCGTCCAATTGGGTTCGCAATTTTTTATATATTTTACGTTACTCTAAAAAGCACTAATTAAAAAAAAAATTTACACATTTCTGGTTGACTAGGATTTTTTTTTAATTGTCGAACGACACATGCTAAAAATCTGAAAAAATGCTGGAAACCCGTTTTTGGAAAATAAATTTTTTTCTTCTTTTTAACAAAAAAGAAAAATGGAAAAAATTAGAAAAAATAGTAACTTTACTATGGGCAGCAGCTACAAAATTTTTGTTTGGAATACATGATTTCTGAGATTTTTTTTTTTCAGAATTTTCCAATCTACATATATTTTATTTCATAATGAACGTTAAGCCATTAATGAAAACGACAAATTTGAGATTATTTAAGGCAAATCTTAACATTTATTTGAAAAAATCTGAAAAAAAACCCTGAACCCTCCTCTGAAGAATAGACCAAATTTAGAAAATTTACAAAACTCCAAAAGGAGTTTTTTAACTCTATTTTTCTGACTTGATAAATATTTAGTTTCCAGACTATTGATATTTTTTTTTGTTCTACAATAATTCCTGTTAATTCTACATACTTGGCATCGAGTAGCAATCGCGACTCTTGATCAAATTTAAAGTGAAACCGCGATGTCGAATCGGAAAAAAGAATCGTTTGTCTATTGTTCTGAAAAATCGACTTATTCTTTGGGTGGGCATCTTCAATTCGTCGGAAAGAAATTAGACATTTAAATATTTTGCTAAAGAAATAATAAAAAATGTTGACCGCAAAATAAAAATTGCAATTAAAGTCAACTGAAATCCTGAATTTTGTGTGTTTATAAATTGTCTTACAGATCAAATCTTCTGTTATCAGTGCAAATAAAAATTGATTAATACTTTCCCGGTTTTAAGATTTTCAGAAATTCAGATCGGTTAGTTCCAACTCTGACAATTATTTTTTTCAACCAAGCCATCACTAACATTTAAATATTCTGTCAATTTTACAACCATACAAAATCGACATTTCTGGAAAGAAAACATGATCTACATTTCTAGCCAAAAATCATCGATAAATTAAACACAACAATTATGTACGAAACATTATGAAAAAAATTGATATCTAATCTACAACTTTTATGTCAAGCTATTTTTCTTCTGTGTATTTTAGCTTTCGAGGTACATCAAACAAATTAAAAAAAAAAACAACTTTTCCTTAAATAAATGATTTAAAACCTTTAAAAAAAAAATCAGAGAAAGTACTTTCGAGTAATGCACAAATATATGAAATTATTAAAAAGAAAATATCCTACAGTGTAAAAAAAAGGTGTCTGAATTGACAGAGAATGCCTGATATGTGTGTAACGTTTACTATTTTATATGAGTGTAAGCGATACACGTATATTTTGTCTGCGCGATGGTACTGGATATCGTTTGGCATGGTAGATGAGAGAAAGAGAGAGCGTGAGTGAGAGAGGGAAAATCGGTTCATGCCTATCCAGAGCACCACCTCTGCGAGCGTTTTGCCTGCCAGCCACGCTGCGTGGCTCGCTGGCTTCACGTCCATAAATCCGTAGAGTTTCCAATTTTAACGGCCCTGGGCCATTCATCTCCCGTGCTAGGGCGTCTATATGCCCGCGCCCTCTCCCAGCCTCCCCCAACCACGACCTCTCCAACAGCAGCAGCAGCAGCAGCAGCAGCAGCAGCAGGAGCAGCAGCAGTAGCAACCTCCAACGTAGCGCAAATCCCTCACCTCGCGCGTTCTCGCGTTTTATCACTCTCTTTCCCTCTCTCTCTGTTATTCCAGTTTACTATATCCCTCGCATACCAGAGTCACACTCTTCAGAAAACAACCCCGTTTTACTCCAACGTCAATGCTAATCCAACGGTAATTTGTATAATTTAGAAATCGATTACCGAAGCCACTACTGCGTCTCTGTTCCGTCTATATAGAAATTTAGTGTTCGATAATTTCTTGCCGGCACTAACGTATTCCAAAGCGTGTATACCAGAATGGCTACAAGCGTAGAATAACGATTAGTGTTTTTTTTAGACGAGATGCTTCGTTGTGTTTGGAGTCACATTTTTCTTTTTTCATACATCAAATTTTCTTTATCTTCCAACGTCGTCTAACATATTTTCCATTATATCCATTATCGTCACTACGTTTAATTATAATTGCAGTGACTCATTAATTATGATTGATAATCTACAATTTGTAGTTCCATAGGTTCATTTATTATAAATCTACTTGAGTAATGAAATGATAAATGGGAAGGAAGATTGCAAGGTGGAAACTTGCACGTTAATATCGTAGTAGCACGGCTGGATGTTACTTTGTTTCTGTAGAAAATTTCATTTCGATTAATCTAAATTTACGAATATTAAGGGATCGAACTTATTTTTAGAAAAAAAAAAAAAAATAATTGGGAATCACATGTAATCTGAAATCCTCTATAAATTTCACCCAAATTTTGCTACCAATTATCCTTAAACGTTACTTTATTTGTGGAGTACAATATTTTTTATAAAATTCAAAACGCTGTAAAATATGAGCCGCTAGATGAATTGTTACGAAAATAACAGTAAACAAGAAGGTTGTAGTTTCACTTTACTTATCTGCCAAATTTTGGTACTGTAACTCCAGCCGTTCTCGAGTTATTAGTGTTTGCACACTTCACATTCACACTTCACATTCATACTTCACATTCACACTTCGCATTCACACTTCACATTCATACTTCACATTCACACTTCGCATTCACACTTCACATTTATACTTCACATTTATACTTCACATTCACACTTCGCATTCACACTTCGCATTCACACTTCGCATTCACACTTCGCATTCACATTTCGCATTCACACTTCGCATTCACATTTCGCATTCACATTTCGCATTCACATTTCGCATTCACATTTCGCATTCACACTTCGCATTCACACTTCGCATTCACACTTCGCATTCACACTTCGCATTCACACTTCGCATTCACACTTCGCATTCACACTTCCCATTCACACTTCGCATTCACACTTCGCATTCACACTTCGCATTCACACTTCGCATTCACACTTCACACTTCAATAGCGATCTCTGCAAGTTTTCTCACCTAGGGAAACCATTCGCGTCGAAAAAGTAAAAAAAACAAAAAAGTAACCATTACAAAGCTTCCACAATGAAAAACCAGAATGTAATAACTTAATTGCTCGAAATTTCTCTTTGCGAAGAGTCGAGTAGTTGAGTCCCGTTGGGGTTAACTCGGTATACCTGCGTTGGGGGGCGCATACGAATGTCGCAAACTGGAAAAAAACCACGAGTTTCTCGCACAGTCTCTCCCCGCCTAACCACCCCTTTACCATACCCCTCTCCTATTATCCTTCGGGAACTTTTCAACCCTCTGTGTTCGTTCTCTATAGAGTATATCCCCTCCCACACAGTCTCTCATCGTTCTGCCTCTCGATGAGCTCTCGAAAAAGCGGGTCAGCGATTCACTTGGAGGGATAGAAATGCGACCTAGAGCTGCGCCGGAGTGAACTCAATTGATTGTCTCGAGAGATTTAATACGATGGAGTAGCGCTGGGAAATAGTGTGCGATATACTATACATATAACAGCGGTAGAAAAGAAGAGAAGGAACGATCTGCTTGAGCTTGAAAGTCGTGGATAATAGAGAACACTCGAGTATGCACGCTATATAGATATAACGAGTGATGTAAGGAACAAAAAAAAAAAGAGAGAATGAAAGAAACAATGAGGGGTCCTCGTGCTAAAACGACGTTATTTCACTCGGTGGTTCTTGCCATTTGAACCATGTTAATAATCTACCGTTTAATCTCGCGAGAGCCGAGAAATTTCGTACCAAAAACCCTACTCTTCACTGTTACAATATTTTTACCACACTTTTCCAAGATGATCGATTTTCTTTATCAACTTACGGACGATTGAGAGGTAGATTCCTGATAACAATGATGTTTTAAAGCTTGTGAAGTATTTAGAGTACTATAAAAGGTCATGAAGTAAAAGCTGTTTGTTTTTTCCGGATTTTAGCTATTTCATCTTGAGGGGCAAAAATAGAGGAAGAATAATACAACCAGGGTCGTAAGAAACAATTAATTATTTACACATAAGGGGACATGAAGTTGAAGATCACGAGTGCGACAAGAAGAGATTGAAAGAGGGTGAGGCAGGAGTTTGAAGGTGTTTGCCTCATTTCTCCGTTAAATTATTAACGTCTGACAATTTTACTGAGTACCACTCACCGGCTCGATACTCTCTTCATGAGCGAGTGTTTTACACACACTCGCGCATACACACATACACACAACGGTAAATGCGAAATAGAAACCTCGGAACGTCACACACGTGTAATCTAGTTCTCTGTCGTTCCATCGTTCTCGTGTGTGCTCTCTCTCTCTCTCTCTCTCTCTCTCTCTCTCTCTCTCTCTCTCTCTCTCTCTCTCTCTCTCTCTCTCTCTCTCTCACGCCAACCTTGTCTATAGACACGCTCATAATAATATGAGGCATCTTTGTAGGACAACTTGAGGCGCCTTCAATGTCGTTATTGCTGGCTCGATGGCTCTATGTCAAACACACTATGCATATTGTCAGGTGGCAAAGTATACACCATTAGAGAATGTGGGTAATAGTTTAATGTCTCTATCACTGTGTTCAAGAATAACCGATTGTAGAGAAAGGATATGAATTAGGGCTTTTGCTTCATAAAGGCAACTTTATGTACCATTTTTTTTTTAGTCTTCAATGCCAATGTGTTCAAAGTGTATCAAAATGTTTAGAAATCATATATAAAAAAATAGATGAATGTGAAGTGTGAATGTGAAGTGTGAATGTGAAGTGTGAATGTGAAGTGTGAATGTGAAGTGTGAATGTGAAGTGTGAATGTGAAGTGTGAATGTGAAGTGTGAATGTGAAGTGTGAATGTGAAGTGTGAATGTGAAGTGTGAATGTGAAGTGTGAATGTGAAGTGTGAATGTGAAGTGTGAATGTGAAGTGTGAATGTGAAGTGTGAATGTGAAGTGTGAATGTGAAGTGTGAATGTGAAGTGTGAATGTGAAGTGTGAATGTGAAGTGTGAATGTGAAGTGTGAATGTGAAGTGTGAATGTGAAGTGTGAATGTGAAGTGTGAATGTGAAGTGTGAAGTGCGAATGTGAAGTGTGAACTTCATAACTCAAAAATGGTTCAGCCACAACGCTGTAATTTCGCATGTAAAGCAAGTAAAGCAATGCAATCGACTTGTTTAATGTTCTCAAGCTATTCAAAACCCCGATTGGTTTTACTACATCTAAATTGTGGAATATTGTCTCCATTTCCGCTAATTTAATTTGTCCGCTTCTAACTAAGATCAACGTAATATAACTGTGCAAAAAAGATCCCCTTCTCTCGACGTAGTACACTAATTTGCATTTAACATCAGGATTACATTTACACGTGAGGAATAGTTGAGAGATAGGGAGCGGTGAAGAAGACGAAGAAGAAGTATTGCAGTATATCTCAAGGGGCTTGTGTGGAAAAGCTTCTGCGGAAAATGGTACTACGTAGAGTACTGGTTCGTCGCTGTGTAGTTTAACGTATAGATGTACATTGAACGAGTAACGTTGCATCATATATATATACAACGTTCCTATATATATATATATATATATATATATATATTTCATTCTTTCAACGCGCTTATCTTCTCCCTCCTCGTTTAATCGATTTCACCATCCGTATAACGATCGTCTCAACGGCTGTGGAACTCTTTCAGGCGAGTTGGAGAGAAAGCTCCGATGTCCCAAAGCAGCTACGCCTGGTGCTGCTTCTGCTGTTGCTGCTGTTGGAGCAGGCCCTGCAGCAACCCTGCGCGCATTTTATTTCGGTCACGCCCGTCAACTAAAGTTACGGGAAAGGAAAGAAGTAATTAAGCGATGGACGACCGACTTGAATCCTCCAACAGGAGCAGCGCAGCAGGCGTTGGAGAATAGGCAATGACGGGGGGGGGGAGGGGGGGGGGGCTTGCGCGAATACTCGTGAGTTGGCTTGCTCACCACGAATACAAAGTATCCCCATGCCACACGTTTCTTCTCTCATTCTCCTCGTTTCACGATTACTCACACTACCAACCTCGCTCAATAGAGAGGAAAATTATTCTCTGATTGGATTGCATTAAGGAATTAGTCACGCACGCCAAATTCCAAATTCACGATGCGATATTATTGTATAGCTATTATGAACATGGATTGGCTATTTTACGTCGTATTGCTTTGGGTCTACTGTTGGTATTTTCGTTTGGGCGTGGGACTTTTTCTATTTACGATTCCGTCTGGTACATGAAATGTTTACAGACAAATATTTGTCATTGTCCTTTTGCAATATATTTTCTGTCATTAAAAAAAAAAAATATATATATATATATATATATACATATTGTAAGAGGAGATGACAAATATTTTTCCGTGAAATTGACAAAATAAACAGTAAAGGGAACATTACGGATTTCTTGCTATTGTCAAAAAGACAAAATATTTCGTAAAATAAAAATGCACATTTTTTAATAAAATATTTTCGTACTTTTTCTGCGACACTAAAAAAAAAAAAAAAAAAAAAAAAAATGGTAAGAAATTAACGCAAATTTAACATCCACGCTTTTGGATACAAGTTTTTTTTAGTTTAAATTATACATATTGCCAATTTAATTAAAAGTCATTTTCACGAACTTTAGTCCTATAAGCATATTCGAATATGCGAAAATACTTTTAAAGTTGGCGCAAACGGTATATCTATCTTTAATAAAAAATTGTTTTTTTTTTTTTTTTTTTTTTTTTGAAAACGCTACGCTATTTTTTGTTATGAATTTATTCTTCCGTAGAGTACGACTGCGGATTACCTTCGGCGCAGCACACACACACACACACACACACACTGTAGTGTCCATTACATACATATATAGATATATCGTTGAATATATTCCTCTGTGTGTTACCTTTATCCTTGATCGGGGAAGTGGAAAATATTCCACGCTTCGTAATTCCACCCCAGAGTATGTAGCCATGTTTATTTAACCAACCTACCAGCGTTTAAAATACTGCGGAATATATTGTATCCACTTCCCGTCGAGTGAATTCGTGTAGATGAAATAAAACAGTAGAGGAGAGATGAGAACTGTCAATGGCGCCTATCGTAATTTGTATTATTGTATTTGAAAAAAAAAAAAAAAAAAAAAAAAAATCTGTCAAAAAGCATAGGCGACTTATTCCGCTGACGTTCAACATATTTTCTTTTACTTGTAACTACTGCATTATTTATTAAAAATCTAGGTGAAACGGGAGACAAAGAGGGGAAACAAGGCTCCAGTTGAGTGCAGCTTTATAATTTAAATTCCAACCTAGATACTCGTATGCATACACAATTGTTATATCTATTTATGTTCGCGCCTGCGGATACGAAAAACCTTGAAACTCAGTCGCACAACGAAATGAAAAAAAGAAAAAAAAAAAAAGAAAAGTTAGAGTAGGTCTCTTATTTATGTAGAATATGCAAAAAATTAAATATTATTCAGTTACAATAAAATCAATCGATACAAGAATTTAATCACGAAATTCAGATATTCAAAAATGGCAGATTCAATTTTGTATGAGTCTTTTTGATTAAAAAAAAGTCTATTTGATTTAAATATAAATAATTCGATACATGAATTGAGTAGCAACAAATAGAGGTTTTTTTTTAAGTATAAGAAGCCTGATTCAAATTCACGGAGGATAATATCCAGCCCTTTTCAATTTCTCTAATATATAAATATATATTTGTATTGTCATCGCTGAAAATAACATCTGCGAATTTTCTTAGATTTTTATTTTATAAAAAAAAATGTTGAACTTATTTTAACAGTACGAATTTGTGATGAAGAATCAAATTTTTTGGAAATGAAATACTGTTTAATATAAAAATAGTACAGAAATTGATAAAAATCAATCCCCGACCACTTTTAAGTTCTCTCGCATTTGTGTTTGTACTGTTAGTTCTGAAAAGAACAATTTTTTTGTCACGGATTGGCGAAAAAAATTGCTGCTCCGTGACATTAGCCAATAGTCGTAAGTGGATTTTTTTCGGGGTACAGCCAATCGCGAGACGAGGAAAAAAATCGGTCTTATTAAACCGGGCCGCCATTTTTAATACACATAATCAATAAAAAAAAGGCTGCAAACTAGAACTTTGCCCATTGTTTCCTCGTTAATTTCGATTTTTCCCAAAGCCACCTCTACGAGAAAGGTTTCTTTTCAATTTTGGCATCCTCATAGAGGAAGCTTTGTGCAAAATTTGTGAGTTACAAAAAAACGTAAATTTTTTTGAAAAATTCAATCATCACGAAATTTGATACGTAGCCAGCGATTGTTATTGTTTTTCATCTTTAGAGCATTTCACTTAATTTGGTGATATTTGACGTGAGTTAGAGAAAAATGAAAATTCGAAAAATTCGAAAATCTCATAAAAACCAAACCTATTTGTCGATTCATTCCAAATTCGATAACGACCCTCCTTTAACATAGCTTTTACTGTAAAAAATTACTTACCTCGATAGCTACAAATTTGCGAAAGATAGAGAACACACAGACATTTTTCTAAAAATTCAAAATTGGATAAAAAATAATCTTGCATTAGAATTTTTTTTCAACCTGCACCACGTTTGTGCTAAATTTCAGCTCGATTGATAAAGCCATTCTTTGGATTTGCATGCCATTTGAACCATTCTGTCCTGACATGAAAGACTCGAAAAAAAAAAATCACGAAAATAAAGCTACGAGGAAGCGAAAAGAAGAAATGATAACTATTTTAAAGCGTATAGCTCAACGGTGAAATAACTTGCGAGCATTTGATGTTGGTACATACTGCTTTAAGCCTCTCGAGTGTATTAACGAGCGAGTGGATACGTTTTGGTCGGATATTTCGAGAAATGGCTCTGAATGGCCTTGGAAGTGGGTGATATAGGTTGACGAAGCTCGGCAGTGTACGAAACATCGCCAGAAGGAACAGCCTCGGGGCTTAGCTTCGTTGATTGGTTGGTTGCTAGCCTCGTTTCTCCAAGGCACGGGCTCAAGTTTCTAGTTTATGGCATAGGTATACGATGCTTTGAGAGAGAGGAACGCGTGAACTTGTTCACGGCTGACGAGACTTTCCTTCCTTCCACCAAAGCTCACCCATGTACCTCCTGTGCTATGCTGCTGCGGTGCTTTCTGTTGTGGTGCCTCGCGGTTCTACGACATCTGGCAAGACACCGGAAGTACCCGCGAGAAGTGCGGAAACTCCTCTCCTGCTCCTTCGTGAGAAAACGGATTGCTTCTAGTTTAGACTCTCTATAACTCTATAGTACACCACTGGGTCGTTGTTTGTCCCCACCCGAGTCTTCAAATTTAACCTTTGAGCCTTTAACCTGCCATTTACAATCATCTCGATGAGGGATTCTGCGATATTATACTTGTATTAATTATTAATCAAAGGGAAATTTTCATGAATTTATAAAATTGCAATAAAATCTCGCTATTTATGCTTTTAATCCGTAACACTTAAGCAGACACAGTAAAAAAATTGCGTTAAGATGAAGCAATAACGAAGATACATACAAGGCAATTCAGTTCACTTTTCAGATCATCTATTTTTTTTTATTTGATCGAAATATTTTTTTTAAGTACTTTTACAGGAGATCTGTTTATTTGTTTATTTTACGTATTTGAAAATTTGTGATTTTCCAAATCACGCTTTTTTTAATAAACAAATACCTTTGTTTTAAATCGTATTTAAAAAAAAAATCGTCCACAAGAGAGAGAAAAATATATATATAAAGAAGGACATAATTATTGAAATCGTAAATCAAGAATTCAAAAAATCTAATACGAAAAAACAAGAGTTGCATAATAAAAAAATGTAATGTCGGCTTTAGAACATTTTTCATAGACATTCTCAGCCCTCCGAACGCAGAAAGCAATTACACGTTAGATTACCGCGACGTTCCATCGTTTGAAGTACTGTAACTCTGGGGCGAAATCGCCGCCAATCTCGCCAATGTTTTTCTAACATTCTAGATATTTCAATGAACAAAATGTGACAATTTCAGCTAAATCGGAAATGCCGTTTCGGAGGAAACAAAACGTGGCAACTTTATTTAATTGAAGAATAGCATAAAATAAAATGAGATAATTTTACAAAAAATGTTGTTGGAAAGTATGCTGAAAATCCAAAATTCGATATTCTTATAATTTTTTTTGTGTGAGCCGTAGGCTTTAAAAAATAAACAATGATTATTTCCAGAAATTTTCAATAGCTGCAATGTGCTTTAAAAAATCTGAAAAAAATTCGACGTTTCTTCTTCAACCAGACCAACATCCTGAATAAATCTGAGGACGACATGAAAAATTGGCATGGTCGACTTGTCGTATTTTGCATCACATATATACATTTTTTTTTGTCGTTTTTTTTTTAATATGAACAATTTGAAAGATCTTCATATTCAAATGACGACTGTAAAGCTTAAGCCTCTTTAAAAATATTAAGAAGGAATGTAGAAGTAATAATATAATACGATTAAAACTCACGGCAACATTGTAACACACGCGAGTGCAGCTTCGCTGAATTGAGTACAATTCTGCACGTTCTCCAAGCTAGCCAATGTAGAGAGCGAGAGAGATAGAGGAAGAGAGAGAAAGAGAGTTAGTTCGTGAGACGGAGAGATGAGAATCTGGATAGGTTGGATGCAGTAGAGCGTGTATGCATGCGTACGTACGGTTTACCTCGGGGATTTCACACAGAGGGCGGCAGGATGAGGATGAGAAAGCACAGGGAGCGGTTGAGGACTGCGAGGGGTTGAGGGGGAGCGTCGTCGGGGGGGGCGACGGGGGAGGGGGAGCTCGTAATGCCGCACATAATTCGTACGTACGCCGGGCGCATGGCTACCGGTGAGCATAATTCGTATGTACATATGAATCGTGAAAGTGTCTTCGGCCAGAGTAGTAGTAGCAGCATGCAGCAACGAGGTGACTGCTGCGTCGCGCCTGACTACTCTACTGCTCTAACTACTACCGCTATCTATATGTAGAGGAGACCGGGGCCAAACGAGACACCCTGAGCTAATAAACGTTCCTACAAACTCACCAAAAAAGTATTATCTCGAAACTGATAAAAATGACAAGAAAATTGAAAAGCAATTGCTTTTCAATTTTCTTGTCATTTTTATAACACCTTCGATAATTTGTCAAATTTATCTGGGGCAAGATGGACAATCCTCAGATCCTAATCCTTTTTTTTTTAATTTTTTTACAATGAGACAATGAGCTCTAAATGGTGCTTAAAAAGAAAGCAGATAATTTATCAGAAAGAAATTGTAATTTTAAGGTTGATTAATGGAAGGTTAAAAAAAAATATCGCCCGAAGAAAGATGAGACGAAAAAATGCCTTTTTTTTTTACAAAATACATTTAAAAATATAGTGACTTCAGAAAAGATAATAAACAGAAAAGCAATTGCTTTTCAATTTTCTTGTCATTTTAATAACACCTTCGATAATTTATCAAATTTATCTGGGGCAAGATGGACAATCCTCAGATCCTAATCCTTTTTTTTAATTTTTGTACAATGAGACAATGAGCTCAAAATGGTGCTTAAAAAGAAAGCAGATAATTTATCAGAAAGAAATTATAATTTTAAGGTTGATTAATGGAAGGTTGAAAAAAAAAATCGCCCGAAGAAAGATGAGACGAAAAAATGCCTTTTTTTTTACAAAATACATTTAAAAATATAGTGACTTCAGATAAGATAATAAAGAAAATACTTGATAATAAAAATGTAATTAAGGATTTAAATACTTGGGATTATTGCAAATAACACAAATAAATATATTTATGCCAGTTATTTGTTTGATCAGTTATGTGTAACTACTCGATATCGAATATATCCGATTTTCTGGGCTATTCATAATTCTGGGAACGAGGGAATTTTTTTGGGTATGCGCCATTTTGCCCCGGTTTGCCATTTCGCCCTGATCTCCATCTATGTACATTGAGGTATGACGCGTTAGTGTTTAATACGTACGGTCGAACCTCACTGGGGACTTGTAGCTTGGGAAATAGTCAGCAAACATAGCTGGATACACAGCTACACAGTGTATTATATGTGTTGTGTAGAACCTGTGCAAACGCAAGCATGTATTGTTAAATACATATAGGTCACTCCCCCACTTATACCTTGATATATATACTCATATAGATATATAGGTTGTGTGTGTACAAGCCTTGTGTGTACATATTCAGCAGCGATTCGGGATGTGCCAGGATTACAAATCACTCTGCGGTTAAACCTCTCTTGGGTTCACGCATTTCTCTTCTCTCGTCCTTAAATCTTGTTACAACTTGACGAATATTCACGTTCATTCTTTTAATTCGGCACTTGCTATACGGTCAAATCAGTCGGAGTGCTCTGAGGATCAAATGTTTTTAACTTAAGATCGATTTTGTTATTGAATCGAATTTAAAATTTCAGTTCGACCTTTTTGTTACGAAGGATATGTTTTTCTTTTTTTTGAACTGCGCTAAAATAATATGGAGTCTAATTGAGAAGAACAAAAGTTTCTGTGAATGTTGGACGGAAAATTAGTGTTGGAATAACCAAAGAAGGGTGCGAATGAATTTGCATTTTGATTCCTCATTGTTCAAGATTGACCATGGAGCATTGCACGACTAAGTATATTGGTTTGGGTTTGGTTTCCTCGCAGAGGAAGCTTTGTTGATTATGAATATCAAGGAAGTTTTCTTTATGAGAAAGCAAAACGAGTAATTTTTCTTTTTGTAAAAGCGTTCCAAAGACTAATTCGTTCATAGTCCGTTTACATAGAAAATAATAATGAAAATAAGAATCGAAATGTCGTGTAAACTGGATTTTTCAACGAATCCTCACCAAATTCTAAATCATACATTTTTTTTATGTTAGTCTACCACTGGAGAACATTTTAACCTGAGAACTCAAAATTTGCGAAAGCTAGAAAGCAAACGCACCTTTTTTTCGGCGAATAAAAAGAAAAAAATCCTTGTGAAATCTTCATCTGTTGAGCGATTCTCACCAAATTTGGTAGCGAAAGTTATTCGATGTTAGTCCACTTGTATGAGAAATTTTTAACAGCTATAATTTGAAATTGCAGTTGAAATTTGCAGCAGCTATGACGCAACACACACTTTTTTTGAAAAATTCAAAATGTCTTAAGAGTTGTATTTTTCAACCGAACCTCACCATATTCGAAATCATCGATCGTTTGACGTTTGTCTACGATTGGACATTTTTTTAGCCCCACAACTCAATATTTGCGGCAGCTAGAGGGCGAACAAACGTTTTTTTTCGAAAAATCGAAAAGTCTCGTAAAATTTGAACGAGAGTCACAATTATTTTGTGCATTGTCCTAAACATAGAGACCCAACCACTCTACTCGTATGCCAAATTTCAGCCAGGTCGGTCTAATCATCCTCGAGTTCTAGGGGTTTGAATTTTGGAAGCCTGACACACATGCATCCTGGCCCTTTTTCAGAATATGTTTCCTAGACGTTTTGGGACATTCTGAACACGGTTTCACGAAAATCTCGAAAATAAACTGTTCGCCATAACAGAGTTTCCTCTATGAGGAAGCAAAATGGAAATTGAATCCTTACTATACGCCGAAATAATTTTGTAATGCATCGCCAGAATTTCGATTGTAGAGTTAACAATTGAAACCCCTCGACAAGTGTTTGTAGATTTATCGCAGTACATTTGTATATGCTGGAAGATACATCCTTGGTATATTGTTCTCGGTGTTGTTTTGTGCTGTAGTTTCCTCTCGACAGGATATCCTTAAGGGTTTTACTTACAAGCGCTGTTTGCGGCAGAGTATTAGCAGCAACGACATGGGTAACAAATTCAAGGCTTGATATAATCGTCGAATGAACAAACAAAGCTAGTCGAGTGGATATATATATAGCTGAGTATAGAGAGTTGAAGATCAGGAGGTGAAGATTGTAATTTGCGAGAGAGATAGTTAAATTCAAGAGAACTCACTCGGCAACACTATCGTAAATTGGTTGATCGCGGTGAGTGTCACACCGGGAATGCTGCATAGTCAAAATGGTGAAATGGTCAAGTGGTGGAAAATGGTGAATGCTGGTGGGATTCGAACGGACACCCTTGGTAATGCGTTTCTTCTAGGGCTAAAGAGAAGCCAGACAAGGGAGAGAGAGAGAGAGACAGAGAGAGGGAGAGTGAGAAAGAGAGAGAAGAGGCCAACCACCATTCGCCATCACCTATAAGAGTAAGTGGGTTAATAACGAGGGATTTGAAATTTGGCCTGTGGCCAAAAGCTGTGTGCAGCTCTCGGCTGAACGGCAGTAACCTCCATCGTCTCGTAATCGTTCTTCTACTCCCACATTTTTCCTTTTTTTTTTGTTTTTTTTTTTCTACGCCACTTATACAATCGTGCTGGCATTTAAAAATATTGATGACACGTCGCGTTATATCTTCATTCGCTTTGTGTTCTAAAGAAATCCTGGGGAGAAATGAATTATTCAAAAGTGTCGCGTTGCTTCATCTCTTGTATAAGTTTATCTTAGCAGGAGATTTAGTCTGAGCATTAATTTGTAGGCAGGCTTTTAAGTATCGTAAAATAAACTTTGTGTGCCAATGTCAAATGATGACGAAATTTATCAGTCGTTCGAAGATTATTTTACGTTGTTTTAATTTCTTTGCAATTTTTTAAATGAAAAATGTCGGCATTTTGTATGGAACTTGACGGTCATATTGTTCAATATTCTATAGACAAAATGACGGTCATGTTTTTAAAAGTTAGTCATTTGACTGTCTAAATGACGGTAAAATTACTGTCAATGTCTACATGACGCTACAATTGGGGCAAATTTTTTATTTGCAACATGATGATAATTTTTTGGATCATTTCCTATGGAAAATTACGGTAAAATGACTGTCAACCCCAAATTGATAGTAATTTTTTCTTGTAATTTAGTTATAGATATAACTATCATGTTATGGTATTTTTTCGCATTTTTTTTTTAATATTCTCAATTTGCACTATAAAAATTTGTTTCAGCTTACAGAACCGGTGCTAGAAGTTTTTATTCACAAACTGGTATATTAAATTTAACATAAAGGTTGTGTTATAAAATGACATTACTGTTACATTAAAGTTCACAATTTTCTAAGTTTTTAGTATGCCTATTTTATTTTATATACCAGTTTAAGAAGTTGAAATTTCCAGCAAAGAGCAATTTTCCAGTAGATTTTTTCAACAGCATTAACGCGTTTAAGCTTCATTATATTGCAAATAAAAGCATAATTTTAAATAAAAGTGTGTTATTTTCCTTTTAAAACGCAAATATATTATACAGGGTGTCCCATTTTCAGATCAAGTATTGAGTATAATGAAGCTTTTAGGGTACGAAGGGGAACGTTAAAAAAGAAATTAAAAATTGGTCCACCATTCAAAATGGCGGTGTCATGTTTTTATGAAATGGAACCATGACTTTTCTTTCTACCAAAAAATTCGTCATACAACACACGCGCGCGCCCATGCTAACGCAAAAATAGTCAAAAGTGGTCTTCTCATCTCACAAATATGGACTTTATAAAAAAAAAGTGCCCTGCAATAGTTGTTAGTTTTAAAAATAAATCATGGTTCCATTTTTAATAAATATGTCGGTTGCCATAATTCCGCCATTTTTAATGTTGGACCAATTTTTTTTTTCGGAACGTCTACCTTCGAACCCTAAAAGTTTCTTCAACTGGCTAAAATGGTCGAAAATGGTCTTCAAACCTAACAAATATAGACTTTATAAAAAAAAATTCCCTGCAAAAGTTGTTAGTTTTGACAAGACAGATTTTTTTATAGAAAAAGGTCACGGTTCCTTTTTTTAAAAACATGTCGGCAGTCGTAATTCGTCCATTTTCAATGGTGGACCAATTTTGATTTTTTTAAGGTCCTCTTTCGAGCCCTAAAAGCTTCATTATTCTCAAAACTTGATCTGGGCAGAATTTTTCGCGATAAATCAACTGGAAGATTAAAATGGGCCACCCTGCATATATTTGCATTACTTTTACAGAAAAATAATTGTCATTTTTTTTTTACAACATATTTTCTGTAATCTTAACACTAATTTCTTATCCCCTATTACAAAACAACGTAAATCCAACAAATAAAAAAAAAAATAAAAATGGAAATAATTATTTTTGTCAATTCAACATCCTTCTATTTGGCAATTCTATAATTTTCTGTTAATCCTCTTTGTAGCTATAAAAATTCCAGACGTTATATTAAGCCCATTCGATGTCTAACGTCAAAATGAAAAGTGAATCCTTCTTCTGTTTTTAATAATTCCGCTGACATTTTGTCAGTCGTGTTCGGTGGCTGTCAGAGTTAACGAGGAAATAATCAGGTTACACTGAAGAAGACTTGAAAGCTGACTTCTCGCGGAAAAGTTTATTTTCGAGGGACGCGATATATTTTTAATTTTTTTCGACTATTTTAAAGCGTTTTATTTGTTTTTTCTTCTTCTTCTTTTTTTTTTGTAATGCTATGTGCCGTATGCACGAAAATTGGAGTAAAAAACTCGTGGATTCTCGAGAGTCCTGGTGGCACTGGTCATTGGACTCGTTCATTCTGCTAGTTCTTTGCCTGCTAATGGTGCTTCTACCGAGAGGACCGCGTAACGCTGCCGCTGCTACAACTGGTAAGCCCGATATCTCAACGAGACCAGCCACTTTTCCTCCTAGGTCGAGTACACCTGGCCATGCAGCTTTCTCGCGGTTTCCAGAAGTATTCCTGTGGCCGCACATGCATCTCAAGCTACCTCAAACCCAATTTTTTTCTTTCTTTTCTTTCTACCATTTAATAGATTTATACAGCTGGTGCTTTAAAAGATTTTCCTTTCTCTATCGAGTCGTCGAGTGCTTTAATCCCTCTTTAGCGTCGTTTATAGTCCATTTTGTTTTACCTGTGGTGCAAAAGACGTTTAAATCAAAATATTTTTTATCTTTACAATTATTTCAACGAAACTTAATTTTCATAAAATTCATTAAACGCTATTGATTTTAAAAAAAATCATATGCACAATGTTTAATAATCTTTTCGAAAATTAGGTTACTCTCTGTGATAAAAGAAAACAGTTAGATGCTCTCAGAATTGAGCTGGATAGCCTCGTTCACCATTTATTGATAAAACTGTGATTTAGAAAATCACAGAATTTAAAAGGTCTCTTGTAAAGAGGCAGCAAAAAATCTTTTAAAAAATCACATCACTCTCTCTAATCAAAGAAACAGTTAGATCTTCTCAAAATGGATTCTGTATTCCGTGACGTGTACTTCATGATTTATTCAAAAACCTATGATTCAGAAATTTGGAAAATTTAAATGATTAACACCTTCTGAGAAAATGTTCGAAAAATATTTTTTTTTTTTTTTTAAATGAGGTTACACATCTCCATTGAATAAAAGAAATAGTTAAATGCTCTGAAAATTTAGTTGAATCGCTTGATATACAGTTGATGGGCTTGGCGCGCATCAGCAATGTATCCACTACTATTTTCGCAGAGTGCTTTGTGTGTATATTGAAAATACATAGATATGTGTATAGTCGAGTGTGTTTTCATCCCTCTTGATACTCCATTCGACTCGTCCCAAACCGATTGCTGCACGAATGGGCCCCCGCACCCAAGTTAGATTAAGTTGTATGCCCTACATTCGACTCTCATTCGGCAACACCGCGGCGGCACAGCCAAACGGCTGTCGGATACCCTCTGATTACCGTGATTTACGAGAGTACGATATACCCTACGATCTCTCTCAAGCTCTCAGACCCCCCCTCCCCCTCCTCCCCTCGGCATCTCACTCGTTCCCGCCTCCATTATCCTTTCTAGCACCACCTACTCGCTCTACTGGCAAGTTAATCCTCGCTGGTGTTTCCCATACAATAAGAGATATCAATTGTAAATTTATCCTCCAATATCCTCGTTTTCGGTAACTCTTGCCTGTCCATTTTTTGTACGTCACGTATATTTAATAGCCGGTAAATGCATTATGAAGATATAACCGTGGAGAAAATTACGATTTTTTAATATTTCGTTTAAATATGAAGTTTAGTGGAATAATTTTTTTTTTATTACATTGATTTGGGTCATTAAAAAATTGGCCATTTTCGTTCGAGAGCATATTTTTGTTATTTTTTCAACAGCAATAAAATATTTGGTATTTATTGTTACAAAATAATGTGAATTATATGAATATACAACTTTCTTTTTTTTGTCACTTGCAATTTTTAAAAAGATGCGAATTGGACAATTTTTCAATACTTTTTTTGTCACTATTTTAGATACCAGTTTGAGAAGTTGAAACTTCCAGCAAAGAGCAATTTTCCAGTAGATTTTTTCAACGGTATAGAGATATCAATTGTAAATTTATCCTCCAATATCCTCGTTTTCGGTAACTCTTGCCTGTCCATTTTTTGTACGTCACGTATATTTAATAGCCGGTAAATGCATTATGAAGATATAACCGTGGAGAAAATTACGATTTTTTAATATTTAGTTAATATATGAAGTTTAGTGGAATAATTTTTTTTTTATTACATTTAAGGAGTATTGATTTGGGTCATTAAAAAATTGGCCATTTTCGTTCCAGAGCATATTTTTGTTATTTTTGCAACAGCAATAAAATATTTGGTATTTCTTGTTACAAAATAATGTGAATTGTATGAATATACAACTTTCTTTTTTTTGTCACTTGCAATTTTTAAAAAGATGCGAATTGGACAATTTTTGAAAACTTTTGTTGTCATAATTTTACGAAAAAAAAGAAAATGGTAATTTCGCCAAATCTACAGAATCTTCGTGTTGCTCTTCAAATACAGCAAAAAAAAATCCGTAATAAACGAAATAAAATTCTGTCTTAAAAATCATTTTTTGAATAAAAATTCAAAGTTTTGAAATGTATTTTTTTTTTAATCTCTACCAAAAATACTCCGGAATAATATCAAACTTTTTGAGCCACGAGTGAACTTTGGTTTTCAGCAGTTCGAGGGATAAGCATTTTGTTTTTAATTCAAATTTTCGAGGCACGAGAAAAATATGCTCAAGGGAAATACAAATTGTTTCACTTGCTCCATTTTTTCGGTAAATAAATTCGCTTGATCATTTCGATATATTCTCGGCAAAGCTGAAAGTCTCACGCTTCGCGGGGCCAATTATATCTGCGAGTTAGTAAATATATCGTTAAAAGATGTAAAAAAAAAAAAAAAAAAAAAAAATGGAGCGCATGAGGCAGAAGAATGGAGCGCAGTGATTACCCTCTTTAATAATGACTATAAAAATGACAAATGTCTGCGAAAAGAGCGCAAACAAATTTGCTGATACATTGCTCATTATTCTAATACTTTAATCCTCTATACCGCTTAACGTAATCTTTTTTTACTCTTATTTTTCGGTATTGTCATAGGCTGAGATTTTTTTTTTTTTTATAAATTCATTTTGACTAACTGTTGTACGAATAGGAAATTAGTTTCAACAATTATTCGTATTCGTTGACGAGAATTTTACAATTTTTTTTTCCAACGTCATCAAAACACAAATTCACTCAACGTAACTGCATTGTGTTTTTTTTTTTTTTTTTCTGTGTAGCAAATGGATTCATTAAATGAACAAATGGACGCATCAATAGATATGTTGTTATGATAAATAACATGCCGTTTGATTTTTTCATGTTTCAGGTGGAACGGAACCGTGGAAAAAGAGCGAGAAAAGCGCCGAGCGAGGGACAAAAGTTGAATTACCGTGTATCCTGATATCATCACAATGCGGCGGTCTCCATAGTATAAAGTGGTACCACGGCAACACGAGAATCTGCATTTTCAGTCAGAACGTTGGCCTAACCCGCGAGAACAACGACCTTGGCTCTAGGTACGTTTTACTCGAATAGCATTCAGCACTAAATTTCCCGTTCAATGAATTATCACCCGAGTTATAAATCCTATGTCACGGACGTATGAATAAACCTAATAATGCAAATATTGGACAAAACTTTGGATGATGCCGAATATGTGTGTAGCGAGAGAGAGAGAATTGATTGGAATGTTCACACGTAAGGGTAGCATGTACTGTATACATTATGCGAGTATTCGTGTGTATAGGGCATTCCACGTCAAGTCGACGAGGTCGCGACACAGGCATTTCTTTTCTTTTGGTATTTTGTAAAGGGTTATAAAAAAAGGGCACCGCACTCTTTTTTGATAGATTTTTTTGTAAATTCAATTTTTATTACAATAATGAAATTTATTACTCAGTAAATAAACTGCATGTCGATAATTTTCACTGTATTTTCCCAGCTGAAACAAAATTTAATACTACCACAGAGATGGCCAAACGAATTTTCGATAGAGTTAGCAATTTGGTGTCGACTGGCCTTGTTTTTGATAAACCACAAAGAGATCCTAAAGGAAAAAGGTGGGACATAGAAATACAATTTGCCATCGAATGTCCCATACGTAGATGTACGACAAATGTATGTAATACATATGTACATACCACAGTTTGTTAAAACGGTGAGCATGCAGGCATTGTGTATTCGCATGAATCATGTGCCTGCCTTTCGAGAGTTGTATATGACAGAGGACAGGCCAACAGCGCCGGATAGTCGCCACGCATTTCGACTGGTAATCAGCAATTCAATGTGTCCTTTGCGTTACATCACGAAAATTCAGACTCCAATGAAATTTTTCGATAATTTGGTGAAATTAGAAAATGAAGAAAATTTCATTGAAAATATATTGCTACGTTTACAACAAATATTTCCGGATGGATGTGAATGTGTGGCCGGCATGCAACATTCAAACCTTTATGATTCAAGAATCGCTTCATCAATCGAACTCAAATTTGGCACATATATGGAGCAAGTGGGCGACTTTGTTTATGTAGATTTTTGAAAAAAATGCAAGCATCTCTTCAAATTTTATTCAAATTTGTATTTTTCGAAAAATGTCTGTTCGCAAAAATTTTTTTGCAAAGTTACGTCAAAGAAGGATTGAATTTGAGATAAATCGGTAGATAGATTCGGTTTTTATGGGATTTTGAATTTTTTGAAAAAAAAAATTATTTTCCTCTAACTCACGTTAAATATCAAAAAATCAACTGAAATTTTCTACATACGATAAATAATACTCAGCGCTGCTGCGTACCAAATTTGCTAATGATCGATCAGCGATTAAGATTTTACGTGATTTTGAAATTTTGAAAAAAATTATCATTTTTCTTATAACTCAGGACAACTAACAATGAATGAATTAAAAGCTTTTTCGAAATGAAAAATACAGATGAAAAATATTCACTGTTGCTATGTACCACATTCGATGACGATCGTGAAATTGGTTTTGATTTTGGAGCAATTTGAGATTTTTCATGTTTTAACAGATTACATTTACATTTTTCACAAAGCTTCCTCTATGAGGAAGCCAAAATTAATAAATAAGATTCTTCATAGAGATCGCTTTGAGAAAAAAAAAAATTAATGAGGAAGCAATGTGCAAAGTTCAACTTTGCAACTTTTTTGTTGTTGTTCATGCTATTAAAGTACCTGATCATGGTGGTGAGAAAATCAACTCTAAATTCAGTTATATTAAATTTTCTTGACCCTATGAAATATGTGACATTTATATAATTGACGCGGTTGTGAATGTTTCGGTACTCGAGTGGCATAGGCCATCCAGCAAACTCAATCTCAGGATCATCGTTAATATATTAATACATATAGAGCGAATAGGAAACGGTGTGCTTCGGAAGCTTTGGCTTCTCTCTCTCTCTCTCTCTCTCTCGAGTCTCTCTTGCCATATAGAACATTTTGTCGCTTAACCGTTAAGCGGGTGGATTAAAGCTCGACTGTAAAGGCGCGGGGATTACATCTCTCTCACTCTCTCACTCTCTACGTTTCGTTTGGAGCCTGCGTCATTGCTGCATAAAGCGCGTTAAGCTTTCCAAAAGCAAATTTAGCCGAGTAGATGTTCGTCTTTATTATCGTCGTCTCTCGTCTGTAATCCGTTGTTTAACTTCGTCTCTATACATATTGTGTATGTATATCGAAATATATACATAAAACGTGAGTTATTAACTTTATTATATATAGTACAAAGGACACTAATGATTGATTCATGTTTGGTGAGTTAATAATAATTGCACATGTTAACAGATTTCACTTGACAAGAATAATTGCTATTTTTTCCTTTCCTCCAATTATAAAAATATTCTAATAATTTCTTCCTGTCCTTTTTATTGTTAATATATTTTTCTAAAAATCTTTCAACCTCAATCCACAAATTTTTCTGTTGTAAATTTATTTTCTAATTATTTTTGTAACAACATTACGACTAAAGATTAAAGTTACAAAGTAAACGAAATTCTGAAGAGGACCGAGAAAAGGGTCCGAACGTTAAATAGTGTTTTCTTAATATTAAAAAAGGCTGCAAAGCAGAACTTTGCACATTGCTTCCTCGTTAATTTCGATTTTTCCCAAATTTATCCTTTTTACCCCAAATTTTACGACTGACGTTTCGGAGGGAAGCTTCATAGAAAATCCGGACCTGCATAAGAAGGGTATATTGAGGAACATTGATCGCTTTCCCCCCATGAAACCTCCTCAAAAGAATAGATCCTTTTTTTTTTAGATCCAAAACTCTGAAAGGAAGATATAGAATTATTGTAACAGGGCTGGGGAATGGGGCGCATTATAAATATATATATATACTATATATATCGCTTATACGACCTTCGGACGAATCTCGTACATCGGTATATAGTCCAGTAATGTCTAGTCCGCTGGCCCCGGGTCATGAAAGTTCATCCGCAATACCTGCAGTCGAAAACGCGCATATGTCCTATATATGGATGTATAGACGGTGGCTCAACTATACATATCTATATACATGTACAGATAGGTGTGCGAAGCGCAATGCAACGTTGTTGCGTATCGATTTTCGACTCCAGGCTACTATATGTCCAGTAGTACAGCCACGAGATGTGCTGCAGGACACCGTATGTCGGTTATATACAGCCTATATTACGCCTGCTCGACAGACCTTCGCTCGAAGATCGCTTTGAGGTGTTCCGATCCGGTTCTTGCAAAATCCCACTCGTGTCAAGAGAGAGAGAGAGAGAGAGAGAGAGAGAGAGAGAGTCGTTAAACTAATTATGTATGCTATAACATTTTTAAAAAACACGTTTAGCGAAACTCAATTTATTTTGACTGAAAAAAGAAACTCGAGCAAAAGGAACAAACTGCCAAAAAAAATATTGACAGCTTCTTCGGGATTTAAATTTCAAGCTTTTTTTTTATACAGGGTGTATTTTAACTATTGGATGATCCATCGAGTGTAATAGATGGGTCACATCATGATGAGTAAAAACGAATTTGGGCGCAAATTCGAGAAATGAAAATTGGCGGAGATATGGCGGTTTCAATATCGCGACGAGTATTGGTGAGAGTCTCGGCGAGAGTCTCTCCGAGACTCTCGGCGGGATTTTTTTTGTTTAAAATTGGAATAAATTCCCAAGAATCTCGCCAAGAGTCTCGCTGAGAGCATCGGCGTCGATAGACTCGGCGATAGTCTCTGCGAGACTTTTTATTATTATTTTTTTTAAACTGGGATAAATTCTCAAGAATCTCGCCGAGAGTCTCGCCGAGATAAAAATTGTCAGAGATATTGAAACCCCGATATCTCCGGCAATTTTAATTTTTCGAACTTGCGCCCAAATTCTTTTTTATTCAGCATGATGTAACCTATTTATTCTCCACAGATCAACCAATAGTTATGATACACACTGTATATTTTTTTGTTAAACAAAAAGTTTTTTGAAACTTTAGATTTGTCGGTTTTAGAAATGATATTTTTTTGACCGATTTCGAAAATTGGGTACCCTTCATTTTTTCGATTTCAATTTCGGTTGTTTGTGGATCCTTTCATAAACATAGAAATGCATTTAAATAAAAATTACCGATTTTTTTCAGAGGTACTTTATATAACTAAAAAAGTCGTTGACCCTCCCTCTCGTAAATGGCTGTGGGCACCTTCTAAATATATTTTTTTTTAATCTGAGAAAATTCTGAATTGCTCCTGTCCTTAAAATAAAAATATACAAGGGTTGCCAAAATATCGAAAAAAAAAAATCACGCAGACAAATGAGGAAGTAAAACAACATGCATCTAAAAATGTTTCAAAAAAGTAAATATATTATTGGTAGGTGTTAAAACCTAAAATTTCCTCATCTTTTTTTTCAGAATAACGTTGAACTACGACGATAATAGCAATAAAACTTATCTGGAAATACCAGAGGTAAAGCTGGATGACGAGGGCTTGTACAGATGTGAGGCAACGTACTTGTCTGTGAATCGCGAATGCAACAACGTCCAGCATATCATTCTCAACGTGAATGGTGAGTAAATAATTATTTAAAAACTATCTTCTATGTTATTTAAAAGATAAAAGACAACATTTCGTTAATAAATTTACCTGGATTTCATGGCGAAAGATATTTTTACCAAATTTACATCTCTAACATAAATCAACACTGAATTACAAATCCTATAATATTGTTACAATATAGTAGATTTTTGTCTTCATATTAAATCATAATTATTTTTTAATAAAGCAATTAATGAACGAGTTTTATAATCTTATTATTCTTTGTGAAATTTAATGATAAATCGACGCCTCTTCGCTAAAAGAAACAGTATCGATTTCATCGCACTCCACCGGTACTAGATTTAATATTGAAGAATATAAACTAAGTGTTTCTATATTAATAAAATCCTCTTGCTATTCGTAATTAGGAACTGAAAAATACTCAGAAAGGAGAAAATCAATGGTAACAGCGTGGCGGTTACGATGAGCTAATTGAAGCAATATTAATATATACAATTCGATAGGGTAATCAAGAATATTGTCGAATGTATATTTAAAAAAGTCCAGAGGTGCTTATTATCGATTCTTTTGTGGCGCTCGAGAGTTATTGTATATTCCATCTTTGCTAAATAGAGGAAGAATTGAATTAACATGCACTTTGCTTTATTTAAAGAAAACAGTTTTTCGCAAATAATATATAAAAATCAGGTTGTATAATTTCAACGAATATACGAAATTTCAAGTTATATATTTTTTTTTGTGTGAAAGCTAATTTTGGCACTTTTTTTCTAATAGTTAAAAAAAGGCATATTTTCATTTTCTTTCGATTTCCTGAAAAAAAAAATCCAGCCTTGTGTATTTATTGAAATTAAATAATTTTTAGAAACTATTTTTTTCAATCTTTAATCATTCAAGCTTCTCCGAAGGAAATGATGAATTTGCAAATGCACTTATCGCTGAGAATAACGTTGCATCGATAATCAATTGCATCGACAATGTTGCAGTAAAACGTGTGGTTTCGAGTTAATTAATTAAATCTGAATAAATGTTCTTCTTACAAGTAATTAAAAAACTAGTCTGTCCACCTTGGCGTGGTTACCAAAAAATGTTAAAAATGTTTCCTTCGATAATTTGTTTTTAAAAAATCGCAGATAATTACAAATCTGCAGAAAAAAATGATTAAACAAAAAAATTAATGCTTTTTAGAATTATGTCAATGAGATAATAAAATGCGGACCCATTCGAAAGGGTCAAGGGTGCGACCCAGGTCGAAAGCAGGCGGAATGCCCCAAATATAGCTGTTCGTTCACTACTCGAAAATACAGGTTGAATCCTTAGGACAAAATGATGAAATTGCGAATGCTCTGATCGTTGAGAATTGCTGTTTCGAAGGCCTGTACCGAGTTCTGGTAGTTCTCCTAGTAGAATTTTCAATTGAGGTCGGTACCTTGGTACTATTGAAGCTTAACAGCAGCAGCAGCAGCAGCAGCAGCAGGGGAGGTGAAGTGAGTGCTGGCGAGTGGGAGTCGAAGGAAGTAGGTACGCGACACAGGATTGTTCGAGATTGGACCGTTCGATTGCGCCTCGACAATGGGCTCTCGTTTTATCTCCCACTTATCCGCGGCAATGTTCCTACTCCTGCCCTGCCTATCCGCTTCTCCAGTCGCTAGCTAAAAAAAGAAAAAAAAAAGAAAAAAAAATAAGACTAAAGAAAAAAAGAAAAGGAGGAGAAAAAATTGAGGGTGAAAGCGACGATAAGAAAAAAACCAAGGGAATGTTGGACCGAGAATATAATATCAGGCCCTAATGACATTCGTATTGCTGATGACTCGCGAGCTTCCACTGTCGCTTTGAATTCAACGCCCACGGCTCTCGAACCATTTTAATTTTAACCCGTTTTCTCTCCCTCTCTCTGTCTCTCTGTCTCTCTCTCTGGTTGCTCCGTTATATCACGATTCAGCTGTTTCAATTGGATTATCGGAAACGTTACCAAATCATAAGCGCTTCAATGCCTCGCTATCCACTATCGGTAAACACATTCATTATCATTTTTATTGCATAACCCAAGAGTGCGGATTTATATGAGATCAATAATTGGTGAATTTCATAGTAAATCGACAGGGTCGTGATCCTCGTTTTAATAAAAATGCTCTCTTTTACTTTGTTGTAAATAAATGCTTTTGACATTTTTCTTTTTTATTTTTATCTCGCACAATCACCATAAATGTTATTTACCAAATATTGCACTGACGATTCTTTTTTTCTCACAGTTAATTATTGCCGAAAAATTACATTTTTGGCTACTTCTACGTTTAGAAATTAAAAAAGTACCAAGAATAATGAGTTACGACTTTTGTGGTTTTATTATATTATAGAAAAGAATTCTCTGCAGTGTGTCGTAAAGAACAATTTTTCGTTTTTTCTTTCTAATTATAACAAAAACCTTCATAATAAATTATTAACGAAATTTTTGTCAATTTCTAGTTGAACAAAAAAAGTATAAAATCGTTAGTTTAAAATATTCCATTTTCATTCTACTAAGATAATGTGTAACTTTTCGTTTGCAATATATTTTTTTACCATTTTGTCTATTATTTTGTCAATTAATTTCTATTAAAAAATATCAATTTTATAGATTTTTCAAAAAAAAATTCGTTTCTTCGTAATTACCAAAAATGTTATTTACAAAAATAAAAAAAAAATTACATCGACGATTAATTTTACAAAATTTTCATTTTACAAAATATCTTTAATCATTTTAATAAAAAAGTGTAATTTTTGGATAACTATATATTTCTGCCCTTTCCATTGTTATTTGCAATTTAAAAAAATATTTATCGTCAATTTGACAAAGCATTGTTAATCAACTCTTATAAATTGGAGTTCTTGTAAACATCAAACATTTTAAACATTTGGAAGATCCACTTATTAGATATTTCGAAATAAACAGTTGCCTTACAACAGAAGCTTCTTTTTTTTTTTTTATCTTTTTTTTTCCATCTTGGTCATTCGTAGTTTGCACAACAATTTTTCTCTCGCTGACTGTCCTGTTCAGCTCTAGTGCACAATCAAGATTCTTCTGAGGATAAGAAAAAGTTGGAAAGGAGTTTCGATACGTAGGAAAAACTGGTAGCTAGTAGTTGTAAGCTGTAGAGTACAGACGTGTGTTTTATACTCGCTACACTGGAGCGTATAGTTTACGGAATGTAACCGATAACACTCGAGAGCGCACCGACCACTCACCTTATAACGTAAAGCTACATAAATTGTTGGCCCGGCACTATAGCGATATATTTATTAGTATACAGAAGCTGGCCCGTATACAGCAAATACATATATGAAGCATTCCACATCAATTAAAAGCCACAAAACAGAAGTTTTCCTCTTCGGGATTTCGAAAAAACAATTTATTTCGTTTCAACCAATGGCTATGCATGATTTTTAAAAATTATGTTCCTAAAATAATTTTTTTTTAATTTTTAAATTTTGTTTAAATAATATTTCGTGTTTTTTTTTCTCGATGGACCGTTTCTGAGGAATCATTGTTTGAGGGGAAAAAAAATTGTTGATGCTTTTAAAAAGATATGCACAATAAATTATTCTGTGAAAAAGAACATTTTCGGGTGGGGTTTAAAATTTGAAATGACTCAAATTTGGAATGATTAATATCTAGAGATTCTAGAATTATGAAAATTATAATGACGAAAGACAACGTTGTTTGAATTTTTTTATTTAGATAGACTAATATGTCGAATAATTGTTTGTTTGATAATTTCAATATTCAAACACTCATTTATTTGAATATATATTGTCAGAGAGTGTATAATTTGAATAATCAAAATATTTCATCATTGGGTTATAATAAGCTGTTCGAACTCTCATCAATTTCACATTTCTCCCTTGTAGTTTCGTCCATTCCATACAAAATTCTTTCGAAATTCTTTATTTTTATATAAAACTTTCCATCCTCTCGTAAAATCGATCTTTCTCCATCTGAACTGTCGTTAACTTTGAAATGCAAAATATCGGCCATTCAAAACGTGTATCTTTCGTTACTTCGACCCCCACCCAAATTTTCGTTGATTTTTCTTTTTACACAAATTCGAAGTCAACATTTTTAAACAATTCTCAAACTGTTGTATTTTTATTTTACACTTAGTTTTTTCATTTAAAAAAAAAGCATTTTTGATCATTTTAATTCAGACGTATTTTTTAAAAATTAAATAAACAATTGAGATATCTCTAGAATTAAAAAAAAATGAATTGAACCAACATGAAATGCCTTATACATAAATCTATATATGTATATTTACAAGTAGAAAGCTTTAAGAAGCTAGGACTGCTTACCCTAGCTCTGTATACACTATAAACACAACAGTTGTGTACAAGTGCAAGCTCGAGCATCACTTAAATCACAGCTTTTGCCACTAGCACACTGTTATACTTGTGCCTGGCTATAGCTAAACTTATATCCCACGTAGGAATAGAATATATACACATAAGTATACAAACCTTCATCTCTCTTTTTCACAGTTTCCGGATCTCCCGAGAAACCGGAAAAATAATACATATATACACATAGATACATATATATATTCCTACGTTTCTATATATATATATATCTATGTGTAGATATGTATTATTTTTCTGGTATATATATATATTTCATATATATATATATATGAAAACGTAGGAAGGATGCATATATATATATATGTGCAGGCATACATACTATGCTTTCATAGAAGTCAGCACAGAAGGCGAGAGAAGTCTTTGCGCAAAAGCTACACTCTTTTCTGTGCTGGTTTGAAGCTTCGTACAGCAAATAGCCTAGAGCTACGAGATCGATTTCTCTTCTGTGCGCCCTTCTCACTTTCTGTAAACTTTGTGCTCCACCGGTACATGCTTCATTATGGTAATGTATAGCGTATAAACGGAGGAAGCGATGAAAGAAGAAATCACAGAATGGTCGAGTGCAAACATCAGTTATTCGTTTCCCTCTTTCTCTCTATCTCTCTCTCTCTTTGATTATCGTCTAAAGCGCACAGAAGAAGATGGTGCATAGAACGTACATGAGGAACGAGGAAATGATAATATATCAAACTGCACATGCGGTTCTGTATAACACCGTAATATACTGGTAAGGAAATTCAAGCGATGAAATTGATCGCAAGCTTCGCCTTATCCTTAATGAAAATTAACGATCGCTATCGTCATATTTCTCCAATCGCGAACCATCGGACTATGTAGATATATGTAGAGTAATTCTTGAATGGAATTACGTGATTTATCGTTGGTCGTCGATACACCTTTTGGTCCTTGTGAAACTGATAACCCAGAAGACCTCCTTCTTTCCTCTCAGTAACCCTATTAAAAGTGTAATTTAATAATAATTATTATTTAAAAGAAATTTACACGATGTCCTTTCTTTTTTCTATTTTCTGATAGTATTTCTGTTTATATTACTCCCAAAACCGATTTTTCTTCAGATCGGAGTAAAAAAAATGAGCACCCAAAATACTTTCAACCAAATTATGCGAATTGGGGTAGTCTGACCAATGAATGAACAGTCGGCGAGACGACGTATTAATATTGGAAAAATGTCGTTGCCAGTCAATCAATCTTGAGGATTTAAGTATTTTTGGATAACTCACATTCATAACGAGGAATTAAAAGTCTATTATTTGAATAGAATTAATGACAATAAGAGAAAAATGCGTATGAAGATTGTCTTTAAACCCAATAAATGAACACTGCCCAATTATACATGCCGATGAATGAACATCGATAAACCAATTAATGAACACCAACAGAGTCGAAGCAGTCAATACTTTAAAGGTGTCCGAGAGCTTATAATGGTACGACAATATTTATTTGTGGTATTTCTACAGTTACCAATACACCAAAATATACTGTTGCCACTGTGACTTGCGCCAAATTCAAAGTAACGAGCTCAGAATTCGAATATAAATCGATCAAGACAGAATAATTAAATACATTTTTGGCGAGAATCTTTCGAGGCTTTCAAGCTTTATTTTCAACATTTTGAATTTTACGACAAAGTACTATCAAATTTTATTAAGCTGAAATTTCATACAAATGTCAAACAAAATGAAAGAAACATGAACATTGTTGTGTTTTGTAAAAATCGTGAATTTCGATCTTAGCAAATTTTTAATTTAAAAAAATGGCTGTGTATACTCTAAATTGAGGAAATTCTGAGCAATGAAGGTAAAACTTTTTGCAAACGTAAAATAATGTTAAAGGGTCATTGGTCTTGAGTTTGGAGGAAATATTCAAAGAAATTTTGATTTTATACAATTTTGAATGTAACTTTGAAAAATTTCTCTTCGAGGTAGTTTTTAGTGGTTATAAAAAAGTAACCTGCAAATGAATTTGATATCCTGTTTTATATTTCGTTCATTTCTTGCCGCTTCGATCATTTTTCAAGCAAATCTTTCCATCTTATATTTTCCTATTTCATTAAACAGCAAGTAAAAAAAAACAGCAACACGTAAAAAAAAAAAAAAATTCCAGACTAAGTACACATTTTTCCAAATGACAAGTATGTGTAATGTAAAGACATTCGTTCATTAATTGGATTTGATATTCTTCATAGATACGTCAATAAATGAACCGTTCATTCTTTGGATTCACGCGAAATGTACCACCGAATGTGTGAACATTGAAAAGTAAGCATTTGTCGACAGCTAAATAGATCCTCCAACGTTTTAAAATCAAGTTTGTTAAATGAACTTTAATACATAATACTTTTTACTCAACGTGTTGCCCGATTTTCTGCCGAAAAGCTTATTACTGATTTGTCGTTCAATCGTCCACCTTAAATCTTCTATTGCGAAACTAAGCTTAATATTCCTGTTATGCCTGCATAATAAACAGCCAATGTATCTGAACGCGCTTAAATCTATCTGTCGACGTAAAAATGAACCTCGAAACAGTTTCTTCAACATTTTGTAAGTAATTACGTAACTTAGAATCGAAAATATACTTTTATTGGCTGATCTACTCTACATCTGAAATTAGCTTCTCTAAAAAAAATATTCCTAAAATGAGGTAGATAAATGTACTTGTCTCGAAATGTTAACGAATTACTCGATAGACGTATCGATATACACACGCCGCTAATTATTTGCCAAGTCAACATGCGTGAAACAAGTTTGCATGGAAAATATTGGGTTATCTGGAGAATCCTATAATTTAGTCTTATTATTCTGTTCAGCCCCGGTCTGCCCGCTCTTAACGTACACATTATTATTACTGTCGATAAATATATGTATTACGGCTAGAAGCTCAGTGGTCGATATGATGTATTGCGATGAAATGAACTCTCGTCGCTTTTCTCTTGTCCTCCATTGGACGATAATAAACCGAGGTAATACGAAGGGGAACGAGTTATCGGAATGTTTTCGTCGCAGGACGAACTCCTCTGGAAGTCAAGGAATTTAATTTCACGCTTTCCCTTCTCTTAACCCTCTTTCGTATACATATATATTGATCTACGGGACGTTTGATTCCAAATTGACCTGCCAGTTCCTTTTTTTTTTTTTTTTTTTGTATTTTATAACATTTTTATTTCCTTTGAGCGAAATATAAAAAAAATGTAGTAAATGTGGAAGTATTTATTGGACTGGTAAAACAGGTGGAAATTCACATATTTTTTTTTATATCTGTGACTAAAATGGGTTAGTAGTAATAAAATAAAAAAAATGGCCTTAATGTTTCCGGACGCTATTTAGTAAAATTTTACAAAATGTCGAGAAAAACGTTTCGTGATAAGCTGCTTTTAAAAAAATTCCAAACTGCGGGTAAAAATATTTCAACAGCAAAACTGTTCTCTATCAATTATAATTATTATGTAACATCGAATTGCAATGCAAGGCGAGAAGGATATAATGAGATTAGGCAAGATCATCAGGAACCGCGAGTTCAAGACAGGAATTATTAGCACGTTCGTGGTCCATTAGAGAGAAGATGGAAATGCTCTTCCGTAGAGCTATATGAGAAACTGGGTCATCCGCTGGATTTTCATGTTACCCTTCCCCCCTTGGCCCTTCCCCTCTTTTTCTCTCTCGCTCGATTTTCGTCCGTGGAACCACCACCTTTACCTTGCCTGGTGCCATTGGTGCCCCTCGCCTCCTCTAACCCCGTTCCAACCACCGCCGTATTATAAGTTCGTAATTTCACCATCTGAAAAGCGATTTATAAAGTTTTGAGAAAAAGTTTTTATAGGGTGATTCCGAGAGCGTCGCGAGAATGAATGTTCTCTTTTCGCTCGAAAGTTTAGCTATACGCAAAATCTCTATGAGAAAGTAGCGCATAGAGAATCGAGACGTCCGGGTAGAGGAACCAACGTTAAAGGGAGAAGGAAATAAAGAGAAGATAAACGAGAAGGGTATGGGGAAGAGTGGCTTAAAAAGAGCGTTCTTGTCGCTCTTAAAGTGCCTATAGTTTCGATGATTCCCTCGTTTGTATTACCCAGGGGGAAGCAATTCCCAGCTTGGCGGATCGATTAAGGTACATTGAAACATTCAAGGGCAAAACATCAAGTCGAACAAAAAGCTTCTACAATTCATTTCGATTTTCGTGCAAAATTGAGCTATACACGAAAGCATAACACGGATTGTGTTCGCTCCATTGTACCAGGTTGATAGAATACCAGAAAAGCTCCAACAGATTGTCATGGAATTTATAAAAAAAAAAAAAAAAAAAGCCACATTGCTGAACAGTATTGTACGTCACTAAAATTTAAGCTGATTCGATTGTGTAGTTCACGGGTTATGGGAATTTCAATACACTCACACTAGGGTTACAATTTTTTAATCTATATTTGTTTTACTTAACATTTCACACATTCATAGAATTCACAGATTCACACTTCACACTTATGTTTCATTTTTTCTGAACCGCTTGTCTCAACGCTTTAGGCCAGCGTTTAATGATTATACTGACACGAAGACATTGCTCATGACTCTTAAAATGGCTTAAATTACGATGATTCAAATGTCTGCATTAACACAGAGAGAAAAATTGCCAACCGGGAATGGGAATACCGTTAAAGATCCACCGTCTGTTTCAACGGAGGAACGTGAAAGTCGAATAAAAGCTTAAACATTGATTTTTATTCTCGCGCATAATTGAGCTGTACTCGAAAGCACGGATTGTGTGCAGGGTATTCCACCAAGTTGGCAGAATGAAGTAGCCGTGTTGCGAAAGTTGAGGGTTGAGTGAGGCCGAAGGAGGGTGGGAGGGGGGTGCAGGGTTTTAAAGGGGAGGAGAATGGAAAGCATGCTTCGTATACGAGTCGCGAGCGTGTACCTATCGATAATGCATTAGCTTGGGAAGTGAGATTATCCGAAGAGAAGAGAGTGAGCGAGAGGAGAATGAGAAAGCTCCGAGACATTGTCCATGTTACTGGTTCGATGTGGTGAGTGGTGCTTCTGCTGCTTGCAGACTAGCTTCAAGCGTGGTTTGAGTAGTAACATGTCGTGTATTCCCGTTAAGCTTATTTCAAGCAAATACTATGTAATCTCAACAACGCGCTCGACTCTACACACGAACGGTAATCCAATAACAATCTAGTTATCGAAATATCTCAGAGTATGATTGAAACGTACAGATTCACTTGGCTCCACTTGTGAAATACGTTTTTCTGCGAGTTTACCGTTTATTAAATTTCATGTATTATTCTACTGTAAAACGGAATTATTAAACAGCAGATAACGTGGATAATCTGAAATAATTGGGGCTTTCGTTGGAATAATTGAAAATTCGGATGTCCAAACAGCAAAGAAAAAATAATTTTCAGAGAGTTGTACTTTTTACTTCAGCCAACGGATGAATATTGAAATTTATATATTTAATTTATATATCACTTAAGGACTGGAACGAAGAATTTTTCTGTCACTGTTGAAACCAATTTGGTTAACCGGTTTCATTATAAACCAGATTCTTTTTTATTTCCCTACGTATCGACATAGCTACTAACTTCTTAAGTATAGAAAATTTTTTTTTGTATTTTTCAAACGATGCCCGATTGAGGAATCTTGTACATATCTACATGTCTCATATCTCCGTCATTTTGTAATTCTTTCAATTTTTTCTTCCTGAAAATTGTTCTTAAATATGTACTTTATGTGTGTGAAATAAATTCTTTTTTTTTATAAATTTCATATCTGCGTCAGAAAAAAAAATCATTTTCAACCGATTTTTTCGACTGTCAGGGTGGTTGCTCTTAATATGATAGACTAAATAAATAAATATTTTGAATACATAAAAATTGTTTCTACATTATTCTTGATGTTGGTGATATTTGGTTTTGCAACATTGTAAGTGAGAACTGGGAAGCACTCACTCGCTAGGGAGGGCAGAACGCTTTTGACAAAAGCGAAAATTCATATAATCCGAATCGCTGTTAGGACGATTGACATTTCGGGTAAATCAAATTGCCATTCGTATGATTGACGTTCGGATAATCAGCGTTCCACTGTATTATGATTCTTATTAAGCTCTACATACATATCACCGTATTTTCATATCGATCATTCAATTAATTCGTTTGATTAACGTACGTGTGTGTTTACCCCTGGGTTTATTTTCAGTGCGACCGGATTACGTGCGAGTCACCGAGAGGGATTGGAAAACAAACCTTACTTCGGGCGACTCACTCGGTCCGTTTAACGAGGGAACGGAGATAAGTCTGAAGTGCGAGACCGGCGAGGGTAAACCAGTTCCGACAGTCGAGTGGTACAACGGTGACGAACTTTTGAAAGGTAAGAATTACGTTTTTCTATTTTTGCTTTTTTTTTTCCACAGATCATATAAATTAAACACAAGCTAGATGCTAAGTTGAACGTTGCATCTTGCTTCCTCATTATTTTTCACATTTCGCAAAGCTTATATGCGAGAGTCGGTAAAACGTAGCTTTCGTCACAGTGAAAGCTGCTTTGTAATATCTTCCTCGAGGTACAGAGTCTTTTTTCTTAATTATAAAAATGCGAAACTTGATTAAATCTCAGCTGTATCGGATTCACTGTGATTCGATGTAAAACGGTGGTTCTCACTCCATTTAAGTTTCATCCAGTTTCAGTTGGAGATGTCTGAAAGCTACGAATGATTTTTGTAAAATGGATGGAAATGTTGAAGAGTCCTGTATGTGACAGTAAAATTTAAACTGATTCACACTTGTGTCTGTTTTTTCTCCGACACTTTTCTCGATGTTCTCAAATATTTTGCTTCCTCAAGAAGACTTGTTTTCGTGACAAAAATGGTTTTCCCATTTCCCAACCACACATGTTGGGGGTTCAATTAGGCTTGATCGATGAAATTTTTAGAAAATCCATGCAGTTTTCTTGTTTCTATCTGATATTGAATTTTTTCAAAAATGTCTGGGTGCGCACTGGTTCCCACAATTTTTTAGATATCGGGCTGAAATTGGTACACGATTGTATTATTACAGACAGGTATTGAATTTGGACGAAATCGGTTGAGTCTTTCGGATTTTATGCGATAATCAATTTTTTTTTAGATGTCTGTGCGCGCTCTAGCTTTCACAATTTTTGAGATTTCGAGCTAAAAATTGGTTCAAAGTTGTACCATTACAGACCGATGATTGGTATTGAATTTTGGCGAAATCGGTTCGAGCATTCGGATTTTATCCGATTTTTCATTTTTTCTAAAATATCAGACTAAAAATTAAATAAAAAATTAAAACTTTAATGAGATTTTGGGTTGAGAAATCATATCAATTGACCTCCATAATTTGGAAACGACTTCAGATATCAAGCTGAAATTTATAACACATATTTTCAAAAACTAACAGTTGAAAAGTAACAAATCACAAAACAAAGTTTCTTGAAGAAGCCAATTTTGATAAACATACTTCCACACAAATAGCGCCGGGTAGACTGTGTCAAATAAAAGGGAGAAAGCACTATTATGACAATGTAATTGTCAGCTTTTTAATATACTGACATATAAGTCTCGAAAAAAAAAAAAAAAAAAAAAACACCAGAAGCAATGAAAATTTAACTGAAAACAAAGCTTTTCATAAAATGCATACACCTCCTTAATTAAAAAAGACCTTTACAATAATTCACTGAATAATTGAATAATTTAAATGCAATATAAATTCAGTAGCTTCACCTTAGAACACACAAGTTTAATATAATTATGTTTACGCGCAAAGCACATTTCAAGGCAATAAAAAAAAATGTCGAGCTTGTCCGTAACGACGATGACCCTCGTTTTTCTTTATCCACGAAGTAGCAAAAAAAAAAAAAAAAAAAACGCTTCATATCCATACACACGTAGCCAACAATTTAATTTAGTTTATTGCGAATCTCTGCACTGCATATATTTGAATAAATACTCGAGTGAAAGTCTCGTCGCACTTTTTTCAAGATATTGTCATTTTTATATGAAACGCCTCGAGATTTAGCGAGGCAGTCGCTAAAAAAAAAAAAAAAAAAGTAATAATCTTATCGAATTGGAAAAAGACGATGTGTGCGATACGTGAGCATTTGTGCCTCTTTCGTCATCGCTTTAGTCTTAAAGTTGGTGGCGCGTTTCTTGGACATGACGAGCAGCCCACGAGTGCAAGCGGGTTAAAAGAAAACGAGTCTACAGACGCTTTACGGTCGGACTAAAAATTCCAGGAGCGTAGCGGAAGGGTTGTAAAAGATTTATGTCCATTTCACTGTCCTCCAACTCTTGGGTCTCGCGTGCGCGTTCCTCAAACCCTAGGAAGGGTTCCGGGGGGATCCAAGGGTCGTAAAGTACGCGGAAATCTTGAAAACTACTCGTTGCTGCTGCTGCTGCTGCTGCTGCTGCTGCTGCTGCTGCTGCTGCACCAGAGTGATGGAATATAGAATAGATAGAGGGTAAAGGGACCAGCGGGATATAACTGCTAGATGAATGAATTGGGACTGTCGAGCTGTGTACTTAGATTGAATAAACTTTTCAGATATCTCATTATTCAAAAGCATATTAATTACTTGAGAAAAGTAATGCTCGAGCTTTCATGAGAGAGACAAGTTTATCAGTACGCAATAATGAATTTAATTAAGATTGATATACATACAAAGTGGAATAAAAGTGAGAGAGAGAGAAAAAAAAGAAACTTTTTTTTAATAGATTTTTTATTGATTTCAGTTGAGTTTACCTCTCCTTTGAGTTAATAAATTATTGTTTCTTTTTTTTATAGATATTGGGAAACTCGTTAAAATGATTTGAAGAAAGTTTATATAATAAGTTTCTTTTAAGTGTTTCTCGTTGAGACGTTTATTAGAGGAACGAAAATTAGATTTTTCGTGGGGTTTATTTTCGGAAAATTGAAATGCAGTCAATTGGGATTGTGTGTTGGGAAAACGAATTAATTACTTGAAATGCGTACTCGAGCTTCCATGAGGGACAACTTTATTAGTTCAAAGAACGAATTTAATTAAGATTGATATATATATATATACGAAGTGAAATTGAAGAAATTAAATTGACACTTGAAATTTTGTTCAGTTACATTTTTCCATTTATTTTCCGCAAGTTCAATTCATCTCCTTCAAGCTAATAATTTATTGTTTCTTTTTTACAAATGTACTTGTCTCGAGCCGCTACCAAAGCTCTTGATACATATTGGGGAATGGTTAAAAATTATATATTTTACAGATTAAAGCTTACAAAGGAGAGGGAAACCAAATTTATGGATACCTGCTCAACATTTTGTTAATAATAATCGTGGTAATCAAACGTAGTTTTCAGATCATTAACTTTTAAAAAGAATTTTATTGAAACTTTATTTAAATTTTCGAAAGTGCAACGAGTAACCTCCTTTTTTAAAGATTGTTACAAAAAAATTCATCTTCAAGATATTTTAATTTTTCAACTCGCACTTAAAAACAAAATTAATCTTCGCCCTGTGGTAAATTATATTCTAAAAAGTATTATTTATACGTCTTGATTTCCGAACCCGTTAAAAAGTAATCACCCCCAATAAAAAAAAATATATATATATAAAAAAGTTAAAATAATGTTTTTAATTATAATATTAAAAAATAGAAAGGTATTTTTAAATTCCGTATAAAAGAATTCATCGCTTTTAATTGAAATAAGGTACATAAATTCCATCGCATTGTTCGATGTATATCTTGGCCCGATCACTCAATGCTTCCTCTATGCAGTCGAGAGGAATGGTATACTATATAGACTATAGTTGAGCGTTAATTGCGTGGCATTTCTCTAGCTCGCGGGGGAGGAGTGAAGAGCGGGGAAGGGCGGCAAAACGAGACCGCATTGTCTCTTCGCTGTGCTTCCACCCGACGTTTCGTCCAGTAACGGCGAGTCGCCCTAGCTCCTATTATCGCTTCGCGCACTTTTCTTTCTATACATTTAAACAATCGCCTTCATTTCCGTTCGTTCCTTCGGTTTCGAAGAAACCTTCCACGAGGACGAATGACTCGCACCATTTTCTCGTCTCGTTTTTTAAAAACGAATAAATGAGAAGAAATCCCGCACAGTCTCTTCTGTATAGGTAAAAGTGGGGTCACTTGTAACACTCTTTTTTTTACGTTTTTTTACGATTTTCAGCACGAAAAATCACACGTTTACTCGTTAGAACATTAATTTAAATTTTATAAAATTTCGCATTTTTATACTAATTTTTTTAAAATGTTATGAATTAAAAATGGTTCGATATGTTAATGTTTGATACTGAATTTAGTGAGAATTCGTCAAATAGTTCATATTTTATAGAATTTTGAAATTGTCTGCAAAGACTTAAAAATGTCTTTCGAGCTCAAACAAACCTGCAAAGTAGAATCTTGCAAATTGCTTACTCACAATTTTCTATCTTTGACTAAGCTTTTTTTTACAACGCTTCCTCAATGAGGAAGCCAAAATTAATCAACGTACTTTCTCAAAGAGAAAGTCTTTCTTTGTAATAAGAAAAGCTTTGTCAAAGATAGAAAATTGTGAGGAAGCAATTTGCAAAGTTTTATCTATTCGACTTGGAATATATTTACATTTTTTTAAAATAAAAATCTAATTTGTCCCACTGCATTTGAATTTTTTTTTTTTAATAATGATTATTTCTTTAATTTTCAGGTGACATTTCGATGTCGTCTGATGTGGAAATAGGCCCAGGAAGTAACGAATTAACGATGACCCTTGGACGAAACGAATTGGGAGCAACTTTAACGTGCAAAGTCAGCAGTTTAGCTCTCGACAAGCCTCTAACAGTCGACATCGAGCTTGATGTACACGGTGAGGATGATGAAATATCCCAAGGTAGTCGTAAAGTTGGACAAAAGCTGCGGTAGTCAGCGAGTTGCGGCTAACAATGGAACATTTTGGAACGTCGATACGGATGTACATTAGGCTGTGTCACCAATTTTTGGAAATTCAACAAGCAAAATATCATTAAAAACAAATTTAAAAAAAAAGTGATGCAAAGTAGAACTTTGCACATTGCTGGAAACATGAATTTGACAATTCTCATTGGAGGAAAACTCTGTCTGGCCTTAGTAAAAGGATTTCCACAAAAAGTTCTTTTTAGTAGAAGTTACAAGGAAATTTAGTAAAAAAGAAAATGTTACTCCGCAGGGTAACAATTTGGTGCAACCAGAAATCTCTATTTGCAGGAAGCAGTGATTAATTGTTTGCAATTATATTTGAGTGTAGACGGAATTTCATTTTTCATTTATATTTTAACGACGTTCGTTTGTTGAATTTTAAAAAATTGGTCAAGCACAATGACAAGCATTATGAAGCATCAGGAGTGTGAATATTAAATAAAAGAAGAATGCAACAAATCTGCTGAGAGAAAAAAAGAAAAAAGAAACGTCGACTCTTCGAGTACTCTCCGGGCAATCTTTTAAATGAATGTAGTTTGTCATGAAAGAGCGTATACACGCCAATTCGCCTTGACTGCATAGCCAGCAGCACCTTCGCGTACGCTTTTCCGGGGCAATAAAGCGGCAAGACGGCACTCCTGGTGAAATAGATTGCTCGTATACTACCTATATATACGTATATATATATATAACGATAGCGAATGTATATACGTAGAGCAGAGCCTCCTTTTACAACGTCCTTCATCCCTAATGCCTCATTTCATGCCGAGAGTCGAGACTGGCATGAAAAATTCGTTGTAATGCCTGAAGATTCACGCCAAGCGTCAAAAGTCTCTCCTCCATTTTTTTATCACTCATTTTTTTTATTACAAACTGAATAGCGTTTCTCTACGCAATTATTTGTTTTAATCCCGGTGAGAAGGGAAGGCAATTGGTAAATTTGAGTATTCAATCGGCAAGAGAGTAATTCTTCACTCTTTTTCAACAGTCCTCGTAAAACGCTTCTCCTCATTATTATAGTAAGTGCGATATTAAAAATTTCTCGCTACTTTTATAGAATCGAATATTAAATACTTGAAGCTTTGTTCGTTCTCAAGCGAAAAAGCGTTTGGAGTATTAAAAAAATTATTTTTGTTATCTGAAACGACAGCTCGTTTTTCATATACATTTGTGCTAAAAGGAAGAAATGATAACGTTTTAAAAATATATTCTACTTTTTTTAACGTCGATAAATCATAAATGATTGAATTAAATGAAAATTAGAAAATCGGATTTAAACATCCTGCTTTTATTAATTTAATTTTGTCGAAATCCATAAAATAAATGCGCGTTAAAAATTCGATCACTATTTTAAAATGATCATAGCTTGGAATATGGAAGCGTGAAAATACAATTCTAATTTTATTTTAATTTAAGTTGAGTAACTTTTAGCTATTCCAGAGGATGTCGCGGAAAATCTTTAAATATTGAAGAATGACTTAAAATAAAGAAAACATTTTTTTTATTTTTCTAACTTAAGAACGGTCCAATGAAATTGAAATTGATGAGCATCCAACTAAGAGTTTATAATCCACAGAATTTTTAATTTTTATTTTCTTACTAAGTGTCCTCTATGAGAAAGCGAAAATTGATCAATAACTTTCCTCATATTAGAACTGTGTGGGTGATATACTAAAAGCCTGAGAAAACAATTTGCAAATTTCAACTTTAGAGCTTTTTTTTTAAATTTCAAACTCACGTGTATTGGTAAAAAAAATGCATACAATTCATAATTTAAGGAATATCGAAAAAGTAATTAATATCAATTCCAAACAAAGTTGAAAATGCAGTTTATAATTTCAGGGAAATAAAAAATTGGAGTGAAATTCAAGGGACGGAAAGTTCGAAATGAAAATAAAATATATATATATATTGAGAAATAAATAAGGAACGAGCGTATTAGACGTTAGGGAAGAATATATGCAGAAGCTGTCTGTCCAACTTTGAAACTATGTCTACTACTTTAAGCTCTATTGTGCGCACTCACGACCGTAAGCATATTTGTCGTGTTATTCTCAACAGTGAGCCCGGAGAAAATGGATGTGAAGGGTGTTGTCGGGCACGTCGTGAGCGGAACCAAGATCCTACTGCAGTGCATCGTGAGTGCAGCGAGACCTCCGGCGAACGTGACCTGGTATAACGGAACCGAGCTCCTCTTTCAAGGAAACGAACGATTGGAGATGTTCACCACCAAGACAGATACAAACGAAAACGTAAGAATTCAGCACAATTCTTTCTGTATACGGGGCATTCCACCTGGTTTCGACCTGGGTCTGACCCTCCATCATTCCGATTGGCTCCCCTATTTTTTATATTACTCACATGATATAAACCGATTCTGAAGTATCATTCTATAAATTAAGTTTTATAAAAATGAAAACTCTCTTTCTGAAAATAAAAAATAATCAAGTTTATTTGTTGTCAAACAGACTTTGAAAAAATAATAATTTAAGAAGAACGAGTTTTTTGTTGTGTGCCCTAATTGACATGAAATACCTCATACATATACATATGGGACATTCCATGTCGTTTCGAACTAGGAGTTCAAACCGAACCTTGACCCCTACAATTGGTTCCACAATTTCTTATATCATTGGCATAATTCTAAAAAGCAGTAATTTTTTTTAAATATGTTTTTTTTGTACGTTTTTTATTATCTACAATTTTTTAAACAAATTATCGAATGAGACATTTGAAAGAATTGGAAATACCTTTTTTTGGAGAATAATATTTTTTAGTAATCAGGTGGAAGTGGATTGGCGATTGCTTCTTATTTTTTTCGGTCTTTTTTCAACAAAAGAAATGAAAGAGATGAGGAAAAAATAGTAACTTTAGCTAGAAAATGTTTGTATGCAATACATGTATTTTCAGAATTTTTTTCCCAGATTTTTCCAATGTACATACATTTTATTTCATAATGAACGTTAAGTAATCATTAATAAAAAAAGCCTTTAATGTACGATTATTTAAGCAAAATCTCAACGTTTTTTTGGAAAAATTCTCAAAAGTCATGTGTTCCATACAAAAAATGTTTAGCTGCTGCCCATCGTAAAGTTACTACTTTATCTAATTTTTTCCATTTCTTTTCTTGAAAAAAGACTGAAAAAAATTAGAAGTAATCGCCGAGCGACTTCCACCCGGTTACCAAATATTTTCATTTTTCAGAAAAGGTTTTTCAGATCTTTTAAGATGTGTCGTTCGGTAATTTATTAAAAAAATCATACATAATTAAAAGTGTGTGAAAATGTATTCTTTTCAAATTAGTGCTTTTTAGAGTTATGTGAATGATATAAAAAATTGCGGTCCCAATCGAAAGGGTGAAGCATCAGAGCCAGGTCGAAAACAGGTGGAATGCGCCGTATATGTATATAAAGAATAGCATGTTAAACAAGCAAGCAAGCAACATCAGCAGGAATGAGAGGAAGAACGCCATGCGATTTCAACCGCAGAATCAGCAAAGCTTCTGTTAAGCGCATGTTATAGATTCGTAATTTGGAGTATTAACGTGCACACCGCGGTCATCATTTCTCCCTCCAACCCCCGAGAATAATTAGCATTGTTTGCTAAGAGTCTGATTAATAGACAAGGGTGGAGTGGAAGCAAAAGCAGCAAGCAAGCAAGCAAGCAGGCAGGCAGGCAGGCAGGCAAGCAAGCAAGCAAGCAAGCAAGCAAGCAAGCAAGCAAGCAAGCAAGCAAGTGTTGGAAAATGCCGATAGACATGTAAAACCGCTAGGCAAACATGAAAATTTGCCAATTATCATTTTATACGCTACATTGAAGTCTCACATAATCTATTATACATGACTATTTAGTTGCTCCGAAAATATTCCATCGCGACAGCAACGAGTAAGATGTAATTGTGTACATATAATCAATTAAACTGCATTATACAGCCATTAGCAATTTACCACAAAATAAACGGATGTGCAAAAGATAGTTCTTCTGTTATATCGATTTCTCGGTCCCGTGGCAACAGCGACATATACGTGACTATGGATTTACTGCTTTTACTCATTTTTGGTATCAACCTAGTTCCATTTCAATTACACAATACGATACAATTTTATCCTACAGCAGTGCCACTTCATTATCTAATAAAAATACACGCGTTTGACAATCTACATTGATACCACAGTTATAATTATAATATTCTTTCATTTATTTTATATATTTGGGTGAATGAAAAAAATGATTTTTAATACATACGAATTTTTTTTTTAGAAATCTTCATTTATTATAGATCGATTTTTCGGTCCCGTGGCAACAGCGACATATTCGTGATTATGGATTTACTGTTTTTACTCATTTTTGGTATCAACCTAGTTCTATTTCAATTACACAATACGATACAATTTTATCCTACAGCAGTGCTGCTTCATTATCTAATAAAAATACATGCTTTTGACAATCTAAATTGATACCACAGTTATAATTGTAATGTTCTTTCATTTGCTTTATACATTTGGGTGAAAAAATATGATTTTTAATACATACGATTTTTTTTTTAGAAATCTTCATTTATTATAGATTTATTACAGATTTATTAGCTGTTTGTATCAATTATTTTTGATGGAGTTGAAAAATTATCGACAAATTGGCAAACAAAAAGGACGGAAATGAAATTCTGTGTTTTTTTTTTTAAGAAAGGAAGTTGAAATTACAATTACAAGAGTACCAATTTCAAAACCTCTGGTTTTTATGTAACTCGAATTCAGAATTCCACAGCAATTTAATTTCAATTAAATTACTATTTTTCAATATTTTTTTTTGTGAGACTATGTGACGATTATTTAATCGCGTTATAAGACAAAAATCTTGGACGTAATCTCTCGGTTAACAGAACGCACTTAGGCGCAGGTGGAACTGGTTTTCTCGTTTTTTTTCCTTAAAAAAAAAAAGCTATTATATCCAGAAAGAAAAACCGTGAATAATTTTTTTTCGTTCTATGTATCCTTTTTTTTCCAATATATGATTAATAGATTATTATTATTATTATTATTATTATTATTATTTAAGTATTGCAATCAACTTTCTTTTATTTAAAAAATAGTTACCAATTATTAAAAAATTGAAAGACTTGTACTCCGAAATAAATTTTTTTTTTCTTTTTTTAACCATGAAATTTAAAGATTTGCGAGACTACGTGACGATTGTTTAATCGCGTTATAAGATGAAAATCTTGGGCGCAATCTCGGTTAACAAAAACGCTCTCAGGCGCAGCTGGAACCTTTTTTTTTTATCTTCTTTTTATTCCTTTTTTCTTTCCTAAAAAGAAGGTGATTATATCCAGTGTGGAAAAGCTCAGTCGTGGCGAATACGGCGTGAGTGTAGAAGCGAAAGAAGAGAGGGGTTGGTTTTGAAATGGATAAGGCGAAGAATGGAATGCGAGAGAAAGAGTGAAAAAAAAGAGGTGCTCCGAAAAGTGCAAGGTAGCCAGGCGCTGCGCTCGCTGTGAAGAGGACGTGATAAAATGGAGTCGTTAGACCGAAACGACGGAGAGCTAGCCCGATCGCCGTCGTCGTCGTCGTCGTCGTCGTCGTCGTTTAAACTAGAATGAAAATAGTGGGCGAGACGACATACCAGCAAAAGCAAAGGTTGCTCCTGTCCCACGACACTAGGCTGGTGATGTTGAAAAATCCGACACCAGCCAAGGTGTTAGAGCCCACATTTTCTAAAGACCAAAAGAGAAAATCTTAGAAAATCTTAGAAAATCTTGGAAAATCTTGAAAAATCTTGGAGAATCTTTGCAACGACAATAGATTGCACAACGAATATTCGAGCGAGTATAATTCTCTTGGTCATATTCTGCTAAAGCTTGTTCGAGTCCACGACGCTAACTATATAGAGGAAAGAGGTAACGATTCAGTAGGCCTTCCTTGCCTGCCTTACCTGAAGCTCTTTTTTTCCGGATCGTAAAAGCTCTCTCGCCATTCAATAACTCGAGTAGTACTGCTTGTGCTTCAGACCAATAAGAAAAAGAAAGAAAAATACTCATGCATAAGAGGCCTCGAGTCTTTAGAATTATTTAACAGACATTAGAGAGGCTATGCGGCACAAGCCAAAAATTGTTTTCTCTAGTTCGATTTGCTGATAAAAGATTCACGATTTTCCTAGGCTTAAGAATGGTTTAAAAAAAAAAAATCATGCTTGTGAAGCATAAAAAATGATTTCATAAAAAATCACTTGAAGAGCAAAATGAGCTATTATTTATCAAGATCGAATTAATACTATAAATATTTCTTTTCAATATTTATCATGAATTCTTGGCGTAAACGAATTGATTTTTCTCTGAATTAATTATTATACATTTTTTAAACTTTAAACAAGAATCCAGAAATTCAGTTTCACCTGCTTTAATACCAGTTTCCTTTTGTAAATGTGTGCAAAGAATTTTCCGAAATCTTCGCACTCGATTAATTTGACTCTACTGCAAGAACTACCTGAAGACTAAAAAAAAAGGAAAACGCTACGTTTAAGACGGTCTTTACAATTTTTGTTCTCTTCTCAGCGAACTTGCAATACACGTTCAGCCAAAATAGTTTTCTCTTGTTTGATTTGCCGATAAGTAGCCAATTGCCGATTGCCGATTACCGCACACTTAAATGGACTTGGTGCAAATTTTCTTTTTTTTTTTTTTTTACTTTTATCTCGTGGGTAACACAAATTATTGATTGCCATCGTAAAGTTCGCAGTCAGTTAATGTCTCTCAGACATTCAGGAATTTCGGCTTAAAAATAACAACAGTGTCTGATCGATCTTCCAATAATTGACGTACTTTTCCCACCGATAAGTCACCGATATTGCTTTCCCGGAAAGTTGCACACATTATTAAGTGCGATACAACTGACAAGTAGTGGAAAACTCAAACTTTTTTTCTACAGTTTTATTTTCGTCCAAATTAGTGCTGTCGATCGTCGTTCGAATTAATAAATTAAAGCTGTTACGATTAATCTTTTAATTTTTTTGCTGTTTTAACAGAATCCAGGAACGAGCGACACGATCAGCCATTTGGCATTTACCGCTACGGAATTCGACAACGGACGTGATTTCATTTGCTATGCTGAAAATTCAGTTACAGCAGACGCGCACTTGAAGCCTATGAAGGAAGTCACGACAATTGAAGTTCTTTGTAAGTTTTGGCGGATTTATAATAAATATTATCATTCTTTATTTTGGACCATCAATTCAATTAAACGCTATTGTTTAATCGACATAAAAATAAAAATTGAAATCTCAGAGAGAGAGAGAGAGAGGGAGAGAGTAAAAAAATAGCTTATAAAAAAAGTGGCTTAGTTGACAGAGAATGTCTAATATATATTATTATCAATAAAAGATATATATATATGAATTTCTCTTATATATCATTAATTCATATTTTCGTATATTTTTCATTTCCCAAATGTTCTTAAATAAATTAAGAATGTCCTAAAAATATTCTTAAAATTGCTCCACTGTTACGTGAAGTTTTGTGCATCCAAAAAAAAAAATTATTTGCAGAATAATCTTTGGAGTTTAAAAAGCAATCATTGATAAATCTCTATTCGGAGTTGTCCTACAAATAATTTGTTATCAATATTTTTTTTTCGATTATCCTTACCTATCAGTGAGAAAATGCTTAAAAATATTATAAAATGAAAATAAAAATGTTTTCTCACAAAAATTATACCAAAAATCAAAGTAATGAAGATCAAAGCAAAAAAAGAAGGATGGTGAGTCATTACTTTTTCCATTATCCATTCCCTTCCTTGTTACTTTGATTAATATCTAATTATTGATGAAAAAAAAAATACAGTAAATTCACAAGTAATGAGTGGGGTTGCACTGTCTCTATTGTATAAAAATATCTGTGTCTAGCAAAAGATAATCTAAGAAGTAAATAACGAAATTAAAAAAGTTACGAGCTCTCAAGCAGCATTTTCTCAAACACACGTTTCCCCGTGCGATCCTTCAAGACTCGGTTCGCACAGATGAAGCACGTGGTTGAACTACGTGTCCTATTTCAGTTTCCACAAAATTTGTCGCTCCTGCTTCCTCCCTGCAGCATCACGTTGGCTGTCTTCCACATCATCTTCTCTAATACAAATTCCTATCACGTAATCGTTCATCACGAGACACTCGGTCACCCTCGATGCAGATATAGACGTATTATTATTATTATGAGGGTGTAAGCCGGGGCCAATGCGAACGATCAAAGACTCAATAATATCGGCTGGAAGGCCGGCAACGAGATCGAGGATTGCGCAGAACATCAATCGTTCCTACGTTGTCGAATATTATCCCTCAAGACCTGTGCAACTGTCCTAATATAGCTGTTATCATTCATAGGGTGTTCCTCTTTGAAACTGCAGAACCAACCACTTGAATATGCCAAAGATCCACGTGATCAAACGGGTTGACAATATATGGATTCCAATTAATATTCGTTAGTGAATTTAACAAGGAAAAATATTTTAAAAGCAAAAAATCTAGAAGTTAAATCTTTAACGCTCAGAATTTCGATAACTGGAACATTGCTATGACGATCACTGCTTGCCATCAGAAACATAATTTCAATTTCTTTATGTAGTGATTTTGGCATTGAATTACATCATCATCACAAGGAGTGCTCCTTACACGGGCTCAAGTCGAATTTTAGTCGCTTTCAAATTATTCAAAAACACAGACCAAATTTTTTCAAAATTTTTCATTCACCCGGATTTATACACCTGTCGACCCATAAAGCTAATTCTTTAAAAGCATTTTTTTTAAAAATAAAAAACAAAGTATATATTAATTTTAACCAATTCCACGTGTCCATTACGATATCCCAAATGATAATAGACTAAAATCCAAATCATGTCCATCGTGATTTGTCAATTATTATTGTGTCAAGTTGTGCCGAAAGCTGTCAATTACTGGAACGTTTACCTTACCTAACTCCATATCACATATTTTCGTCTATTCTTCACTCTCATCGGTTCGTTCTCAATTTTAGATCCACCGATTGTGACGTTTCGACAGGAGAATATTACCGTCAATGAGACTGAGAATATTCATCTCTACTGTGATTACGTAGCCAATCCAGCTGAGCTTACAGCCGTCACGTGGTGAGTTCAGTATTATTACTATTATTACTCCCAGGGAACACCTTTTATTATCACAATCTAAATTGCGGTATGAAATTTCTTAAAAATTCTCGTATCTCTATTTTACAAAATATCTTGTGTCTTTTTAATAAACTAAAAATTAAGCACTTTTATTTGGCAATTATTTTTTTCATTTAAAAAAATTTAATTTTGCTTTCACTTTTTTTTCGTGTTTTTACAAAGAAATATGTTTTTTAACTGAATTTTTTTTCAAATATATAAATTCGTCCTATTTACATTTTTTAAATTAATTTTCAACTTTTACGACAAAAAAAAAACGTTATGACAAAAATGTTAGACAACTCATAAATTGAATTCTGATATTGCAATTATAACGACTATAATTATTTTTGTTATTATTCGTTAGAATATAAATGTTACATTATCTAAAGGATAAAATGTAATATGTCCGACAACGAGTTACAGATTGCGGCTTACATATAATTTACGTGTTACATCCAAGGTAATATTACCTTTTACATTTCCGCAATATTACTGTGTTCCCTATAAAAGCTACTCTGTTACTACTATTATCATTGTCATTATTATAGCTTACGTAAGATGTTCGTTTTTTTTTTAAGTCGTGTTCATAGCTCGAATGTCACGTCGTTATATATTCCCTCGCTCTCATTCTCTCTCACCTGCCTTTACCCTGGAAAAATATCAAGGTAATCCGGCGCGTACGGGGGAAGCCAAGTGCAAAGAGACGACGACGACAACGACGACGACGACGACGACGACGACAACGAGAGTTACATACTCTTAGCACGTTTTCCCCGGGTCCTCTCCGTTATTCCTTGTGCGGTATAGAGGTATACTATAAAAGTGTACGAAGAAGGAGAAGAAGACGGGGGAAGGATGTGAAGGGAAGAATCCCGCTTTTAACGAGGTCTCTCGGTAAAAGTGCCAGGGACTTCCTGTTATGTCCGGGGAGTGAACGAGATAGGAAGATGGATAAAAAAAAGAGGGAGAAACGAAAAAAAAGTGATGTCACCCTGTGGGAAAACGGTGACAGAAAGTTATTGGAAGCGTGTTCACCGAAAAGTCATATTTCTGCGTTGTTAATTGGTCCAATTCAAATTTTGACAGAAAAAAAAAAAATTGTGTTTATTTTACAGTTAAAGCTAGATAGTTTTCAATTTAGTCTTCGGATTTCAATCGTTTGTGATTAATTTAAATTTAATTTGAAGCGGAAACAGAATATTTGAAGGCCTTAAGCCATCATTAAATATTAATATCTCCCCTGAAATGTTGTACACTAACAGATATTTAGTTTAAATATCAGAATATGAGATAAAAGGTGGGGAAAAAAATGGATTGTTAATCAATGATGGTAATTTCAAAGGTTTCGAGGATGCTCTAAATATGTACTTTTTCAATAACTCGTTTTGGGAATTCAATTCAGCTAAATGAAACGATAGAATTCTGAGCTAATTCTATGGATTAAAAAAAGAGAAATCCAAATATTGTCACCTTGGCATAGTAACGATTTTTATTTCTTTTTAAAGAATTTTTGAGTGGTGTACTTAACATTTTTTTAAACATCTTCGTAGACCCAAAATTGATAAAAAGTAGATTTTACTTAATTCGAAGGGTTCCGGAAAATAAGCGCACCCAAGTTTACCAAAAGATTTCCTACATTTCGGCAGGACTTCCAGTCTTCTTGAAGCAACTATTACAATAAAAATTTTTTAAAATAAAGAAAACAGTAATAACACTTAAGAAATTAAACGTAAATCACTGAATAAAATAGGTACTTTATTGCCAGCCAGTATATGTGCTACAAATTTGAACTTGTAACTCAGAAAACACTAAAAGTCACTTTTGTCATCCAATTTAAGCCATTTCTGCAATATTTCTGTGCTACGTTAAAAATGGAGAAAAAAGAGTGAATCAAAGTAGAGACGGCACTCTGTGTGAATGGTGAAAAAAAAAAACATTTTTAGAAGCGTGTTCACTGAAAAGTGACACGTCGGTGTTCTGAATAGAGCCGATTAATCGTCACTTGGTCCAATCCGAATTCGATGGTGCGTAGATAGGTAATAGAAGGCGGGAGAACGAAGAAGGGGTTGGCAGACACTCCTGGTATAACTACCGGTGTACCGGCTCTCGTTTTCACGTCAAAGCGATGGGAAATTGAGTTACCCAAGAGCCTCTCCTCTCGCCTAGCCAAGCCTCCACATACATACCCGACACCGGATTTGTTACGCACGCATTCTCTCTGTACATACTATAGCGGCATAATAGAATCTACGCGTGAAAGCAATGTAGTTGATGTCTCGTATATGGTTCGTCGAATATAGCAAATGGCGTTGCATTTATATCTATGTATAGCAATGAGAGCGAGGGTGCGAATAGACGCTCATATTCACGCTCAAACGAATATAAGCCTGTCTTTGATTTATGTATTTTCGCTGAAAGCCCAATAATACCAAGAAAATGATATTCCTGATTGTCCAAAGGAAGCCGTTTCAGTGGAAAAAAAAAACGTTTCTTTTTATTATAAGCCCTTTCTTTTAAAATCCTTCTTAAAGCCAATTTATAGAATAGTGCATAAAATGTAAAAGCAAAGTTGGATTCAGAGACATGGATCTCTTGAGATTTAAATTTAAACAAAAAATCGTATTACTATTTTTCTCTGGGACACGCGCAGAGTGTAAAACGCCGTATAAATCCGCTTTTAATGCCACCCTATTGGTTTTCCCAGTTACAAAAAAAATCCTTCGGGTTTATCTTAAGAGGATAGAATTATTTCAAATTTTTTTTTCTATATAAGAAAAAAAGTAGGTCCTACAATAAACAGAAACTTTTTTCACTGACTTCACCTCCTTAAGATTCAATATTTTGAATATTGTAAGCCAAAAAATGATATTCTTGAGATGATATTTAACCGAAAAAATTGCCTATAATTATATACATTGGTTTATGTATATAAGCTCATTACAAGAATATGATTTTTAGAGAGTAAAGATTTTACGTGGTTTATAACTTTTTAAATATACCAAATGACCCGAAGTGTATTTTTGATTTAAAGGAAGCTGAACGATACGGTTTTACCCGTTGGCCAAAACGATCACTATGAAGGTGGTGTGCCAGGCGATGAAACTCTAATTGTGAAAAATTCCTCGGCCATTGATATGGGAAGTTATAGATGTATATTGAACAACAGCGTTGGCGAATCCATCAATCAAGAGTCTATAGACGTTTCGGTATTGTGTAGGTATTTTTAGGCAATGGTGCATTTTTCCCTTTTCTCTTTTGGCTCCGACATTCAATAACTGAAAATAGAAATGTTACATAAAATATCAAGCATTCTCTGTCCACTTTTTTACAGGCCTCTCGGACATTTTTCATAATTGGCCAGATTTTCATTTTTCCTGTAACATAAATGAAAGAAGAAAAAAAAATCTAATTTTTTTTTCATAAAAATGACCTCGATAACATTTTACGAAAAATATTGTAAATAGGTGCTATTGAAGTAGAAATTTTTTTGCAAAGACACGGTGATTTAAATTTGAAATATGCACCATTTTCTAGAATTCACTAAAATCTGAAACCATTGCTGTTCACATCATCTTTATTTCATAATTAGTGAAAACCATACTCACATTAATAAAATATATATATCCGAGAAAGTTAAAAAAAAAATTCCTGTGAGTAGACTGTTATTGAAGAAAATGATAATTTTGATATCAATGCATAATAGATAAGCCCAAAGTGAAAGTGACGATGGAACCAGAGGCGCCAGTTAACGAGGCTGACCGTCTCAACGTATCGTTGACCTGCGAGGTGACGGACGGAAACCCAATGACCTTAAGTACCGTTCGATGGTTCCTCGACGGTGATTTACTCAAGGAGCTACCCGATTGTGCTCGTAATTCATCTAGTATCGACACAAGTATTATCAACGGAGCCAATAGCAGCATAAACAACAACATTATTGATGAGATATCCACTTTTTGTGACATCGATCCAAGCAAATTGCTTCTCGAAGCTGTCGGACGTTCCTTCAATGGAAATTATGCCTGTGAGGGACGAAACGACGCCGGTTGGGGAGAAAGATCTGATAGTGCACCTGTCGTCGTTTACTGTACGTTCTTTTTAATTTCTTAATGTCTGAAAGAAAATCTACATCGTACGTTCGCACTGTCAAAAAAAAAAAAGAAAAATCTATTGGAACTTTTAATTCATAAACTGGTATATTAAAAGAAATTAAACCAATTTGTGAATAAAGATGGTCAATTTTCGAATGCTTTTCACGTTGTTGCGATTTTTTTAATAATTCTTTTTTCATTTCAATACTTTTTTCTTTAACTAAAAATAAAAGTATTGACAGATAAGCCAGGAAGTTTTTATTTATAAACTTCGAAAATTTGGAAATTGAATGTAAAAGAGTTGTAATTTTACAACACACTTGTAAATTAAATGTGAAATAGCAGTTTATGAATAAAAACAGTAAATTAGATATTTAATAATTAATACCTATTTCATAAAATTAATTTCTTTTTTTTTTCATTAATTTCGTTGTTGAAAATTTAAAAAAAAACAATCATTGACAGATAAGCCTGGACCAGCGTCGATAAGTTATGAACCTAAACGTGTGGTGAAGAAGGGCTCGTTAAATATAACTTGCTCAGTTCACGATCTCGGTAGACCCGAAGTCACGGGTTTCAAGTGGTTTCGTGGCACCCATCAAATTGTCGGTGAGGAGAAAGCCGTCCTTCGCATAGACTCGGTGAATCTTCAGACTAAAGCGAATTTCACGTGTATGGCGTACAACGAAGCTGGCGACGGTGATCCCGCCACAATATTTATTGACGTCGCAGGTAATTTTTATCGTTGTTGTCGAAGAATCGTATATTTGCATAATCTGAAAAGAATTTTTTTAATATTTTAAAAATGAATTTAAAAAAAATCTTAAAATTGGTGTCGACTATTTAAAAAAAAAAATAATATATTAAAACGTATGTATATTTTTTTTTCTTTAAATACGCTGACGATTTATTTTTCAATGACAAATTTGTATTATTTAATTTACAAAACTATGTTATTTAATAAAATTTGTATTCAGCTAAACCGGGATTCATAAAATCTCTGAATGGCTACGCGGGTTTTGCCTATAATTCGACGAACGTGAGCATCGAATGTTGGGTCGAATGTTCGCCAATTTGCAATATATCTTGGACGAAAGACGGCGCACCAATGGACACAAATAACACCGATATCTATCAAACGAATGTTTATCATCCGGCCGATCAGAGCAAAGACGATTTCGAGAGTATCCAATCCACCCTTGTCTGGAATATGACAGCGTGGCCGGATGGTTTAGTTCCATTCAGGGATAACAAGAACTTTACATGCGAAAGCACCGGAAACGGAATTGGACCCGGAATCAAGAGTGAAACGGTCTTTCGGGTTGAATGTACGCTAATCTCTTTTATATTCTAGCTTTCCAATTACTTTTTTCTTTTGGTTTTTTAACCCTGCAATCCGTAAAATCGTCATTTTTATTTTTTTAAACATTATTTCATAAATTGTCATTTATGAGACATTCTCAGTCAGTTCTGGCACTTTTTTGCTGCCAATATTTTTTTATAATATCACAGATTTGTGTGTTACTTAAAAGTAGTTTCTGTGATTTTTTTAAAAAAATTCTAAACTGTTTTGCTGAAAATCTTTTAATCAGGGGAAGCGATATGTTACTTTTAATTTAAATCAAGTATTAACAGTGCAAATGCAAAGTGATTTTCAGGATCAAAAGATTTTCAGCAGGATATTAGTCACCTCTTTATACAATTTCATGATTTCTATTTAAAATTTTTTTTTTTTACTCTGGAAAGTCGATTGAATATTTTCTTAAATATTCTAATAATATTGCAGCAAAATAAACGTAGTCTTTTTAATTAAAGAAAAAAATTATTTTTACATTTTTTGATAAAAAAAAATCATCGTTGTAATCAACGATAAAATAATTTACAAGATTTTATTGAAAATTTTACGGACACATGCTTTTCATACCTCTTATATAGAATGTACAAAAAAAAACAATGTTTCAGGGTTAATTTTAATTAAACTTGTTATTATATTTAATTCTCAGTTCCGCCGCAAAACATGAGTATCTCAAAAGCGATAATCGATGTTGAAGTCGACTCAATACCGGAGAACGTTAATTGCACCGCCGTTGCAGAACCTGAGCCAATGTTTCGATGGTTTCGGGAAGGTTCAAACGACGTTATATCCACCGATTCGGTTCATGTATTCAAGACAAAAGTTCCAAAACGCAGTAACGGAACTTACATATGTCAGGCTTACAATCGTCACGGTGCAAGAAACATAACGACAAATCTAAATGTACTCTGTGAGTCTTGAATTGATTCTTTGATACTTTTTTTTTTACTTTCTTAACAATTTGATTTTTATTACATTTACATTTTACATTTTACATCTTACATTTTACATTTCTTTTTTTGCTAGATTTTAACGACGTTTTTTCATTTTTTTGACAGTCAAGCCCGAGTGTAGGGTAGACGAGGAACGAATAGACGGAAAATACTATCTCGTTTGCTCAGCAACAGCAAATCCTAAGGAATCCAATTTCTTTTGGTCTCTTAAGAGCGATAACGACACTCTCGATCGGGTCGGTGAGGAACGCGACGGAAGGGGATTACTGGAACTCGATACCTCGATCACCAATTTTCGTACTTACGTTTGCGTTGCAAACAATACACTTGGATCGTCGATTCCGTGCGAACGCGGTGTACCCGGTAAGCTTTTTATGTACTTTTTTTTTTGTTTTCCTAAATTTATTTGTTTATCCGCAAAACAGCATATTAGTTTTGCGGATAAGAGGCATATTAAATTATAATCAATGATAAGCAATCTTAATAGTTTGGTATATATAATTCTTAGCTCGCCATGGACGGGACAGTAAGTTTTTTATTTTCTTCAGAAAAATATCTCGTAATTTTTAAATAGATATTTTATTATAAAAATATTTCATCCATACAAATTAAGATATATAAACAATTCGTCACACACACACACGCACACGCACATATACATATGAGGCATTCCATGACATCTGGATCAGGATCTGGCGATGATGTCTCAGATCGACTCCATAACTTATTATATGAAAGTACTTGTCGAAAAACACGTGCCAAATTTTTTTTCGATTTTTTAAGACTTTTCATCTCAGACAAAAAACTTTCGAAAAATTAAATCTCCGGTAAAAAGTGTTTAAAAAATCTAAAAAAAATTGATACGCGTTTTTGGACAATTACTTTTGTATAAAAAATTACGGAGCCGATCTGAGATGTCATCGTCAGAGCTTAATTGAGATGTCATGGAATGTCCCATATACATATCGTTCCAGACCAAAAGAACAAAGAGTTAAAACAAAAAAGATGAAGTTTTTGGTAAAAAAAAATCACGACAATTTCCCCTCAATCCGAAAATGAGCAATTTTTCATGTTTATTTTTTTAAATGTCAAAGTGTATCTTAATTATTTCTGCTGCATGCTCCTGTTCCCGCTGCTATGTGATTGCAGGAAATTTTCCATGGTGGCTTCAGCTCGAGGGTGATCTTCTCATAATCGTGATAATAGTAGCAGCTGCGATGCTCCTGGCTATTATCATATGCTGTATCGTCATCTGGCTGATATGTCGACGGAAGCGAGCGCAAGCCAAATGTAAGTATTGTTCTTATTTTACTAAGCCTTTTAAAAATATTCTTCAAGTCAGTCCTGCTTCCCTTCGCAATTTCATCTTTGCAAACATGTCATTCTCGTCAAAACATACAACATTTGCATGATAATCCGCAAAAAAACACAGTTACGACAAAAATAAAAGAAGAATGAAAAATGAGAGAATAGAAAAATATGTGCATCGAAAGGTCATTTTTTTGTGTTTGTTCATTAACATGGAATTAAGACGGTTGGAGATTCAAGTGTGAAATATTTGTTATCGTTTTTACAAAAACTTACATATTAATTACTCACATCTTAAGGTTATTTTTATTGCATATGTTCATGAAAAGAAAATATATATTCATAGCGATAGACTTACAAAAATATTATTGGATATCAACTTGCAAAATACATTTTTTTCCAGTTCTTTTTTTTCATGAAGAATCATGAACTTGGCTTATTCTGTTTATTAAAAGATACTTCTCAAATTGATCAATTAGATATATATTTTTTACACCTTTATCAATTATAGCCGTTTATGAAGGACTTTTTTATAGGTAAAAAGAATTGGCTGTAATTATTTAACAATTAATATTAATAAATATCCGGATGGTACATTCGCAGATTATCTTTCAAGGAACAGATCAAGCCGGCCCACACTAAAATAGGCAAAGAATTTTTCTTGAAATAAAAATCCAACCGAATTTTTTCTCCTTCAAAGATAACTCTAAAGTAAATGTTATTTTCTTCATTAAACTGTAAATATCCTAACGATACCGATACTTTCCGTAAAAATAAAAAATTATGAATCTAAAAAAGTTGTGATTGCCGAACAACGATACAAACGCACACACACATAAAAATGTATCATGCATGCTTTGCTCGATCTCGATTATAATTATGATTAAAATAATCCTTATCGTCTCATCAATCGCGAGACAAATTCAAGACATTAATGCATGGGGATAACTTTAACAAAGTAGTCATAAATAAGTAATTCCATTTCATTATTAAATTTACTAAGTATGGGCCTTTCCATGCCGATTTTCGCATTTTCAGATCTTATCCACAATTTTTTATGTTATTGCTCCAACTCTTTTAATCGTAATAAAATAGAAGCGAGATCCGGCCTACGATGGGTCCAAGCTTAAAAATATTGACGTCTAATACAGGACCAATAAAAACAATGGTTGTCTCTCAGAGTTGGAGTAATAATACAAAAAATCGTGGATCATTCGAAGAGGTCGAGGCTCAGACTCAGGTCGAATCGGTATGGAACGCCCCATGTATTTATCGAAAAAGAAGGTATTTTATACGATATAATCAGTTCATCCACATTTTTATCATAATATTCAAATTGGAATATAAAATAACGACTACGTAAATTATACTTATCGTTCGATCATTGAATTATTTAATGAAAATCAATCCGATAACTTTAAAAGGATTTTTAAAGAAAAGGTGAGAAACTTTACATATATTTGTCTTGATAAATTATGGCGTGAATTAAACACGCAATATAATGCCTCATTCGTGACCGAATCGCAAATCATTTACCTGCGTTTTGTTTTTTTTTTGTTTTTCTTTTAATCGTATACCTGATAATTATAAGTGTCACGTTGAGCCAAGCTCCATTTATTTTGTTTATCATTCACACGTAAAAACTACATAACCGCATAGATGCATTAAGATTAATGAGACTGGCATGAAAATTGTGCCGTAAATCTTTCTGTGATTTCGAGAAAGTGATGAATAGAAAATGTAAAAATATTAATAATGCAATTTTTTCAAAATCACAGTTGGTAAAACGGACGCGAGTTAGCCAGATTACTCACTAACGCGGTTCTCATTTGTTTTCTGTTTTTCTGCTTTTTAATTTGGACTTACTAAAACAAACACACAGACAGTAATCGAGTCGTCGAGCTGGAGGAACGTGAACAGTAAGTACCGAAAAAAAAACACAGCATATATATTATTTATTCGCGCAACTCGATTAATCTCTTTTGTCATTGCTTTCGTTGAATGTCCTTTTTTTTTTTGAATCTTAAGTATTAAATAGGTGCGTCATTATGTTTGTCTCCTTTGGCTCAGTGCATGTAGGCTTTTTTTCACTGCATGGCTAATTTATGTTTCTTGGCTCGACATAGAATAGAAATTATATTAAGAATTTATTCTTGCAACTGAGTTGGTGTTGGCGAAAAAGTTTTATCATGGTGTCAAGTGATTCTGGAAATGTCCACATGAATATTTTTATTTGCTTTTTGAAATTTTCAAACGGTTCAGCTTTAAAATAAATGTATAATACACATTTTCAAAAATTTTGTCAAGAGCTAAGAAAATCTACTAATCATTTCAGATTCCTTTAAACTTATTTTTAACGCTGAATTAAGTACCCATTATTTTCTTTTCATTTTTCGGTGCTTTAAAAAACGATTGATTGTGGAAAAAAATATTTTCTCTTATTCCTCTTTAATCGGTATTTAATTAAAATCAATTACCGATTTATTTAATTCAAATATGATTCTATGTGAATCAACGAAAATCATATTTAACTTGAATAGATCAATACTGAGTGTGGAAAGAGCCTGGAAATATTTATAAACTTGTTAGAAACTTTTTACTGGACACCATGATAAGGAGCGATAATGGATAACAAAAAAAAGGGTCTATCTTGATACTAAACAGCCTAAAATACTCTCACACATTCCCAGCAGTTCTTCTGTTAGGAAAATAAAGGAAAAAAAAGGGATTTCGCGAGCAACGAATTAACGAATAAATCCAAATTCACTCGTCGTTGCACACATTTCCCTCTGGTTTGTTGCACTGTGCGTGAAATTTGCGTTTCGCATCGTGAACAAGCGCCAAGAGTCCTCGAGAATTCTCTAATGACGAGAGCTCGACGACTCTTTCTCTCTCTCTTTCTCTGTATATATATACTTTTACGTACTTGGAGCCAACTGCTGGATTTTCAATTTGAACGCACTGAACGCGCGACGACTACATCGTCAAGACTCGAGTATTTCGTCCATGTATTTCGTATAACAACTCTGGGCAAGGAGTTGTGCAGACTGGGCTTAAAATTCTCGTCGAGTACACGTCGAGAAACAATTGGTGCGTTAAGTTTTTTCTCTCTCAAAAATTAATTTTTTATTTGTTTTTTTTTTTTTCTTTTTTTTTAATAATGTCCTCGAGCTTTTATTCAAACTATTCAAACCAAGATACTCGGTTAGAAATACGAAAATTCTAATAATTGAAGTCCTTCTGAAATAGAAAAATTAATTTCTTCATAATTTTGTATCGTTAAAAAGTACTATAAATTCGGAGGCACGTCATTCGTGTACCAATATAAAAAAAAAGGCTGTACACATTTTTAAAAGGAATGTGGTATTGAAGCAGGTGAAACGTAATTTACAAATTCCGCACCATAAGTATTTAAACATGACAATAAAGTTCAAACTTTCACCTATATACGTATTTACAGTATATAACGAAGCTTTCGGTTGCTCCGTCACTTTGAAGCCCGCAGCAGTTAAATTACTGTTTATCGCGAAAATCAAAATATGTATGTTAGAGGCAAAATTACGCTTCTCACTCACACTTTGTTTCATACATCTATGTGTATATCGGGCATTCCATATCAAGTTAAATCACAAAAAAAAAATCTCAAATGATCTCTACAAATTAAATTACAAAAACAGACACAACATTTTGTCACCCAAACCAGAGGTATCTTATTTATTGTAATAAAAAATAAAAAATATTTTTCTGTAAAAATGATATAAAATATTTAATGAAAAAAAAAACACACATTTTTAACAAATTATTTTTGTACTTTTTGTCTGCAAAACTAAAAAATAATAAAAGTTGCGTCAAATTGAAAATCCAATGTTTCTGTCAAAAGTACATTATTTTAAATTTACTTTTCTTTTTCTCTGTAATCTTTAAAAAAAATTTTCGTTAAATATCCTTCAATGCGGTAACTGACACAGAATGTCTCATATATTATCGTGTTACGAAGAAATGACTCACAAGAGCGACAAGCTAAACATCTATATTAAAAAAAAAAAAAAAAGAAAAAAAACGTAACAGAGATCCCCGAGGCTTTATTACCTACTTATCGGTATCTATACTGTATATTTTTCAGTAGTACTCTCTACAGAAAATACGTACATAGTTATGTATCTTTTTGCTGGTTGGTAAAAAGATTCGAAACACGTAGAGAACATGAAACACTTGCGGTGTGGTACATGAGATAATAGCCGAAAGCCGTGCGTTCCAACGTGTCCCACGAGCAAACCACCCTCGCGGCTTCCACGAAGCTCTCCAACATTTCGTGAACCACCGGAGAATTTACTTTTCCAACTGTAATTCTTCATACCTCTTTCACTGTGTAGACGCGAAAATGTGTGACTGTGAAAAACTGTATATATGCCAACTATGCCTCTACGTAATATATAAGACATTCTCCGTCAATACGGCTAATTCTTTTTTTTTATTCAGATAAAAATACTCCTGAATTTCTTGTTTTAACTTTTTATCAGCATTGGTATCTCTTCGTGATAAGCTTTTTTGCCCTGCGAGATATTTCTCATAATTTTGATAGACTTCTACTGAAAATTATTATCTGCGATCCTTTTTTTTTCTCAAAATTTTAAATCCAATATCTGTAAAACAAAAAAAAGGTCTTATCATAAAATTTGTAATTTTATATCAGCTTCTTTATGAAATTTTCGAAATTATTTTATTGTTGATTATGACGATGATTCTTCACCATAAAAACTTCAGATTTTTTTTTTTTTGTTTTTCAATAAAGGCAGCTTTTATTTAGCTGCAATATTTTCAGAATATTTGCACGTTATGTCAGAGGCATTGATCGACCTTTTGGAGTGAATAAAAATCATGCGAAGTTTTGTGAAACTGTGGTTCAAAAATTTTGCTGCAAATTTTTTGAACGGTGAAAACTTTAAATTACTTAAAATAATAGAGCTTTTATTTCTACGATATTTTATCACAATTTCTTTTTAATTTAGTAGCTTCGAGTAATACAAAAATCCGTCAAATAATCTAGCAGCTAAATAAAAATGGCTAAATTAACAGAGAATGCCTCGTATATATGGTAAAAGAGTATAAGAGGGACAATAGCCTCACGGCCTTTAAGCATCTTGCCTCCGAGCTCACGGTGGAACACGTTTTGCTTGGCCACCAGCCAGAATCCCATGCTCGGATTTTCCAGTTGACGTAGAGGTATAATTTTTCCATATGCCTTCTGGCATAGCTCAACTCTCTTTCTATACGAATCTTGTCCCCTCGACCGTAAGAGAATATTCCCTCGTGCGTATTTAAAAAAAATCAATACCAATATCAAGTTTTCCATCTCGAATTCACATTTTAAAAATGGGCTCTGGTACACAGTAGAAACGAAAATGAAAAAATAAAAAAGAACTTTTATTCTATTCATAAAACCTCCACAGATTCGACTTGTTAATTTTACACTATTTCTTTTGTCAATTACAAGTATCACAAAAAGTTTGTTTGTTACAAAATGTTGCATCTTCATTTTACGTCATATATTTTATTGTTTTAGCAACAACAAAATATTGTCACTAGAAATTAAACCATTTTTTTTAACACTTCTAATTTACAAAAAGACAATTTGTAAATTTGATAAAGTTTTCTTTTTCGACACACGCTAGTAAATATTTTGTTTACTAGTACACAATGAAAATTTATTGTTTTTCCAATGGAAAAAAAATGTAGAGAGACATCTAAATAGCAATATACTAGTGGAGTTGCATGTTGTAGATATAATTCGGTGTCGCGAGTAGTAAAACAGGTGTGTACAAAGTGCCTGTGGGTTGAGATGGTGATGAAAATAGGCGGTAAAACGGAATAACTAAAGGAAAAGGGTTGAATATTATTGGAGATGAAGATAACGATGCACGAGACGGGTGCTTGGGTGAAAACAACGTGAATTTAATACGTTTCAACAGTAAAAATTCATTTCAATTAATATTTAAATAAGCTAGTAAAATGTAGCCTCTCTTCACCTTCAGAAATTTACAAATGTGCTTAAGGTGCTTAAGTCAGATCAAAATCGAAAAAAAAAAAATATTTGTTAAGAAACATTTCTCTAGTTTAACTGCTATAAATATTATCTAAAAAAACATGTATTGTTTACACGTAAAATTTCAATCAATTACTTAATTTTATTATTTTCACCAAAAAAAAATGTCAGCAGTATTCTCGCTACCATATTTTTAATGGAAGATAGCATTTTTTAATTACAATTTAATTTACGTTTTCCAAATCAGAGTCAAGTGCTCAGACTCAGATGGAATGTCCCATATATTACACAGGATTGTTGAGAATTTTAGAGAATTTTCAGAAGCGATCTGGTGAAACGATAGCGCTAGAGGCGAAACAATAATGCCAGGTCGAACTGGTATGGATTCCGCACATATACTTTTCTATAATATCAGCAGTTACCAGTGAGATGTTCCTAAATAAATATGAGTAATTTTGATGATGACTCACCTCAAATATATTGTATAGAAAAAAAAATCAATACATTTATTAGGTATAAATGAAATATAATTGATGAATTAATGTTAAATCGCTTGAAAAAAAAAAAAAATCAAAAAATAGTCCTGACGGTGGTCCACCGAGTCCAACGGAATCGTCTCGCTCCCGTGACGAAGGAAGCAGTCCTCCTTCGTCGTTGCATCCAACGCCTGCTCCACGTTGGCCACTCAAGCCCGGTGTCCTTGTGCACATTAATCGCACGCACAGCCTCAGATCGGGCAGATTAACCGGATCGGTACACGCGAACGACACCCTCCGGATTCACACGAGCTCCGGAGGATTTACCAACGATCGATATCGATCCCGTGCACCTCCCTCGATCGTCAGAGCCCCAATAAGACCCTTTCGACGTGGCGCCAATAATGCCAACACCGGCACTAACGTCGCTAACAATAAAGAGACCGTCAATCAGCGTGCGCTTAGCGCTGTTTCGATTCTGCATGACGAAGGCATGATCGCACGAGCTAATAGGATAAGGGCGATGTTCGGTGCTCAACTCAAGGAACCAAATGCATTTCCTGGCATATCGAGAGATAAGACAGGTCAGTATGTATATATTGCAAGACTCAATCATTTTTATCATCTTTTCTTTGCCTCAAAAACACTCGAAATTATTATTAAATATATTTTATTTATATTTCATTTATATTTTATTTATATGACGCGATGGAGATTAATTTTGAGACTGTAATTAATAGCTTTTATTTAATCGAAAGTTTGGTAATATCTTCGCAGTGGGCCGACAGAGTAAAGGTCTACTTTTTTTTGTTTCTTTTACATTTTTAGGTGCACACATTTTTTTATTTTTTAAATTATAATATTTTCGAATGAAAATATATGTTGGTCTCTGGTTAATTGTATCGAAAAATATATACGGCAGAGTTTATTTTTCCCTTGAATTCGCATATATGAATGTTATATTATTCGTAACATATTTTTTCAAAATATCAGGTCTTTTTTATATTTTTCCATTTTATACCGAAAATACTCTAGCAAAATACGAATTTTTCGGAGCCCCGAGCGAACTTGGGATTCTTAAACATTTCGAGAGACCTGATTTTTTATTTTCAGTTTCAAAAATTCTCTGCCGCTAAATATATATCTTTTTATCGCGTACATTTTTTTTTTTCCATTCAAATAGTGAATTCAAGACAAAAATAACTGCAATTTGGGGAAAAAAAAAGATAATTTTTAGTTGAATAAACTTCCTATAAAAGTGCTCCAAAAAAATTTGAGGAAACCTTTGATTAAATGAAAAATTGTAACGACGGTTATTGTCAAAATTAAATTGTATTGCCTCGTATATATAAATGCTGAGTCTGGCGAGAGATGGTTCGACGATTCAACGATTATTGCTTGCCAAAGAGCCCGAAACCTTTTTTTCTACATTCTTTCTTTTTTTTTTTTTTTTTTTTTTTTTCGTCTCTCTCTTGTACTTATTGCGAGTTGAAGCGCTGACAATACCGTTACAAAGAGATGAAGAAAGATAACGGCGGAAAATTCGATCGATATTATATTGTCACCTCCAACTGACGTCGCGTCTGTGGGATATCAAAATTGCAATCTGTCCGTGGTCCGTTGGGACACCGTCGCTCCCGCCGCCTCTCGACTTACATCCCTTTCTCCCTTTCTTTGTCTCTTCCTCTCTTTCACGTTGACAATCTTTCGTATCTTCGCTTGTATGCGGCATATCCACCGTGGTACAAAGCACAGAGAGAAAGAGAGAGAGAGAGAGAGAGAAAGAGAGACCGGGTGAACAAAACGGATTGAACGGATATAATCTGCGAGACCTTGTGGACAAGTCGCAAAGGGCGGTGAGAGATAAAGAAGGCGGAAAAAGTGTATATATGAAAGGTGTACCTAAAGCAAAGGCCAATGGAAAAATAAAAAAAACATCCCTTCCCAAGTGTTTATTTTTTATTTTTTTTTATAGCCCCAAGGCGACTATAATATATCCGTCGGATCCTCTCTTCACAGACATTTTTATTTATCACTTTGTTTCATGTAATTTTAACATAAAAAAGAAAAATCTAGTTGAGAAAAAAAAACTAAATTCTCGTGAGAGGGAGGAGAAATTTATTTATTTTCATGCCGGTCTTGTAGAATTTTTTATTTTTTTTACTTTACAAAAAAATTGTTTTAGTTGTATTTAAAGTAATATTTTATTAATTTACAAAAAATGGAATTCTCTCCCGTGCAAAATATTTAGTATCAACAAATCTTGATAAAAATAAACAAATATTTTTCAAATAAATAAGCTACATATTTCCAATGGAATATATGTCTAGTTTCATGGTAAAAAATATTTTCGTTGATAGTGATGAAAAAAAAAAAAATTAACATACGAATTTATTCACTTCGACTGGATTTTTTTATATTTATAATATCTGCATGTTGCACGCTTCTTTTTTTTTTTTTGACATACTTTTGTCCCGCGCTCGCTTTGCGAACGTGTTGGCTGTTTTTTTTTCCTCATTCAGCGGTGACTTACAAGAGAATAGCACCGGCTCATCAAAGAAGGGTTTTGCAACTAAATGCACCGAGTCTACCGGATCGTGCAATCAGCTTCAGCGCCGGTGTCGTGTCTCGTAAGCGAAAAAAACCTGGCGCAGGTACGTAGCCCGAAAAAAAAAATATATATATGACAGTCCGATTGAAGTAAGCGTCGTAAGAAACGAAAGTTACTTTTGTCGCAAGTTGGAATGTTTTCAATTAAATATCTTGAATAAATTGTTAAATCTACCGAAGGAATTTACTAGGGTTCCTTTTTCCCCCCTCTTTTTATTTATTTATTTGCTGTTTTAATTGTCTTGAAATAGCTTTGTGCATTCGATTGGCATTGCATAATATCTAAAACGGAATTTGAAAAAAAAAGAGAAAAAAAAATAGTGTAAGCTAACTTATAACAATTCGTTTTCACTCAGGGAAAATGATTCATCGATTCACCTTCAGATAAACTGGACATGTTTAATAAATCGCTCAAAATACTCGTCAAGTGTAAATCACTTTAAGAATGCATTTCACATTTTTAATCAGAAGTGAAATTTTGAAAATATCTATGAGATTGAAAAAACTTTTTTTAAAAATATATTAAATGAATTCTATAATTGTATTTTTCATACATAATGATTTGGAAAAATATTCTTGTAATTATGAATAAAATATATAAAAGCTACGTTTCAAGCATTGAAAAACAAAAGCATGGAAAACAACTGAATTATTTTTTAATTTAAAATCAAAATGAAATTAAAATTTTTTTTCAGATCATTTTTCGGCTGAAATTCTAATAAAATTTGTGCAATGTATTCTTAAAGTAAAATGAGATTTGTGCGATAATATAATTTCAGGTTAATGAGCTCAGTCAGTTGGTTGGAATGATGATTTTCATTGTTAAGCTGATACGATAAATCGAGAAATTTTCTTATTCAATCATTTCAGATCCGAGTCAAGCGACGAACAATAATCACGTGGACAGCGTTTCGGAGACTCTTCCAGAACCAGAAGGAAAAACTTTTTACGAAAATCTGCCTTTTCACGGAATTCAGACACCACCCAACAAGGTGAGTTCACCTTTTTTCCCCTCGTTTCCATTTAATGTCTATGGAATCATCATCCCATTGTATTGACAATGCATGGTTTTTTATTATTAGAATTTTATGTAACCATAATACATGGAGTTTAGTTTGTTTATCAATCATTTTATGTGATAGCTTTCAGAATTACACAAATTACATAACTTGTAACGCCAAATTTTAGTCTCATTGTTGATTGTTAAGAAGGCTTCGATTTTCTCAGATCGATTGTGTACCAAAGTCACAAAAATATTCTGTTACAAGTCCAACTTAAGTAGGAAAATAATTTTAATAATAAATTTCTTATAAAAATTAATTAAAATAAGCAGTAAAAAAATTACTCAGTTTAAAGAACAAACCACAAAACATATTTTTTATGTTTCAAGGAAATCGAAATTGTAATTTTTTTGTTAGTTTTTCATTAAAAAATTTAATAATATTTATTCTTTAAAAAATGCTTTCATGCAAGTTTCCATTTTGAGAATTTGCAGAAACGATTATCGAAATTTTGTTACTCGAATTTACGTGATTCTACTGTTGAAACCTTCTTAATTTATGGACTGAATTTCGGAAGCCCCAGACACAAAACACAAACACAGACACACATTTCACCTAAACCACTTTGCTCGAGTTATTGGACCATTTTGAGTATTCTAACATAGAAATTGGAACAAATACAAAATCACTAGAAGAAAGCTTCTTTTTTATTTAACGAATATCTAAAAAAAAAAAAACTGCAGCTTCAAGCTTACCAATCAGATTTGGTGAACAAGAGGATAGAAATAAAACACAAAGAGAATTTAACATAAAAAATTAATACGCTTTTCATACTTTTTTGTTTAGCTGACTCAAATTTTGCATTATTATTATAACATTACAATTATTACTGAATTACGCTTTCTAAAATATTGACACACCCTTTTGGTACTTTCTCCGCTCAATAACATTTTTATTTTATCGCAGGATTACTGCATAGTAAAATATCAACTTACAGCATTTCCCATCAGAAATTTATAGCAAAAAAGAAAAAAAAATCTCGTAAATTTTTAATGATATGAATATTAAAAAAAACGAATTATTTCTCTTATGATAAATTATAATCCTAGTTGAAACTTAATAAAATAGTTTTGCTAAAAAGTTTGCACACACTTTTAGCTCTTTTTTGTGCGCAAAAGAAATGTTATTCCATCACATATTATTTCACAGTGAGATAACAATTTGCAGCGTTTTACACTATAAATTTATGGTAAAAAAAGACAAAAAAAATCTCGTAAATTTTTAATCATATGAATATTAAAAAAACGAATTATTTCTCTTATGATAAATTATAATCCTAGTTGAAACTTAATAAAATAGCTTTGCTAAAAAGTTTGCACACACTTTTAGCTCTTTTTTGTGCGCAAAAGAAATGTTATTCCATTGCATATTATTTCACAGTGAGATAACAATTTGCAGCGTTTTACACTATAAATTTATGGTAAAAAAAGAAAAAAAAAATCTCGTAAATTTTTAATGATATGAATATTAAAAAAACGAATTATTTCTCTTATGATAAATTACAATCCTAGTCGAAACTTAATAAAATAGCTTTGCTAAAAAATTTGCACACACTTTTAGCTCTTTTTTGTGCGCAAAAGAAATGTTATTCCATCACATATTATTTCACAGTGAGATAACAATTTGCAGCGTTTTACACTATAAATTTATGGTAAAAAAAAGAAAAAAAACAAACAAAAAATCTCTCCGTGTATAAAACGGACCGCAGATGAATCACATTTTGCACAGGTGTACCACAGAGTGAGTTTGCCGAGATCTCACGTATAAATAATGAGGGAAGTTCGAGACGAGGGGAAACTCGTGAGAGGTCGAGAATCTATGAGTACGGGGAGGCCAAGGTATCGCGTGTTATTATCCCTAGAATATCGTCTACTGTAGCTTACGGAACCTATGTGCACACGCACATAGCTATCTAGGTGTTAGGTATATTCGTTAGTTGGGAGGGTGGGTTGCTGATAGAGAATGTTTCCCGGCATCCGGGTTGCCGCCGGTGGTTTTGACGAAGCGTGATAAATGAGCATGGGCTTGTGTATATATTACAACTTTATATATAAGGCATTCCATAACGTTTCTTGCTTAAACAACAAAATTTAATTAACGTCTAAAAATGAGCTTCCGACATTTCAAGAAACACACCAAGTTTAAAATGAGTTTTTTATTTTTATTTTCAATTTTTTAAATATAATTTTTGCATGGTCTGCAAGAAAAAAATTGATTTAGATTTAATTGTGTAATTCTTCAGATTTTAGGAAAATTACCAAAAATACATATTTTTTTGAGGTTCAAAGGGCCAGCTTAATCTTTTTAAATTCTATTAATCATAAAGGAATTGTCATAATTTTCACGTGGGATTCGAAGTGGGACAAAAGTGACAGATGTTGAGCAACAATATCCGGTTTTCCGCTTAAAAAAGAAATTGATCATTTACTTGCTGATTGCCAATTAATTCATTAAATCTGAATAGATTTTCTTATTGTGTGTCGTAAAAAACGCGATTTCTCGTTTTTATCAATTTTAGATAAAATAGTGCTGTTTGAAAAAATTGAAAATACCCCCTAAAAAATTCAAACATTTTTATACTACGTATATTTTTTTAGAACAATATTGATTTTCTAGAATCACTATTATTTTTAATTTTTTAAGTTAATAATAAAAATAATGATTGAAAAATTAGTATTTTCATTTTAGAACTTTTTTTTTCTCACCTCTATAAACATAAATTCTCATTCTCATTTCACATTTCTCTAAAAATCGTTCCTGCAAAAAAAAAAAAATGTTGACACTTCCGATTAAAACATTTGTTATGCCTAACACATTAGCCAAATAATAATTCATAAAATAATAATAATAATTTGACGAATATTTTTTTTGTTAATTTTCCAAAAGGAATCTTTGTAAATTCGTTAAAATTGCAAAACCTTTTTGTTCCTTTTTAAATGGAAGGAAAAAAGAAAGAGCTTAAAATAAAATAACAAAAAATCTTTTGCATTGTAAAAAAAGAAGAAATATCGCGTGATATGGAATGCCTTATATCCGTATATTACATATAAAATAATGGTGTGAGTGGGGAAAGGCTCCAACGGTTCCTGGACCTCCTCAAGTGCTCAGTCAGACATATTCCATCGTTGAGCTGCAAAGTACGGGGGACGAAAGAGAGCGAAGAGAGAGGGACCAGCCTCTCTCGCGAGAACACCATAGGAGCGTAGAATGATCGCATTATAGCGGAGGTTTGAGTGAGCAAAGTGGTTGCACCACAGCGAACCGACGAAGATCAGTTAGTAGGAGGGTATATAGAAAGAAGGCTGTACGAGCATATATATACAGCAAGTGCTAGTAGAAAAAGGCCTTTCCTGCCGGAATCCTTAGCGCAGAAGAGCTGCCAAAGTGTCGAGTGTTGATATCCCGTAGGAGCTCTCCTAGCTTCAAGTTGTAGCCGAGGCAAGTCAGAGTGAGGGAAGTGGAGCTGGTGTGCCAGGCCCGCAGTAAAGTTGAGAGTTGAGGGTGTAGCTGTACAGGGTGTCCCATTAAAAAAAAAAAACCACACATAACACAGACACATACACATTGAAAAAAGTGTTTTTTTTCAAAAGTTGTATAGCTTTTTTTATGTGTAGTCAACTTTAATATTTCAAATATATGAATCTATTATTTTTCCATATGAAAATAGTTGAAAGCAAATCTAAAGAAAAAAAAAAGATATAATACTAAACACGAAACCATTACGGTAATAAATAGCGTATTAAATTTACAAATTTATCCCTTTTCGAAATTATATTTTTAGGGGAATTTCGAGTATAATGAAGGTCTAAGAAAATCGCGATTGCACTGTAGCTCTCTTGAGAGAGCCAAGTGCGCGAAGGGGTTTAAGCGTTAATATCATCATCATCCCTCGGTCCCAAAGTCGCCTTGCGCTTTAGGCCAACACGTAGAAGCTTCTCTACATAGCAGCGACAGAGAGATATTCGCGATATAATAATACGGCGCGACAGGATATTCGATTGACGCGTATTACGGAAGGTGTGTCTTGGCTTGTAGCGTCTCGTCTCCACTGGGATTCAAAGGAAAATCCCTATAGCGTTTAATAAAATGACAAATATATTACCGTGCAGCACTGCGCAAGGATAATACAGTTGCTCTTTTCTCTTCAGGAGCTAAAAGTTGACTTTTTATTTTGGCTAATACAGTCTTATAGAAAAATGAAATTTTTCTCGTTGAAGTGTGGTCAAAAAAATATCCAGTCTTCATTACGACCGGTAATTCAAAATGTATGTTTGCTACTTTTGTTGGGGAAGAAAAATTCGAAACTAAAGAAAATCAAATTTAAATTATTGTGTCTCTCATGAATTTCACTTGTACGAATTTTTCATTTTTTGTGCTTGTCCAGTTGTTATTTTTATATGGTTAATTGCTGAACCATTTAATTTTCATGATTATTAGGTGATTCGATAGGTGAAACTAAATTTCTTAAATTTTGCTTTCCTCTAATACCAATTTCCTTTTGTGAATGTGTTGAAAGAATTTTGAAAATTTTGGTACTCCAATGACCTGACTGTTATGACTAAACTATTCTTAAATAATCATCCATATTTTGTAATAATAGTTTATTTAACGAAGTTACTAATTTTCAACACAAAAAAGGTACAAGGACAAAAATCGTACGGAGGTATAGTACCAAAGTGCAGGTTTACGTATGTTCAAAAATATATACATAACAGATTTATAAATAATAATTAATTACCCAGAGATATGATTTTGCAATTATTTTGGTAGTTATTTAAAGCATATCAGAGAAACGTATAAACTTAAACATTTATAATTGTTCATTCACCTATAGTACAAGATAAGTTATTCTCCTTCTGCCTGAAAAGTGGCAAACGAAAAACAATAATTAAAATGATAAAGCTCCAATAGTTTTTAAATTAATTATTTTCCGAGCTTCCAATCCATTATTGAATTTCGCTACTTGAATTAAAACGTTGCGCTGCTCGAAATGCAGTGTTGCAAGCGTGCAATTGCAAAACAAAGATATTCGTATAGCATCGAGGCTATCGTTGAAACTACCGTAGAATGGTAGAGAATCGAGGTATAAACAGAGTTGGAGAACGCTTTGGTTTTGGTTGCTTGAGTAGAGAATAGGAAAACGACGGGGATCGACGTAACGAACGACATTAATATGCAACGTGTGACGCTTTCCTCTTGTTGCACACCGGCCGGGTTACATCGATTTGCATAAGACGTGTATAGAGATACGTATACAACTGAACGAAGAACGAAACGGGGTAAGAGAGGAGGATGCACCCTGCCGAACTGTTATACTTCCGTGCAGAATGTGCAGCGCACAGAAATGCAGTACGAAAATCGTGATAGCGATAAATCCATTCGTGAACGATCGGAGAATATTCCTATACGTACACTTAGGCACATATACAGAATTACAATTTTTAAGTGGACGTTTTGGGTTTCCACGTTTTTTCCACCCTTTAATTCAGCTGCGATCTTTAAAGGGGTTTTTTTTTTTCTTTGCCTTTTTCATCGTCTTGGCAATTTTTTTCCCTAAAATCCGTAGTTGCTGAAAGTAAACATATAAATAAAAATGAAAAAATGTTGGAAATAGCTTTCACGAAATTAAGTATCGAATTAATGACACATTTTATTTTTAAGTTTTATGCAGATTTTTCGGTCTGTCGCTTAAACTGATCACAAATTATAGGATCTTAAAAAAAAAAAACGAATATGAAAATTTCTATAAAATTCGTAACTACTTTATCGATTTTTCCCAAATTCAGTATCAAACATTGACACACTCTAAGTTTTGTGCAAAATTTTATATCAGTTACGTACAAACTCCAAAAAAAAGGGAAAGTGTCTATCTTAAAATTGTCACCCTGTATATACACAGTAGGGTTAACATGGAAACGTGTTCAGGGGTTGTTCCATCTATATGTGTACTCGTTGATTAATTAACGACTATGCCACACTCAGAAGCTCTCGTGTCCCATTAGCTCGAGCTATATACGCATATATACATATACAAACCACACCATCTTTACATAGCCACATGTATTGATACACTAATTCACTTAAGAGCTATTGTATTATTTCTAGAAAATAGGATAAAATCAAACTCTATATACTCAAATGATACCAGTTGAAAAAAAAAAATACTGGAAAATTAAGAGTACTTAAAAAAACATCTCAACATATTAAATTTTATATATTGTTTTAGTTCATTTTATGGTATATTATATTTAATGTGCAAGTGTGATTTAAAATTTCGGTGCAGTAGTCAAAAAAATGTATCACAAGATTTTTTTTTAATCACACTGTAATTTTGTATCATATTTGTATATTGTATTTAATATGCAGTTATGTGAATAAAAAATGTAGTACTTTAATTTTCCAAATATTTTCAACAGTGTAGTGTGAAAACAATCGGAGAAAGATTTGTTTGTTTATTTGTGAATGTACTGTTTTTTCTCCAAATTACACTGTTTTAGGATTGGAGGTGACATGAAAAAATAATCAACCTCGGTTTTCATACCATCTGGAATACATTTTTTTTATTTCATCCAAATTATGATTACATTTTTCTTTGGGCGCAGAGAATAATTTTTTTTTTAATTGTTTGGAGCACTTTTGAAGGAAATGTTCATCTTCGAAATTTTCTTGGTTATAGAAAAAGTTACATGATAGGTTGAAAATAATTTTTTTAAATCGAAAATCAGGATTTCAAATAGCAAAGGTATTTGAAATATTTTAAAAATTGTCTGCCAAAAATACTCTGGAATAGTATGAATTTTTTTTAATTACTTCGATTTGGATGATATTCGGCACTTTGAAGGTTTTATGATCGATAATCTGAAAAATTTGAATTTTTAGTTGTAATTTTTAATCAGCAATCTCAATAATTCTTGAGTACCGAGTGAAAGTCGAGTAATTTTTTTTGCATTTTTTCCGCTATTTTCAATTTCTGAATTTTCACTTGAAATTCGTAACCAGTAATCCCGCAGACCCCACAAGCAGCAAATTTCAAGTAAATCTAATTTAAGGACAAATATATGCTTCAGAGCATTAATTAATAAATCAAGTTCCATTGCAACGTACTTTCTGCAGAAAATAAGAAACGCATAAATAATACCTGCCTTCTATTGTTTTTCAATTTCAAAAATGACTTTCAACTCTTATAATAAATATTTTATTCAATAAAAAGACCCATAACTAATGTATTTTTATTGAAAAAGAAAGTATAATTAGTATATTAAAAAATTTCAAAGCCGAACATCTATAAAAGTGGTAGAAAAAAAATCTCAAAAAATTGACCACAGCTTCGACTAAATAAAAAATAGATGGTCTGAAAACAGAGCTGAACATGCTAAAGAAATAACTTGAAACAGTACTAATAGTAAAATAAATTTTTAAAAATCCTTCTCCAATCTGAAAAAAAATCTACACTAGACCACCAAGACAAAAGCATAAAACATGAATATCGAAATTATATAAAGAGCATGAAGATAGATCCAACGCCGTTAATTGTAGTTGCCGTGTGCTCGCGTGCTCCTTGCGTCTTTGTTTTAGTTGGTTACCTCTCCTAAGTTTGCTCGAGTTTCGGCTTTGCATGGCACCACCGACAGACTCAGCATCATCAACATTACGAAACCGAGTGTTATCTCGTCCAGCGACTGTTGTACCATAGCGACGATCGTTTCAACAATGTGCACTAGTAAGACTAAGACGACGACGACGACGACGACGTCGTCGACGACAACAACGACGGCAACAACAAGTACATCGTATTCGTCGACAACATCGCCATGTTCATCGTTACCAGCTAGTCTCTGCGGTGGGAGTTCCGGTTACGAATCAGCAACAACGCGAAGCAGTCACTTGGGACCGCACTATTCCTCCCATAATATGCCAAGAAGCAATTCACCAGAGCCAAAGTACAATACATTGAAGCCACTAAGACGACGAAAGCACAAACAAGCCCATTCGCGTTTCTACTCGCTGAGATTATGCAGAAAGCATTCCGAAGCCGCTGCCGCAGTTGCATCGGGAACATTGGCAAATTCATCACGAAGAAATTATCAGCTGTATGCAATACCAATTGTCAAGAATTGTCCGCACAGTATCAAGAATTCGGCATTAAATGCGAGTAACAGTACCATTGCGACAACCCTAAGATCAACACCAGAGGTAACACCAACTTCGAGCCTGACTCGATCAAAGCCATCAACGCCATTGCCAACACCGCCACCAACACCACCGATGATTTGGACATCAAAAAGCATCAGGAATGAGGAAGTTGCCATGAGCACGGATAACGATAATAAAATACCACCGGTTCCTGCGCCGAGAATCAAAAAAACAGATCCCTCGCGTCATACTTATCAGAATGTTCCTCCTCCTGTTTTTCCATCGAGAAACAAAGCCGTAACACCACCGCCAATCAACAAACTCAACAAGCTCAAGGTTTGTTCGTCCCACTAACATTAATTAACAGAACTGTCTTGTGGTAAAACGACAATTAAATCAAATTCGTACCTACGGATTTCGAATGCTGGCTGTCTTGATGATATAAATTCGACTTTATTTTCTATTCATATTTATTAAAGAGTTAATGGATTATAATAATGGCATACGAGTTTATCAGTAATTTCAAATTATCTCTTTCAAAAACGGAACAACACAAAAGTAACAGGATAGCATTTAACAATTAAATCAATAAATGTTATATGTTAGATGCTGTCTTGTTCTTTTGAAAATACGTCTTTTTTCAAGTCAATCTTGTATTTAATTCATGGTGTGCAGTAGAAAGAAATTACAAAGAATGAAAAAATTTCGCTCGTAATCAATTTAATATATTTTTTCAGAGGAATAAAGAAATTTTATTTTGATGTCAAAATCCGACTGTCATTTTTCGAGGTCAGTTTTGACAGATTTTATTTTATTTCATGGATTTTCAAGTGAAATTTGACGAGCAGCAAAGAGATTTTGTAAATTTGGCAAGTTACGTTTTTTTTTATTGTATAACAAGACTTCTTACAAGTTTCGTATGTTTATATTAAAAAATTTACTTTGTCATTTTTGTAAAAAAAAATGTTATATTAATTTAACAAGTAATTTTTTTTTAAATTTCTAAGACTAACACTCTGGTTTAAAATAAAGAAAGAGAATATTTATAAATAAACACAAATATATTTCTTTATTCTTCTCAAAAATACATGAAATTAATTCTGAACAGCTACGGAAATTTTTTATTTAAAAAAGACATTCAAAAATTGACTCTATAAACTCCAGAATATTACATTTTTAAAAATTATTTTATTGAACAGAAAAATCGCATTCTAATGCGATTAAGCGTTGTCATCAGTCGCAGCATTTGAATGTGGTCTCGCGAATTTTGACTCCGACGTTAAGCACAGCGTGCACCAAAATCCGCACGTGTCTCTTTAATATACATGTGCATTTATTGCGTGTCTCTGAACTAGATGTAAAGTCGCATGCGCAAAAGACAGAAAGAACGAGAGAGAGAGAAAGACGAAACGAAAAAAAAAAAAAAAAAAAAAAACAGAAATCGGGTGCTGAGAGTTTTTATTGAAAAACAAAAAATCGCGTGTTTCCTTCATTTCTGCTAAGCTGGATTCAGGCATCTATGTAGCAACCGCCCTTGTGCATGTCAGTCGTGGATCAAGTAAGTCTCACTTACATTTCATCTCATTATTGTCGTCGTGCATTATAGCGCTTTTACTTGAAACTTATACATATATATGTATATATATATATATTGTCTATACACAAGAAAATATAAATATACGTTTAAAAAATATATATCACGCCTGTAGATGCTGTAATATATTAGCAGTTGCAGTAGGATGTATATAATTGTTAACAGTATCATTAATTTCATTAAATCGAATATCGGATAAACTTTCCATGTTTCTTTTTCTCTGTAATTATTTATTTATTCAACGTGTCTCCGATAATTCATGTTTAATCTAAAATTACAAAATAAAAATACATTTTCAATTGTTGGCCTATAAAAAAAATAGCGAAAATGAATAGAAATATTCGAAGATTAATATTTTCTTTTTCGTGATCGACCATTATTGTCATGTCACTTGTGAAATATAATTATTCGATATAAAAATATACGTTCTTAATAAAAATATTATTCTTCTTAAATTAAAAAAAATACGTTCTTGAAAAAGTCTCAGATTATATTACTGGAAATTTTATTCATCGGCGAATTTGTTTGAATTTTTCTTTTCAACATATTAAAAACAGTCTAAAGAAGTATGCAAATTACGTGAAAATGTCGAATTAACAAGAATGACGATATTTTTGTCAATGTAAATGCATAGACGTATTAAAATTAAGTAGTTTGTCATTTTTTGTATTTAAAAAAAAATTTCCATAAAGACGGTAATATGTTTATTGAAAAACTGCGACTTTTACATAAGAACGTATTCTAATTTTTTTCACAGATCAAACTTGAAAATGAACTGCATGAAATTTTACTGAAATGATATGACAAAAAAATTAAATGCAAATATTTTTTTCGCGAAAAGAGTTTTCTCTTAATAACAAACTATTATTTGCAAATCACTTATAAATTTTAATGCTAAAATATAAAATTTCCAAACGCACACTGCGAATATCATATTTACAAAAAAAAAAAGCCCCACTTCCCCATAACAAATTAACGATTTTCGGATGAAAAAAAAAGTCCCCTAACATTCCTCGCCTAATTCCTCCAAAGAGATAACAATGCCTGTTACAGTCGAACAACCTATACAACTACCAAGAATACTACCAGCAACATCAAAAACAGCAACAGCAGCAACACCAGCCGCGCTATGAATTACAGCAGCAGCAGCAACAACAGGAGATGCAGCATTATGGAAGTTACACGTCACCAGGAGGTGGAATTCCAAGCAGCAGTTTGAGTCAGCTAACATTACCATTAACCCGAAGTTTGTACCATTCGTCTGTAGTGAGTCCATTGGAAACGTCGTTCATGCCAGTTAATACGCACAACAACGGTACAGGAAGACATCAACAGCAGCTCTCGTCTCATCATCATCATCATGAATATTTAACATCGACACTTCATCCCGAGCATCGTAGCGAGGAAAACAGAGGATTAAGAAGTGGCGGTGTCGATGGAAAGATTGAAAACAGCATGAGAAATAACAGTCCACCGTTGTCCCTCGTTCATGGAAATTCGGATGTTGAATTATCGAATTACGCTCTTGATCATCAACTCCAACAATCGTCAAGACGCTCGTCGTCAAATCAACAATTACAACAGCACGGCGTGCGTCGTAACGAAAGACGAAAGCACACGAGAAAGCATCACGGTGATCGTAGCAATGATCGCAAATCAAAGCACAGAAGATCATCGGAAAATCGTGTTCGCGGTGGCGATTCGGGAATCGTTTCGGACACAAGTGATTTGCTATTGTCAATTGGAAACAGTGGAATTGGTGTTGTACCGACTTGCGGTGTAACAACACCAACGATACGTCGTTCGGTTGACGCGACATCGTCAAATTTATTATTAAATCAGTATCGTCAGGATCTTGGAATACCCGAGAGTTACAAAATATCATATCCACATTATTACGAAGACGCGATAAATCCATGTCCAAGTGATTATTTGGAAAGCGATGAAGCGTTGACAAAACGTTACGCAACCGGTGGAATTATCGCTGATAATTCAACGACATTACCGTCGTTAACTAGTAATAATATGACGGATGGTACGAATATTATTTATACGGAAATAGCCGGACACGATGGGAAGAACTTGACGAAATCGAAGCGATCGGGATTCGTGAGAAACGGTGAACAGCAAACAATTGGTGATTTAACGACGATTGTCACAACTGGTACGACGATTATTTCAAATACGGCGAATAATATCATCACCACTATGGCCTCGAGTGTTAATGGCACTTCGTCATCTTCATCCGCTACAACCCTATCCGTAACATCCTCGAATCCCTCGGGCGCTCACTATACTGAGCTACATTTTCGTGACGTCGGTCGGGAGATTGACGTCTGAAGGTAGGAGATATTTCGATTGTAACCTTCGAAGAAGCTCACTTGATTCGTGCTATCATCTATCGTCACTATAAATATTCTTCTATTGTTTTTTAAATACCTTCCTATTGCATTAGGGTGCTCCTTAAACAGGACTTGAATTGAATTTTAATCGCTTCAGCCCATAAATCGATTCATTCAAAAACACAGCGTCGCGAGTTTTTTCAAAACAACGACAAAATATATATTTATAATTTTATATTTAACACATGAAATTTATTCCGAAAGAAGCTCGAAAACACATGTATTTTAAACGGGAAGCTTTGAAACCAATTTAGGGGGGCGAAGCGATTAAAATTCAATTCAAGTCCTGTTTAAGGAGCACCCTAGTAAGCACATACATAATCTCACAGAATCACAATTTTTCAAGGAATATGAAAATTCGCGTGACTGAATTTTCATGAAATTCTTCGTATGTATATCTATGGGACATTCCACTCCATTCCAATTTTTTTATATCATTGACATAACTCTAAAAAGCACTGATTTTAATTTTTTAAAATATTTTTATACATTTTTAATTATCTACGATTTTTTAAAACAAACTGTCAAACGACACATTTTTTAAGATTCTTCAAGTGTGTCGTTTGGTAATTGGTGTTCGAAAATTGTAAATGATTAAGAAGGTGCAAAATGAAAATAAAAATAAAAAATTTGTGTTTTTTAGTCTCAGAATCAAGTCGAAAAGCAGGATGCCCAATATATAAAAATATATATATATGTAAACACTTTTGTATATACCACATTATAAATATATGTACATATCTGGAATTCGGTGCCTATATCTATATGTCCCGCACTACAGAATCAACTTCCGTTAATCTCTAATCAGTTATTAGACGAATTCATGGTGAACGGTATGTACATATATACAGATCCAATAGTACTGATGTGTATATCGTGTATACACATCACGCACGGTTAGCATCCCAGATCATCCGAGACGACCATAATCGGCTCTGGCCTATCCTCGCCACATTCGGGTTACCATTCGTCTCACCAATGTGAGAGGCGCGTTCTATAGCTAGTGAGGACATATAGATATTGGCAGTCAGGAGGATAATTAACGAGCGCCGAGAGCTCAGAGATTCCATCGAATACTGTCCGACGGTCTCTCTATATCTATCCTCAAGCTTTGAGAGCAGCCTTTGATAAATACATCATCTTCCGCATGACCGATTCAGTTGGGTATTCAACTATATTTATTTATTATATTTAATTTATTTTTTTTCCCCCTCTTTATTTAATTAGTTGGATTTTCATGGAAATTTGATAAGATCATAAATTCTAGCTGAATTAAAAGTCACGAAAACAATTGTCAAATGAAAGAAAAAATTGCATATTCTTTCTCGAAATCCTCAGCTATAAAGCCAAAAGTTAGTGAATTTAAAAAAAGACAAAGTCCTGTCTAGCCAATCATAAATATACAGGGTGTCCTATTTTAATCTTCCAGTTGATTCATCTCGAAAATTTCTGCCCAGATCAGGTATTGAGTGTAATGAAAATTTTAGGGTTCGAAGGGGGACGTTAAAAAAAAATTCAAAGTTGATCCACAAATTCACTGGTCCACAATTGGTTTTTTTTGGTAGAAAAATAAGTCATGGTTCCATTTAAAAAAAAACATGTGAGCTCTCGTAATTCCGCCATTTCAAATGTTGGACCAATATTTTTTTTTTCTGAAGATCTCCCTTCGAACCCTAAAACCTTCATTATACTCAATACTTGATCTGGGCAGATACTTTCGAGATAAATCAACTGGAAGATTAAAATGGGACACTCTCTACGTTTGCTCTCCAGAACGCAACTCTGCAGTAGATACAAATTGTTGCGGTGAGTTTTACGTTGAAACTGCCGAAATGGCTGTTTCAAAAATGTTGCTCTCAAGACATTGCAAGTATACAGTGACGGAACATGACGAAAAGCAGTACAAGACTAGGAATGCGTGTTGTACGTCCGAATAGAGCCGCGCCGGCGTTGCTGGTTGAAGCTATTTGCAACAAACGCTTCGTCGAGCTCGACTCTTCTCTGGCACTTCCGTTTCGTTTCGTAGCGAGACCTCTAACGTTTCCTCTACTCTCACTTCTGCCCTCGTGAACATTCCTCAGTCTCGGTTTTGCCTTGTTGTTGCAACTATAGCTTCTGGATCGTGTTGAGGAAGCGGGAAAGGAAACGAAGCCTTTGCGCGGCGTGTTGGTGCACCAAAGGGCTTCTTCTTCCTTTTCCATCGCGTTCACCTAGAAGCCTATGTTTCCTCGTGCTTCCGTTTTCGATAGCTTCATCCGGTCTGAAACGACGTAACCACTCGATCTACGTATTTCACTGTCTATATGTACTTTATACAGAAGGTACTTACGAGAGATTGGACTGCTAGATAAATTATACCTACAAAGAGGTCAAGTGCAGACAGCCGTAGAGAAATATATATGTGCCTCGCTAAACCCTAAACGCCCAAACAAACATCAACCCATTCACTCCTCTCTCTCGCTTTTCTATGTCATCCCCGTATTTTACAATCTAGAGAATTTAACATCAACGCATAATCATGAATGAATTATCATATCAGAGAATAATAGAACGCGGCTAATAATTATTTAATTGTTATAACTCTTGAAAATTATTTGGAAAATTATGCTACGATGGGAAATACGCTTTTTCGATTATTTCCAAGTGTCGTCGAATTATTCGAATTTGTATATTTCATTTAAATAACGTAAAATTTTGGGTAATAGCATTCGAATTATTGGTTAACATTTTAATTATATATATATATTAGGTTGGCCCCCAAAAAACCTTTTTTTTTCCTAGTTGGAATCCCTTGAATATCTTCATTTTGAGGACAGGAGCAATTCAGAATTTTCTCAGATTAAAAAAAATATACTTCACTGAAAAAATCGGTAATTTTTTTATTAATCCATTTTTATGTTTATAAAAGGATTCCAAACAAATTGAAATTGAAAAATTTAAGTGGGCCCAATTTTCTAAATCGGTCAAAAAAATTTAATTTAAAAAACCTGCACGCTCGACTGTTGAGAGTGACAAAAGTTAAGTGGATACTAATTTTCAGCAAAAAATATTTAAAAACCTGTAATTTATTCGACTTTAAAAATATCGATATCACGAAAAATCATATTACGAAAGTTGTTTTTCGTCGTTTTCTCATTTTTTTTCAGTACTGTAGTTTGGCCCAATGAAGTAAAATTTTCGGTATTTGGAGACTAGTTCAGCAGTTTTTTTTTCTAATTTCTAAGCCATTTTTTTAGTATCATAATTTGTTTCTTTTTTCAATTTCATGATAGATGAAAATACGATTAAATTTCTTTACACTTTATGGAAGTAATCGACGAGATCCGTCGCACACAGAGCGAGTTATTTTTTTTTTTCCAACTGTCGCGGAATATTTTCAAATTCAAACAGTAAGGAAATTCCGTAGAACCAATCATTTTCAATAGTTTCCAAAGAAAACTTTATCGGAAACTTCTACCATTTTATCTTGCGTCCACCGTAACAGTTTATCTTACATTCTTAACTAAAAAATGAATAAACGACGAAAAAACGACTTTCATAATATGATTGCTCGCGATATCGATATTTTTAAAGTCTCCTAGGCTTTTAAATATTTTTTGCTGAAAATTGGTATCCATTTAAGTTTCGTAGCTCCCAACAATCAAGCGTGCCAGTTTTGTAAATTAAGTTATTCTGATTGATCTGGAAAATTGGACCTTAATTTTTTAAATTTCGACCTCGACTGTATGGCATACTTTTTTAAACATAAAAATGCACATAAAAAAAATTACCGATTTTTTCCAGTGGTCACTTCATACAGCTAGAAAAGTCGTTGGACACCTGCCCTTATATTTCCGTGGACTTAAATCCTAAATATAAGTTTATGAACCTGAAAAAATTCTGAGGTATTTTTTTCGGCGAAATAAATAAACGTAAGCCAGGGAAATTTTTTTTTAGGACCACCTTAATATATATATATATTTTTTTTAAATCAAAATTACAATTTTTATTTATATATTTTTTGTACATTAGCAAATCTTCGACGTCACTTAAAAATTTTACAGAATTTAAGGAAACTTTAGTAGAATCAACAGAAAAATCAGCAGCTTGGAAGCCAATTATTGAAGCAATAAAAATATATATTCTAAAAGGAAGAAACAATTTTTTTTATTCTCAAAGTAGAAGCGATATTTTTTCCACTATGCTCAAGTGAAAATCACAATTATATTTGAGGCTTTCCGCAATTATTTTGTAACTCATAATACCATTGTAAGAATTTAATTGTATCTCAATCTTTGTACTTGTAACATTTAATCTCACTCCTTTCTTCCTTGATTATTACTATTCGCGATATTCGTTTCCATTCATATCTCCACTCGAAAGTTTGCAAGTTCGGAAATGTACACATAAATCTCGTGCAGACTTTAGAAAAGAGGAGAACAGGAAACGGACAGGAGTCGCTTTAGTTCACGATTCAACTCAATCCAGTCATCCTGAATGTAATAAATAGAACCGGATATCGAAATCACGAAACCCTTTCAGAATTCTCTTTGACTGAACAACATTGTTATACACAGTAAAAACTAAATTGAAATTCGTAAAATTTGAATAGAAAAATTCCGTCACTTAGACGTTCATAAAACTGTGTTAATTTAACCACTTTTTTCTTCTCAGTTTCTAGTTTTACAGAAAAATCACAAAAATAATTTGTTGAAGATTCTGTATTTTCATTTTTACACAAATTTATTGTGATTTTCACATAAAATAATGTTTACACAATTATTGTTTCACTTTCAATTTAACATAAAATTTGTCAAATTCATACAATATTTCTGTTACTCATTCAAATTAAACAAAACAAAAAAAAATCCATAAAATACACAAAAATTTCTTTCAAACTGAATGAATTAGGTTTGTTTCTTAAAAATCTGGCACTGCAATTCTTTACATTATTCTTTTTTCTGTGTATATTTTGTTTCTATTTTGAGTATGTTTGTTTGTAGGATTGTATGCCGTCGAAGAGCGACACGTATATTTACTAAAAGAGAGAAAAGAGAGAAAGAGAGAAAGAGAGAGAGAGAGAGAGAAGACAAGACAAGAGAATAAAGAATCTTCATCCGGTGAAATAGGTTCGAAATTATTATTACTTTACAATAACAAAAGAAAGAACTGTCACGTATTTTTATTTTTTTTTTTGCACAATGCTGGCCAAAGTAGAAATGTTGCACTGTTGTTGTTTTTCTTTTTCACATATTTTATTTATTTATTTTATCCCTCACTCCATTCGCTATACAGATTGGAGTGATTGGCTTCATTTTATCGATTTGTATATTACGAACGATTTGTCACTCTCAGCAGCTTTCATATGAGAATTTTGCCATTTCATTTGAATCGTATTCCACACAAACACAAATCTCCACAGTTGCGCAAAACATTAGCGAGAGTACTTTTGATTTCTCGCTCCAATTTATTACTCGCCCAGCTTATCTCCATTATTTACACTTACAGTACACACGAAACACGCACGAGCATATTTACAAAAAAAAAAAAAAAAAACAGAGAAAAAAAAAGAAGAGAAATGGAAAAAGTGGAATATTGCGTGAACATTGAGTATCATTATTATTGAGTGCAATGATTTTATCAGTACGACGTTAATCGTCAATGCATATTTATGGATTCTTTCTAAAAAAAAAAAAAAATGTGTGCAGAGTGCTTTGCGAGGCTTTTCTGGCATGTGAAAAATATTTACCCAAATTACGGTGAGAGAGAGAGAGAGAATGGAAAAAAAATCTTTCCTCGATTGGCTGTACGACGATTACGTTTCCTATTGATTTAGCTTTTTTAAAAAACATAATTCATACGATTTCTTCCGATTTTTATCAAAGGCTGTACATGTGTGTACATATAATAAAGTTGTGGAATATGCTTAAAAAAATATTACATTTTTTTAAAACAATATCCGAAAGGAGAGAAATATTTTGATGCTTGTTAAATTGGCGAATGGCTTGGGAAGTGAGCACGGTGTTGGTTAAAATGGCGAATTAATCCACTAACAAAAATAATACAAGATTAAATTTAAGCTTTTCCCTTAGAATGATTTTTAAATGATTTTCAAAGCCAATGTATTTATCAGGCATTCTATCTCAGTTGAGCCATTTTTTTTTTCAACCTCAACCGGAATTTACTACCGCTTGAATTTTGCAGATTTTTTTTTTTCTTCTCTAAACAGAAGATTTACATGTTTGTGTAACTATTTATATCTTGAATGAAAAATATCGCACGAAAATTCAAATTACATTTTTTTGTTGGTTTCTATGAAGTTTTCGATTTCAATTTTATGTTATCATTTAAATTAATAATATTCATTTTTGGGGGCAAAATAATTATATATTTTTTTTTTCTTTGAATGTACAGATTTAATTAATCGATATATTTTTTTAGAAACCGTTTTTATTCGCTCTTTAAAATTTCGAGATCCACGTTGACGATTATTTTGTTAATTCTACAAAAATCGCTGTAAATCCTGTGAAATTTTAAATGGAGTTAAAGGAGCTGAAAAAAAAAATTTGCTGTCCAATTTGAAACCTTTGATTCCACTTTGAAATTCACAGAATTTGCAGGATCATTTATTGAATTAACAGAAAAATCAGCGGTGTGGAATCCAGTCATTTGTAATTGAAAAAAAAATCTAAATAGCAATATCATGCGATTTAAAAATGAAAGCAATTTTTTTTACCGCTCCAATAATTCAGTTTCACGTCCCCCTGATTTTTCTGTGAATTCCGGACAAACCTTTTTAAATTTTGCGCAAATTGAAGTAAAATAAAAAAATATCGCATTGGGTAAAAGAAGCCCCATTTATTCGCTCCAAAAATTAATATTTTCCACTTCAAATGCAAAGTTAAATACATAAATGTTTCTTCTTGTATTTTAATCATGCGATTTTTCTCTTTCAATATAAAAATAATTCAATAAAAGTATATCTACTGTATAAAAGAAAATTAAAAAAAAAAAAGGAATAAAAAAATGGCTTAACGGAGAGAATGCCTCGTCAATACATTTCAAATATTTAAAATCGTAAAACAAAAAAATCAGGCGTACAACTCCCGATACATTTTTTTCTTTTTTCTTTTTTTTTTTTTTTTACAAATCTCGTAAAATAAAAAGTAATTTGACAGAAAAATAAAGCAAATATTTATATCTTTTTACACAGCCGTTTAAGCCGGAGTACTCGGATTTGGACTACGCGGACGTCGACTACAGATCGTACGGTCCGATAAACTACAAAGCCGCGAGTATAGCTCTGTTGCAAACGCGAAAGCAGCCAGCGCAGCAGTTAGAGCGAAGGCCACAGATGTACGGTGCTCCGGAGGACAACGAGGAATTGCTGTAAAATCAGTTTTATTATTGTTACGATCATTGCAGCCGATGCCAATCGATCTTGAAGAGTACGAAATAGAAGAATTAAAAAGAGGCCTCACAATCATCTTTAGAACATCGATAATGTGCGGTGGTGTGTTCGATTTTTTTGTTTTTTTTTTTTTTTTTGTTATTTTTCTTTTTATTTAAAGGACACAACGACCACCACGCTTTGGTCTATTATAAATATAGCAATTATACTGCTATTCGTCCATCGCCTCATATAAATATTAATACACAGGGAGACCGAGATTATATAAATATTAATTAATATATATAATTAACGAGATTTAAGAAGAGAAAAAAAAGAAGAATAAGAAGAAGAAGAAGAAGAAGAAGGAGAAAAAAAAAAATAATGAATAACCTATATACATATGTTATATATACGGAAAATATATAATTTTGTACGTGTTAAGGATGTTGTGGGATCAAATCGGATATATATATGTATATCTCTATATATTTATATATATATATCTCGGAGCGACTGCGTCCACTGTGAGATACCAATTGATACCAACTGTATTTGCTATCTTTTAGATATGTATAGCAACACAATTACCATTTACGATCGAATCGACATTTTTGTTACACTAAGCTAGTCTTCTCGAAATCATCATGAAAATATCATTCATAATGATTTTTCATTTTATTTATTTACTGTTGTTTTCGTAATTGGAAACTACGATCGCCAAATCCACGGGCCAAAGATGAGCTGCATTTTAGGGTGACCATTTTTCATTAGCTTTTTCTTTTCACTTCTTCAGCCTCAGTCCAGAATCTGACTTCTTATAGTCTTGAAATTTAAACCCCTAAATGTATCAGTCGGTAGAAAAATATTTACAAGTTGCTTTTGAAGTCTTTTTAAAATTTACCTTGGCAAGTAAAAAGCAATTTTTTTTTCTTTTAATTATTATATATCTTGTCTCATATTTTTTTTTATTTATGGGGCATTCCAATTGGGTTTGACAGCTGACCCCACTGGGTCCGGAATTTTTTTTATCAAGTGTCGCGGTTGTCCATACTCGACGATATGGATTGAAATAACTCTTAAAAGCACTATTTTCTTTTTTTACACACTTCTAATTATCTACGATGTTTTAAAACAGATTATCGAACACATCGGCTCTTTTTTCAACAACAACAAAAAGTGGAAGAAATTACAAAAAATTTGTGTATGCAAGACACAATTAAAAAAAAAAGTCTAGATTTTGAAAAAATCGATTTTTCATTGATATTGAAAATTTGTTAGACTTTGAGGGACGTTTAAATATTTTTTTTAACCAACTGGACAATTTCTGAGTTGAATTCCCTGACGAAAAGGAGAAAGGAATGATATGAGACGAAGCAAAAAATTGAAAAAGACAAGTCCAAAAATATGGTCCCCCTAGTATGTTTTTTCATGCAATTTAGCAGCTGGCCCAATTTATACCCACTAAATATACGATACTTCTACGTCACTAGGACCGCTCTATACGATACAAAAGCTCTGATAAAAAAAAAAAAAAAAAAAAAGAAGACCTCGGAAAAACTGTTGCTCGGTGAATTGAATAGTTTGTAAATTCTAAATTGTACGTTTGTAGCTTACGGATATCGTACGCGCTTTTTAAGAAGAATCCGTGTCCCGCTTAGCTGAGATTACAGAGTATGTATGTATAAAAAAAAAGGTAAGTTACAATTTACCAATTAAAAAAAAAAAAGGGATGAATATCGAATAGAGAGAAAAGTTAATCAGCTGCCACGTGACAAAGCCGGTCATTTGTACATATTATAATATTCTACGGACTGATAAATTATACCGCCAAATATATATTATCGAAGTACCATCGGGAGAAAGATACGAGCGATAAATTTTCTTTTTCATACGTTTTGATCTGTGTGCTCGAGAAAAGAAAAAATAAATAAGTCTTTCACCGCAGCTAACTTTTTGTTTGTTTGATGTAACGACGTGGACGAATGGAAAATATCTTGTTGCCTATTAGTCGGGCTAATGTCCGGTCTTTTACAGGGTATAATAATGCTGATTGTTGATTATTAAATCGGATGCAAACTAATTGTTTGGTACGAACAGAAATCGAAATAAGAAGGATTATATCGTCTGACCATAAATCTTGTGTCATAATTTTTTTTTTTTTTTTAAGCACCCTAGAGATAATCTTTTATTAACAGTTGATTAAAAATGTAATTATCAAAATGCAACAATTAATAAAATAGTAGTAAACAATTGAGTCACTAAATTACATACATGATATTATTAGACGGAATTTTATGGCATTTCATTAAATAAAGTCAAAGAAAATGTAATTGTCTTCTTATTTGTGAAACGCCCTATATCTAATTTGAGAATATATGGAGCACTGATGGCAAATATAAAGGCAAAAAGACCAAAAATTATACACGTTCTTTTTTTCTGTTATTGAGTTAAGAAAAAATATTTCACATCAATTTTTTCTATTGTTTCGAAAATTAATTTCGTCTAAATTATCAAAAATTTTATTTATTTAAAAAAAAACTACGTCGATGATTCTTTTCTATTTCACAGTAAATTCTTGGACTGAATAGAAAAATCATTGGAGTGGAAAATGAAAATTAGATATATTGTAAATATGATATTTTTCCAATTTTCAAAATAAGACATTTTCATTTATGTTAACGAAAAAATCGTAAGTAAAAAGATTTCAAGGGATTACACAAATTTATCAAAAATCTTGTTCTTCAAGCCAGAATTTGGTAATTTTTTTGTAAACGTCGTTTTTTTTTTTAATTATATTTTTGGTGATTATAACCAGAGGAACATTCTGAAAAAAAATCAAAAAATTCCTGTATTATTTTAACACTAAACATACAACATAGCAAAATTAAAAAAAAAAAGGATTCACCCTGTCGATTTGCCCTGTAATGCCACATCAAATTAACAAAATTTTTGTATTAACTTAAAAAATATAGAATTAATAAAAGAAAATATTTTTCCTCAGTAAATTAGAATATTACAATATTAATTTAGAAAATATTTTCTTTTATTAATTCTTTATTTTTTAAGTTAATACAAAAGTTTTGTTTAGTTTATATGGCATTACAGGGCAAATCGATACAGTGAATCCTTTTTTTTTATTTTGCTATGTTGTATGTTAAGTGTTAAAATAATACAGCAATTTTTAGATTTTTTTTTCATAACATTCCTCTGGTTAAAATCACCAAAAATATTATTTGTTAAAAAAGAAACTAGGTTTACAAAAGAATTACCAAATTCCGACTAGAAGAACAAAATTCTTGATAAATTTAAATAATCTCTTAAAATTTCTTTACTTACGATCTTTTCGCCATTTAAAAATAAACGAAAATGTGTTATTTTGAAAATAGGAAAAATATCATATTTACAATATTTTTAATTTTCATTTTCTACTCCCCAATGCTAATTTTACATCCCTCGGAATGGTCGCAAAATTTGTCATTTCAATCCAAGAATATTTTAATTTACTGGCAAATAGAACAAAAATCATAGACGTAGCTTTTTTTATTTAACAAATAATATTTTTGGTGATTAAAACCAGAGGAAAATTCTGAAAAAAAATCTAAAAATTGCTGTATCAGTTTTACGTCAAAAAAAAAAAAAGGGTTCACCCTGTCGATTTGCCTTGTAATGCCCCATAAAATAAACAAAATTTCTGTATTAATTTTAAAAAAACAGAGAATTAATAAAAGAAAATATTGTTCCTCAGTAAATTAGAATATTATTTAATCAGAGATCACGATGCACACGAGCAAATATTTTCTTTCATAATTTTGTTTTAATAGAAGAGAATGGATGTCGGAAAGTTTTGATATTTCTCCTCCGGTACTTGCCGTGTACTATCGTGCGTCTTGGCGTGTTTTCTTATCTCGTTCCATAGTTTTGGGTGGCACGAGTAAGTCGCGAGAAAATTACCACGTTAGAAACCAAGAGTTGTTATGCTATCCCATAGAAATTATTATTATTACCCTCGAGAAGCTTGAGAGGTGTTGCAGTCATTATTTTCAAGTGTTCTATCGCACTTTTCACGATGATAAGCGCGATAGTATCCGCATTCCCGTTGAGTGGCTTCTTCCACTCCCGCCTTTCGCTCAATTCGCTCGCTCACTCCCTCTCAACCCTTTACTTCAATGTGTCGTTTCGCGGCCTTTTGCCCTATATAACAATACTCAAGTGTGCAATTTTGCGAAAAGAAGCGAGAACGACCGAGCCAAACCCATTTTCAATATATTCCAACAAGGTCTTCCAAACGCGTTAATATCTTCGTTATTTCAGGCCAGTAAGTGCTGTTAAAAAAAAAAAAAAAAAGTACTATGTAATTTTTTTTAATACATTAACTGGCGTATTAAATTTTATATGGTACGAAAGTCGGCCACCCAGATTTTTCATGTTAACAAAAAATACTGGTAGTTTTTTTTTTAATGTTTCGATTGATGGAAAAATTTAGTAAATTTTTTTTATCATCCAACAAAAATTGTAATTTTGTTTTTTTTTATTTATAAAGTTGGTTTCACCTGCACTGATACCAATTTTCTTTTGAAAAATCGCTAGAAATATTTTCGAAATAATTTATTAGTGATTTTTTTATTTACTTTCTTTTTTAATTATATTGCTGCAGGCAATTTTAAATTTTCTATTAATTTTTGAATTGCCACCTGCGTATGTTACTTTCTGTATTTAGGATTACCGTCGCACAATAAATAACTAACAATTATAACGACACGAAAAATAAATTCAATATACCAGCCAATTATTTAGAAAATGCCATTAACTCAGATTTGCAATAAAAAAGTTAACAGTGTACAGTCTCGTTGCCCAGAATAATTGGCGCGCTCAGCGAGTCAGTCAACGGGACAAAACATATCACAAATATGTTTCGCATGAATAACTTCTCGTCCTTTGGCTCACAATTTTGTGCGTCGATAAAATACTATTCATTTTTTTTATATTATATGTCCTATGTTCGATGCAGCGATAAGATGTGCTATAGAAAATTTGTTTATAAAGAGAATCAACGTGAAAGAGTGCTCGCGATGGAGGAGAAAAAAACAGTATTTCACACTTTTTTTTTTTTTTAATTTTTAGCTTTACAAAAAAAAATTTTTTGTTACAAAATATGTGACCAAAAAAAAATTCGTCATTTTACTTTTGCAATTTTTTTTTATTTAAAAAAAAAACATTTGTCACTTCCGATTGAACAAATTCTTTCAATCGATATTCGACAAATTTATTTTTGTTGTTTGAAATTTTTCTGATACATTTTTCAAAGTTTGCTGAATTTATTTTATTTTTTCAAAATGTCCTTAAAACGATGTTTACACAGTAAATTATTTTTCTTATCTTTCTTTAATAAAAAAAAATTGATCTTCAATAATTTGTGAAAAATTGCAATAAATATAAAACTCACAATTTCGTTGTGTTTCAAAAATACTGTTTTTTTTTTTTGCATAAGTCATACATTATTGCGAAAAATGTGCTTTTGTATTTTGGACCTCTAGAACATCAGGACAAAAATCAAATTATTTGAGTATTTAATTTTTCCCAAATACAATATTATGCAATTTATATTTTTTTTCTTCGCCTGTTCTAGAGGTCAAAAATAGCCTATAAATATAAGAATTTGTAATATACCTCGTTAATCATAAAAGTGTTGACCCCGTCTAGTTAGTAGCAAAGAAAGTGTGTAAAAAAAAAAAATTAAACAAAAAAAGCTGAAAAAGAACGGAAGAAGCCCGACCAAAAAAGCGCAATAAAATATTGAATGAGACCGGACTTTAGACATCGCTATGGATAAAAACAATATGTACATAGGCATCATAGGGTGTTTCACAAATTACGTTAAAAATGAAAAAAAAAAAATTTAACTATTTTGTCTCAATAATTAAATAGAATAAAATTGTCTTCATTTCAATTGGGCAGCCCTTAAATTTGATTGCTTTTTTTTGTTTGTAAAATGCAAAGGTAAATTATTTTTAATTACAAGGAAAAAAAACTATATATATTTTTTTATATCTGTTTGTTTATTTCAAAAAATGAATCTTCAACAATTTGTGAAACATCCTAATAAATATAAACCTACTTTCGAGCGCACATGTTTATTATTTTAGTATCTGCGTTAATCGGCAACGGATAACGTCTGCGGCAAAATTAATACCGGGTCAAAGACCCATGTACTGATGACATTATAAGTATATACATATATGTGTGTATATATATATATATATATATATACTTGTAAACATTAATTGATCGATAATCGTTAAAGCGTCCGCAAAAAAAAATTATAAATAGCCATATAACAATATCCAAGTGAAATTATAACGTAAAATATTATTATACTAATTAAACATTAACGTAAATATTGTAATCGTTTCGATTAAAATGATGATGAAAATAAAAAAAAAAAAAAAAAAAAAAGAGAGGGTGTCGACTGGAGCCAATCGTTGACGATTAGAGGCGGTGTAATTAAATTGTAAAAACAGGATAGTCGATTACCAATTGTTTCGATGTTTATTGTTAAACTCACACATCCTCACACAAACACACAAAAAAATACACACAGACAAACACATCCACACTCCATTTGGTAGTTACCCAAGGGAGGAAAAAAGCTAATAAAGAAAAACGTGTCTAATATCACTGACTTTATTTTGTACATCCCTTATTTCCCTGTGATTTCCATTGGTCGAAAATTTCAAACAAGCCGAAGAAAAGTATTTTTTAAAATTTATTAGCAACTGGTAAGTATATAAAAATTGAAATAAAATGAGAACTGTAAGATTATGATAAATTATTAGTAAATCAAAGTCGTCAACTTTGAAATAATTAATTTTTAAGTTGACGCATTTTGATGTCGAAAATTAGATACCTTTTTTTCAGAGGAATACATTTTTATTAAAGAAATAAAAGTTTTTTTAAAAGTCAATTATTTGACAGAGGTGTAAAAAATAAAACGTGGCACAGAAAAAAAAATCTTTAAAAAATCATGTCTCCGTAACAGACGTGGTAACAGCAGACAAAATTGCAATAATTTCGGAGTGATAAATATGCTATGCAAATCAAATCTGCCTTCTCAATATTTAATTTAATTCAATTTAAATTAATTTAATTTAATTTAATTCAATTTAATTTAATTTAATTTAATTTAATTCAATTTAATTTATTGACGGATTTCTCCTTTAAATAATTACAATAGATGGATTGCAGATTGAAAATTCCACATTTTCAACAAAATTATAAATCAAAATACAAAGAAATAACAAATACATACAAGTAAATAAATTAAGTAGACACACAATTTCATAGTCTAATATCACAGAATTTTTCAGTCATTCATGACGGAGGATTTCGTCGAGAGCTTGAAAATGAAACTCACTGAACGATATGCCCACAAAATTTAGTGCCGGAAATTCAATTTCCCAATCTCACCAGACGTTGTACAGTAGAGTTCCTCATATAATTTGCCTGGGTTACTTTTTCTTCAAAGAGTCTCATTGTTGTTGGACGCTTCTTTGGGGCACATTGAACGACTCCGTACTTGTAAGGTATGTCGAATAAACAAGCCCATTTAGTATCTTAAATAAATAATTAACATCATTTAACAATCTTACAGACGCGAAAGAGGATATTTCCATCGCTGCTGAAATGTGCGCATAATCATGGTTCTCAAAAGCCACAGGAGTACCGCGAGTAATTTTTAAAAATTTTTTACTAATTTTACTAATTTTTTTGTATGATTTGCATAACTTGAAGACCAAACCACCGACGCATACATTAATTTTGGACGAAGTAAAAGGAGGTACAGTAAGCAAATCATTGAGATTGATCTAAAATCAGTTGAGAATTTTATTGACCAACTCAAGCACCTTCAGTGCTTGATTGATTACTGCATCTGTATGTTTATCAAAAGACAACTTTTCATCAAACAGAACCGCAAGATCCTTCATCACAGTAGCTCTCTCGAGCTTATGGTCTCGAGTATTTCGAGTACATCGATTTACATTTACTTATGTTGGTAGGTTTAGTCCATTATGCTGACACCAAACTGATATAAAAAAATAGAGACTACTGTAGTACCGCAAGCGCCGAGAGATGGCGAGTGGGCGCAAGTTTTTCTCGCAAGCGAGACAGCGTTCCAGATGAACGAGGTATCGTATATCTCGCTGTTACAGCACTATTGCTGTTATTGTTATTTTAAGAAGCATACAGATTGCAATAAATAAATACATAGTCTGTAATACTGATCGAGAAGGAAAAGTGAAGCACCTAAATAGCTCACTACTCAATTAAAAAGCATTGCCAACGAAATTAATTAATCGCAAAAGTAGTGGGAAAAAAAAAACGTCATCATTTCGAAGAGCTTGCGATCTATTCCGTCGTTCCTCATAATTGTCGAAAGCAGGAAAGCTAACCGTCTAATGAATCTCATTTACATTGCCGTAACGTGTTAGTGATAATTCATGCCGATATATTTAACATATCCCGCATGTACAGAATTAAACTTGCGTGGTCCTTAATGATTCGGTACATACATATATATTTTTTTTCCCCCCCCTACGTAATTATGCAACACGCGTATTCTATTTCTGATACTTGAAGATACCACTCGCGTTTTTAATGAGGTTTTTTTCATTCCTTCGTTGAAAGCTCATACAATTAAGGCGTCAAGGGAAAATACCATTTTCATCACGTATCACGACGTAAACCTGGCTGGTAAACGTGAGTGATTCCCGCTGGAATTATCAGGAGTAAGCACGATTTTCATGGGCAACGAAACGAGGGATCGAAACAAGAAGGCTTTCACCGCAATTTATACGATGAAACATTATTTTCATCCTTGACAAAACCCCTAGAATCCGCACCCTCTCGTTTTATATGCTCACCCAAGACAGCTACGAGTAATGAATACCAAGTCAGGGGAACGCCGATGAAACGCGCGTATGGTAAATCAATTGGACAAAGGAAATCACCCTTGGGACGAGGTGTCAGGGGATGAACATATATATGTATATATATATGTAGAGCTGAGGGAAATAGGGATCGAGCTAAACGTTCTACGCTCGCTCTCGATCGGCTGACGTCGCTCAATGAAGCTCTACTACTGCTGCTGTTTCTACTGACGGTGCCAATTTGTACGGTGGTACTACTTTCTTTTTATCTCTTTATTCCTTTTTTCTAGAGCCTCACTCACTTTCTCTCACTCATTCTCTCTTTCTCTCTTTTTCTCACTCCAATTGTTCCCATTAATCCGGAGCACTGATTGGTCGGTACCATCAGCGAGCCAAGTACCAATATCTGCTAGGATTTTACGAGGGCTTCTCGATTTTTTTTTTTTTTTCTTTACCCTACATTGTATTCCTCCCAATTCATTCATCTCACGACCAAATCTCCATCGTTTCCATTTGCATCGGGATGCTAACTTTTTTTTTTCTTAATGATTAACGATTAATCATTAATAACGATTAATCATAGAAGTGTCTACAGAAATTTGAAAAAAAAAATTGAAATTGCAATAAAATTCGAACCACTCTATCGATTCCCACCAAACTTGGCACCAATCATGGTTCACTGTAAGTTCGTTTGTCTTCAAAATTTCAGCCCGATATCTCCTAATTTGCGAAAGTTATAGCGTGAAAAGAATTTTTTTCAAAATTTTCAAAATCCTGTAAAATATGAATTTTTCAACCGATTTGCAAAAATTTGCAATTCCAAAAAATCACTTTTCTCAACGTTTTGGGTTACCATTCTGAATATGCTGACATGAAAATCTGTAAAAAAAAAATTTCACGCATACAAATCTAAAAAGGACGGAAATTAAAGAACGTTTTTTGTTTAAATATACTTGAGCATTAATCCGACACGATAAACAAATTTTTCACGATCAAAGAAAAAATAATCGCTAAACGAAAAAGCTTATTTGTTTAATTCGATAGAGGATGACGAGGCGCCCCCGTATAATCGATTAGATTTTTCAATTTCCTCGCTGCCGCGCGAAGCCGTGGAACGATCTTGTTGAATTTTGTTGTAACACCGAGAGTCCGCGGCTATATATGCAGCGGTGATGGTGTTGGCCTGGCCGAGGGAGGGTCGAGTACAAGAGCTAAAGTCATCCGGCGTTCTACAGCACGGGGACAGAAATGAGATAAATCGTGGGGCCTTCGGTGCAGCAGAGGGTGCACCAGTAAGGTGCACCTCCACTAGCATGCACCACCGAAACGCCACTACTACTGGAAAGTCTGAGCGCGAGAATCGAGTTCCGCGTGCAATGTCTCGCTCTCTCTCGTTCGGCTGACAGCAGCTGCTGGTGGGTTGGCTGCCAGGCTACGGAAATTGTATTTCACGGCACCAATTTAAGATGAATTGTGAAAATGAAGGTCTTCCACTTTCGACGAATAGATTCAACGAGAGCTAGTGCAGTATGTGTCTATGTCTATTATACAATACGAATTGAGAGAACCAAAAGCCAATTTTATTTTTTCGTTTTATTTCAAATTGAAACAAAAAAAAGTCGCTTTACCAAATTAAGGGAAAATATTAATTTGATAATATTTTTATTGCTTGTAATTTGTCAAATGAATATTTGTAAATTTCTCCACTTTTGGAGTCAATTGTAATTTAAGAAATTTTTTTGTTTTTTTAATTCGCTGAATTTGCAAAATATTGCTATTTTCGTCGGGTGACAAAATTTTCTTTTATTTCTCTGATCCAATTTTCATATTGCCTCGATTGCTTCGAAAAATGAATCAATGATAGTAACAGTTTGATTGAGAAATGTCGATGATTTTGTATAAATAAATTAATGGTATTTTTAGATTGAATGAAATATTTTGATTTCATATTTTTATGAAGGAAAGAAGAGTCAAACGAAAAGATAAAAAAAAGCGCAATGATAATAAATATTCGCAACTCAGCAGTTTTTCATTTAGCTATTGCGGTTTAATGGATTTTTATCGAAGTGCATGATTTTCAATTAAATGCCTACAGCAGAACGAAGTATATATGATTTACTACATGACTGGTGATCAGCAGCTGCAATCGTTTTTGCGGTTAAAAGAGTCATGAAAATTTAATTAGCACTATAAGAGTCGGGAAAACCGTTCGACAAGAAAAAATATTTGTGGTTGGCTGAAAAGAAAGAAAATTCTTTTTCCAAATAAACAATTGATATTTTTCGATCAAACAAAAAATGTACTGAATTTAATATTAAGAAATTAATTAAGTTTAAAGAAAAATTAATTTTTTAATATTAATTTTTGTTTATGCCTGCACAATAATTAAAGCCTAAATAAAAATGAAAAAATATGCAATGATAATAAATATTTATAACTCATCAGCAGTTTTCCATTTACATATAGCATTTCGGTTTAAGGGATTTTTATGGGAGTTTACGATTTTCAGTTAAATGTCGACAACAGAATGAAATATATATGATATATAATACATGATTGGTGGTCGTTTTAGCGGATTAAAAAAAAATCATGAAAATTTAATACGAAAACGGTTCGATAAAAAAAATATTTGTGGTTGGCTGAAAACGAAAAGAAATCTTTTCCAAATAAACAATTTATATTTTTCGACCAAACAAAAAATTTACTCAATTTAATATTAAGAAATTAATTACGATTAAAGAAAATTTAATTAAAAAAAATTAAAGTCCAAATAAAATTGAAAGAATATGTAATTATAATAAATATTTATAACTCATCAGCAGTTTTCCATTTACATATAGCATTTCGGTTTAAGGGATTTTTATGGGAGTTTACGATTTTCAGTTAAATGTCGACAACAGAATGAAATATATATGATATACAATACATGATTGGTGGTCGTTTTAGCGGTTTAAAAAAAAATCAAGAAAATTTAATTAGCGCTATAAGAGTCGAAAACGGTTCGACAAAAAAAATATTTGTGGTTACCCGAAAACGAAAAAAAATCTTTTTCCAAGTGAACAATTGATATTTTTCGACCAAACAAAAAATGTACTCAATTTAATATTAAGAAATTAATTACGTTTAAAGAAAATTTAATTTTTAAAAATTAAAGTCCAAATAAAAATGAAAGAATATGTAATTATAATAAATATTTATAACTCATCAGCAGTTTTCCATTTACATATAGCATTTCGGTTTAAGGGATTTTTATGGGAGTTTACGATTTTCAGTTAAATGTCGACAACAGAATGAAATATATATGATATATAATACATGATTGGTGGTAGTTTTAGCGGATTAAAAAAAAATCATGAAAATTTAATACGAAAACGGTTCGATAAAAAAAATATTTGTGGTTACCCGAAAACGAAAAAAAATCTTTTTCCAAGTGAACAATTAATATTTTTCGACCAAACAAAAAATTGACTCAATTTAATATTAAGAAATTAATTACGATTAAAGAAAATTTAATTAAAAAAAATTAAAGTCCAAATAAAAATGAAAAAATATGCAATTATAATAAATATTTATAACTCATCAGCAGTTTTCCATTTACATATAGCATTTCGGTTTAAGGGATTTTTATGGGAGTTTACGATTTTCAGTTAAATGTCGAAAACAGGATGAAATATATATGATATACAATACATGATTGGTGGTCAGTATAGCTGTAATCGTTTTCGCGGTTTAAAAAAAAAATCATGAAAATTTAATTAGCGCTACGAGAGTCGGAAAACGTTTGAAACCGCATTCGGTGGTTGGCTGGCACAGTGACACATATATCAAATCCTTTGTTGTCTATATATATATAGCTATATATATAGCTTGATACCGCAGGCATCGCGTACTCCGGGAGTACCAGGGAATTCGGCATGCAGGCAAATTTGAGGTGATGATTTCCCCGCGCACGGCTCTATATGCTAGCGCGTGGCCGCAGGCAACTGGCGAGAGAGCGCAACGACGAGAGGCACCAGAGCAACCCGAAAGTTACCAGAGAGCTGTCTGGGATTTATCCGGGCGCACAATCACCCTCACAATTTCCGTATAACATTGCTATTAAATCCCAGCGACAGACCACCGGAATATGCGGTATTCGTATATATGCCCCGCATAAGTACTTTCGTCAAACGTTATATAACAACTCTGGGGTAAGATGAAACACGTTTATAATGCCAACGCACATGTGTTTTAATTGTTCACACATATTTATTCGAGGCAATCCAGCTCAATGAGACCTTTTATCTTCATTGTTGGTTTGATTTTTTTTTTTAATTTCATGGCAACTGTTCAAATTTTGCGAATGGCTTTTTAAGAATTATCATTTTTTTTACAGGAAATCTTGAAATTTTGTCATTATTAAAATGACATCATTTTGCGCTAATATTTAGGAAAATAAAATTGTCTTACTTTTTTTCCCATTCATTGTACTTGTGAAAAAAAATGTTTTTTTTTCTTCTTCTACGGTTACAAAGTGATTTTTATTTATATTTATATTTTTTTATAACAGCACTTTCGGGAAAGTCTGAATAGAAAATTTGAATTGTTAATTTAGATTCTTAATGTCTGGCAAGAAAAAAATTGTTTCAGTAAATTCAACATTTTTTTGTTACTTCTGATTTAACAAAAAGTATTTTTTATTTCGTCAAATTAAAAAATTTGGTAATTTTTGGTAATTAAAAATTTGGTAATTTTTTTTTTTTGTAAGCACATTTCTCTTTCAATGATCATAATTTTCGATTATAAACATTATTTTGAACCCTTTAATATATTTGTTTTTTTTTATAATTTCACTGCAACTGCTCTAATTTTGCGAATGGCTTTTAAAGAATAATCTTTCTTTTACAGGAAATCTTGAAATTTTGTCATTGTTACAACAACATAATTTCGCGCTAATATTTAGGAAAATAAATTTGTCTGACTTTTTTCCCATTAATTATACTTGTGAACAAAAAGTCTGTTTCTTCTTCAACGGTTCCAAAGCTTCCAAATTATATTTTTTTATAACGCGATTCTCGGGAAAGTCTGAATAAAAAATTTGAATTTTTTAATTTTGATTCTTAATGTCTGGCAAAAAAAAATAGTTTCGATAAATTCACCATTTTTTTTTGTTACTTCTAATTTAACAAAAAAGTATTTTTTAATTCGTCAAATTTACAGAATCTTTTTGTTATTTTTCAAATTCAACAAAAAAATTGGTGCAATGCAAAGAAAACCTTCTAAAAATGTTGAAGTTCCTAAAGTCAAGAAGTTCATATCTTTGCAAAGTATTTGTGGTAATTTTTTTTTGTAAACACATTTCCCCTTCAATGATATTAATTTTCGATTATAAACATTATCTTAAACCTCTTAATATATTTATTTTATTACAAAGTTTTTTTTTATCACAAAAGTCGTATTCAAGATGAAAAAAAAACTGTCCTGAAGAGTATTCGATTCAAGAAACCAGAATCAAGGTACCTTTTATGCGATAAAACTATAATTAGTAAAATCACAAAAATTTCAAACATGAAATTACCCTATCAGATATTTTCTAAAATCAGAATTAAAAAAAAAATGTAGTCACTGCGCGTATACGAATATTTCCGCAACGTTTTAATTAGAGAAAAATAATAATGAGAGCATTACATTTTGGAAACTGAGCTGGTTTGCCTCATATATACACTTCTTTCCACATAAATTACGTTGCAACATGAACATATCTCGAGTAACGAGAAAAACATGGTTCACTGTATGTACTGTCGTACGCTCTGGAATTTACGTGGAAAAGCATTTCTTGCCGTCGTCGTCGTCGTCGTTGTTATCGGTTCGTCGTTGCTTCGGCTTCGTCCCAAATGCGCTCCGGATTCTGGAGTTGGTAGTGATGCACGGAGTGAGTCGTCCTCTCGCGAAAGCCTCTCTTTTACCATAGGAGACGAAGCTTCCATATAGCTGGGGCATGCAGGACAGGCGGCGGTTTTGAGAGCCAGCAGTTTGCTAGACGCCGGTGCGGTTTATACGGTAACGTCGACTTGGTCGCGCGTTTGGACTGCCCGACGATGTGCTCAGCGGAAATGCATGTACGATATATAAATCGAATCTGCATGTATTGCGAAAGTCGGTCATGAAGAGCTACTACAGTAACGTTCTCTCGTTCTCTCCAGCGAGAATTCTCTCAGCACGTCTGTATATACATTAATACTATATGTATAGGGTGTAACAAAAATAATTCACATAGTTTTAGTATACATTTGGACGCAGAATAATTGCCCGGGAATTTAGCATAGACGAGTAGTCTCGGAAAGACTCTCGGAAGGAGTGTCTCACAAAAAGTGTCTCCCCATGAGTCAGAGACTCTGAAAGGCTCTTCTAGACACGTTAGTTTTGAGTTAGTAGTTCACTCAAGGACTGTTTGAAGTTTGAAGAACCCTTTAGACTTTGTTTAAAATGATACGCCTCCCGAATATATTTATAACACTTATATTATTAAAGACTGCATTCGAGGGAGCTCATCTTGAGATTAAAGAGTATTAGAAATTATTTCATTATTTTTTCAATATTCGTGTTTATGTGAGTCATTTTTTTCAATGTATATTTTTTTTTAATGAGAGTCAATTTCTGAAGTCGGGCGTTTTTAAAATTACATTTTTTTATCTCGAGCTTTTTAAAGTTTTTTTTTGGGTGCATATCTTATTGGGAGGAATACGATTGGAACTAATTAAACAGACAAAAAAAATCGAATGAAACCTATAGGAGCCTATTCTGTTTCAACTGGAAATTTATCTCTTTGATCGTTTTCTATCAGTTTCAATCGGAACTCCTAAGTATACAGATGCGGAATACAACCTGAATACGAACTATGTGAATCCCGGAAAAATTCCCCTGGAAAAAAAGGGAATAAAAAATAAAGAAAGAACTCTAAAAGAACCTAAAGAACCCTAAAAGAACACTAAAAACCCTCGCGAGTTTGGTGATATTTAGCGGTGCAGTGACGTGAAGCTAGGTTTTTTTGAAACATCCAATCGGTATAATATTTTAACCATTATTCTTTCTTACTATTATAATATTCTTACAAAGTAATAACATAATGTATAAATAAAATGAAGTTAACAAATATGCAAAGTATTAAAGTTAAAAAAAAAAGGCAATTGCGCCTCATACAAATGCAGGTTGAGGCTCGCCGGCTGTATTCAAACATCAGAGATGAGAATCTCTACAAGCACTCTACCGTGAGCGCCCTGAAGTGAGCTACGAAAACGATATTTCGATATACTCAAATAGGCTATTTGTAACAATTTGAAAAAATCATTTATCTATGCGAATCAACAATTTATCACCTTAATTTATGAAAAAATACATTGGCCACTAGTCACAGAATCGACGTTCAAAATTTGGTTAAGTAATTTTTTACCGTTTTCGAGAACATTGGCTTCAAAGAAATCGCTCAGATCAGCTCATCGCCGTGAAACGCATAACTCCCGTCTTTTTGCCCCGTGGGGGCAGTTGGGAGTTAAAAACTATATATACTCTGCATCGAAATTCCATATTTTCTGTTACACCCTGTACTGTATGTATACGATGAAATTTTCACTTAGTTCCATATACAGCGCAGCAGAGTAAAACGCTGAAGCAACTCTAGCGCAACTTTGGAATCGTCAAGGGGGCCAAAGTTTGTGGGAAGAAGGAAAAGGAGCCGAATAGACACGGAGTGATTTTATAATTGTCCGAAAATAGTAGAAATATTCATGTTGTTTTGAGTTGGCTCGAGTGCCACGAGAAGCAGCTACGAGAAAAGCTTGTATAGATGCTAGTGGACGCCTTAAAATAGTTAAAATTGTATGAGGAGAACGGGCGAGAGGTAGGGTAACTTCTCTTTTCTAAATATTCTCTTCGCTTGCCCTACGTGCGCCGAATCTGCTCGCGGATAAATATTAATAAGCATGGTTCGCGTGTCGATGAATATTCAGATGTTGTGAAAGGCCAAGAAGTCATACTGGATATCCGATGCTTTTAACTCGCGCGCCCAGACTCTTCCTAGAAATGCGGATTTTAGTGGCTTTATTGTAGAGTTTATGTACAAGCGGATAGTGGATTATCGCGCGGCTAGCCAACACCATTATTCACGTAACGATTTCCCGGTTTCTTTATGCGACATCGTAAAATCAAAGCAATTGCCAGCAGGCAATTTATTGTGGTATTCGAATAATAAATCACGATAACAACTCGAGTATTTTTTGTTTGACTTCCCTAAAATGTTCAATTTAAAAAATAATATGATACAAATTAATCCTTTTTTTTTTTAAGTTCATGAGTAACGGAAACCATTGTCATCATTCTAAATTTTTAAGTTTTGTAAATTTGATCATTTCTTTAGAGGGGTTCTCACGGTTGAATTAGAACAATCTAGATTCCACAATATACCCCTCATCCAGGCCAGGATGATTCTATGTCCCCCCTATGAACTTCCCTCCAGAACTGTATTATTCTAAATCCCACAATACCCACCCCTTCCAGAACAGAGTTTTCCAAACTTCACCCTATGAGCCCTCTCCAGACCCCCTCCAGGTCAGGATTTATCTAAGTCCCACAAACCCCATATTTCCAGGACAGGACTTTCTATCCTAGTCCTTACAAAATTCTACTCTACTCTGAGTACCTAAATATCTAAATATCAGGCCCTGGAAGGGGTCCTATTGGGAATTAGAAAAATCAGGCCCTGGATGGGACATTATTGGGACTTAGAAAAATCAGCGATGTTAGCCATGGAATCAGTGGGTGAGCGGTGTGAAGTTGGCCATGGAATCGATTAGCGAGCGGTGTGAAGTTGGCCATGGAATCGATTAGCGAGCAGTGTGAAGTTGACCATGGAATCGATTAGCGAGCGGTGTAAAGTTGGCCATGGAATCGATTAGCGAGCGGTGTGAAGTTGGTCCTAGAGGTCATTACTTGGATGGGTGACCGCTATTGTCCCACACAGCAGCGGCGAGATATTTTTATTCTATAAAGATAAAAAAGACTGTGATTATTATATGGAATTGGGCATTTATACGCCATTTATATACACTGTGTAACTTCCATAAAGTTGGAAAAGTCGTATTTATCACTTGGACTCGTTAATATCGAGGAAACTTTAAAAATGACATATAACTTACTTGACAAATCGCTGCATTCGTGTAATCCATGTAGCATATAATATAGCTTAAGCTTGAAGGCGATTGTACACCATAAGCTAAGAGGCGATCGTTGGGGCGCGGTCACTCGACAAACCGCGAGCCGCGAGTTATTCCAGATCGCTTGGCTCTCTCACTGGTATACGGCTTCACAAGAGCGGATGAATATATCTCGAGTATATATACCATAAGGTTAAATCCAACAAGAGAACGAGATCGGATTTCCTTGCTCTCTCCCTTCGGACCGTGCGCCTTCTTCTCCTTTCTCTCTCACTCTCTCCCTCCCTCTCTCTCTCTCTCTCTCTTTCTCTTTTTCTTCTCTCGCAGCTCGCTTAATATTCGAGGAGTCTGGCCAACCTTCTCCCTGTCGTTCGACCGGCAAACCGGAGGAGCTTTCGGCTCTGCTCTGACTTTTAGCGTACATCACGGCTCAAGCTATTGTATATAGTGATAGTACTTCCGGTAGGTAGAAAAAAAGGCGCATGATTAGTATCGCTGGTAATTCTCGTATTGCTCTTCGACATTATTAGACACCAATTTTCTCCATCTTATCGTTTTCAAAATTAGAGTAAAGTACATTTACATTAGTACAATAAGTTAAAATTAAATTAAAAGAAATTCGTATAACAAGCCTGTAATGTTAAACCTTGCAAATTGCTTCCTCACAATTTTCTGTCTTTGACAAAGCTTTTGTTTTCACAAAGCTACCTCTATGAGAAAGTATGTTGATCAGTTTTGGCTTCCTCGCAGAGGAAGCTTCGTAAAAAAAAAAAAGCTTTGTCAAAGATAGAAAATTACGACAGTATCGTGCTTACAAGGAAATTTCTAAATACACAGACATACAGACATTTCGTGCAAATCACTTTTCTCGACATCTTGGACCATTCTGATTGTGCTTACATAATCTCAAAAAAAGTTTTCACGAAAACAAAGCTTCTTCTATGAGGAAGCAAAATTGACGAACCACACAAAAACGTGTATATCGTCTAACAGGTCTATTTCATTAATAAAAATGTATCCAAAATGATGCATACAACTGATAAGACTCGATCAATAATGATCTGGAGAACTCAATCATTCCTTCACTTTGGATACTACCAAAAAACGTAGCAGACCCAACTTCTGTTTTTACGAGTCACATCAAACGCCATGGACACTCGAATATCTATTAACATGAAAAATGACCGTGACTCTTGCACTCCACGCGGTAATTTTCGGAAAAGTAACCGCCATGTCACATCACACGACTTCCAAATATATATCCTATATGCAGGTACGACACCTATAATAACGCAAAGCAAACATATAATTAATATACATATATATATATACATGGTATGTACTTTGTAGTAGCTATATACATCTGTTGGTATACAAAGAGAAAGATGTGCACGTGATTCTCAGCACCGAACCCGTCTCTCCCAATAAATAACACTGATTGCACGGGATTCCCGAAGATTTGTAGAGAGAACCAAAGAGCAGAGTGAGAGAGCGCGAAGAAGGAGTGTCTGGTTCAAGTACAACGCAGCGCTTCCTTCCTTCCTTCCTTCCTTCACATTTTACGGGACACTTCGCCTTTGCCTTCTCTCTCTTTCACGAAAGTCGTTGTTCCTCGCCATCTGACTTTCTCTCCTTCGTACGCCGACGACTACAGAACCTATATCTGCAAGCTCCCGATCCTAAGTAAATAGTCAATATATATATATATATATATAACTATGCCGTATGCTGCTCGCGCGCTCCACCTTACGCGTGTATACCGAAACAGTGGAGAAGATGAAGCGCCAAGCGCAACGACGGATTTGCGCCCCTCCAACCCTTCCGTTGTTCTATCCTGAATCTCGGGAACAGACAAAGATACGTAGATGGAAATTGAGCGACCAAGAGAGCTCTGACAATTTGCGTTCTGTAGTCAAGTGGCACGTTGGCATACTCGTGAATTCAAAAGACTGCACCTACGGACATATTGGAGATCTATCCTGGACGAGAGTATCGAACCATATATATGTATATAACAGTGATCGGATAACCCATTAATATATATGGGCCATTCCACCTCGTTTCGACGTGGCTCGACCATATATATATATAGATTGTAACGGAATCGGTATTTCTAACATGCTTATTTATGGAATTGCAGGTGAAAGCGGCGTTGGAATTGATCCGCTCGCGACGTATGAGACAACTGACAACGAACCGAATGACGCTTCATAACGATCGTACATCCACAAAGAGGCTTGACAGATACCTCAGAGTCATCTAATGGACGCGATACACGAAATCTATTCACAAATACAGTTCCGACCTGTTATTCTTTTATACATCGAGGAATTTCTTATTTACTCGGTCGTAACAATATATATATATATGTATATAAATATATATATATATATAGTCGAGCCAAGTTTAAATGAGGTGGAATGCCCCATATATATTAATGGATTCCACCAGTTTTCGCCTGTTTTCTATTGGGATTGCAATTTTTTTTTACACAATTGACAAAATTCTAAAGAGCACGGATAAAAAGAAAATTACACATTTTTAATTCCTATCTACGATTTTTTTAAAACAAATTATATCGAACGACAGATTTAAAAAATCAGAAAATATGCTGAAAAATCTTTTTTCGAATATAACAATTTTTGGTAACCGAGCCGAAGCTATGAAAACTATGAAGTGAAAATATATACATTTTATCTGTCCTATATTTTGCTTTTAAAATATACATTTTTCTAAAAAAAAATGTATCTATATTTTTTAAAAAGTTGCAAAGTTGAACTTTGCACATTGCTTCCTCATTAATTTGTTTTTTTTTTCACAAAACGATCTTTATGAGGAAGCTTATTTATTAATTTTGGCTTCCTTATAGAGGAAGCTTTGTGATAAATGGAAATGTAATCTGTTAAAACATGAAAAATCTCAAAATGCTCCAAAATCAAAACTCATTTACCGATCGTCATCAAATTTGCTACATAACAGCAGTGAATATTTTTCTTCTGTATTTTTCATTTCGAAAATGTTTTAATTCATTTATTGTTTGTTGACCTGAGTTATAAGAAAATGATAATTTTTTTCAAAATTTCAAAATCACGTAAAATCTTAATCGCTTTACCGATCATCACCAAAATTGGTACGCAGCAGCGCTGAGTATTAATTATCGTCTGTAGAAAATTTCAGTTGATTTGTTGATATTTAACGAGAGTTAGAGGAAAACATAAATTTATTTAAAAAATTCAAAATCTTATAAAATCCGAATCCCTTTACCGATCATCACCAAATTTGGTACATAGCAGCCTTGCATGTTACTCTTCATCTGTAGAAAATATCAGTTGATTTCGTGAGATTTTACGGGAGTTAAATCAAAACGTAAATTTTTTCAAAAATTCAAAATCTCATAAAAACCGAACCTATTTATAGATTCGCCCCAAATTCAATAACGATCCTTCTTTAAGACTGCTTTATGTGTAAAAAATTATTCAGCTCCATAGCTAAAAATTTGCGGAAGCTAGAGCGCGTACAGGCATTTTTCGAAAATTGCAAAGTTAAATAAATTTTCAACATATTTTTGAATTTTTAAAAAAAATTATCACAAGCAATAGCATCTATTTGCCGCAGATGAGTGCCAAATTTTAGCCCGAATGTTAAAGCCGTTCTTGAGATATCCAAGTTTGAATTTTGAATGCCGGTCACACACATCCATACATACATTTTTTCTAAACCACTTTTCTCGACGTTTTAGACAATTTTAAGCATACTGACATGAAAATCTCGAAAAAAACAAATTTCACGAAAACAAACCTTCCTCTATGAGGAAGCAAAAATCTCAGCAAGTACTCCAAATCAGTAGTAACATCTCACTAATTATGAGAAATATCAAAAAATTTTACTACAAAAATTACAAAATCGACATAGAATGTCCTATATACTTAAGAGAACAGTGACACGAGCTCCACAAATGATAGTTGACGAAAAAAAAAAATGTGTCTTAGTCGGGCATTGTACATAATATGTATAATCGCATAATCCTTCAAGTTGATATGTTATTGCTTATTTCCCTAACTTATATACGCCATTTTATTGCCATTTTCAAGTAGCAGACATAATAAAAGTAGACAAGTGTATGTGTGTACGTGTGTGTGTGTCTGTGTGTGTGACTTGAGCACTGTGTGCTCCATAGTTAGGTATGCTAGCAAAAGTTTCACGTTCTACACGATTACACTCGTAAACGTCTGACAATGACGGTTTCTCTCGTTTCGCAAGGCATAGAGCAAAGAGTCTGATGCTGTTAGACGACTGTGAGATATCCGCAGGGGAGCGACTAGCCATATAGTTGTATCGCATTATCCACTCTCGCTTGTCTCGTTTTACCAGCTCGCTCTTCCTCGTGCATGCTCATTTCCATAGCCACAGAAAGCTCGTCGACATCATCTCTTGTACAATTCGTTCTCCTGCATAGGAACAACCACAGGATGTCGTTATAATTCCTCTGAAAGAACAAGCAAAGCTTTGTTTTCGTCAAAATTTGTGAATGTGTGTGAGCGTGAATTTTTCAAATAATTCAAATACAAGATTATTTTTTATTCAATTTTGAATTTTTTAAAAAAATTCTGTACGTTCTCTACCTTCCACAAATTTGTAGCTATCGAGATCAATATTTTTTTTATAAATAAAGCTATGTTAAAGGAGGATCGGTATTGAATTTGGAATGAATCGACAAATAGATTTTTACGGGATTTTGAATTTTTCGGAAAAATTTCATTTTTCAACTCACGTCAAGTCTCACCAAACGAACTGAATTTTTTTTCTACAGATGAAAAACAATATTAAGCGCTGCTACACTGAGAACAAAAATTGTTGAACGAACGGACAATTATTTGACCCAACAAAATCGTGCGGTCGGATACCATCGACTAAAGATCGATGTAATGATAGCAAAATATTTTGTTCATGCATTCAAAAGAAATTCGGTTGGCTCGAAAAAAAATCGGTTGATTCATCTAAATTATTTGTAGTTTTTTAGTCAGAGAGAAAAAAATGTTGTGCACTTAACTGGACAGAGTTTGAAGCTTATTCAATGCCTTAATTTTCATCCGAACGAGTGTACACTTTCATACACAGAATAATTGAGTTCAATACTATCGAATATATTTTTTAAAAAATCGTTACTTAGAACAACAAAATTGGAACTATATCCCAATTTATTTTCAAGTTCCTTACAAAATATGTTGTCAAATAAAAGGAACAACCTCAATTGCTCGCAAGATGAAATAAAAAAAACCATATGTTCGAATTGACAACATTATTGATCAAGTTAATCAAACATGAGACTATTCTTTCCAACAAATGGATTAGTCAACTCAGTTGGGCCAACACTGTTAATTTTGTTGACTGGACTACGAAATATGTAATTTGAGTCAACCTTTGATGACTCAACAAAATTTCCAATCACCAAAATACATTTGTTTGAATCAAGCTAATTTTTTTCTCAGTGTACGTACCAAATTTGCTGATGATTGGTAAAGCAGTTTGAATTTTACGTGAGGCTGATCTTTAAAAAAAAATAACGTTTTGTTTTAACTCCAAAATTTGGCACAAAGCTTCCTCTACGAGGAAGCCATAAAGTTGATAAATAACCTTCCTCAGGTGGCTTTGTGAAAAATCGAATTTAACCAGGAAGCAATGTGGAAAGTTCGACTTTGCAGCCTTTTCTGGGAGTTGAAAAAGAGAAAAGGTTTGCAAGTCGACGGAGAATGCTTGATACAGATAAATGGGCAATGGTTGTAATGCACGTCCGTCGAATGTCAAAAGCCGGAATATCGGGTCTAGGTCCTACGTGCTCCACAATTTCCTACGAGAACAATACCGCCGAGGCTGCTACGAAAGGGATATACGTGGTTTCTGTTGGCCAGTATAGAGCTACCAGGCTACCATCTGTACTTGTGTCTCTTGCTCGGCACACACTGTCGGGTAATGGTCATCATGGGCAATGCACGATGTTGACCGCGTAGCCCTATAAATTCTATCTACGAGAGATCTACTAGCAGCACGAAACCGTACTTGCCACGGAAGTACAATTATCGTGATAATAATGAGAGTAATGAGATACCGCGTCGAACGGAGTCTGTGCTTTATTTAAGCTCTCTCATTGGCTAAATTCTTCCACACTACATAATTATAATTATAATCGGTCTTTCAGGATTTATCAAAATGAAAACACCTTATTTCCTACAGCTTGTTCAGGAATAACCATTTTTTTACTTCTTCACAGAGAGTAAACTTTTTAATGGAGATATTTTACTATTCTTGTCTGAAATTCTAGCTATTAAATCTGCTTGAAACTGCGAAATTTTTTTATCTTAATTATCGCTCCTAACTTATTCATATATGATAATTTTCGAAAAGGAAACAATAAATTGTATGCAAGAACGGAGCAATGAAAATTGTTATAAAATTATTCTTAATTAGCAAAAATCAGAAGAATTTATTGAAAGCCTAATATTTCGATTATACCATAAATAATATATGCAAAAACCTCTTTTAGAGTGTCATTATGAGTATGGATCATCTTTCCTTTTTTTAATGAATAACTTTTTTTTTAAACAGCCATTTAGGTCCTCAAAGTCGTTTAAATACATTCGAACAGCCTTGCATATAATAATAATATAGACGAATTTATAGAAAATGTATTAAAAAAAATTACGAAGCAACGTAGCAATGTTCAATTTTATAACTTTTTCTTTTTTTTTTTTAACAATTACCAATATTATATTTTTCAATGAAATATCAATAAATCGCCGCCACCGAGAATACAAATATTCCGATAAAACGTGGCAATTGCACTCAGGGCGTCTGCGGTGAATTTTGGCTGACTGAACAATCGCGATATAGAGAGAAAAATAGTAAAACCGAGTACATACGTCTGCGAGATTTTATTTCTGCATTATCGCGCCACCGCCTCGAATCAATTTTCCGCGCGAGCTTTTCCTCTTTCTCTTTTCCATGCCCGCGCATCCGCGCCTTCTTCACTTTCTTCGCTCATCCGCATAAGTGACTACAGCACGAATTTTCATCTCTCGTTTCTCGTTCCCCCGCTCTCTCTCTCCCTCTCTCTCTCTTTCTCTCTCTTTGGCGGCCAACGGTATATACTCTACCGGTGGAGAACGTAGGATTTTGTTTCGGAATGGCCCGAGGGGCGGCTCGAGCCCGCTTGATCTGCGAAAGCCCGAGAGTTGTTTTTCAAATGGAGTTGGAACTTGGCCAGTCTTCTTCTTCTGCCTCCGTTCCACTCCGTTCAACTTTCGCACATCACAGAGACGAGAATACTATAGCAGTTCAACTGATGTATATATATATGTGTACATATATGTAATAGGGTTTCGTATATAGCTCGGGAGCTACGCGCCCTCGCGCCTGGCCTTCTTCAAAGTCCCCCTTATGAGGACCCCTTCAGGCCAGGATGTTTCTAAGTCAGCCCTATGAGAGGGATCTCTTACAGGGGACTTGGGAAAAATTCGAGCCTTGGAGTTTGGGGGACTTAGAAAAATTTGGGCCTGGGGGAGGGAAGGAAAATTAATTATTTAGGCTGAATAGAAATGGGTAGACCGAAGGGAGAAAAACGCTGCAAATTATATTTGCTCATCAGCTCTGTTTGATGGAAAGTAAAGCTCATGTCACTTTTGGCTTCTTCAAGAAGCTTTGTTTTCCGATTACTTTTGTCAGAACTATGCGGCTGGTGTAAGAAAACATATGTGATAAATTTCAGTTTCATAATTCAACCTGTCTCTAAATTATGAAGGTTCACCATATTTTTTCGCAGACTTTTTAGCAGAGAATTTTAATTGTTAGCAAACTTAAGTCTAGTTGTGATGGAACATAGAATTCATCGAATTTTCCCTCGTAGGATCCGGATGACGGATTGCATTCAACTCGCGACAAAAGGCTACGGTTCCCTCGTGGAAGTGAGAGCTCCATCATGAATTGAACCCAAACCATTTTCATTCGATTACTGAATTTCAAACAATCCTGGGATCTAAAACGCGCAGGCATTTTTGAAAAAATTCAAAATCGTGTGGGAACAAGAGAACTGCATGGATTTTGCACAAATTCAATACCAATACTCGTTCTATGATAGTCCAATTTCGTATCAATTTGTAGCCCGATATCTCGAAAATTGAGGGAGTTAGAGCGCGCACAGACATTTTTGAAAAAATTCAAAATCGTGTGAAAACAAGAACATTTTTTCTAAATGTGAATTCTCGACGTTTTGGAACATTCTGAACACGTTTACACGAAAATCTCGAGAAAAAAAAATGCGCGAAAACAAGTCTTCTTGAGGAAGCAAAATTAATTCCGAAATACAAGTTCTCACTTATATGTTCTTCCGCGTTTGTTTCCTAATACTAAAAACATTCGCGCACAGTGAAAAGATGATTGCTTCTCTCATACCGCTCCCGTCGCTTTTACTATCGTATATAAAGAGTCCGTCAACTGTAGAATATACAAGAGACAAGTGAAAAGTTGATGTGCGATGAAGTAAACGAGCTGAAAGGAAATTCAAGTCTCTGACATAGCGAAGAACGCGACTGAGATAAACTTGAAGAGGATAAACTATAGCACTGGAAAGACAAGAGAATTAATATTATATATACTCCAATTTCAGCCATATTTTCAGACCATCCGTGAGCACATATTTTTTCTTTCTTTAAATCACATTTGTTTAAAATTGAAAAGTCATTTTTTTTACCATTTACTTCATGAAATTTCTCCGAAACATTTTTTTTTCATGGAAATTCCTAAAATCGAACCAAAAAACAGAGTCGTTGTAGAAAGAAAAGTGTCCCTGCAAATCCAATTTCGTTCATCGCTGCAACCGCAACTCTACAAGCGGAATATATTTGAAAAATTTTGCATTTTTTTTTGTGCCTGCTCGCAGTAATAATTTATATTAACACAAAAGTCTTGGTATGTGCAACTGCTCAACACCTTTTTAAAATTTCATGAGTTTTTTTTATTACTTGGTGGCCTTGAAGAAGAAAGAAAAAAAAAGTTGCGAAGTGAACTTTGTACATTGCTTCCTCATTCATTTTTTTTTTTTTTTTTCATAAAGCGATCTACGAGGCAGCTTATTTATTAATTTTGGCTTCCTCACAGAGGAAGCTTTGTGAAAAAATGGAAATTAATGACGAGAAAGTTTTAATTCATTAATTGTTAGTTGACCTGAGTTACAAGAAAATAATTTTTTCAAAATTTCAAAATCACGTAAAATCTTAATCGCTTTACCGATCATCACCAAATTTGGTACATAGCAGCATTGCATGTTATTCTTCATCCGTAGAAAATATCAGTTGACTTCGTGAGATTTTACTGAAGTTAAAGCAAAACGTAAATTTTTTCAAAAATTCAAAATCTCATAAAAACCGAACCTGTTTATAGATTCGCCCCAAATTCAATACCGATCCTTCTTTAAGACTGCTTTACGTATAAAAAATTATTCAGCTCTATAGCTAAAAATTTGCGGAAGCTGGAGCGCATACAGACATTTTTTCGAAAATTGTAAAGTTAAATAAAATTCGAACATATTTTTGAATTTTTTTTTGAAAATTATCACAACCAATGGCGTCTACCTGCCGCACATTAGCGCCAAATTTTAGCCCGAATGTTAAAAGCCGTTCTTGAATTATGCAAGTTTGAATTTTGAATACCGATCACACACACACACACACATTTATACATACATTTTTTCCAAACCACTTTTCTCAACGTTTTAGACAATTTTAAGTATACTGACATGAGAATCTCGAAAAAAAAAATGTCCCTAAAACAAAGCTTCCTCTGTGAGGAAGCAAAAAGTGAAAACTGAAGTGAATTGCGTTATACAGATATATAGAACCGGAAAGAGAGTAGAGTGGGAATTTTGGTCAGGACAGAATCAGTGAGAGCCACTCTCCAGTGAACTCTGACCGACTTGATCCAGAATTTAATTAGTCGCCCCGGCATATAGTATATCGATATCAGCGCGGAAGAGGAAGTTTGAACGCGGATCCAGCCGCGCGCGTGCGAGTCGATGTGCAACTGTGCAACTCTCTCCTCCAATAGCGACAAACCTGACAACTCCGGAGGAACAAGTATAATGGAGGAAAAGGAGGGTGCTGGAGTGGTCCAAGCAAACTACACCGAACTACGGGTTATATAGACGGCGCAGCCCTATGCGTCCAATGACCCCGGAAACCGATCATTCCCTTCGATATACAATGGCTATATCCAATATTCCAAATGCTCTATACACCAAACAGCAGATCAGACTATAGAGCATCAATGCGCAACACTAGAGTCGCTCCCATCTATAGCAACTATACTGTAATTATAATAGCATAGCAATCACATAACTCGATATGCATATACATACGTAAGTCGAGGCGGAGAATATATAGTTACAGTATTCGATGGGAGCGGTGAGGTACATTCAGCATTTCATGCCAGATCAAGCAATAATGAGAAAAATTGTTCTAAAATAATTCCTAGATCATTTCTTTATTTCATTTTAAGAGATGGACCAAATTTCAATTTTTTTTTATAAAATCATACTTTTTTTTCTTTGCTTCAATTTTATTAAACATTTGAAATTTATTACATTCAGCATTTCATGCCAGATCAAGCAATAATGAGAAAAATTGTTCTAAAATTATTTCTTTATTTCATTTTAAGAGATAGACCAAATCTCAATTTTTTTTTTATAAAAACATAGATTTTTTTCTTTGCTTCAATTTTATTAAAAATTTGAAATTTATTACATTCAGCATTTCATGCCAGATCAAGCAGTAATGAGAAAAATTGTTCTAAAATAATTTCTAGATCATTTCTTTATTTCATTTTAAGAGATAGACCAAATTTCAATTTTTTTTTATAAAATCATACATTTTTTTCTTTGCTTCAATTTTATTAAAAATTTGAAATGTATTTGAATAAATGTATTCGATTTTTTTACGGCCAAGAAGAAATTTTATTCTGATTTAATTCATGATAAACGACATTTTACTGTACAATTATCATTTCAACAAATACACTAAGTTTGAACTTTTTTTTGCAATTTTTGTCTCACTCGTATACGTTCCATCTAAAAAAATGTTAATATCAAAATCTCGGATTTTTTGCGGCGTGTCAGAAAATGTTTTATTCAAATTTTATCATATAATACGAATTTTAATGGAAAACTATCAAAATATAAAATTTTATACTGATCGAAAGTATAAGCTGCTTTTTAATTTCTAAATAACTAAGATTCAAGGTTAAATGTTCTTAAAATCCGTTTTTTAATCTGTGTGCTCATCTGTATTCACAACACAAAAATGACACAGTTATGATGGAAATTGAAAAAGTAATAAATAAATATTAACTCGAAAAAATGCTACGGTTAAAATCTCGTTGCTTCAATATTTTTTAAAATAACAAAAAAATATATAATAAAATAAAATAACCTTTTTTTCAACTCCCAAATGCAAAAGAAAAAGTATTTCGATTTCAAAAATGTTTTATGTATAAGAAGAAATGTTTGAAAAATTTAATAATTCGCGATATCCTTTTAGATATTTATTTGAATCTTAATCATTGACTTATGGCCCTTTCTAGCCGACAGAGCATTCACTGTCCAAAAGGGAAAATTCACTCGAAACTTAGTGTATTTGTTGGATTCATACAACCTTATTTTTAGATATAATTTGAGATATTTTTTTTTAATTATTCAACTAATCACTAATAGCTATTAAAAATGTATGACTGATGAAAAAAATAAAATTTCCAATTTTGACATAAACAAAAAATTTACGAAAAAAGTAGTAAATATTGGGATGCCATTATCATAAGATCCTTAAAAATCATATTTCAAATCATAGAATATGTGTGAATTTTTTCAGATTTTTGAAAATGACGCTTTCAGAATTGGCTCTTTCAACCTTTACAAAATTCAAATAGTGGTGAGAAAAAGTTTTAAAAAATCCGAGACACTTTTGGGTCGGAAACAACATTATAGGTCATAGGCTGTAAATTTGACGTGAAATGACCCATATATAAAGTAAAAATAAGAAAAAATCGGAACAATACATAGAATGCCTTTGAAAATTTTGAAGTAAAATGTGATTTCGAAATGATTAATTGAATCCGAATAAAATTTCTAATTTCGGCATTTTTATGAATGAAATTGCATAAAAATGACCGTGTGTGTAAAAAAAAAATTTGAACTCTAAAAAAATATATATATGTAATTTCGAAAGTTGGTGAATTTTTTAAAATTATTTCGACCGATTTTTATAAATAGTCGCGTTTTCAAAACCTTTTTTTAGTGCTTCAACTGACATAGAATGCGCCATATATAGTGTATAGATGATACTATACACTAAATCTTGTATAGTTTATGTATGAGAGCGGTATTGTAATATAACCGATATACGCTTCTCTGCGCCAATCGTGAACCTCTGCTGTAACTACGAGAACGTTGAAAGACATATCTATTTGTTGTAATCAGTTCATTAGGGGAATTAGGCTTATATATATATATTAAAATATATGCAACATATACAGGGAAACGTATAGTTATCAGCTGTGTGTGTTGACTTGGTTTGTAACTAGAGAACTGATATACTGGGATCCAAGTTAACATGGAGTGCCGGAGTGCGCGATTATACGCAGATGCTGCTCCGTTGCAGTTTGATTCCAACAGGGATAGATTATAGGCACAACTAACATTCTCTAGTTAGCCCCGATGTCTATCGTTTGACGATTGTTATTAGCTCCGTCAAATTCAGGCGACGAGCACAAACGTTGAATTTATACTTCATCCTTCAATTCCAGCATCAATACTACGACTATGATGCCGGCAAAGACTTATTAATGCATTCACAATACAATCCGAGATTGTACGTATCCATAACGGAGAGATCAACATCATTGACTTTTTCTGATTCAGTTACTCATAATTCACAAATTTCACTACGAAATTGGAATTAGTAATTGAAGAAAAAATAACAAGCAAAAACTTGGCAAATCTTGGCAGAACATGAAAAAACTTGACAAACATTGGCAAGAACTTGGCAAATCTTCACAAATCTTGGCAAAATTTGGCAAATCTTCACAAAACCTGGCAAATCTTGGCAAATCTTGACAAACCCTGGCAAATCTTGGCTAAAATTGGGCAAAATCTTGGCAAAACTTGAAAAATCTTCGCAAATCTTGGCAGAACTTAGAGAAACTTGACAAAAACCTGGCAGAATTTTGGCAAATCTTGGCAGAACTTAGAAACACTTGACAAAACTTGGAAAATCATGGTGAAACTTGGCAAACTTTTGGTAAATCTTGGCAGAACTTAGAGAAACTTGACAAAACTCGAAAAATCTTAGCAAAACTTGGCAAATCTTGGCGAAAATTGAGCAAAACTTAACAACACTTGACAAAACTTGACAAAACTTAACAAAATTTGATAAAGCTTGACAAAACTTGACAAAACTTGACAAAATCTTGGCAAATCTTGGCAGAACTTAGAAAAATTTGGGAAAATTTGGCAAATCTTGACAAAACTTGGCAAAAATTTGGCAAATCTTGGCAAAAACTTTCTTTTTTAATCTGAGAAAATTCTCAAAGATCCCATATCAGATATAAATATTTTTAAGATATTTTAAATTTTTAAATATTTTAAATTTTTTAAAGATTTTATATCTTCAAATGTCTTGTCATATTTGATACGCAATTTTAGAAAACTATTTCAGATTTTTTAATTCGGGCTAACAATATTTTCATATAAAAAAAATTGAAATCTTTTTTGGGTGATCCTCAGAGTTGGGAGAATATCACAAAAAATGGCGGACGAAATTCGAGAAGTCGAGGGTCAGCCCCTGGTGGTCTCGGTGTAAAAACAGAAAATCCCCCACATATTATTATCATTATCTTAATTAATATAATAATTGTTATTATTTGTGTAAATTGAACAAATCTCAAATATTGTAAACAATTATAATAATAAACATTCACCGATTAGATGCAAAAAAAAAAAAAATTCGATGCACATTTTTATATTGAGAATGTGCAATTTTTCTTTTTTCTAAATTTTGAATTATTTTCATTTATTTCAAGGCTACTCTACAATCGTTTATTAATTCAAAATTTAGAAAAAAGAAAAATTGCACATTCTCAGTATAAAAATGTGCTATTTTTCTTTTTTCTAAATTTTGAATTAATAAACGATTGCAGAGCAGCCTTGAAATAAATGTTTACGGATATCAGTAAATCAGTGAACGTACTATAGGCTAAATCAAACAACGATTGCTAATGTTATTCAGCAAATACAACGATTTTTAACATCGTCAGACTGATAAGATGTCATCTGCGAGAAATCTCACTGAATTTCGTCTCGACACTGTAACGTTTTTCGAGAGTCTATTAACGTTTTATTCAAAGTCGTAGCTTCCTCGTGTTCAATGTCCTTTTCGATTCGATCCATCTGATCAATCTCTTCAATGGACTTGAGTAAATATTCCAGCAGGAAAAACGTGAAATCCTTGTGACAAAAGGACAGCCTCAAGTACTTGATCGGTTCTGCAAAAATATAATTTATTATCTTTGTGATGAGCACGAATAATAGTGAAAAGGGTGAAAGCCTAACAGCAAGTGTAACATCACCAAAAATCGTGCCTATTAATGAGAAGAATAATCAAACGAACGTCGATGTAACTGAGAAAAAATATCACTTGAAGGTTTATAAATATCGGTGGATTGTCTTAGCCTTGTTTATCTTTTATTCGGCTACAACGACTTATCAGTGGGTCGAATATTCAATTATATCGAATATAGTTTCGAGGTAGGAGAAATTTTTATTAAAAACAAGAAAGAAGTATTTTTTAAAATAATGCATGTCTCAATTATCTTCTCATTAGACAACGTCAATAATCAACATTTTCAATGCAAAGAATTCTGAAAAATAATTAAATTATAAAACTCTTTTTTACATAATATTTGTAAGAATTTATAGTATCATTTAATATAATGTCTAGCAAAAATAGAAAATAGAAATTTATCCTCGTTTTTAAAAATATTGTAGAAATTGAGATTGAAATTTGTGTGATGAAGATTCTTTTGAAATGTGATTTTTGGAGGTTTTCACACATTTTGAACTCATTGGTTTTAAAAACTATGAGAAAGCAACATGAAGCTAATTCAGCTGTATGTCAATATTTTTTTTTTTTAACTAAACCATTGAAATTAAAGAGGACGTTTTGGAAAAAAGATATTTCAATAATTTTCACATCGAGAAAATATTTATTTATAACAAAAAAATTTAGAAAATATTTTTATTTTAATTAAAATAAAAGCAAAAAAATCTTTCTTGACGATTTTCGTCGATTTTTAAAAGAAAAGAAAAATGTCTAGTTTAATTCTAATTATTTCAGATATTATGGAGTTTCATCGTTGGCAGTTGCCTGGACGTCGATGTCCTATATGCTTTATTACGTAATACTCGTTGTTCCTGGCTCTTACGTTGCTGAGAGAATAGGCTTGAGATGGACAACCATACTTGGATGTTCGCTCTGCTGTTTGGGTTCATGGATCAAAGTCTTTTCCGTTCAACCCGACAGATTTTGGCTAACTTTCGTCGGACAGTCTTTCGTCGCGAGTACTCAGGTGCTCTGCCTGACATCACCAGGACGTCTATCCGCACAGTGGTTCAATGTTGAACAATTGTCGACGGCTACGTCACTTGGAATCTTTGGCAATCAACTTGGAGTCGCGATCGGATTTTTAGTCACGCCAATTATGGTTCGAAATCATGTCAATCTTGATGATATTGGCACCGATCTCTCCAGACTCTTCTGGGCAGTTGCAATAGTCACAACTATTGCCACTCTGCTCATGATAATATGTAATTATCGTCCAAAATTTTATTTTTCTAATTTCTCATTTTTTTAAGTAAGAAATATCTTACATTTTCTAATGTCTAATTTACCAGAAGACTAAAAAAAAAAATTCCTTGTGACTAAATTTAAGAGATCATTTTTTGGAGTTTCAAAAAAAAAGTGGTACTACAGTTTTTAAGGATGAACCAAAATTGCCACCGAGCCAAACGCGGGCTTTACAACGCGACAACTGGAATGAAAAGAAGGAGAACTTCGTCGAACCGATAAAGCGACTATTCAGAAACAAGAGTTTTCTAATTCTCTGCAATTCGTATGGCTTGAACGTCGGTGTACTCAATGCAGTCGGCACGTTATTGAATGAAATATATCTTTCCCATTTTAAGGTGAACCTCCTATAGAATACAAGAGTTTTTGTCGAAAATCTTCATTAATTGACATTATGATAATGATTTTTTAAGAATGGCGAGCAGGAAGCGGGAGAATTGGGTCTCGCTATAACACTAATGGGGATGGTAGGATCTGTAACATTTGGATTTATACTCGACAAGACTCGGAAATTTAAGTGAGTGCTTTTTTCCAATCATATTTTTATTTATGGGCCAAAATACGTCAAGCCGGCCACCCCAATTTTTCAGGTCAACAAAACGTCCTGAAATTTATTTAGGATGTTGGTCTGGTTGAAGAAAAAACTGAGGAATTTTTTCACATTTTTTAATTGCATATTTCAGCTATTAAAAATTTCTGAAAATAATTGTTGTTTATTTTTTTAACGCCAATACTACGGCTCGCACAACAAAAATTATAAGAACATGAAATTTTGGATTTTTTAAAACTTTTCAACACATTTTTTTGTGAATTTCTCCGATTTTATTTTATGCTATTTTTCGATTAAATAAAGTTGCCACTTTTTTCACTCCGAAACTGAAATTCTCACATTTTGTTCTTTAAATAAAATAAATTAAAAAAAAAATAGCATAAAATGAAATCAGAGAATTTTACACAAAATGTTGTTGGAAAGTACGCTGAAAATTCAAAATTTGATGTTTTTATGATTTTTTTTGCGAGCCGTAGTATTGGCGTTAAAAAATAAACAATGATTATTTTCAGCGATTTTCAATGGCTGGAATATGCGATAAAAAAATCCAACATCCTGAAGAAATGTGAGGACGTTTTGTTGGCATGAAAAATTGGAGTGGCCCATTTGACGTGTTTTACCCCATATATTGTATTTCGTAAATTTTTGAAAATTCAACGACAAGAATTTCAGCAAATAACATTTTTAATTCAACCTTGTCTCTTATCGTAAATATATAAATTACAACAAAAAAAAATTATTAATTTTAGGGCTCACCTAAATTAAATAATATAATATAATATAAATAATATAATTAATAATAATTTCTTTTCGTGATATTTCGAGAGTTTATAATTGCCTGAGAAAAGAAACAGTCGCCACTAATTTCTGTATTCCAAAAATTGGCTTCCACTGCTTTTGAAAAATAATATTTTTTGTGATGGTGAGCAATATAAACATTGGTGTAGTGGTTTTATTTTGTTATACTACATCATATTAAGACAGAAATTTAAATAAATACAGGAATCATGTTCCTGTTGTCTTATTTTTTTTTTGTATTAAAAAAAAGGGGCCAAATTAATTTTCAAAAAAATGTGCAGACCGGTGTCCTTTTTTATACCACGTCACACAAAAGCGGAAATTAAAAAAAAAACAAGGGTAATATTCCCCTCACCTATTTTTATTTAAAAAAAAGGTGTTATTTTTTATTCAAAGAGCGACTGATAGTAACTACATTTATATTTCAGAGGTACCACAGTCACTGTATACGTTCTAACGTTGTTGGGACAAATAATGTTTGCGATTGCTATGTGGTGCGAAGCCAAGAGGATGGTATACTTTGCAGCTACGTTTCTCGGGTAAGTTTAATAACGCCAAGAGGAATCAGTAAGGCTGTCGTCTGAATCGACGATGCGGAAGCTTTTGGCTTTGCCGTTATCTCAATTTGCACTCACTTTATATATATATATATATATATATATATATATATATATATATATGTATATATATATGGGGCATTCCACCTGGTTTCGACCTGGGTCTCACCTTTGAGTCTTCCGATTGGAATTTGCAATTTTCTTCTCACTCATATACATTCCAGCTTATCTTAAAAAAATGTTAATATAAAAATATCAGATTTTTTGTGGCGTGTAAGAAGATGTTTTATTCAAATTCTATCAAATTATCCGAATTTTACTGGAAAACTATCGAAATATATATATATATGTATATATTTAAAAATTTCAAACTGGTCGAAAGTATAAGCTGTTTTTTAATTTCTAAATACCTAACATTCAAGATTCAACATTCAAGTTCAAAAAAAGAAAATTGAAAAATGAATAAATATTAATTTGAAAAAATGCTACCGCTAAAATCTCATTGCTTGAATATTTTTTAAAATAACAAAAAAAATATATAATAAAATAAACTTTTTTTTCAACTGCCCACTGCAAAAGAAAAGGTATTTCGATTTCAAAAATATTTTATGTATAAAAAGAAATGTTTGAAATATTAAATAATTCGCGATATTCTTTTAGATAGTTATTTGAATTTTAATCATTGACTTATGGCCCTTTCCAGCCGACAGAGCATTCACTGTCTAAAAAAGAAAGTTCATTCGAAACTTAGTGTATTTGTTGGAATCATACAACCTTATTTTTAAATATAATTTGAGACATTTATTTTTAATTACTCAACTAATTATAAATGGCTATTGAAAGTTTGACTGATGAAAAAAAAAAATTTCCAATTTTGACATAAACAAAAAACTTACGAAAAAAAGTAGTAAATATTGGGATGCCATTATCATAAGATGCTTAAAAATCATATTTCAAATCATAGAATCTGTGTGAATTTTTTCAGATTTTTTAAAATGGCGCTTTCAGAATTGGCTTTTTCAACCTTTACAAAATTCAAATGTTGGTGAAAAAATGTTTTAAAAGATCCGAGACCCTTTTGGGTCGGAAACAACATTATTGTAAGAAATTATGGAAATCCCAGTGGGTGACGGTCATAAACTGTAAATTTGACGTGAAATACCCCTTACATAAAGTAAAAAAAAGAAAAAAAATATATATATACATACATTATATGGGGCATTCCACCTGATTTCGATCTGGATCTGACCTTTGAGTCTTCCGATTGGGTCCGCAATTTTTTGTATGACTCTAAAAAGCACTATTTAAAAAAAAAATTACACTTTTTTAATACAAATTATCTTAAAAAAGAATTTTCAGATTTTTTTCAGATTTGTAAAATGTGTTTTTTTTTTTTTTTAATTCAAGGGTCAGACCCAGGTCGGTACCAGGTGGAATGTGCCACATACATATCTCATATCGAACTGATAAATATTATATAATTTCGGTCCATCTAATTTATCGCTGAATTTCAATGTCCATTTGATTTATACAGAATCTTCATGTCAGGCTATCTGGCACTCGGATACGAGATGTGCTCTGAATATACTTATCCGGAGGCCGAATCCATAGCAACGGGCATTCTAAATGTGGCGAATAACGTATATGGCATTATTTTAGTTCTAATATCAGACATTTTAATGGAAACATACGGTGATTTAGGAGTACATATTTGTCTTTGTGGAGCACTTTTTATTGGCTCGGTAATGACAATAATGACCAAGGACGAGACGAGAAGACAGGATGCAAGAAATGCATCGCTGTACACGACAGTGAAAACCAAGGAAGAAATTATATTAAGTGATTCCGATGGTAACCGACAATCAACTGTGTAAATATTTATTTTTTTTAATTTTCAAAAAGTATATTTAAATGTTTAATTAAATGTTTTAATTTAATTTTTTTTTATAAACGTAAAAAAATATAATAGTACAATTAATTAAAATTCTACGCTTTAATTAATTAAATATTATGTTTAAGCAAGTAGCTTCGTAAAATTGATATTCAATTATTAAAGGTGAATTGAACGAAAGAAGGAAATGAGAATGACGGGCATTTCTTCTAAACGGATTTCAAAGACTTTTCACATTCGTTATCGGCGATGCAACAATCAACTTCTTCAAATTTATACGCAAAATCATACTGATAAGATAGCTCGAGATTACAAAGACTAATGAAACTAATAAAACCATAAACTAACTACCAACGACTAAATTAAACGAAATATTTTTATTTTCATTTCCTTATCTTGAATTTTGTTGCTTTGCAGTATTAACAACAATTTGCGAAGGAAACGAAAAATATATATTCGACGAAAATGTACATATAGAATTTTTGAATATGCGAAAAAAAAGTCCATGAAAGTCCAAAAAATCCATGTACACAAAGTTTTATGCACAGCGTTTTTTATTTAAATAAGAATATCATTTGAAAACCGATAGCGTTGAGGTTTTTCGGAATTTTTTTAATTTATTATTATCTTGAAATTATCGCTGTATTTAAAGCTTATTGGGACCTCAAGTAGAGGCAACATGGATCAAGTGTTATGTGCGCGCAAATTTAGATCCCCACCGGAAGATAATGAACCAATAGAGACGCGCATTCGGATCCAATAGACTAGTACAAAATTCACCACCAGATGTCATATCGTTCCAACTTGAGTTGCCAATAGTTTCTAAAAGCGGCCGCAGAATTGGCGCTTTCGACGTTTCTTCAATAGCGTATCATCATAATAAGAAATTGTAAAAAAAAATGCATAAGGATAAATATAAACTTATTAATATTACTGATGGTAGGATTATATGTGAAAATCCCTTCTTCCTGTTGAGTGTCTACTCGTACATCGCTGCTGTCTCCGCTGGAAACGTACGAAAAATAAGACCCGCGAACTTTTCTACTGGGCATACACAATATATATATTTAGTATAGTTCACCATCCCCTCCAGGCTTTCGAAATCCTTTAATCGTCCTAAAACCCGCTGTGAGTGGCAGTGTTCACTGGGTCGAAAAAAGTCGAAGTAGCTCTCTCTCCGCGGGTGCTTCGGCGCGCGTACTGCTTGAGAATCGCCTAAGAAATATATATATCTATAATAAGGGATGAAGAATGGTTGGAGTGTGGGATGAGGGAAGTCGCGCAGCGAGGGATCAGACTTTTTAAGTGGCGTAGCGAGAACACGTCGACACGCAGCGATGGCGACGAAGGGAGAGAGAGCTGGAAGAAAAGAAGAAGAAGTGGAAGTAGAAAAGAGAGAAAAAAAATCAGCGGCGGCGGGGAGGGGGGTGGGCATACAGCGCAAAACTTGGAGAGGGTGTGCTGATCAAGAATACGGAATTCCCAGTTAAAAGTTCATCAATAATCGTCCACGGTCTCACTGCCAACTTTCCCATTTTCAATGGAAAACTTGTGAACCAGCAAGCAGCAGCAGCAGCAGCAGCAGCAGCAGCAGCAACTAAAAGAAGAAAGACGACGATGATAAGCAGAGAAGAAGATGAGGCGTAAAAATAGAGGAAAAAAAGTTCGTGTAAAGAAGGCAAATAATCCCACAACCTGTTAGATAGATTTTAAAATTCATTTCCAAGAGAATACACGCCGTGTTGAAGTCTGATCGTGGAAAGGTTCGCTCGTTCGTTCATTTGATTGAATGTTTGACTCTCGTGCATTCAGAAAAGTCAGAAGAATACAACACATGTGTATACGTATGTGTAAATAATAGGATGATTAAAAAAAACGTTATTTGAAGAAAAGAATCTTTTTGTTCAACTAACTGATTGAGAAGTTACTTTGGTGCAAAAGAAGAAAGCTCATCAAAGGAGAGCTCTAAATAATAATATAGAATAATGAACAATCTACAAAAAAGGTCCCTTGGAAAAAATTCCTAAATGCAAGCATTTGAAAGTTATATTAACTTTTAAAGTTATACCCTAGCAGATTTGCACATAAAAAAAAATACGTAAAGAACAAAGCTCATCCACTGAAAAAGCCTCGGTGAGCACTGAGTGCTTTCCGGATATTAAAAACATCGGAATTTTGGTCGAAAGCAAAATTAGCTGTTTTGCAATTAACACGACCTTATTTTTGGTCTTTTAATTTCATACTCGAACTTATTTGTCAGATTGGTACGTATTTGATCGTGGAAAATGATTAAAATTCTTGATGTCATCAGTGGGACCCGAACCTGGAACCCTGCGAATGTAAATCTGCGCGACCACTCGGTTATTAAGTTTTGCCACAAGATTTCTTAAGACTCTTTTTTGTAGAGCATTGAATTCTCATCAGCTCTTGAGAAGAATTTTGCAATATGATAGATGTCGACATTGGTACTTTAAATAGATAAAATGAACAGTTGTATGACTGTAAAATGCGCGACGACAGCCCGAATCGCATGTTCAATATTATAAGGAAAAAATACTCTAAGTAATGAGCAAATATACCGCACGTTTGCATAAACTGCAGGTCCCTTTCTATCGCAAGATCCAGTGAGTGCAAACGTAGCAATGGAAGAGCTTTTCAAGCTCGTCATCAAGCGACATGATTTAATTCGTAGTCCCTGCGGTGTCGTAACGCCATAAGAGCAAGAGAGCTTGGAAATTAAAACCAAGATTCTCTTTCTCTCTTCCTCTCTCTCTCACGAGCCTGAATCCTCCCTCTCCTAGAGAAACGGGGAAACGTCGTGCGGTCGCAGTTTGCATTCACGGCCAATAGGCTGCTAGTCTAGTATATCTAGTAAGGCTATAATGGCTACGTGTGTGTGTATACAAGAGAAGCTCCTACCTACCTACGTATAACCGTAGACCGAATGAATGAGAGTGTCAGCCGCATTGCCGGCATAAATATGAGTTATGGATATGCGACGAGAGTGCCGTTAACATACACTGAACGAAAAGCCTCTACCCTGAGCTTACCTAACGTATACCCACCTCGTACATCAAAACTCCTCCGTTCTCTAGCGCCGCATTCTTGTCCTACACTGACTATTAATATAGTAGAAGACTAAGACCACGCCATCTCTATGTATATTGTATCAACACGAATGTCAAGTGAAAATGCTTTTGTTATGCGCGCTTGTAGCTACTTCTTTCGAAATTCATTTCAAATAATCTACCTAAGAACTTGTGGCTTTACTCGCGGTGGTAGGTTGTAAACTGGAATTGTCAAGCATCAGAAAGTGTTACAGGAGGGTTCTTCAGTAAAATTCACTTGAGTCAAGTCTGGGAAATCACGCTGCAACAAACAAAAGTATGAACCCAAATAAACTCTGAATGTTATAATAATTAGCTGCACGAATAAGTGTGATTTTTTGATTCCTCATAGAGGAAGCTATGTTGATAAATTTGAATTTTATTCCAAAAAAAGCAAAACACTGATATCGCGAAAAAAAAAATTCTACTTTTTTAAGACAGATTTCAATCAAATTTGGCACACATGTGGATTGTCCTAGAACTCGGTCTGGGTATACATTTTTCGTAAATCGCTCGAGCGGTTCAAATTTTATAACGTTTTTTAGCTTTTGAAAAATGTCGATCGAGCATTCACTCGCGCAAATTGCGAGATACTTCGCTTAAATTTGTTTTACTTCTACACTATGATAAAACAAGATTTTAATTCAAATTTGACACAAATCGGTCAAGTAGTTCGAATTTTATAACATTTTTTATTTTTTGACAAATCTCGTTTGCACACTAGCTTGCACAAATTAAAAGATACCGGCTTCAAATTTATTTCACATATTGAGCACGATGAAGCAAGGTTTGAGTACAAATTTGAAGAAAATCGATTGAGAGGTTTAAATTTTGTGATAAAAAATTCGTGAATCGGTAAAAATGTCGATAAAAATGCCTTTCATGCACAAACAAGCCTGCAAAGTAGAACTTTGCAAATTGTTTTCTCTACAAAACTTTCTCTATGAGAAAGCCAAAGTAGATAAACGTAATTCCTCATAGTGGAAGCTATGTAGAGAAAACAAATTGCAAAGTTCTACTTGCATACATCTAAACATATAAAAAAATTAAAAATAATGAGGAAGCAATTTGCAAGGTTCTACTTTGCATACATCTAAACATATAAAAAAATTAAAAATAATGAGGAAGCAATTTGCAAGGTTCTCCTTTTTTTACAACGTAATCTAATTACATAATAGTAATTTTTTTTATAAAATTGTAATCTTATCTTGTGTCCTTCTTTTTCTGTTAAAATGCTGTATAAACGGAACTTGGTTCAAAGGATAAAAGAAAATCAGTATAGATATTATGAACTCAGTCCCGATTCGTGTCTGTAATATTCTCTTTTATTTCTTTGAAGGATCGGAAATACTTTGCTGCGCGTTATATAGATTTACGGTACGAGTTTTACACACGAAGAAAACGAAGCGTACTCGCGAATTCGTTGTATAGCATATATATAGGTGTTGTTAGGTATAGAGAAGTTGCCTTGCATCAGACAGTACAGAAGTATAGTCCATGAGTGTATATATATATATATATATATATAAATACCAAGCGAGAATAGAGGAAAAGCTTCTCTTCCGCTATCCTCTCGTTTCTCAAGTGCAGTCAACACACACACAATTTGCATCCCGTTGGGACACGTTCCTCTCTCAATCTCTACGACTCTGTCCTACCTTTCACCCGCCGCTATGCTTGCCGGTATTGCGTCGATAGCCCGACAGATATGCGCCGTCTATTCATCGATGCCAATAGCTCGCCCGCTAGTCGATCAGGCTTCCTATTGATGAAAAACGTGGCAGTAGGACTAGACGCGATGTCGCGCCGCTTCGGCACGCCACTGCGTCTGACGCGCGTTGACTCGTACCACTTTTTTTTCTTCACTCCTTTTTGCTTCCTTGAGCTTTACAATCGCTGTTTCTTTTTCTTTTTTTTAAACATTCCTTTTGGCGGTTAATTTCTTTTTTCCTTTATAGTGTATTCTGTTTAGACACATTGTTAATACATATTTAAGTTTCGATATCAGAAAAAGGTAAAACTCCAATATACGCCCGCCTCCTCAAGTTAGCTGCAAAATATGCTTAGATTTATATACCTGTATATAAGTCTAAGCATTTTTCCAATATATTTATATTTTATTTCATAATGAACGTTAAATAACCATTAATGCTGTAATTGAGATTATTTTATCAAAATCTCAACATGTATTTGAAAAAATCTGAAAAAATTTGAAAAATTATGTGTTGCATACAAAAATGTTCTAGCTGCTGTAACTCTGGGGTGAAATTGCCGCGGAACTCGCCAATTTTTTCTAAGATTCTAGATATTTCAAAGAACAAAATGTGAAAATTTCAGCTAAATCGGAAATGCCGTTTCAGAGGGAAACAGTGGCAAATTTATTTAATTGAAAAATAGCATAAAACAAAATCGGAGAATTGTACAAAAAATGTTATTGGAAAGTACGCTGAAAATCCAAAATTTGATGTTGCAATGATTTTTTTGTGCGAGCGGTAGTATGATTATTTTCGAAAACTTTTAATAGCTGGAATATGCAATAAAAAATCGGAAAAAATTCCTACGTTTTTTTTCTCCAACCAGATCAACATCCTGAACAAATTTGAGGACGTTTTGTTGACATGAAATTTTGGGGTGACCAACTTGACGTGTTTTGCCTCATATACGTATAAAATATCTGCTATATAGGAATAAGTAAATATATGTATATATCGTATCAACGGATCGAGTAACCGAGTACATACCGAGACGTGGGGGCGCGGTGCACCGACCGACACCGATAACTTCTCGCCCCCGCTTTTCAATCTTATTCCAGCACAAGAGAGGGAAGAAGAGAGTAAGTACGAGAAGGACGTGGAGAAATTCCAACTCTCTACTCCACGAGTAGTAGGTATATCCAAGAATGGAAGCAGCCGCGCCGTGTGCCCACGGTTGGGTAACGCCTACCCCGTTTCTCTCAGCTCTGAAGCAGCGGAATAAGCTCGGGAAGTTGAACTTGGAGACAGAGAGAGGATACCAACGAAGCTGATGCGCTTCTCTCTGTCACCGCGAGAGGGCGCGTAGTACGACGTACATGCACACCACACGGTGGAGTAAGACAGACATCTTCGAATATATCCTGCTGCCGCTACTGCTGCTGCTGCTGCTGCTGCTGCTGCTGCTTCGGTGCTTTCGACGTCGTCGTGTTCTCGACGACGTGGCCGAAAATTCGTCGTGTGTGCCGATCCTCTTGGAGCCGCTGCACCAATCTGCAGGAAGATCGGTTGAACCTCTCCTCTCCGTTCATCCCTTTTAGTCCCGTCTTCTTCGTCTACATATCCACCGCATGTGTGTCTCTTCAACGTCCTTCCTATTCCCGTATTCCCGGCATTCGTACGTGCGCGGATTTTACAAAGAGCCTCTACTACCTTTCCGATAAAAGGGACGAATATTTCTAGCACTCTTCATAGGTGAACTAAACTTGACATGTTTAGTTTGTTTTTTTTTTCTCTCTCTCTTTTTGCTTTCAGAGAATAAACTTTGCTGTCTCGAACGGGTTTTTAGAGACCAGAATTGAGAACTGTCATGTCGCTGAAGAAAAAAGTAGAAGTAAAAAATGATTGATTTAACGGAACTTTCGTTCCGGTCGCTGTTTCGTGCCTCGGTGAATCCTATACTCGAATATGCTTCGGTTGTTTGGTGTCCTCGATATAATAATACAGTGCTTAAACTGAAGCTTATGAGGCATACACCGATTGGACCACCTTTTACCATGACCATCGTCGATATAGTTGATTATTTTTTTGGTCATTCATCCCAATGAATGGAGCATGCACCACTTTTTTCGAATTTTTCATCCCATATTTCGCACACTTGTGAATTTCTAAAAATTGCGTTTCAAAACTTTTGAATGCACGTATCTTCCTGGGCACAACTCATATCGTAAAAAAACGTATATAAAAGTTTTTCATTTTAAGGTATACTATTATGCAAATTTATTTAAAATATTCTCCAACTCCTCCGAAGCATTCAATTAAAATTAATAAACCTAAAAATCGTTTTTTCAAAAATTTGGACATTTTTTATTTTTTAACGAAAAAATCTCTGAAATACTACTAATAAAGACGAACGTTTTAAGCCTAGACGGGAAGTGGGACCATCTTTTTCGAATGTTTATGAGTTTAAAAAGTAAATAGAAAATGAAAACTCTTATAAAATCTTGGATAAAACTTGTTCCACTTTGGGACAAAAAGTTGGGAGCGGGACAATTTTTTTACGACAGTTTCAATTTCTTTCTAATTTTTCATTTTTCAATTTTTTTTTTACGACAGTTTTTATTTCTTTCTAATTTTTAAAACTTTCATTACAAAATATTTTTAAATATATCCAATTCCCAATTTTTTGTCCCAAAGTGGAACAATTTTTTTTGGGTTTTTTATGAGAGTTTAAATTTAATTTTATTTAATTTTTAAACGCTTATAAAGAATCGAAAAAAAGATTGCCCCACTTTCCATCTATGCTTAAAATGTTCGTCTTTATAAATAGTATTTTAGAGATTTTTTCAGAAAAGATTTAAAAAATTGCGAATTTTTTGAAAAATCGATTTTTGTGTTTATTAATCAAAAACGAATGCCTCGGATGAGTTAAAGAATTTTAAAAATAACAAATGAAATCCAATTAATGAACACCAATTCTACACGAACGTAAAATCGAATAAATACGGGTAACAGTACAGGTAGCCTATTAAATTAATGAACGTTTGCATAGACAAGTATATTTTAAAAAATTAATAGACTTTTTCTTACGTAAGGTAATACCGCTATTACAAAGTTTACGATTAGTGAACGGCATTTAAATACTAGATTTTGCCAGTCTTGTTGTTCCTTCTCACTGTTTGGAGTTTTTTAAGCCATTATTTTTTTTATTTTATTTTTTATTTTTTTAGCGTCGTCTTCCAATGTAAAAATGAACTTTAGGAATTTTCGTTTAAAGATTTCTAATCACAAGCACTATTTAGAAACGAAAACATGGTTGCGTTCATTCATTGGTAGGTGTCCATCCATTGGCTAGATTACCCTAATATTAATAAACATAAAGTCAAGATTATTAAGTAATACAAGAGATTTGAAAAGAAGATATTAACAAACAATTTGGTTATCAATTTTTGTATGCAGTTAATGCTAAGAGTGTACCAAATTTGCCCTACTTTTTGATCTTCGGAAATATTGAGGGAAGATCGATAAACGATAATTTGTGAGCTCTGTACGCTTGGTCCAACACGATGAATAGCAGCATCCCAGTTAATACGTTTGCAATGCCTAGATTATACCGTCCGGTGACACGATATTAACCTCTCTCTCTCTCTATCTCTCTCTTTCAACCTAATGAAGAATCCAAGTTATAACAGGTACACTGGTATACGATTAGTGATGCTGTTGGCTTGAATTGTCCTCGGATCGACGAATTGTCCTCGGATGGTAGGGCAGCACGGGGCGCATTTACCTCCCACCCATTCCCTCGTTATAGTTCAATTTTCTTCGAACCGGCAATCCTGTTTGCCGTTGACATTTCCGTTTTGAAATTGCTTGACGCTCCCGCGCCCCCTCCGGGCATACAATGGAAATGCTCAAAACCATGGAACGCGCTTTCATCTCTAGATCTACACAAACCTAATTTAATCTGCATATACAAATTCCAACAATTATATTTAAAAAAAAAAAAACAACAAAATATTTTATATAAATTCTCGGATAGCCACCTATTCATCCCTTTCGTAAATAACTTTAATGAATCCTCTTCTCCGAAATGTTGAGGAATTTCAAATCAAAATTGAGAGCGCGTAGTGATTTTTATTCCATTATTTTTTAATTCATCTTTTGTAAGAAATTCAACAAAATTTCATCACGAAAATTGTAAATAAAGGTGATTCAAGTAATACCCGATTGAGCAATGAAAATGAAGAAATAAATAATGTGAAATATCATAATTATGATAAACGGACAATGACGAAAAATGATAACTTGAGGAATGTTGGAAAAAACTCATATTCTTGTGTTTGCATTATGTAAATGACATTTGTTATTTTCTGTGCGTCATTCGAGTTGCTCGAACTGTTTTTTTGGTTTTTCCTTTTTTTGCTTCAACTGAATTTGTTTTTGACATATGGTTGAGTGGCGTCCCAATGACAGCTCAAGCAAACACTGATAAATATAGATATACGATATATGATATATAGTGTTAATATTGCACACTATAGAGAGGCTATAGAAATGAGCTGGAAAATTTCTTACGACACACACACACACACACACACACACACAGCACGACTGCAGAGCGGATTGCTGCTTCTGCTGCTGTGGTGTAGAACCGTATGTTGGCGGTAAATCGAATCCTATACTCGCCTCCTATCAGAGTATGTCAAGTGCAGAGGGACCTCTCGGTGCTCACCCTTTCCTCACATAGCTTATATCCTTTGGGAGCTTTCGGGTTTTCACTGGTTCCGCGAGTTACTCTCTCGCTGTACTCACTCACCCCTCGACTCTTGGAGATTATATATATAGGGATCTTATATATATATAGGGGTGCGCCTACGGAACGAAATGCGGCGGCGCGAGAACAACATAAGCTTGCACCGGCTGTGCTATCATGATATGAGATACGCGCTCCTCTACCGGCATCTACCTACAAATTCCTACTTACTCATTTCACGTACCTACTTTTTCATACAAAAATATCACTACACAAACGCCTGAGTATTTCTCTTAAAATTGTATTATTATACTCCGAGATTATTATTTTGCTTCCTCATAAAGGAAGCTTTGTTTAGGTGAATTTTTTTTTTTTTAGACTTTCATGGCAGGACACTTCCTGTGGTCCAAAACGTTGAGAAAAATAGTTTAGAAAAAATGTGTGTGTGTGTGTGTGAGTTGAATATGTTCACAAACAAATCTTTGTTTGTGATCATATTCAAAAAAATTCAAACATAAGATTATTTTTTATTCAATTTTGAATGTTTAGAAAAATGTCTGTAGGTTCTGTACCTTTCGCAAATTTGTAGCTATCGAGCTAAATAATTTTTTACAAACAAAGTTACGTTAAAGAAGGATCCGTATTGAATTTGTTATGAATCGACAAACCGATTCGATTTTTATGAGATTTCACATTTTTCGAAAAAATTTCATTTTGCTCTAACTCACGTCAGATCTCACCAAACCAATTGAAATTTTCTAGACATGAAAAACAATGTTAAGCGCTGCTACGTACCAAACTTGGTCACGATCGGTAAAGCACTTCGAATTTTACGTGAGATTGAATTTTTCGAAAAACTAACGTTTTGTTACAACTCACAATTTTTATACAAAGCTTCCACCCAGCCTTTTTTCTACACTTTCTCGCTGTATCGAGTTGCACAACCGTAGAGTTTTACTGTGCCGAGTTTTTGCCACGGTCGAGTTTTACTATATCCAGTTGCATCTGTGTTGAGGTAGGATCTGCAGAAAGAACAAATTGGCCATTATTATGTACATCATCAATGATTATGAAAAAAAAGTGTTATATTCCACTGATTCTTTATGGCAAACATTAGTCATTGCGATTAAGTCTAATGGAATTTGTAAGTAAAAATGAGAATCTGTGAATGAAAGCCCTGTTTTGCCCTCTATCAATGAGAACCCCTTGTGGCTGAACGTCGAAATAGCTTTCCTCGAGCGTATCCTTACGCAGGAAATGAAACACGTGTACATGTAGGAGATAGCGGACGGTGTAGTGCACTGGCATCCACATATATAGAAGACGATACGGGCCGAGTGAACGGTGCACATCTCGTTAATACTATCGATTGGTAGGATCACATCACCGGAAGGGGTCTTAAGGCCGAGTGGCTATGAGTAATGAGATGATACTCAAGAGAGTATCATCACTATCCCGTGTATATACACACTGATCTACGTACAGCCGCTCTAATGTTGGCTTTCGATGGCGCGTACATCACACAATTCTCTCTCTCTCTCTCTCTGAGTTGTCTCACAGATTCAGGTGGATATATTATAGATGCGCCAATTCTCTCGAAGGGATTCTCCTCCATTCAGATTGTTCCGACTGCATTGCGTGCCAAACGGACCTTACAGGAAACGTAGCTCGTCAAGCCGCGTCTACACGCGCTTCTCATATCTGAGAGCCATTCAGACACAGTAGTGACACAGTTGTTCGTAGCTATTCTATATTGGTCTTTACCTCATTACAATTGTAAATAGGATCAAGAAGGAGAGATGAATATATCTGGGTAATATATCATTCTCTACAATGAAATTTCAAATCATGATAATCATGTAAAGTTTTTACCGCTTAACTATGCTATTTAACAATTTCACCAATTTCGGTATTAAAGTAACACAAAAAGGTCGCCGTTTGCAACACAGGCTGAAATATATTCGACCGCAGGAAAAATAGAGTTATTTTGTAAAAATGATAACAAAAAAATTGTAAAAGGAAATGACCAATTTTGGTTTGTGAAAATACTATCTTATTTTGTTTTAGTTCTCTGAATCGCATTCCGCCAGATCATTTGTTATGTACATCTAATGTTTTTGTTTCTTTTTAAAGTCAAGTCGCTAAGAAAATACGAAGACGACTGTTTTATTTTCAAATTGGTATCAGGCGCTGTCAACTGGCCGTACCAGTTATAATCTGCAAATTACAGGAAATTTCGAAAGTTCATAATTCTATGAATTTTAATTTTTTAGCCGATGGAAGAATATATGCAGATTTCGGCAAACCGTTTTTTTAAATGTTAATCTGCAAATTATGAACTTTCGAAATTTCCTATGATTTGGAGAATAACATAAAAAAGGTTTGCCGATATCTGCATTTATGCTTTCATCGGCCAAAAAATGTGGAAATATGTTTACAGTTTCTTAGAATTAATTTTTCGATTTGTAAAAAAATTTATAAAAAATAGAGTCCATCAAGACTCCATCGCGAAAAAAATGGTGAAAGTTACAGAATTGCATGAACAATTTAATGCAATTAGAAATAAATAAATAAAAAATACCGAAATTTGTAAAAAAGATTGTTTAAATTTTCAATTGTTTATGACAATAGTAGTTTGCTATTTCACAACTATTGCAAAAATACGTCATGAAAGCGTGTTCTTTTAGCTTCAAAACGCGCTTTAGTTTATCGCTCTACAATAGATAGAGCCAGAGATATTTATTTCTGAACGAATTCGCATCGATTTTCCGAAAAAAAATGTAACCCCCTATAATTTTAGAATCTTTTTTTTTGCCGAACAAGAAATAGGGGTCTCCTCTTCTCATGTGCAGATAACGTAAAAAAGGTTTCATTCGATTAAAAGAATTCGAGGTCAATCCTCGGCCGATTATCCGTGGAATCGCTCATGTGCTCTCTACATTTTACAGCCAAGCAGTACAATCTGCCTTTGCAGCAAGATGAGCGTTTTATCGTACGGGCAGTCTGATTAACAACTTGCACACCTTCCTTGATTTTTCGATTTTTCGGTCTACAGCTCCCGCTTTTTCTAGTCTCCGCTAGAGCAGCCTTCTACTTCTACGCTACGAATAACGCCATCGGCCCAGTCTGGCCCGAGGTTACATGCCAAGCGTCGGTAGCCAGCATTGGGCCAGTGTCCTGCCGTGCTACCAGCGTCGGCAAACCCTACTTGGGATAAATGACTGAAGGAACTCACTCGATGGCCAGTCCGACTTGTGATGGCCCTGCACTATATTGCATATAAGCGGACGATTCGAATGAGAGAAACATATAGGTGACATTACCGTAGTGGTTAGCGCTCTTGCTTAGGAACTGAACAGTCCGGGTTCGAGTCCCGGTGATCACCATGTATTTTCTCTCTTCGATACTTCGTCTGGCCGTCCTCACTACCAATCTACACTCTTCCTCCAAATCTCCGCTTGGTCATTCATTACATGGTGTCAGAAGTTATAGGGCCCAAAAACGTCCTCAATTCGCATTGTACCGATGGAGCACACACAGACATTCCCGCAAACACAAGCCTGGCATTGAAGAGCTGTTCCGCGGGATTCAACACGGCCGAGGGAAGAGGTCCGACGATGGACACAGGTTTCGCGTAGCGTCTAAGCTCTCCACTGCAATCGCGTAACAGGACACCCAGCTCTGCCCAGTCGACCAGCACGTCGAGTTCAGTCAAGGAGGGTGTGTGACGGCCCTGCTCTACATTGCATATAAGAGGACGATTCGAATGAGAGAAACATATAGGTGACATTAGCGCAGTGGTTAGCGTTCTTGCTTAGGTACTGAACAGTCTGAGTTCGAGTCCCGGTGATCACCATGTATTTTCTCTCTTCGATACTTCGTCTGGCCGTCCTCACTACCAATCTACACTCTTCCCCCAAATCTCCGCTTGGTCATTACAGACTCGGTATAAAAAAATATAGATATTCACAGGCACACTCTTACAATTATCATTTGTATTAAAAAATGTAATAAAGAACTTGCAGTACTACTGTTATCCCCAATGGTACAATTTACGAATAAGTAATTTTATATTGTAATGAAAATACCTTCTTCGTTAAATGCAGAGAAAATGTCTGTATTGATATTTCACGTGGCTCGTATCACTTGCATTGTAGACATTGAAAGAAAGTACTGGAAAGGTAGGGTGAGAGGGTAAGAGACCTTTCGACATAGAACGAAAGTCAATAGGGTACGTTGGTATAGGTAACGGGGAGGTCTTGGTCGAAGACTACGAGACGGAATAACGAGTTAATGGAAGGACTCTCTCGACTGGTAAGAACCCCGCAGCGGTCCAACTACTTTCTTTGATCGTCGCTTTGTGTCTATGTATGTGTGTCTGTATAGCTTAGGTGCATGGGGTTTGTGCGCGAGAGCTATCGAAAGAGATCGGAACTCGTTGCCGCCTCTGCAGTGAGTCTACAGTCTCTTTGCTTCATTATCGAAACTCTCGTGTACGTCTTCGTATTTCATCCAGAAGAAGAAACCTCCGCACGAGCACTGTGGCGTTTGTTTTAATCGGCTTCCATGACCCTTTTCCTCTCTCTGTCTACGTCGTCGAATCGACGAGCACAGATACCTTTGTTAATTGTACGTCGAGAGGTAGGAAGAGTATATCTTTAAGAGAAAAATAAGAAACAATTGAAAACTGCTTGCAGTTAACTTAGCAGAGACGACATTGCAATGCGATCGAGTTCGATTAAGAGGCAAAACCGAAGCGAACTTTAGTCAATTCATCGCATTCTTACATTCTGTGTTTACACAGAAGATTCTATTTTATAATACATTCACAGTGAATACGTATTTTATCGAACATGTTATTGTTGATATACGAAGCTGGTACATAACATTGCTTGTAAACTTGCAACAATGTTCATCAAATTTATCACTTCCTCGCTCATTAAATTTATGAGGAAAATTTTGTTTTTTTTGCTAGAATACCTGAACAATATAATGTTGATTGTAATAATGTTTTTGTTACTCAACCGGTTATTTTCCAGGTTCGTATTACTAAGCAGGGTATCCGTTAAATAAAAAAAAAACATTCTTTCTAGATCTAAGTATAACCCTTTTCAATACTCATGGTCAAAGATACTTGTACGCGTGTGTATAGATTTGGGAAATTTCGGAAGACTGAGAGTCTGCAAATGCTTTCTCATCGATATGTCAAATTCGGCTTTCCGTTTCATTATAGATAGGCGTGTCTACGAGATAGAACAATTTCCCGATTCCCGTTCGATAACTGCGTCAGCTACTGCTTCAACGAACTCCGGTATCGTCTATACGTGCTTCATATACACATGGAATACCCAGCTGCTGCTCAATATATACGCATTGGATATCGCTAGTCTGCTCTGGTGAAACTCGTTGAAACTTGAATACGCAGTTAAATTATTATATTGGTACATAAATGGTGATGAATATATATATATATATCAACTACAGTCAACGGTTCGATCATTGAAATTGGTGAAAATGTCATGAAATCAAAACTACCCGAATGCTGCATTTGACAGAACACAGGTATGTTCACTCGCCGTCTGTGATTCAGCATACTCACTCGAGAATTTAAATACACAGCTACTCAATCAACTGGATTGGTATGATGCGACTAGGGATATATTCCGAAACTTACTCGTGCTTACTCGGATACGGGGGAATTACTAAGCATTGCCTTGAGCGTTGATGCTTTAGTAATTTTCCAGCATCCGAGTAAGCACGAGTAAGTTTCGGAATAATCCCTATATCTTAGATGACGCTTTTGTCATACAAACCTCACGGATTTCTTCGAGAGATTTATTTTCTTTCAAGATATCGAATGTGTTCCATTTTTTTAAATTATATAATTAATACGAAAAAAACGTGCTGGTTATTTTTCACATTTCACAAAATTTCCTCTATGAGAAAGTAAAATCAATTGTATTTGATACATTTTTCGACCCCCCCAAGTAAAAACACTATTTTATCAGGAATTTCTTCTTCAATGTGAAGGTAGATAGTCATTTTTTTTAGGAACGAATTTTTTTGAGCTGATTGGGTTAAAAGTTATTCCGTGCATTTGTAAGGCACGGAATCGCTCTTGGCTTGCCGTGAATGAGAGACTTATGAGAGAAGCACGTCGTTGCCTCAGGTAGTTCCGTCTTTCGTAAATCGATTTCCGGTAAGTTAGCGGCGGTTCCCGCGTCTCGTCAGACTCGTGCAAACTCGGCGCTTCGCATCTATCTCACTGCGGCATTTCGCCGCAAACTCCGATTTTGCCCCGAGCGCCATAACGTTGAAATAATAAAAACAGGATCGCGATAACGACATAAACCGGCATCGTTAAATCACTGTGTATGTACACACACACGCACGCAAGTATGTATGTGTGTATAAATGCATTTAGAGGTACATCTCTGAGACCGTTTGCATATATACATATCTATGATGGGTGATGGCGTCGCAATCATCAGCGAGAGCTTGTGGCGTGTTTTTGTAAAAAAAAAAAAACAAAAAAACATCCAACTGTATCGCCGGGCCATTTTAGCCGGTAAAAAAGTAAAGAAAAAACCAATATAAACGAAAATAGAGGATTATTTTATATTACGATGAAAAAAATCTGACAGCAATATAGAGGTGCGTTCTCGTCAATCTTCAACAGAAACTTATTTTCATTAAAAGATGAAAATAACAATACAAAAGTGAACTTTCGTTAACAAAAACTTTTCGTTAATAGTATCAAAATATTCAGTTCGTTCTTACTGTATAATACCTGAAATATTTTTGACCGCAGATAAAATAAAAAATAATTTTTTTTTATCAAACAAAAAACGTGATTACATACAATAATGTAGCAAAATATCATAATAATAGTAGTTATTACGTCCTAGATAATCTTCAAACGAATTATTAATTTACCATTATTTTTCATTCCTTTCCCCAGATTCCAATCTTAGTTCAATTCCTTCTAAAAATCACCGGTTTCTCGATAATTGATTTTTCCTTGTAAGCCGGATTAAGAAGTTTCTCATAAGGACGTCTTGTGCGACAGTTTGTAATACTGTCGAATCTTCGGTTTCCTATAAAATAAAAATAACCACGGTTAATTAATCAGAATAATCAATGAGATTGGCAACACCAATTACAATATGTCTTAACAATTATTTAAGAATACAGAGATACAATATTAAGCGTCAGTAGCAGAACGAAGAATGTTGGTAGAAAACTGTCGACTCTTTTGGTTGGTGTAGTTGTACGAAGAGGGCCGATTCGATTGAATCGAAATCGAATCTCGTGAGGTTACGTGTATAGTTCCTACAGCGAATAGTTGTTGGTCTGAAAAACGAAGGAGGTCTACACACGACAACGGCGACGACGATGCCTTTTTACCTCAGCGGAAGTAAAGCGGAGCCGACGTTGAGGAACCTGGGCGAACGCTTTTCCACACAGTCCGAAATAAAGCTTGAGCACGCGAGTCGAATACCAAAACAAGCCCACTACCTTTTCCTCTTTCCACGGGTTTTCATACGCCCGCGCCGGATTTTTCTTTTCCACATGCGCGAGTTTAGCTATTCCAACTGTCTGTTTGCCCATGTGTGCGCTTGCAATATATATTATTCTCTTTCTCTTACTCTTTCTTCGTTCACATTCTCCTTTGCTACACTTTTCCAGCCGCATAAGAATTTTTCCAGCCAACATAATCGCACAAATCTTGAAAGGGCTGCGATCCACCCTTTAGAACCACACGCTTGGCAATTTAATATTATTTTTATAATTTTTCTTCCTCATAGAGGAAGCTTTGTTTTCGTGAAAATTTATATTTTCGAGATTTTCATGTCAGCATACTCAGAATGCTCCGAAACGTCGAGAAAAATGGTTTAGAAAAAATGTCTGTGTGTTCCAGGGACAGAAAATTCAATCGACCATAACTCACAAACGGCACGATGGATCGAATTCAAATTTGGCACGCGAGTAGAGCAGTAACTCCTCTTTAGTTGGTGTAATTTTTAACAAAATGTATCTATATATACAGATTTAATAGAATTTTTAATTTTTTGAAAAAATTGCGTGATCGCTCTAACTTTCGTAAAAGTTCGACGGTTTAGCTAAATAGTTATTCATAACTGAAGACAGGTTCAATATTGTTTGATATTGAATTTCGACAAAATCATATCTTTTCGTGGTCATGTGTATTGTAATTTTTTTTTTAATGGATAATACATTTTTAACTTTTAATTTGTATTGTTGCACAAGCAACTACCGAAACTATGGAGGTAACGATATTTAAAAAATGCTAATTAAAATAAAAAAATTATGCAAAGTAAAACTTCCCACGTTGCTTCCTCATTAAATCTCATTTTACACAAAGCTTCCTCTATGAGGAAGCCATAATTAATAAATAAACTTCCTAATAGAGGTGGCTTTGTGAACAATAAGATTTATTGAGGAAGCAACGTGCAAAGTTCTACTTTGCATCATTTTTTTAATACAAACAGAACCTTGAATAAAGCAAGTTTCTGAACAGGCCCTGATCAGATCGGAATGTAAAACCAAAAAGAAAACCACTTCATTATCATTGGTCGTTATTCGCCGAAGCTCACCTCAAGCCCATTTTTCAAACACGACATCAAAGCAACATTCAATAAAAAAAATTCAATCAACAACTTGATTTCGATATAAATAATATGGCCAATTTTGTCATCATGTAACGCAGTTTAATCACCGGAATTGCGGAAAAAACAGTTGGAAAAGCTTTCCATTGATGTCGGCCGGGAATCAAATCCGGGTTCGCTGCATGCGAAACTCGGACCTCATCCACTGAGCCACTGCGCTCCAAATTTTATCGTTTTATTTCACAGTATTACAATAGAAATTTTCTGTCCTCTGTCATTCTTAAATTGTATTCTTTACCTATTATGTGTAAAGAAGAAAGTCATTGAGGCGGATCGCACATATTTAAAAAAAAAGTATATAATTACTCAAAATCATAGTTCCGCATAAACTTTCATATCGGTGCGGCAGTACTATTTAAATGTAGACGGATGAGCAGCTCGACAGCTTGAAAACGCGTTTTTTTTAACAGTCCTAAATGCAGATTCAATTTAATAAATTTGTGAAATACAAAAAGAAATTACAACCAAACAAATCTGAAGAAATGTAAAAAGTTCTTTTTTTAAATAATCATTATTTGAATTACTTTTACCTACATCTACGAAATCGTCTCATCCACAATTTGTGGAAGTATAAGCATTGCGTTTTTTTCATAAAGTAAAAATGTTTAACGATGGGCATATAAAATATGATCACGAACGATGAATCGACATTACCGAAAATTCACCGGGAATCTGTGGGGCACCATTTATCCTCGTTAGTCGGGTCGGCGTGCGTGCGCAATTACATCATTATTATCGCGACGCGATCAAGTACTCGTGGGTCTGCGAACGAGTGGGTGTCAACGCGGGAAATTAATGAAATATTAAATAAACGAGGAGGAAGTAAGGGGGCGAGAGAAATTAAAAAAAAAAAAAAAAAAAAAAAAGGAAGTAACGGAGAAATTTATATAAATTTATCGTTCGTGCGTTGACACGAGGTTTTCGCCGCTACAAACCAGCCGTCCCCCACCCCCTCCCCCTCGCCCCGCCAACAAATGTGGTGGTACGTGCATGTCGCATCGTTAGACGTGGCCATGGCGCGACGCGGCTCACCGTAATGAGAGCGGTACTCGAGAGGACGTACCTACTTCCGGTTGCTGATTCCGTAATTTTTTCAGATTAAAAAAAAAAAAAAAAAAAGAAGACTGGTGTTTAATTTAGCGACTAGAATCGAGAGAGCGGGAAAAATCACGGCTGGGAATATGAGCACGAAACCCATTACTGGTGTAATCTGTAACAAATATAATTATTATAATCTTATAACAATCCACAGCAGTAAAATATATTTTTTAGTATTAATATTTACTGCGATATTTTTTTTTTAATTAAAATAATTCCATAACATCAGGTATAAAATTTTATACCTTATGTTGTGATATAAGAAAACCTATGGGGGGGGGGATAAAATAGACAAAGAGTAAACAGGAAGATAAAATAAAAAATTGAGGAAGCAACGTGCAAAGTTCTACTTTGCATCATTTTTCATTTTAATTAGCATTTTTTAAATGTCGGTACTTGTATACTTTTCGTAGTTGCTTGAGCAACAACACAAATTAAAAGCTAAAAATGTATTATCTATAAAAAAAAAAAGAATTACGTTACACATGATAACGAAAATTCCGTAATTAATATCGTTGCATCATATTTCCATCTAGTACAAAGTTTTGACTTACTTTCTTAACTTTTGCGGAAGTTAGAGCGAAAATTGAAATTCTTTAAAAAATTCAAAATGGCGGAAAATCCGAACGACTTTACCGATCATCATTATATTTGGTACGAAGCAGCTCTGTATGTTATTTTTCGTGTGCAGAACATTTCAGTTGACTTGTTGAGATTCGACGAGATTTAGAGCAAAAATAATTTTTTTCGAAAAATTAAAAATTCTAAAAAAAATGAAAATTCAATACCGAACAACATTGAACCTGTCTTCAGATGTGAAGAACTATTTAGCTAAACCGTCGAACTTTTACGAAAGTTAGAGCGATCACGAAATTTTTTCGAAAAATTAAAAATTCTATAAAATCTGTATATATAGCTACATTTTGTTAAAAAAATCACACCAATCAAAGAGAAGTTACTGCTCTACTTGCGTGCCAAATTTGAGCTCGATCCATCGTGCCGTTCGTGAGTTATGGACGATTGAATTTTCTGTCCCTGAAACACAAACACACATACAGACATTTTTTCTAAACCACTTTTTTCGACATTTTCAACCATTCCGAGTATGCAGACATGAAAGTCGCGAGAAAAAAATTGACTAAAACAAAGCTTCCTCTATGAGGAAGCAAAACAATAAAATAGAAATCTTACCATAAGCCTGATATGCATATTTAAAAAAAGACGGACGAGCCAAAGGTTTCGCAGGAGTGAGTGATGTTTTTTCGCTTCTGCAGTCCGTAACAAGAGACAGATCCAATTCTCAGAATGTGTATTCCGCCACTACAACCGCCTTTGGTATTGGTGTTGAGATAGGTATAAAAAATGGATGAAACTAGAAGAATTAAAAAAAAAAGAACGTACGAAAAGAATAAAACGTTCTAGGTACAATTGTGGAAATGTATCCCGCCTCCTGGGTCACCGAGAATGGGCGCACATTCAGCCTGTACTCGTGGTTATGTGCCAGCAGTTCGTACACTACTGTGTTTATATATATATATATATATATATATATATATATATATATATATATATATATATATTTATATAGTAAGAACTTGTGTTGCAAGTATACTCGCGCATAAGTTAGAACGTACTATACCAGTCGGTCGTCAGAGCACAACGAAAGTTCCCGCACAGAGACAAATTCTAAGCGATACTTACGCAAGAGAGCAAACGATGGTGGATAGTGCGGGGGATTGAAGTAGAAGAGTCTCTCGCTACTCTTGGCTCTTTTGCAGAGAGCAAACGCTCTCTCTCTCTTTCTTTCTCTTTCTCTCTCTTTGAGAATTTCTACGACCAAGAGTATATACTCTTGGTCTCCGACCGCGAGGACGACGACGTAGATGCGCGCCCCTTGTTCGTAAACGAGGCGAAGCGCCACCAAAAACCGACTTGTATAATGGTACATAACCCAAAATCACTTGAATAAGTGTGCAAAGAAAGTTACGTGACTATTTAAAGTAGGTTAAAATATATTAATTTTTAATTATTGATTTAATTATAATTATTTTTAAAAATTTAATTATAATTATAATTATTTTTGATTATTAATGTGTTATTAATTATTTTGTTAAGAAAAAAAAATGTTGCAAAAACTAAATAAATTCAATTCCCCGTAATTTGCAGTAAAACGTTTTTCATTACAACTTCCCCAAACTCTGAGAATACTCTGATTACGGAATACGAACTAAATCATTCAGAAAGTCAATATGACGAATCCAAAATGGCGGCCCATTGTGAGAATTACTTAACTTTTTAACGAAATTCGGAATTAAACGGCTTACGAATTTCAAACTCAGACATTCAATATGATGTTGAATAATATTTTGTTTCTCTGGATTTCTGTGATTTTACCGTGGAGCACGCTTTTGGAATTTCATCATAGCATTCAGACGTTGTTTGGTCTCTTTGTTGAAAGTTGGTATTGAGCCTTGAGAGTTATACAATCCACCGAGTCCATTTACAAGCTACCAAATAGTGCCAATACAAAGATCGGAATTTTCATTCTTTTCTTTTACTTTTATATCCCTTTGTATATATACATCTCGCTCGGGTTTATCAAAGTGTACTGAACTGGATCGACTGTCTTGTACAATCTTATTACACTCTTTATTCCAATAGGTAGACTGGGAACACACAGAAACTAATAGAAAGAAAAGCGAACGAATTCACCGAGAATCTTTCTACTTTTCACTCCTCTCGCGTACTCTCTCTCACTCTCTCTTTCTTTCTCTCTCCTTCTATAGTACATTTCATCTCGTGCTATAACACGAAACGTTTATACCGCGGGAAGCAGTATCGGCAGTCTGACCGTTCCGGTATCCGACCGCCAGAGGGAGTTTTCAACGCTAACACAAGCTTTATTATCCAACTGCTGTGGTTGCTATTTCTCTCTATATATAGGTGTGGTATTGTTCTGCAGCACTCGAAAGTCCTGGAGAAAAATTTGCTTGCGCCGTTGCACCGATATTATTAAAACAGTATATACGCTGTATATACACGTACATAGACATTAGGCGTGTGTATACCTCAAGTGTGAGTGTAAAGTTACGTGTGGAAAAGGTATTTATTTGGCCACCGAGGTTTTGATACGCGCGCTAGATCGTTGTTTCAACGCCACCGCACAAATTCAACGAGAGAAGCGAGTGAAAATCGTCGACAAAGAAAACGAACCGCTTCTATACGTGGGAAATTCCACGTGAATATGCAGGAAAAAACCATGAAACTTCTTTTTTCCCCTCACTAAACATAGTTGAATCACAGTCGGTTTCTCAATAACAACCAATTATGAAGCGAATAAAAAGAGTTTGAGCTTTGACGCAGTGGAGCGTCACTTATTTTCTGATAATTGAGGAGAAAAGTCGGATTCGTGCAGGACAATCGAATCGACCGGGGTCAAATGGTCACACCGTCGACCGAATTTTTCTGAGTCCCCACGAGGGCCTCTTAAGCTCGGACTTTTCTAAATTTCTTTTAGTGATATGACCGGTAATTGTCAAGGAAAATTTACAAGTTTAGATTAGTATACTAGTGTTAGAAGAGAGGAGATATAATTAAGTAAAAATTGTAATCGAATAAACACTGATTTTTGAAAAAGCTATTTGAAATAACGTTTTAATGTTTTTTTTTCTAGCGTAAAAAAAGAAATAACTTAACTATTGTGTAATATCGGGGTTTCGCACATTCGACAGAGATTTCTGTCGACACAATGCGATTGTGGAAGAGGATGGCGTGCAGTATGGTAGTTTCAACGTCGTGTGCGCGCAAATTGAACGAGAGCACAGAGTGGAAATCGTCGAGGATAGGAAGGAACAAGTGGGGGGGGGGGGGGGGGGCAAGTAGGAGAGAGAAAACTTTGGTCTCGATTTTCCACTTGCTAAACTTTTTCGTATTATAAACCGGTGTACCGAAATTTCGAGGCGAGTTACAGTCGAAATTTTGAAGTATAATTAATGGTTAACGATAATACATATTCTGTTCCGAACAACCGTTATAATCAACAGAAAGAATGAAACAGCATCAATCTGATTAGGGATTGGCCACTCCAAATTTTCGCCGAGCCACCTATCGGTGTAATTTGTAACTAAACAATCTTAATTAATTCAACTGCAATTACAAACTATTGATGTACTTTCTAATTAATTCAAGTTCAATTAGAAATTCACACGAATTAATTAAACAAAAGTACACTCGGAAATACCTCAAAATTATTTTATGTAAAATTGCTATTTTATTTTTCTTATCAAGGTCACTTATAGCCAGTAATATTTGATAAGGCCAAAAATAATTATATTTTTAAAAAATGTGTTCCAAGCTCCGACACATGGAGGTTTGCTTTTTTTATGGATGATTTATTGAACCTAGAACGACAAGCTTGACTCCTGCTGAGGCAGGTTGAAAGATGAATAAAGAAATGGTATATAAAATATCGAACGCTCGGAGCACGAGGTCGCCGCGTTAGTAATTAGAGGGCTTCTCTTCATTAAGTGGCGAACCACACTCGAGTACCCTCGCAGTACCTACCAAGTTCAACGAGTCCGGTGAGCGGGCTTAGTTCGATCGTCAGATTTATAATGTATATTTGGCACGTACACCGACATCGTTAGGCACGTGTTTGAGTCAATTACCGACAGAGCCGAATTATCATTCTTGTTTCAGCTTGTTATTTTTACCGCAAATTATCTACAGAGTGCTGTATTACCGACTGCAGGAAACACGTATTTATCGTTTTCTTCTCTATCGGCGTTATCTCCGCAATTGGTAATGTCGGAACATCAACGAAAAACGATTTTTTTTGTTGCCATTCCCTCAAAAAAATATATGAATATGAATTTGTTTCGGTTGTCGATATTTTTTTTTATAATGTCGATTAAAAATTGAATGTTTTCTTCTATACCGGTATCTGCTACATAGATGATTTTACACTAGTAATTCATACATTCATTCGTTTCGTACACCGCCATCGTTAGGCACGCCTTTGAGTCAATTACCGACAGAACCGAATTATCATTCTTGTTACCGCGGATTATTTACAGAGTACTCTATTACCGACTGCAGGAAACACGTATTCATAGTTTTCTTCTCTATCGGCGTTATCTCCGCAACTGGTAATGTCGGAACATCAACGAGAAACGATTTATTTTTGTTTTCATTCCCTCTAAAAAATATGTGAATATGAATTTGTTTCGGTTGTCGATATTTTTTTTTATAACGTCGATTAAAGACTGAATATTTTCTTCTATACCGGTATCTGCTACACAGATTATTTTACACTGGTAATCCATACATACATTCGTTTCCCAAGAACGCAGTGTCCACCAGTAACTTCAACAAGCTCCATTATCACCAACCGGTAAAAAGGATTCCTGGACTAATACCGGTATAAATTTGCAAGCTTGCCCACCTCCTTTCCTAGTAATTTAGCGTGTAGTATAGGCATTCCTAGATACATTATGGTGAATAACCAAAAAATACTCTAGACTTCCCTCAACCCCCGTGGCGTAGAGTTGCGTAGACGTCTATATAGAGTTGCATCTATATCGAGGGGGCAAGTCGATAATCGCATCTCTCGAATTGCGCGTAATTCAATGAAATTAAATCGAAAATCTAAATTTACAGATAGAGTAAAGCATTTTAGAGGTAGAAATTAATAAACAAAATGAATAAACAAAAAATTGTAAAATAATATATAATAATTCGCGTATTATAGTCGAGAGATTCCAACACCAAATGACGAAGAAATCCCCCAATTCTTGCATTTCAATGATTTATTTAATAATTTTTTGATGACCTAAACTCCTTGTTTTTCATTCGGGAATTGTTAATTAGGCAAATAATAAATATGTAAAATGAGCTTTATTGAAAGTAGAAATATGTTAAATGATCAAAATAGTATGTCCACAATGATTCTTCTAAGGGTGAAATACCCTTAAACTGAAGTGGCATATCCTCCTTCCGGTTTACCCGGTGTTCATCAGCCGGTATGAAAAACTGTAATCCAGTCTAATCAGAGTCTGTTGATTTCTTTGAACAAAAGCAAATTACAAAATCCACTGTGGCATACATAAAGTGAGTGAAACCGAATTAGCGTTTCTTCAAAATACTATAAGAAGGCTTCGATTAGTTCTAATTAGAGTTTTTGATACTGATTGAAGTTTCCAAACTTGTCTCACGTGTTACCACAATGTGAAACTGCTCGATCGGTAAAACGAAAACTGTAATCCAATTTTCTCCGGAACGGTTAAACTTTTGCTTTTGAATAAAATATGAGAAAATCAAACATCTCGGAAAAATACGAGATCGCAAAGTTAATTGTATCTCTCCCACACTGGTTGAAGTCAACTTGGTCTCGACTTGAAGCCCCAGCGATCCATCAAGCCACAGACACTCAGAGGGTTGTTTCCACGTTGAATCCTCGTCTCGCCAGATGTCGCTGTTATATCATCTCTCTCTACCCGGAAGCCGGTTCCCCCTGTAATCAACAAAATAAAGCTCCATACCCGATCTCATTCTCAAGCCATCCTGTGCTTTTGCCCACTAAACAGAGGCGGGGGTGCGAGATGTCGTTTCTGGGAGCGAACTCAACGAGAGGGTAAAAAAAGCAGGGACTAAAAAAATCTTCGCACAATACTAAAAAAAAAAAAAAAGACATTATATTTGTAATAAACATAACAAACCAACTGCAACATACTGAAAATCTTGGCGGAACGGGAAATCATAAAACTGATCTTAAATATATGGCAAAAAAAAAAAACGTACTACCAAACCTAGTGTAATAAATGCGAACAAAAAGTGACTTCAAGTGAACTCCTAAATTGTATTAGTGATTTGTACATTTATTATCTTCGTCTGATATTCGACGAAAATCGAGAGCTGCAAATTCACACAGTTGCCGGTTAATCATATGTATATCTATATATATATGTATATATATATATATTATTATTTCCAACGTAAGTTCGATTTGGTGGCGCACTGAGCTTGCCGAAAGGTGTGTGCTTCGCGCGAGTGAGACAGAAAGATCGACATCAAGGGTGGCGATAGTCAGAAGTATCTCTCATCGTGGTCACGTCGCTCTCGTCGTTTACACTGTGCGTTGTGGTGCAATATTTTTTTTTTCTTTTCACATTCTCAATAAATCCAACCAAGAGGAATCTCGAGTGCACACACAGAAATTGTATGAGAATCCGAGTATGCCGGAAATGGACTGAATAAACTATTAGAGAGAGTCTTCCTATCCTTCTAGACTTATCAAAAACTGTTGTTGTCATTATTATCATTTTTCTCCACTAATACACTCATCTAAAAAAAACGTGTGTTACTGTTTTATCACCATAAACACTTGTTTTATAATCGAACAACTGAAATGTAAATTTGCTTTAGGGCGATGGCCCGTTCTAATGCAAATACGGGATAAACCGTGAAAAAAAATGTATAAAAATAAATAACACAGAGAAAATTACGAAGTTAAAAAAAAGTGCTTTGGATGATAGAGGGAGCATCGGAAAAGAAAAATATTCAGACAAGAGGAGTCTACTTTGCCAAGAGAGAATGGAAAGAAAAGAGAGACTAAACCAAGAGAATCCTCAGGCAAAGAAATATATTCCATCTTAAGGAATAACAGTTAGAATTTCTACGTTTAACTAACAATTGTCGTGGATTTTTGGTGCGCGGTCCAGATGATTTTTTTTTTCTAACTATTATAATGATAAATAAAAAAAGTACCTTTTTTAAATAAACTTTTCACTTATGTATTCTAAATATTACGTATAATCGACTGTAGTTAGTGAAAAATAAAATAAAGGAAAAAATTCAATTACCAAGAACTGCGAACGAAAGAGAGGGCGAGAGAGAGAGAGAGAGAGACAGTACATCTATTTATAATAAAACGGTGAATCAACCCTGCAGTAGCAGCAGTGTGCCGGGAGCTTTGGACGAGAATTCTTCTCGTCTCTCAAGAATTTTATTCATCCAGTGCGTTTTCTTCGGTGTGAAAAAAAAAACGAATCGTACATTTTTTTCACATTGGGGTTAGAAAAAAAAGTGCGTATTTTACTTTTTTCCTCTATAATGTCTTGGAATTGTCGCCCCACCCCTTAAGTATTAAAAAAAAAACAAGCAAAACTCGAGTGTGGTACAAAAAAAAATGTCCCTTCTTCCATTATTTACAGCTTAAAGTAACAAAATTTTGCCCCACCCTCTTCAATACTCTCGACGAGAATATATTGCCTTTTTAATCTCTTTCACTTGGCTCTATACATATATATCGTAGAGAAAAGTGGTATTTCCGTTTGTCCTTACTTCCGGTGCGGATTTTCGTGTGTTCTGAATTAGTGCCACTTGAGAAATATACATATATACATATATACATATACGTCGTTTTTATCCATCCTAAATTTATTAGTTTTACCGTTTATAACGTGCTGTGCGGGAAATGTACACAAGTTCGAGAGGAGATGAGCAGTGATTTTTTATATTGCGTTTAGGAGTGCGTTTAAGCGGATTACAGTAAAATTCTTTTATACCGCTGTGAAGGAGAAGTGTCTAGAGCTTTTTTTACACCAGATGCATCGTTAGTCACGGATATGACGCGCGAATCCATCTGGACCACGTGATAAAGGGTACACGCGCCTCTCCAATAAAGGCTCGGAAAGCAGCCCTTCTAATCCTCGGCAGGATGAGGTAAGCTAAATATATATACGATTATTATTGTTGTTGTTATTATTATTTCTGTTGTTATTATCGTATTCGTTATTTATGCTTCTTCTTTAAATCATCTTATTGTTTTTAGGAACGATTCCCTGATCGAATATACATGATTGAATTATAATTTTTTTTTTCCACTATATAAAATTCATAATAATACGGCTAATTACGTTTAACTCATTAACGAAGCCCCGAATTAAACGGGATTCAAATATATACATGTTTTCGATGTATTTAATGGTAATAATAATATTTACACATTGTAGATCTTATTTTTTGTCTTCGCCCTCAGGAATTGAGTTTGTGAGAGGATTCTGAAATTTAAAAAAAAAAATTTTTTAAAATAATTATTACAAAAAAAAAAAAAACAAAACGTTGTAGCAGTTGACCCAGGCGATTTTGAAAATTGTGATTTTCATTTCGAAATTGAAAATTGTGATTTTCATTTCAAAATTGAAAATTGTGATTTTCATTTAAAAATTGAAAATTGTGATTTTCACTTCGAAATTGAAAGTTGTGATTTTCATTTAAAAATTGAAAATTGTCATTTTCATTTCAAAATTGAAAATTGTGATTTTCATTGCAAAATTGAAAATTGTGATTTTCATTTAAAAATTAAAAATTGTGATTTTCACTTCGAAATTAAAAATTGTGATTTCCATTTCAAAATTGAAAATTGTGATTTTCATTTCAAAATTGAAAATTGTGATTTTCATTTCAAAATTGAAAATTGTGATTTTCACTTCGAAATTGAAAATTGTGATTTTCATTTAAAAATTGAAAATTGTGATTTTCACTTCGAAATTAAAAATTGTGATTTCCATTTCAAAATTGAAAATTGTGATTTTCATTTAAAAATTGAAAATTGTGATTTTCATTTAAAAATTGAAAATTGTGATTTTCACTTCGAAATTAAAAATTGTGATTTCCATTTCAAAATTGAAAATTGTGATTTTCATTTCAAAATTGAAAATTGTGATTTTCATTTCAAAATTGAAAATTGTGATTTTCACTTCGAAATTGAAAATTGTGATTTTCATTTAAAAATTGAAAATTGTGATTTTCACTTCGAAATTAAAAATTGTGATTTCCATTTCAAAATTGAAAATTGTGATTTTCATTTCAAAATTGAAAATTGTGATTTTCATTTCAAAATTGAAAATTGTGATTTTCACTTCGAAATTGAAAATTGTGATTTTCATTTCAAAATTGAAAATTGTGATTTTCATTTCAAAATTGAAAATTGTGATTTTCATTTCAAAATTGAAAATTGTGATTTTCACTTCGAAATTGAAAATTGTGATTTTCATTTCAAAATTGAAAATTGTGATTTTCATTTCAAAGTTGAAAATTGTCATTTTCAATTTTTGATTGAACGAAATCAAAAATTTCAATGTTTTTGGGAGCCCATTTTTTATTCCTGATTTTACACTGATTTCCCTCAAAACTTATTTTTTTAAATTTCCATTGCCAATGGCTTGAAAATGTCTCTAATAATGAGAAGTCAATTTCCAAACTTTTTCTTTTCAATTTTCATTTGCTCGCAACCTCTCTTTTTTTGTTGTTCAAATGCACTTATAAAATGCATTCCATAAAAAAAAAGTGTGATTATTGAGCTAATTTTCAACTATTAAAAAAAATTGTTCTGTGTTAAATTATTAAGAATCGACTTTACCAGTTATAATGGAGTTAGTAATATACTTTCAGTAAACTTGGTGCATATTCAGCGTTATTTACGAAGGACGCAAATTTGTATATATATATATATATATATACATACATACACAACTCATCCACTGGACTGGCAGTTTGCTACATTATAGATGTACATGTACTCTACTCTCGAAAGTAGGTTTATCTCGATAATGAAGGAGCCAGCTGTACATGTACACATCGACCCGATGCCTCCTCAAGTTTCAACTTCTTGACTAACAACGGAAAATACATACATATAAATATTATATATATATATATATAAAATATATATGTAATGAACAACACGAGTCGAAGGAAAATGACTTGGCTTGAATTCGAAAGCTCGTATATCAGTAGCATAATATCCTGATGAACGAATTTGATCAGTGTATCTCTTATTTGCGACACGTCGAACCCGATGCTTTTTGCTATATGTTAGAACGTAGCTGCTTCTCCGTTAATACCAACGCCGAAGCAGCAGCGAGAGTATAAAAATAAACCCATAGATTTTCTCAGCGCGGATATATCACCAGTGCCTACGACTATAATTCTCATTCGTGCGCTTTTGACGAAAGCAGAGACGATTCTTCATCCATATACATCGGAAAGTCGTACAGAGTAAAACATTAGCACGACTTTTTTTTTAATACATAAATTACTTAGTTGCAGAGTTATTTCTGGCAGATTTCGAGAGTTCCATTAATTGCGCTTTTCACTCGAATTTTACACTCGTAACAGAGAATATTACAACACAAGTGTGGTAAGAGTGAGAGTTTGCAGCACGAGATCAAGGCGAGGGTTGGAATCACATGAAATGAAGAAAAAAAATTTTCGTAAGAGTTTCGTACTAATGTTTACTTCATAAAAAGGGGCTTTTAGGCACTTTCTTTTTTTTATCATTTTTTCAATTAATTAAATAGTTTTTTTTTAAATAGTAAATTTACAATAGGCAATTTTTCGATTTTTTTTCACATTTTTTCAATGTATATTTATTTTAGTTAATAAAAAACGTTGAATAAGCATTAATAAAAAGGCCTAATTTGAGATTAGTTGAGCAAAATCTGAACATTTATTTGGAAATATTGGAAAATATTCTCAGAAATCGTGTGTTCCATAGAAATATTTTCTAGCTGCTGACCATCGTAAAGTCACTATTCTTTCGAATTTTTTTCCAAAAACTGAATATTGAAAAAAAATTGAATGTAATATAAAATGTAGTTTATTTGAAAAAATTGGAAAACATTCTTTCCAATTCCTTCCAAAAATTGAATGTAATATAAAATATAGATTATTTGAAAAAATTGGGAAATATTCTCAAAAATCGTGTGTCGCATCGAAATATTTTCTAGCTGCTGGCCATCGTAAGGTGACTATTCTTTGGAATTTTTTCCAAAAATTGAATACACAAAAAAAAAAAAAAAAATAGAATATAATTCTATAAATATAATAACAAATAAGAATAAATTGAATAAATATAGTTTGAAAAAAAATGTACATTAAATATTTGCTTTTTATTTCAACCGATTTATGTAGAAAAGTATCGGCAAGAAAATATCGATAAAATAAAAAATGCTCGTGAAGCATTTTGAGACTTGAATTGATTGGAAAGATTGCGACATAAAAGTTTGTTTTTAATTATTATTTTGTTGAGCGTAGAAAGTGTCGAGGTGAGAGAAAAATGGGGTTAAACCGATCGGTCTATCTCGCTCCATTGTTCTTTTAATAAACGACTCGGGGTGTGCGGTGAGCGGTTGGTGAGGGAGAAAAGAGGTGGCGATGTGTCGCGTCGTGTACATGGGTCAGAAGGCCAGGATCGCACGAGCACGTATTTTACCCTACCTACCCTCTACCTAGCTAACTACAATCTAGCTATATAAGGTACGTTGGGTACGTAAGTACGTAGGTTATACATAACTACGTAGGAAGCACACTCTCGCGGTGCTGGCGCTAGTGCCAACAGGCAACGGGTGTATTCACCTGGAGGCGCGATCGACGAACCGAATATAATTCAACTCTTCGATATGTGCCCAGGCCAACACGATGGCTGTTCTTTCTCGACGACGAGCTCGTTAACGACAATAAACCGCGATGCTCTCGATCGTCAATACTATACATCGTATATACTTTACGTATACTCGCTAATAATAGACTCCGAAAAAATACTTTTTCCTTTTTTATCACCTGCTTTTCGGTAGAAGAAAAAAAATCCTTTTTTTTTTTCATGTATTATCCTGAAATTTGGTAGGCAATTGGGCTACAACGATTGGGCTACAGGGATTGCAGTCGACGCGAATCGGTTGAAAAATTCAGATTTTGCAGCATTTTGAAAATTTTCAAAGAATCGTTTTTACATATATTGAATAATTTGAAATTTTCAATACAAACGAACTTAGAGTGAACCATGATTGGTGCGAAATTTGGCGAGAATCGATAGAGTGGTTCAAATTTTATTGCAATTTTAATTTTTTTTTTTAAATGTTCGTAAATATTTCTAATTTTCTAAATTCTGGGATGACCGGCTGCAATTTACCAGGTGATTTCACAATTATCGAGTATCGAAGATGAATTTATTTTAAGGAACGGTCGCTATGTTGATAAATTTCGATTTTATTCTAAAAAAAGCAAAACATTGCTGCTGCGACAAAAAAAATATCGAGTTTTTTAGACAGATTTCGATCAAATTTGGGACACATGTGGATTGTCCTAGAACTAAGTCTGGGTGTAAATTTTACGCAAATCGGTCGAGCGGTTCGAATTTCATAACGTTTTTTAATTTTTGAAAAATATCGTTCGAGCATTAACTCGCGCAAATTGCGAGATTTCGGGATTCAATTTGTTTTACTTCTAAACTATGATAAAACAAGGTTTTAATTCAAATTTGACACAAATCGGTCGAGTAGTTCGGATTATATAACATTTTTTATTTTTTGAAAAATCTCCTTTGCGCAGTGGCTTGCACAAATTAAAAGATACCGGCTTGAAATTTATTTCACGTATTGAGCACCGTGAAGCAAGGTTTGAGTACAAATTTGAAGAAAATCGGTTGAGAGGTTTAAATTTCATGACGTTTTCAAAATTTCAAAAATCTTGTGAATGCCATTTTGTGATAAAAAAATTCGTGAATCGATAAAAACGTCGATTAAAAAAACCTTGCAAATTGCTTCCTCATTATTTCACATTTTTTAAAAATGTTTACATGTATGCAAAGTAGAACTTTGCAAATTGTTTTCTCTAAAAAGCTTCCTCTATGAGGAAGCCAAAGTTGATAAACGTACTTCCTCATAGTGGAAGCTTTGTAGAGAAAAAAATTTGCAAAGTTCTACTTTGCATACATCTAAACATTTTTAAAAAATGTAAAAAAATGAGGAAGCAATTTGCAAGGTTCTACTTTGCAGCTTTTTTTTCTTAAAGTCTACGAATGCTCTGAACGCTCGAATATCGATGTCTCATGTTTTATAGTTTTTTTTTTCTCTCTTTATATCATTCGTCTAAACATTGTGCCAGAGATCACACCTCTAAAATTCAATGAAATATCTAGAATCTTAGAAAAAATTGGCGAGGTAGGCAGCAATTTTGCTCCAGAGATACAACTCCTCGAAAAATCAAACATCGCGGTAATCTAATACAAAAAAACCAAGAATTATATAATAAAAAAATGTAATGCGGGCTTTAGAATATTTTCCATAGACATTCTCAGCCTTCCTGAACGCAGAGAGCAACGTAACTCTAGACCGAAATTCCCGCCGATCTCGCCAATTTTTTCTAAGATTCTAGATATTTCAAACAACGAAACGTGAAAATTTCAACTAAACCAGAAATGCCGTTTCGGAGGGAAAAAAAAGTGGCAACTTTATTGAATTAAAAAATAGCATAAAATAAAATCGGAGAATTTGACAAAAAATGTTGTTGGAAAGTACGCTGAAAATCCAAAATTTCGTGTTGTTATGATTTTTTGTGCGAGCCGTAGTATTGGCGTTAAAAAATGGACAATGATTATTTTCCGAAATTTTCAACAGCTGGAATATGCAATAAAAAATCTGAAAAAATTCCTACGTTTTTTCTTCAACCGGACCAACATCCTAAATAAATTTGAGGACGTTTTGTTGACATGAAAAATTGGCCTGGCCGACTTGACGTACTTTGCCTCATATGCATATGTATACATATATAGTTCTCCGCGCTTGCAGGTGTTTTTTCTTTCTTTAACATCTACCTATACCTGTATTTAGTGGTACTTATAGTGTACTATATAGTTGTCGAGTATGAGAGCAACAGGTGGAGAGACTTATTATAAACGAGTATAAACGAACCGAACAAAGTAGAAAAAAAAAAAAAAAAAAAAAAAAAAAATGTAATAAAGGCGAGCACAGTCTCGAAAAGTATGGAAAGAGCTAAAAAGCAGAGTGGCATAGCAAGAACACGAGCGCACTTTAGCGCTCTGGGTCTCGCCACCAGTATTTAGAATCACTAAATATAGCAAACGGAAACCCAGCCGCGGGGTCGCCTCGATGACTATGGCAGCGACGGTGGTAGAGACAGCATAGTGTCGAGAGGCTCTCGGAGCTAACGAAAAATCTTTCTCGCCGATGTTTCCTTCGGTCCTCCTTTTTTTTTTTTTTCTTTTTTAAACCCCAGTGACTCGAGTGCTATGCCAGTTATGCGAATTTTGCCAAATGGTACGCCAACTCTATTTCTGCGTACTTTTTCTTTTTTTTTTTTAAGACCACTACTCCGACGTCACTTTTCCTAAAAAAAAAAAAATAGTTGTGTAAAAATCTGCGTATGGATTTATGTGTGTGTGCAAAAGTTTGTCAAGGACTCGTTTAGGGTACTTGACATTTTTTGTAGGGAGTGGATGTGTCTTTTCATTTTCATACTGTGTCCCACGTGTCTTTTTTTTTACAACACTATTAAATGTTATAAAATTAAAGAAGAATTATGCTTTTTGTAATGTTGCATGGCGGTCGTGATTAAAAGAAATTGGTCAGAAAATTTCATAGTTAATGTCAGTGAAAAAGTAAAACGTGGCCGTCTCATTGAACTTCAATTTAATTTCATGCGATGTATATGAAGATATATGACTTTATATATATTTCATTATAAACATTCCAACACTAGTCAGTTTTTCAATTTTTTTTTATACATCAGAGAAAATTAATTTCTTCTCATTCTAGTATTTAATTATTAATTTAAATTATAATTGTTAATTGTATGTTAATTTATTATATTGAAATAAATGTATATGATATTCCGCTTGTGTTCAGTCACATAAGTTTTCAGAAATAAATTTATGATTTAAGATCTGACATTTTGGATGCGATGAATCGTATCTACAAACTTTTTTTATTTAGAATTTATAGAACAATTTAACGTTAATAAAAATGGGAAAACATAATACAAAAGTTTGTGATTTTACCTCAGTTGTGTATTTATTAATTTTAATATTTCAAATGATGAAAAAGAAATATCGTTTATTAAAATTCGCAAATATTCTTCACAGTCTGCATATGATGTATTATTTTTTTAAAACATTTTTAACAGAATAATATTGTAAATAAATAGACAAATAAATGAAATATAAGTACTGAAATTTTATCTGTGAATTTGCAAAACTGTTAAAAATATTCGCAAATATCAATAGACGAAAATTTAGTTCATCAACTGGTATATTAAATTAAATACATTAGTCAGGAAGAATTGCAAATTTTGATTTTGAATTTCCTAATACTCAAAATATTGGTTATAAACTAATATTCGAATTTAACATTTCACTTGGATAAGCTTGCATGTTAATAGGTGGATTTTTACCTTAATAGCAAAAAAGTTGAAGAGAATAATATTGTCAATTAATAACTAAAAAAAAAATGTTTATTTGTTGCAGCAGCACTGGAACGAAGCTCGTGAGGATAATCTCGCCGTAGCATGCCAAGAAGGTGCGACTGGAGGAGACGCGTCGCTCTGATCTCCCGTCGATCGCTACTGTACGGTGGTGGAAAAAGGCGGTGGTGGAGAAATAAGAAAAATTCGATAAGGAATAACACTCGGCGACGGCCAAAGGCTAGGGAAAGGAGGACGGAACTAGATACGAGCGACCGATGAACACAGGAGCCAATGGCGGTGACTCGTCGGGTCCCGGGGGTCTTGCCACGAGTTACCCCGCAAACGGCCAGACCCCGAGCGACGAGAGGGGCCCGGGAGCAGCCGAACAACCAACAGATTCTGGTGCTCCCGATAGCGCTGCAGGTGCAACACCAGCAGGTGCACAACCGGGCTCAAAAGCTGCTGCTGCTGCCGCTGCTGCTGCAGCTACGGAAAAGAAACGACCTGCGCGAAGGGGCAAACCACCACCGGATCGTCCTGTAAGGGCGCTTTTTTGCCTGTCGCTCAAAAATCCCTTAAGAAAATTGTGCATCGATGTCGTCGAGTGGAAGTATCCTTTTTTTTCCCCTATACTTTTGAAAATATTTGCAAATTCATTCTGCGGATTTTTCTATAAATTTTCTACATACCACTGTAGGTTACATAAAATTTAATATAAAAAGTATAATTAAAAAAGAAGGTGGCCCATTTGATAAAGATTGTTTCATTAGCTCAAAATTTATACCGCAGTTTTAAAAAATAAATTTAATATATGTGGGGCTCCAAGTCAATCCAATTGGCCATCGGCCTGACCCTCTCGGATTCAGTTGACGATTTTTTTTTGTTGGCATGTTTTGGTCTTAAAAAAAGAATTTTTTTTTCACATTTTTATCACTTGTTTTACCCGTTAAAATAATTTTTTTCCATAACTTTTGAGTAAAAATTAATCTCGACCTCATTTTTTTCCATAAAATCTAGGACAAGTATTTTCATCGTAGTTCGAGAGTGGGCCGAAAATAATTTCTATTTTTTTTTTCAATTTAAGAAAAAAAAAATTTGCATATTTGGAAACTTAAAAATGTTCGTAATGGTTTCTTGTAGGAAAAAGAAAAGAAAAATAAAACATGTTACGGTAAAGAAAAGTTTCCCCATATTTTGATAGTAAAACGCTGAAAATTCGCGGAATAATTAAAACAAAATTGAACAAAGCTATTTCAATTAGAAGAAAAATTAGGGACACATTTTTTTTCTTAAAATAAAAAAAGATTAAATTATTCTCGGCCCACTCTTGAACTACGATAGAAATTTGTTTTTAGTCCTAGATTGTATGGAAAAAAAATTCAAAATGTTTAAACTGGTCGAAATTTAGTTTTACTCAAAAATGATGGAAAAACAATTATTTTATAGGGTAAAAGAAGTGATAAAAATCTGAACAAAATATCCTCTTTTTTTTTTAACCGAAATATGCCAGAAAAAATTTGAATTCCACGTGAATTGACTTGGAATGCCCCATATATAGTACAAACTACTGTAATTTTATATAACACTTTTAATTTATATTAATCTTATATATTTTCAACAGTTTGCTGTTTATTCTAAGAACCTGTTGAATTTTGGGTGAGACCAGCGTGATAATAGGCCTCATGCCTATTATCACACTGGTAAATCTTTTCGTAAATTTATAAATTTTCCTTGACTCGAGACTGCGTCGTCAGGCCCTTTGAATGGGTCATCCTGTCAACGATATTTGCCAACTGTGTCGCCCTTGCAGTTTATACTCCGTATCCATGCAGCGATTCCAATCAGACCAATCTTTACTTGGTGAGTGCCAAGGGACAAATATACTTCAATAGGGTGTCGATTTAAAAAAAATATTTTCGGGTAGAAAAAAAGATACATTTATACGCAGTAAAATCTAAAATGAAAATTATTTTAACAGCAAGATTGTCTTACCAGATATCCAAAAAATAGTTCTGTTAATTTAACACGCATTTTTCTATTAGTTTTTAGTTTCACAGAAAAAGTACATAAATAAATCTACTTGTTTTATGGTTAAAGATCACACAAAAAAAGACATTACTTATATTCGGAATATAAAAAAAATGATAATGTGACTGAAAAGAAAACCGATTATATCTGTTGTTTAATTTAATACCTTGGGAAATCATTTTTAAAAAAACCGTCTAATTTATTTCTATGAATTCAGGAAAAAATAGAGTACGTATTTCTCGTCGTTTTCACTCTCGAGTGCGTGATGAAGATAATAGCTTACGGATTCGTTGCTCATCCTGGTGCCTATCTTCGTAACGGCTGGAACATGCTTGACTTTACGATAGTCGTAATCGGGTGAGTATATTTTAGCAAAAAGAAAAATTCGATGTTATTGTTCCAATTGACAGAGCCAGCGAACTCGTAAAACACTCGTAAAATAAATTGTTTCATTGTTTTTACTGCAGAATGATCAGTACGATACTGACGATATTGATGAAGGAAGGATTCGACGTAAAAGCGCTAAGAGCTTTCAGAGTGTTGCGACCTCTTCGTCTGGTTTCCGGTGTTCCAAGTAAAACAAAAATATCAATTAATTTGACATAAAAGTCCTTGAATATATCATATAAATGAAGGTGTAAATTAATTTGTTCAGGTCTTCAAGTCGTGCTAAATTCCATTCTTCGGGCTATGGTGCCGTTGCTGCACATCGCTTTATTGGTACTCTTTGTCATCATAATTTACGCGATAATAGGACTCGAACTATTTTCTGGAAAATTGCATAGAACTTGCAGACACAATGTCACGCGTAAGCAATCCAATAAACGCAGCAAAGTCAATCTACTATTTAAAAATAAACATTGATGAATAGTAATTAATTATTACAGGAGAAATGATGGAAGATCCACATCCGTGCGGGGACTCTGGTTATCAGTGCGAAAATTACAACGAGAATTATATTTGCAGTCGGGAATACTGGGAAGGCCCTAACAACGGCATCACCAATTTCGATAATTTTGGCCTGGCGATGTTGACCGTATTTCAATGTGTTACACTCGAAGGCTGGACAGACGTACTTTATGACGTAACGCTATTTATTTTACTATAATAATTACATAATATTACATTTAAATGTCTCATTACGGAATACAAATAGCAATAAATTGTCCACAAAAGCTATTCGACTGCTCGCTGCGTTAATATTTAAAATTCGAACAAAAATTTATTCACTTTTTTATCAGTCCCTTTTATTTTTTCTAAAAACTTACAGTATCATTTACGACTTAAAAGTTAAAAGATAAAATACAATAAAATAAAGACAAGTTATTTATTTAGTTATTTATTTATTTATTTCTTCATATATTTATTTTTGTGTCGTTCGATTCAGTTCTAATTTAAAAAGTACCTTTAATAACTTTTTTTTTTCTCGTTGTTTCAAGCGATGAATAGTTGCAATTAAACAAAACTAACATGTTTAATTATTATTATTTTTTTTATATAGATCGAAGATGCAATGGGCAGCACTTGGCAGTGGCTATACTTTATTTCAATGGTAATCCTCGGTGCTTTCTTCGTGATGAATCTAATTCTCGGTGTGTTATCCGGGTAAGTAAAAAACATAGTCTCAGTATCAACGGATAAACTTTCAAGATTGTTCTATTTTTTTCTTTTTTATGCTATTTTACTCTTATTTCTGCAGAGAATTCTCTAAAGAAAGAGAAAAGGCAAAAGCTCGTGGTGACTTTCAAAAATTGCGCGAAAAATTGCAGTTGGATGAAGATTACCGAGGATACTTGGCTTGGATAGCTCAGGGTTTAGATATCGATGCCGAAGTCGATGGAATGACGACGATGCAAGATAGCAAACGTAGGTTGATAATAAAAATATTAATATTAGCACGAAGAGAATTATTATAAAATAATGTTGATTACAACATTATTTTATATCAGAAATAATGCCCAAGATCGAAAAATCATATCAATCATTGTAAAAAGAAAGAAAGAAGGGTGAAAAAATCGAGATAGGAATTTAACTTTGTAAAATGTGGATGAACTTAACGAGAAGTTCTTTTTTATGTTGTTTGTTCGAATTGTCAAACCCATAGAGAAACAACAGAGCAACATAGAAAGCACAGGTAGATTGGAAGGTGACGAAGAAGGTATACAACAGGCATCGCTGTGGAATCGAAAACGTCGAAGCTGGGATAGGTAAACTATCTGGAATGTCCTAAAATTATTGTTATTTCAATGATTTTTACTGTCTTACATTTTTCGCAGAATAAACCGTCGCATGATAAAGAAATGTCGAAATGCCGTTAAATCTCAAGCCTTCTATTGGCTCATCATAATTTTGGTATTCTTGAACACTGGCGTATTAGCTACCGAGCATTATCGACAACCAGACTGGTTGGATAATTTTCAAGGTTAGTAGAATTTTTCAACTTGTTGTAAGCTTGGAAAAAAAAAATTGTCGCACATGTAATTTGTAATTTTTTTGTTCCAGAATACACAAATATGCTGTTTATTGCTTTGTTCTCGATGGAAATGCTGGTGAAGATGTACAGCTTAGGATTTGAGGTGAGTCGATAGTTGATTTTTTTCAATACCAATAGTTTAATTCATTTTTCTTGGGAATAATTTGTAGACTTTTTATTGAATTATCGTAGGGCTATTTCGGTTCGCTGTTCAATCGTTTTGATTGCTTCGTTGTTATCGGTTCGATAACCGAAATGATATTGACCAACACCGAGGTAATGCCGCATCTCGGTGTTTCGGTACTTCGGTGCGTCAGACTTTTGAGAGTCTTCAAAGTAACAAAGTAAGTATCGATACGTAGAAAAGTCGATTTGTTTAATACTCAATTCAATAATATGTAATGGTGTTTAAATTTTTTTTTCTTTTAGGTACTGGGCCTCTCTTTCAAATTTAGTCGCGTCTCTGCTCAACTCGATACAATCGATCGCCTCGCTACTTCTTCTTCTCTTCCTCTTTATCGTCATTTTTGCACTTCTTGGCATGCAGGTCTTCGGCGGAAAGTTCAATTTTGATGATCTTCAGGACAAACATCGTAGCAACTTTGATAGCTTCTGGCAGAGTTTACTCACAGTGTTTCAGGTTTTTTTTTTATTCCAAATTTAGATATATTTCACTTTAGAAATTTTTAACCGATATAAAAAATCGCTCTCGATAAATCCCGTGTGTCACCACGTATTTTAAGCGTTATTTTTATTTTTCGCTCGATCCGAGGAATTTTGCAAAATGAAAATTACATCATTTTTCTTGTAAAATTAGCTTCAGCTGTAAAAAAACATTTCTGTGCTCTACGACTTTTTTTTTTAGATGTAAAGATTACAAAATATTTTCAACTCTTTTAGTGTTTCAAACTTTTTAATTTTCTAATTTAAAAACAAGAAAAAAACATTTTAAACATCTTTTGAAGACAAACTTTTTAAAAATTTGGTCAAAAATCAGTTGAAATATCGGTTAAAAGTTAAGTTACACAGTTTGCTAGGGTAAAAATGTAAAAATTCGTTATCTGAAATTATTTTAAAAATTGCAGATTTTAACCGGTGAAGATTGGAACGTCGTGATGTACGTCGGAATTCGTGCTTACGGAGGTGTCGCAAGTCACGGAATACTCGCATGCGTTTATTTCATTATTCTCTTTATCTGCGGCAACTGTATCCTTTTTTTTGACACAAAAAAGATGCTTTTACACGAAATTGTATTATTACTACTTAACTGAAAATTTGGTAAAAAATTTAGACATCCTGCTGAATGTCTTCTTGGCTATCGCAGTCGACAATCTCGCGGGTGCCGATTCGCTAACCACGGTTGAGAAGGAAGAGGAAAATAAAGATGGAATACCGGAATTGGAAATGAATATGGACGATGGCGGAGATCTTACCGGCGGCGAAGACGAAGGAGAGGGTACAGATATCGAGCAGGATCCTAACGATACTATTGACGATTATGAAGCTGCCATGGATGAGGAAGGGTAAGTAAAACAAATCTTAACAAACATTCGAAAGATCGTAAAGTTACTATTTTTTCTAATTTTTGTTGTTGTTGACAAAAGGCCGAAAAAAATACAAGTCATCGCCGGCCCACTTCGGTTCGGTTACCAAAACATTAAAAATGTGTACATTTTTTTTTCCTTCAAATTAATGTTTTTTAGAGTTTTTTAGACACAATCTTTTATTTTTATTTTATTTTTTTACGATATCCCGGCAACCTCAAACTTTAAAATGAATGGAGAATCAGAACGTACTTTTTCAATAAAATCTTTACAGTTTTTTTTAATAACGTTAAAATTAATTTTGGATTTTTTTAAATCAGTTTTTTTAAAGAAAGCCATAAGATATTGAACTAATTCTTTCGATACCGTTGGCAGACCCATAATAAAGAAATATTCAGTATTCGCCCTGATGGAATGACCAGTTATCATTTAAGATACAATTTATTTTTAAATTTGGTTTTAAAAAAAGAAAGAAAATCTATTATCTGGTATTTTTCTATCTCGTAATCATAACATGCATTTGAAAATCAACCAAAATATATAAAATCATAACGAAAAGAAAATTATGTTAAAGTTTGAAATAAATAGATTTAATTGATCTCGATAGTTCAAAAGACGGTGAAAATACCAATCGTCGTGGCAAAGTTCGCTTGAATCTCGAATCCGATGAAGAGGATCTAGAGCGCGAAATGGAAGAAGACGAAGAGGGCGAGGAAGATATGAACGGTAAACTAACATAAAAAAAGCACGAGAATTACGCTTTTACAATATCGAATATATATGAAAGGCGTTCATATTTTCTTTTCTAATTGTAGATGGCGAGGCGGGTGAACAAATATCAGCTCGTCCACGCAGAATGTCTGAGTACAAACAGCCAGCAGAAGCAAAACAGCCAATTCCACCAGGCTCCGCATTTTTCGTATTTTCACAAACAAACAGATTTCGCGTTTTTTGTCATTGGCTCTGCAATCACAGCCACTTTGGCAACGTTATATTAGTTTGCATTATGGTATCTTCAGCCATGTTGGCAGCTGAAGATCCCCTTAAAGCATCATCTCCCAGAAATCAGGTAAACAAAGTATTGAAAAGAAAAGAAAGAAAAAACATGAATTTATTTACGAACAATGCGTTTTTAAAACATTAACTTATTTATAAAATATTTATTAGATAATCGTCGAGTAAGAAAAATGTTGCTAAAATAATCAATTGGTTAAATTCGCAGATTCTCAACTATTTCGATTACTTCTTCACGTCGGTATTCACCATCGAGATATTTCTCAAAATGATATCTTATGGTTTTGTGATGCACGATGGTGCTTTTTGCCGTTCAGCCTTTAATCTTCTGGATATGCTCGTCGTTTGCGTCTCCCTCATCTCAATGGCTTGGAGGTACTTGAACAATTTCTTTTTACAATTTTATTTACAATGCCGAATATCGGTAGTTTCTTTTTTATAGTTGGTGTCGATACATTTGTTTTTTCAACTCGAATAGGTTTTTTTCTACCAGGTCTAACGCAATATCGGTAGTGAAAATTCTTCGAGTATTGCGAGTGCTTAGACCATTGCGCGCTATCAATCGTGCCAAAGGCCTCAAGGTATTTATCCATTGTTTTTTTTTTCTAAATTTTTAAAAGTAGAATCGGGTGATTTTCGATTCTGCTTTAAAAAATCTTAATTCCCCAGAGAGATGGACGATGTTTTTCTTTTCTCTATTACAATCTATTTTTTTTTTCAACTCGTGATTTTTTATTAATGAGATTAGTCGATCTTTTATTTTATCTTTAAGAAAAATCGACAGTTACCTAATTAAATACAATTTAAGTAGCCAAAACAAGGCAAACAAAAAACAAGCTCATCGATTTTATCGAAAAAAATAACAGTGTCTGAAAATATAAATATTACTATCGAACTTACTCGGGTTATTTATTTCATAAATAATGTCGTATTAATTATTTTTTAACATTATTCCTCGTATATGTTAGTAAACAAAAATGTACATAAATATTATTAAAAATAAAAATGTTTTTTTTTGCTAGGTACGTAGATTCGTTTAGAAATACGATCAGAAGAAAAATAATGGGAATAAATTGTGATTTTTAAAAAACTTTTCTTCTTTAGTTCGATGAAATATTTTTGTACAAACAAAAATCTTTTTTTACAAATGCGGTGGGATGTGAACAAAAAAAATTATCAATTTACTTATTAAATTAATAAACAATTAGAGTGAGTTTGAGGATAATATAATGGGCACAACTTTTTTTTATATAGTTGACATTTTTCTTTTTTAATAGAAATTTCGATTCGTAGCTTGGACAGCTTAGCACGTGATAACAGAGATGGATTTTAAAACAATATATTTTTTCAATGGTTTTCTTACAAAATCAATGTTTATCACAGTGGATTATTAAAAAAATCGATATTTTACATAAACATCGTCCACCCCCAAATTTCCCTATTGCAAATTTACGTATATATATATACACACATTTCTATAATCTTAAAAAATATCAATCTGAGAGAGAATGCGGATTGGGTTAGTTGGGTATAGTAGAAAAAGGTGAAGGTTTTCGAAGCTTTGTATTTTACATACTATGTACATACACATTATTATGTACCGTGTGAAAAAAGTGAATGAGCTTTACTTCGAGATGAGTAAAAGTGCCAGAGCGTTTATTGCCAACAACTATGTAAAAAAAAGAAAGAAGGAAAGAATGATATATTCATTAATCTTGAAATCGTAGCACGTAGTACAGTGCGTCATCGTAGCGGTAAAGACTATCGGAAACATAGTCCTCGTCACCAGCCTCCTGCAGTTCGTGTTCGCCGTCATTGGCGTGCAACTCTTCAAGGTAGGCCGTCAGGAGTTGACGGGTGAATTCCTTTTGCCGGAGAAAACAAACAAAAAAACTGGAGAGAAAAACAGATTTTACCCTCTGCCGATTTGTTCGATTGAATTACTACCTATACTAGAGTGTTTATACATGTGTTTTTTTTCTTCTTTTTTCACTATATCCCCAAACAGTGAGCTCCTTTTACACATTAATAGTAATCATTTCCAACTATCACGAACACGCTACAAAAATGAATAACAGAATTTTGGACATTTATGAGGCATTCCATAATAATTCAGAGATCCAAAAATGTTTACAGTTGTTGAATAATTCCGTGATTTAGTAAAATTTAAATTAAAAAGTGTGCGCATAGAAAAAATCTAACTTTTAGGACTTTTGTGTTTTATATGAAATTATGCTACTACAATTTTTTTTTTTCACAAAAAATCTGTCGCAAATTGTCTAACTTAAAAAAAGAAATGAAAATTTATTTATTTTATTACCATTTCCTATAAAAGGGATATAATAGTTTATATTAAAATATATTTCTATTTTTATTGCAATCGAAATATTTTGACTTATAGAGAAAGTGATGGTGACATTTTTTTTCCAAAGTCAAATATAAAAAAAAATAAATGGGTTGAATATGTAATTATGGACCTCGATTGGAGAACTATCATTTAAAAAATAATTATTCTACAGAAATTTAAATAATTTAAAACAGCTTTATTCTAAACGTTTCTTAACTAGATATTTATTTAAATTTATAATATGGTTGTTAGAGGGATTGCCGAGATACCGTGAAAAAGAATATTAATAGCATAATCACAAACTGAAATACATAAACCGATAAAATAAGCTATATTTATTGTCAATATTAAATCTCACTGAATCAAAGAATTTTTTCAAATACTTGCAAAAATTCCTGTGTTACTATGAAATGCTTCATGTTCCTTTTATTTTTCGTCAATTTCTACAACAACAATAAAAAATTAGATACTGTTATTTACTTGTATGTCAATTTCGAAATCTCTGTTCGTTTTATTATAGAATAGACTTATGCGAATAGAATAAATCCCTCACGAACGAGAGACAATTTTAGACAATTTTTTCGTACCTTCAAATTATTCGTTTGACTGAAAAAAAATCGTAGAGTAATTTCCAAGTTTCTTTAACTAATCAAGGAAAAAATGTATTATAATAAATAATAAATAATAGCCATTTTTATACGCTGTTCACAAAAAAAAAACAGTCTTCCGTAAATGAGGGATTAAAGTATTGTTCATAATTATTATTGTACACCAATTGGAAAAAAATGGACTAGTCAATCGATTCCCGATCAATGCACCTTTGGGTACCCCGAATGACTTACCATCTGAGAATTATTAATAATATTTCCCGTAGATAGGAATCGTCGTAATTCTCCCCTCTTCGATGCATTAACTTGAGAAAATTATAAATATTTTCTCACATATGAGGCATTCCATATCAATTCAACCACTAAAAAAAAAAAAAAATTCTCAAAAAATTTCGAAAAACCAGTTTCAGTGATTGCAATAGATAAACAAAGTTTCAATTAAACAAAAAAGTTTCTGCCGAAATATGCCAGTTTTAAAATTTTTCATTTAATCTGTAATATCTCGGGAACGATAAATCGTATCAGCATCTCTGAGACACGAAAATGCGGGGTTTTTTCATGGTCCACAAGAAAACAAATTTATTTAGAATTAATTGTGTAATTTTGGGCCTCATTTTATGGCATTCCAGAAGCAATTTTTTTTTAACTCCAAATTTGGTCTATCTATGGGAACCACCGAATCAGATTTTTAGACATTTTCTGAGAATTTTTTTTTTTCTGGGTCTCTGAATTGACATGGAATGTCTCATATATATATTTTTTTATCACATTGACAATCCATACTTTACATACTACACATAATTCTATATACTAGAAGCACGTTCGATGTTGATTTCATGCGTTATAAGTGTTACCGCGTTATTCGGAGTCGACGCTAATCCTCTCGAATCCTTCTGGAGCCTTTTTTTTTTACTTCTCATCTTTCATTTTTGTCTTTTTTTTTTTTAAACGACTCTTACATCTCACAGATAATCACAAATTTGTGGGTTTCTTTAATTTTATCTACCGGTTCTATGATTTTTATCCTTTAATCTATTATGAGAAGTGCATGCGTTGCCATTTGAGCGTTGCAGTGGTGTGGCTGCTATTATTAACACTTAAAGACACAAGCGTAATCCCAACTATTCTATCGTTTAGTTTCAACCACTCTGTTTCACGACATTGACAATTTTTGCTTAACCGTAACGTGTTAAATTTGTTTTTTAAATGTTAAATTGATACGGCGCGGCGCGAATTCCGATGACAATTTTCATTAAAACCCTGGTTTATACTTAAGACTTCGGAATCCCACAGGTGCATTGCCAAGGTTAATCACACTGTGCACTACGATTAATAGAAAATATAACATATTAGGATTTCCTGGCAGATGTGGAGTTGCATTAAAAAACGTTAAGAAGAAATATGTGCAAAGTTTGTTTAATTTTCTTCAAATCGTGCTTTACCAAATCTCCGTAAAGTTAAGATAAGTAGAATTGTCGAAAATTAAAGATTTTAGTTTTTTTTAAATCTTTTCTTTTTCACATACAATGTCGTTTATTTGTTGAAGTTCATTTCATTTATTTCAGTGCTACATGCCTTTAAATTTGATAAAGTTATTTAAAGTCAAAGAAATTGCACAGTGGCTGTAGATTTACATTACTGCAAATTTTATTCGTATATTAAATAATAAGTGAAATAAAATAACAAATTATTTTATATTAATTTTCCTAATTTACTGACATTTTCATGCAAACTACTTTAAATTCACATTTTATACTTGTATATTAAGTTTAATATACCAGTTTATGCATCAAGGTGACAATTTGTTGTCCTTTATTTTTACTACATAGTCTTATTCCAGAATTCTATGCTTTGTGGTCATGGAATTAATATCCGAAAAGCTCGAGTCAGTGATTTAAAATATCTATTATTTTTACATACTTTCTGAATACATTTTTTCCAGATTACAAAAAAGTGACTATAAACTTAATTTTTTATATTTTTTTCTTTTCAATTACAATTTCCTAAAAAAAAAAAAAGATAAAAATATTTAATGTTTTCAAATTCATTCTAAATATCAATCGATCAAGCCCAAACTTAAAAAATACAAATTTTTTAATTTCAAAAGATTTTACATATTTATTATTATTTACAATTACAAAAATGTATCCAAATATGCCTGGAAATCTTAAAAAAAAAAAAAAAATCGTCACCACTTTGCACCCTGACGTAATCAACGTTCGAATTTCTAACTATTCGAATGACAAAAAGAACAACTCGTTAAAAAAAGAAAAAAGAAAAAAGAAAAAAAGCGTAACATGGAAGTTGAATAGATTTAGGAATCATTTGAAACTGGAGCTATAGCTAAAAAATCGAATCCCGATTATCTGTCATTCTGACATCACCGGGATCACAAATTATCTCTGATTACTATTAATTCTGAGAGCTGACCTGCCATGAGAAAAAAAAAAAAAAAACCACGAGCAATCCCGCGCCCTACCTTACCCAACTAACCCAAATGGACAAAAAAGCAAAAGAAAAAAAGACGGATGCCACCCTCCATGAAATTAATGCTAATCTTTCGAAATCTGTTTGTTCTGTTTTTTTTTTTTTATGATTCCATCTGCCTCTCGTACCGTCCCGCGTTGATCTGAATCCCGCTGTGTTTTCGCATCTCGCGCCCTGCTCCACTTATCAACATACCTTCACAATCTATGAAACAAAACGAAAAAACATAAACTACGTATAAACAAAAAGTACGTAGTGAAATGTGTGATTGTCGCCATTAAAACGATTGGCAACATTATGTTGGTCACCTATCTCCTACAGTTCATGTTCGCTGTTATCGGGGTACAGCTCTTTAAGGTAAAACACCCATGCACGCATCGCACATGCATCGATAGAAATATAGTGTTAATTATACATTTTTAGTTAGAGAAAAATCGCACGTAAGCACATGCACGATGACATATAATTAATGGGCTAAATGAAAAATTTTGCTTTAAAACTTTATTTTACTTGCTGTAAAATTCAAGATTATGCAGATATTATTCTAATTATTAATTTTTTAAATTTTATCTAGAGTAAATTAAAATTACCAAAATTCTGGAGAATTTAAAATGGTATAGAGACCTGGATTAAAAAAGAGTAAAAAAAAAAATGAGAGCTCTCGGTTGACTTAAATTTTATTGCAAATAATATTTGCAATATAAATTAATAAAACTTTCAAACTCCCTGAGCTGAAAATGACACTCCATTAAATATTGTATTGTTGCAATGGGAGCATTAAAATTTGCGGTACACATCACGCTGTAGATATTGCTTGTTAATCGTGCATTACATAATTTCATAACGGTGTAAAGAAACGCCTGAATATTACTCCCTATTTCCCGAGTGAAATCATATGGCTCCAGTTCGCATGTTCTATTGTCTTGGCATGTATTCATCTCGTTGTACCCCAGTCGGAAATGCTCGCCCTCCAATTGACTTACGCCCCATTCAACGTACGTCCAATACAAGCGACCTTATATAAAATGTATTTATACATAAAACAGACGTTTTGAAGGCAAGGCTCGATTTATCTTTGACGTTAAACGATGCATGTTACAATGTTAAAAATATTTGCAATTTTTAAATACCAGGAATTTCAATTTTCACAGTGGAATATTATAATTACTATAAGACTGAAGTAAAATTACTAAACTTTTATATTAAACTTCCAAATAAAAAAGAAACTACTGCAATTTTACATCTGACTTGTATTAAAAAATGAATTATATAAAAATCCTTCCAATACCTGTAATGAAAACAAAAAGTACATTTTTTCTAACAGCGATTTTCATCTCAAGGACTGACTTACCCAAATGCTTCTTATTCATCGAAAAATCAAAGAAACAGAGAATATAAATTACTGCCGAAATTGCATTAAATCGCACCTGCATCGCGCCGCGCCGCAATTTATTCACATTTTTTCGATACCGTTAAATATTTCCGCACTTTTTCAATTATTTTTCACACACGAAACACAAGAAACTTGCATGTACATAAATTTTCCAAACATTCAATGCAATCTTTTTGTTTTTAAGTACATGCTGAAAGCGCTTTGCACATGCGACTAAAAAAAAAATAATTAAATGCAAATCTGTATAATTGTTAAACACTCGGAATATAACTCTCGCTTTGCAAGATGCTCGCCGTTTTCCTGGTGATTTATATTATCAACAAAGATGTCTAATCTTATTTTTATCCTGTTCAGGGCAAATTTTTCAAGTGCAACGACGAGTCCAAAATCACCGAAATGGAGTGTCAGTAAGTTTTTTTCTTCTGTTTTTCTTCACTTTTAATTTCTATATACGCCATGTTAAAAAGCTTTATTAATAAGTATTTTGCGTTTATTCCAGCGGCACTTATCTTGTATTCGAAGAGGGAAACATTAATAGGCCAAAAATGGAAGAACGTGTCTGGAAGAGAAATCGTTTTCACTTTGATGATGTTCTCAAGGCAATGTTGACACTCTTCACGGTTTCCACTTTTGAGGGATGGCCCAGGTAATATTAACCCTTTCGATTAAAGGACAAAAGAAACTAAAGAGAAAAAAGAGTAACAATGATAGCAATTGTTTGCAGCCTTTTGTATGTATCGATCGACTCGAATCGCGAAGATTATGGTCCAATACACAACTTTCGACCGATCGTCGCTGCTTATTACATCATTTATATCATCATCATTGCATTCTTCATGGTGAACATATTCGTGGGTTTCGTCATCGTGACATTTCAAAACGAGGGCGAACAGGAGTACAAAAATTGTGAGCTCGACAAGAATCAGGTACGTATTACACAAATAACAATTTGCATAATTATGAATTTCAAGAATAGTGGCTATCGTGATTGGAAAAAAAATTGGAAACCCTGGTAACGTCAGGAAATCAAGAAATGAGAAAGGAGAAGTAAGGGAATTTTTGTTTATTTTCTTTTAAAATGAACCACTTCGCTACCGCGACACTTGATAGCAATGCAAAAAAATAATACCAATTATTTCTAAATTAGTAAAAGAAAGATGGCTTAAGAAATTTAACGGAGATATATTTATGAATTTAATTCTCTGATACTCCGAATTGTCTTTTTACTTTTTATTACTACTTCATTAATAAGCTTCTAGTATTGTTATTATTCAAAATCAATGTTCTTCGCATAACATATTTTTTTCCAAACTTTTCTCATTTCAAAGTATTTAAATTTTAATTAAATAAAAATAACAAAATAACGTAAGTTTAAGTACGATGCGCGAAAAAAATTCTATACACAAATATATAAATGATGACACAAGTATTCCCTGCGGCTTAATTGTTTGTACATTATATATTCATGGAAAAGTGAAAGAATGATTTTTTTCCAGTTTTTTTTGAGTGTCTTGAATTAATGAGCGTTCATAATTTTTGTTGGCAGCGTAATTGTATAGAATTTGCTCTAAAAGCGAAGCCGGTGCGTCGTTACATCCCGAAGCATCGGATACAATACAAAGTCTGGTGGTTTGTCACGTCCCAGCCATTCGAATACACGATTTTCACTCTCATTATCATAAACACCGTGACACTCGCGATGAAATTCTACAACCAACCGGAGCCCTACACCCACGCCCTCGACATACTAAATATGATATTCACCGCGGTGTTCGCTCTCGAATTTGTCTTCAAGCTGGCAGCTTTTCGTTTCAAGGTAAAATGAAAAGACTAATAATTCCAGGGAGCAACTTTCGAATCCGGCTCTATTATACTTTTTTACTTTCTTTCAGAATTACTTTGGTGACGCTTGGAATGTTTTTGACTTCATTATAGTATTGGGAAGTTTCATAGACATCGTTTACTCCGAAGTTAACGTAAGTAATGACAAAAAAAAATCAAACGAAATTTCCTCTCTAGGATCTTGTATATTTTGTACATAGGAAAATGTATTTAAAAAAAAAACAACAACAACATTGCACTATCGATAGATTAATTTTGTTTCACCCACAGGTTCTATAAAACGGCATTTCACTCTTTTTTCGTTTAGTAAAAACGGTGATTTGGTCACTTTTTATTTAGTCCGTCTCATGGACGATGTATCTATCTTTCTTTTTGTTTTCACGTTTCATTTCTAGGCACGACTGCATGTCAAGGCGGGTGCACTTCCCACCAACAAGCCAAAAGTATGTATGTGTGTATGAGCTTTGCGCTCGTGGGGAGAGTGTGCTTTTGTTGCTCAGAATTTAACAATCCTTGGAACTCTCATCTATTTTTTTTACAGTTTATATGCACGCATGTTCGTGTACGTTTAAAGTACCTTAATGTAATTATTTGAAATATGCGATGTAGATGCGTGCGTGCGGTCGTGCGTGTAACCCAAATCCCTTTAGTTAGGCAACGATTTTTCAATTATAAGTGACGAAAAATGTTTACCCATTTTTTTTGTTTATAAGTGATGAATAATTTGCTACTTTTACATACACGTATATTTTTTATTTTATTTTATTCTTGTTACCTAACAAATTGAAGTTGGTTTTTTTTGTTTAATTTTCTCAACAAGACACGTTTTTTCTTGTATCGTCTCATAAACGAGATAGATCAAATAAGGCCGACCCAATTTTGATCGTTGAAACATAATTTAATAAATATAAGGATCATCAAAGAAATCATTTAGTAAATGGTAGAAAAAAAAATTGACAATATAACATTTTTCAGCCGGGCTCCAACATCATTTCCATAAACTTCTTCAGGCTATTTCGCGTGATGCGTTTGGTAAAACTTCTCAGCAGAGGCGAAGGCATCAGGACTCTATTATGGACCTTCATAAAGTCTTTTCAGGCTTTACCATACGTAGCTCTTCTTATAGTGATGCTGTTTTTTATCTACGCTGTCATAGGAATGCAGGTTCGGTATTCTTATTTCTTTTAAACCCTAGCAAATATCGGAAATATTTCAATGAAATAAAATATATTAATTTTGTTTTTTTTTTCTGCAGGTCTTTGGAAAGATCGTATTAGACGATGATACTGACATACATCGCAACAACAATTTCCAGACATTTTCTCAAGCGGTTCTCGTACTGTTCAGATCGGCAACCGGTTAGTAAACCAACGTGCAAAAACTCTTTAAATTCTTTCAATTTCAAGCGGAGTAATTATTTATTGATCCTTTTCGTTCCGTCCGCAGGAGAGTCTTGGCAAAATATTATGTTGGACTGTTCATTACGTCCGGGTGAAGTTAAGTGCGACGACAATAGCGACGAAGCTCGTAATTTTAATGGTTGCGGAAACGACATCGCTTTTCCTTACTTTATATCCTTCTACGTACTCTGTTCATTTCTTGTGAGTATAAACATCCTCAATTTTATTTATTAATATAACAAATACGAATTTTCTTTTATTAGAGTAAATGAAGAAAAAAACGGAATATGTTTTAAAAGGTGTTTCAGACAAATATTGATAGATATCTAGATTAACAGAAGATATAAATTGGAGCGTAATCGATTAATATTTAGAGATCACTTTTTCAAAGGATTCTCAAAGGACTCGTTTCAAAGAGTTTAATAAAATTGAGATTAATCAATTATGCAAAGTAGAAGGTTGCGCATTGCTTCCACATTAAATTCCATTTCTGACAAAGCAACCTCTATGAGGAAGTTTATTTATATTAATATTAGCTTCCTCATAGTGAAAACTTCGTGAAAAACAAAATTTAATGGGGAAGCAATGTGCAACATTCTACTTTTGCATAATTTTTTATTTCAATTTGCATTTTTTTCATTTCGTTACCTCTATATTTTTGGTTGTAACTTGTGCAACAACAGAAAAACGCAAACGTATTCACTCGGTTTTTTTTTAAACTTAAAAATTCTATGAAATCTATGCGTGTGTGTGTTTGTGTGTGTTTTTGTACGTAATCACAGTAACTAAAGTTCGAGAGTTATGCGCAATTGAATATTGGTACTTACGTGCATTAGAAATCAAAAATATATAACCAAAAAAAATAAACGACGTAAATAAACGTTTTGGGTTACTAAAGCGAAAACCCAAAAATTTTATTTCCAGATTATAAATCTTTTCGTCGCCGTAATTATGGACAACTTTGATTACCTAACGAGAGATTGGTCGATTCTCGGTCCTCACCATCTCGACGAGTTTATTCGTCTCTGGTCGGAATACGATCCGGATGCTAAAGGAAGAATCAAACATCTCGATGTCGTGACGCTTTTGCGTAAGATATCACCGCCCTTGGGATTCGGAAAGCTTTGTCCTCACAGAGTAGCCTGCAAGGTAAACTCAATTATTTTTAAAATTCTTTTTTATTTTTTTTATTTTTTTACAAATTCCATTGTCACGTATGCGTCTATAAATCTCATGTTTAATCGGAAAGTAAATCGATTACAGAGACTCGTATCAATGAACATGCCGTTAAATAGCGACGGTACGGTTCTTTTTAATGCCACGCTATTCGCCGTCGTTAGAACATCGCTGAGAATCAAAACGGAAGGAAACATAGATGAGTGTAATGCATCGCTACGAGCGGTTATCAAGAAAATCTGGAAGAGAACGAGTCCTAAACTTCTCGATCAAGTTGTACCACCGCCCGGAGGTTAATATTTATTTTTCATTTTTTCCTACCTCGTAGCTTTGTGAAAAATTAAATTTCAAGACGAAGCAATGTGCAAAGTTTTACTTCGCAGCATTTTCAAATTTATTTTTCGAAAATAATATAAATATATGTTTAACTAATCATTTTTTTTTCTTACAGTTGACGACGAAGTGACGGTTGGCAAGTTTTATGCAACTTTCCTGATTCAGGATTACTTCCGAAGATTCAAAAAGCGAAAGGAGCAAGAAATGAAAGACGGTGATAAGGATTGCCAAAATACAGTGACTCTGCAGGCCGGTCTGCGAACGCTTCACGAAGCTGGACCGGAATTAAAAAGAGCTATCTCTGGCAATCTTGAAGAACTTTTGGACGACAATCCCGAGCCTATGCACAGGGTAATAATGCGTCAATCGTATCGACATTCCGGTTTTATCATTTTTAAATTTTTTTTTGTTTTTTTTTTTTTTTCAATTTTTATTCAAGCTTGAAATTAAATGGGAATTTGTTTGTTGATTTTAGCGAAATCATTCCCTCTTCGGCAGCGTGTGGTCGAGCATGCGAAGAGGTCACCAAAGCTTCCACAGGGCAAGATCCCTTAAGGCAAACGCTAATAACGCTTCCAAGGTAATTGGCAATTATAAAATCAAGTACCTAGCCTTAAGGCTATAAATTAATTTCTACAATTTTCAATTTACAGGCCTCGCCGACAAACTCGATCGACTTTTTGCCGTACTCTTCGTTACAGAGAGCTGGTGTGCTTGACGGATCGAATTCTGTCACCGCGAGATCTCACCAAGTTGTGCCAAACGTAGCCGAGTAAGTAGCAATTTTTATATTCAAACAATATTTGCAACTTTAAATAATCGTAATTTATTTATAAAAAAAAAATATGTTCAATTTTAATCCAAATGTTCTGGCAAATTTTTACAAATAGAAATGCGTTTTAAAAAATATTCTTAGAGGGAAATTACATTTTTTCTTTCTTTTTTATTTCGATGTAAATATATGTAAACTGGCTTTTTTCAAATATTTGCAAATTGTCACAACTGGATGTTTTATTAATTAGTTCATATATTAAATTTAATTCACAATTAAAGGGAAATCACCGAAAATATTATATTAAGATAGTTAATTTTTTAATTAAAAAAAATAATAAAATCAAATAACTTTAACTCAGTTTAAATGTTTGGGGCGTTGGTAAAGATGTTTATTTTAAAATATTTTTTTAAATTTTATTGAAAAAAATATACTGGAAAGTTTACCAAACAAAATTGCATTTTTATTTAGCTTAATAAATTTGTAGATTTTTTAAAAGTAAAAGTTAAGGGTAGTAAAGGGTATTTAAACTTAAAAGGTTTATTGTATATTAAATTGAATGAATTTGTAATAATTATTATATATTTTTCTAATAATTATTATATACTAATAATTATTAATTCCTTTTATAGTAATAAAAATTTATAATAATTTTTATTTTAATTCTGTATTTAGACAACGATCCAAATTTATTAAAAAAAATAAATAATTTTGTTAATAGGGGTTTAAGCGATAGTGCCATGAATCAGCTAGTGATGGATTCCAGACTGACTGGACTTGAAGAAAATATACCTCTGCGTCCACTCGCCGTTTTTGCGGACTCCAGACTCCAACCGTCCAACATACAAAATCCTTACAAAGTCTTGGAGTAAGTAGACAACTTAATTATTATCATGTCCCCGACCCACCCTCAAAACAGGCCCAAAGAAAAAAAAAAAAAACAAAAAAGCAAAAAAATAAAATGCAAATAAAATTTTTGCGTTACGCTCGCGTCTCTTCCCTTTGGCGTATATTATATATTGTAATATCATCTATATATTGATGTGGCCGTGTGTGTACTCGCTGTTTCACCCAGGCAGTCGATTTCGCGTGTCACATTTGTATATTTAGTGCATGTTTGAATGCTACAAAAAAGAGAAAATATTTATTAATGTTTTCATTATTATTTATTTTTTTAATCTATATTAAGTGTTATAATGTGCCTTAAAAATATGTAATATAAGCGGACTTGATTTTCACTGTCTCCGCAAGAAGTGTTTATCAATTACAGAAGAATATTTTTTAGTACTTTCAAACCCAGCTTTTTCATGTGATAATATCGTTTTAATGCGAGCCTCACAGTATTTTTTTGTTTTCTTCTCCCTCTCTCGATTATAAATCTATTGTAGCCAACGATATTTCAAAAACAGCCAAAATCACAAATTTCGTTTTTTTTTCTTTTCCCCCTCTATCTATTTGTTAGTAAAATATTTTTATTTCTCTCGTCGTTTTACGCTTTTGTTCATTGTCATACAATTTCAGCGGACCAGGTAGCGGTAACTACCTTCATCCGAATAACGAATATGGTAAGACATGCTGCTGTTTGGGGCTTTCTTATTTCGTTCGCTCGCATAAATGCTTTCAGCCCGCTTTAACACGACAAACAATATTAACAACAACAACAACAAAACGCCGCCTCTTAATCACTGCCATTATATTTTACCACAACGTTTTTCTTTTTAACTTTTATTAGTTAACGAAAGATTTGTAGCATTTATAGCAAAAGAGCACGCGATGTATACTCTATCTTCAGCCATTATTCGATATATCAATCATTTCGCCAATTATTTTCCACGATTTCTTATCCAATGAAATATGAATTTATTACTTTTTTCGATATTCGATCAATCATAAAATATCTTATTTTTTTAAGAATACAGAGCAGCGCAAATTTAAAAAAATCGTTTCTTGTGCACAAAAGTCTGAACACCAAAAAAAAAAAAAAAAAAAAAAAAAAGTATGTCTCATGGATTTTTGACGTAAAATTAATTATTTTTCTGTACATTGATCATTATAAATTTTTTACACTTTAAGTAGGAATCCATAAATTTGGTTTCACCTAGTTTAATACAAGTTTCTTTTTCTAATTGTCTACAAAGAATTTTCAATATTTATTTTTTATCTAAAAAATATAATATTCTTAGAAAATGTAGACTTTTGTGCATAGGAAAAATAAAATGCTGAATGAAGAAAGATTGAGCATTTTTTCTAAAAATTTGGATAAATAAATAGCAGAATGATCCATATATGTATATTTATAAATATAGTAGCGATTCTCTTTTGCTCGCACGAATTGCACGATCAAGAATGACTAAACAGCCTGTAATGTGATGCTAATTTTTCTACATGCGACTTTGGCCGTAACGCTCGAGCAGGAAAAAAAAGAACAAATAGAGAAAAAAAAACCCCAACCCCGCGACGCAACAAAAATCTAACGGACCTCGTGAACTAAAAGAAAACCTTTTTGTCTCCTCGCCCGTGTGTCCCCGTCGTTTTTCCACGCAGTCTTCAGGACGGAATCGAGCGGCAGTTGACACCCCCGACACCACCGCCACGAAGGAATCCACCTCCGGCGGCAGCGAGCATCGCATTTCCAGCAAAAGACGCAAACGACTCCAGTAGCGATACAACAACGAGTCTCAGTCCAAGTCCCAGCCCGAGTTTCGGATCCTCCTCGAATGGTGCCGCCTGTTATTATTCCTACGCGTCACGAGGCTGCTGCGTAGACTTAGTCGCCTGGAGCCATCAGCACGGTACGGATTATTCAATATCGGATGAAACAAAAAAGAAGCAACTAAATTATGTATATCACATGAAACCTTACCTCGCAGTTACGTATATGGGCAATTCCATATCCCTTCGACCTGGCCTCTCGAATTTCATTCACAATTTATTATCTTGTTGGACCAACTCTCATTCATTCAATTTTTTGTTTATATTTCATATACTTATGATTATTTAAAAGCAACATATCGTTCGACATAAACTAAAAATCTGAAAAAATTATTTTTAATTCTCTAGCAGATATCAATTTTTTTGAACATTTTTGTATATGAATGAGGACTTGTGTGAATTTTGTCACATTTTCTCAAAGCGATTTTTATAATTGCAAAAAATTATGAAAAATCGTGGTCATATAAGAAGTTTTTCATTTTTTATGCTGGTGTCAGTATGGACAGGTACATCTAAATAACACCACGATGTGCGAAGTTTAAAAAATTAAGTACAAGATATTTTAAATGAAATCGTTTAAAAATAATTTCATTCGTATATGGGACATTCCAAGTCAATTCACGTGATCATCGGCCTGACTCTCTCGGATTCAGTTGACGAATTTTTTTGGATATATTTCGGTCCAAAAAAGAGGATTTTTTTCAATTAAATAATTTTTTTCCATAATTTTTTAGTAAAAATAAATTTTGACGAGTTTTAAAATTCTGATTTTTTTTCCATAAAATCTAGGACTAAAAACAAGAATTTCCATCGTAGTTCGAGAGTGGGCCTAGAATAATGTATTTTTATTTTTTATTTTAAGAATAAAAAAAATTTCCAATTCTAATTTTTTTTTAAATCTTCTTTTTAAAAAAAATTCGTAATAAAATAGAACCGAGGTCCAGCCCACTTTGGGTTCAAGTTTTAAAATATTGAGGTCTGATAGAGAACTTGTGAGAATCTTTTCACATTTTAAAACTGCGTCTAACGATATGTTTATTTTAAATAATCATAAGTATATCAAATGTTTAAAAAAAAATGTATCAAAAATTATGGTTGCCCCTTAGAGTAGAAGCAATAACATAAAAAATTATGGATCGAATTGAAGAGGTCGAGGGTCAAACACAGGTCGAATCGGTATGGAATACCCCGCAATTAATAGTGTAAAAGAAATGCCCTCTCTATTAGAAGGCATTCCATAATAATTCAACCAACAGAATTTTATAATTACTAAAAAATTCGATGGCTTAGTGAGATTGAAGCAATATTCGCGAGAAATAAAAAGTAGAACATTATGTGGGCTTATGTGGCTCAACTTACGAGTTTGTGCAACTGTTTTTTCTTTTTCTTTTTAGATTCTATATACATATTTTTATAGTAAATCGTAAATCAAATTTTAATAATTTTCTTAAATTAATATAAATTTTTTTTTGCTTCTAAAAAAAGACCATAAGATATCGCGCCCATTTTTTTCTATATTCAGTGACAATAATGAAATGGGCAAAAGTATCAAGATGAGTCTTTTTCCTAAGATAAAATTAATTTTTTTATTTAAAAAAAAATGTCTTAGTTGCAATATTTTGTTTCTTAATTTTTACATAAAATTCGAAACTCGCCACCTCGAAAACTCCGACGTAAAATTTTTTATTGAAGTACGAATATTATAGCTCATTTGCTATAAAACGTATGGTGTTCTTTTTTTCCTAAAGCGTTCGTAACAAAAAAAGAGACTTAAAACAATAAAATATTGAGTTTACAGTAACTTGGAAAAATGATATTCATAATGTACCATTTTTAAATAAAACTAGAATTTTCGTTTTTTTTTTTTAAGTAATATTTAAGTTTGAGTATTAAAATTTTCCAATCTTATACTTCAATCTCACTAAATCACAGAACTTGGTAATAATTATAAAATAATTCGGAAGACTGAATTTGTATGAAATACCTCACAGATTCTCTTTTATCATGTAATAATGAAAAGTAGAAAAGTAAACGCAATTTCTCTAACTTATCTAGTAGCAATCTTTCCAAAAAATTAAAAATTGTTTTAAATCATGGCCTAATGAAAAAATCTTCAAATTCGATATAAATTCCTCGATTAAAAAAGAAAAGTCTAGATGTGGTCAAAACTGATTGATTGAAAATAATAGAGAAATCTTTAAAGTGTTTAGCCACCAAAGTTAAATATTAAAAAATAACTTTTTAAGCAAGGTAAAAATCTGTGAGCTAAGTGCGATTAGAAAAAAAAAACAAATAAACAAACAAAAAAAAAAGAAAAGGAATAAAAGGTTGCGAACCGGAAACGGCGTCCCGATATTCGGCAGCCTTGGATTCGAGAGAGGACGACGAAGCCGATACCTCGCCGGACGACGGTGGCTGTTCTACAGCCAGTGCCGGAAAGCGAAAGAGGCGTAAAAGAACGAAAAAGAACAAGCCAGCGTTGGGAAACGGATCAAAGGCTCGTCTAACGACATTGGCAACATCCTCGGGAGCGACGACTGCTCCGAGTTTAGCGAGAACGTCGTCCTCGTCGAGAACACGGAAACAACGCGGCGGCAATGACGACGATCGTTCGGAGGCCGGACTCTGCATGAGCACCTTCTCGCCGGATGTCGGTGCCAGAGGAGCTGTAACCAGTGGCGATAGAAGTGTCGCAAATGGTCTTAAGCTCGCCCAGACTCAGGCTATCGCCGTCGCCGGATATCTCGCCAACGTCGACTCCCGACAGTGGCGAGTTTGCGAGTCCTGCTTCTCGCACAGAGCTTCTTTCCATGGCAGAGGTGATTTCTACACGACCCCGTACATACATTCTCTATCTCAGAGCTCAACTCATTTTATTTCTCAACACAAGAGTGAATCAAAAAAACTTTTCATTTGTTTAAACTCAAACTTTTTCGCTTCAAGAATATATATTTTCATTTTTCCTTTCAAACACAATTTTTAATTACTTCAACTCATTTGTTTCTTAAATCAAAGTTTTTGAGTAGAAAAAAAAACTTTTTTTCTTTTAAATCCACGTTTTTCAGTTAAAAGAAATATTTCTATTATTCGTTTCAATTTTTTTTTAATCAAAGTTCTTGAGTGAAGAAAAAAAACTGATTTTTTGTTCCTTAAAGCGTTGAAAATCGTAGAATCTCATTTAAAATAAATGATTTTTCCAAAATCCATTAAAAAATTAAGCTAGCAAATTGATTGAAACTGTTTCAACGTTTCTTGACAAACGTCCGGAAAACATTTTATTTTTTTCTTCTTATTCCGCAAGTTAAAATTTATAAATTTTACAAAATTTTTTTTTTAGTTTTTACTTTTACAAAAATCGCAACTTCTACGAATTCCCAATTTCTTATTGTTAATCTAGTTCTGAGGATTGAAAAGTCAGTAAAATTTACAAATAATCATACACTGAATTGAAACTAACAAAACTGCTTTGTCAAGTTTTACAACAAAGAAACAAAAAGAGTCGTAGAAATGTGAAAAATATATCGTAAAAGGAAAATTTCCTCCAGAAAATTATTTTAAATTTCAATTTGTTTAACGAATCCATCCTCTGGTATTAACTAAAATCATGCCTAAACAGTAATTTTCAACCATTATTATAATTTCTTATTGGATTTTCGAAAAATTGTTTCTCACCAAGTACAGTTGCTAATCATACCAACTTATTTATGAAATTTGAGATGCAAAAGTAAATTAAGCCGACTCTTCAAATTTAGCCAAAGCCCAAAATGTAAATTTCTGGGCAAACATTAAAATTATATTTCGGCAGAGCAAAAAAAATACGATAATTTTTTGACACCCTTAATCGACATAGAAGACAATGATTAAGTTCAATACAAAAATTACGTAATTAAATCAACGTCCAACTCTGCTCTACTTCACACTCTTCCACTCTATCACATTTATTCTCTAAAAAACGAAGAAAAAAAAATCACACACACACACACACACATAATATCGGTACGCTTGCCGAACCGAAGGAAAAATAGAAGACAAAAAAATGCCACACTGCGAGCCGGTGTCGTCGACCGCTGTTCGATATGCATGCATGTGCATCATCACTATACATACCACTAATATATACGTAAAGAGCTTTCGTATACTTAACTAACATTAACACTACTACATAATTAACTTGTAAAAGTCCCTGTCCCACATTAATCCCAATCCTCCCAACTAACCACGCGAGTGAAGCTTTTGCAAGCACGCGCGAGTTCCTCAGTTCTCCTTGCAGGCAAGTACCAAGTATATACTTGATATATATATGTACGACGATAAACGTAAGGGTGCAAAGTGAATTAGAGCGATGTCAGCACTTGGTTAGTTGGGTCGATTGCTCAAGGAGAGTCTTTTTTTTTTTTTTTTTTTTTTTTTAATGTAAAAGACAAGACGGGGTCGATTGGAATATCCTAGATAGCAAAAGCCCCTCAAAGTCTTGGAGATTTAATCAAAAGTATTTTTCTGTAATATGTTCATCATCATTGATATATCAAAAACAGTATCCTGGGCCGGTGAGAGCAACGGAGGAGTTGGCACCGAACGCCTGTCTCATAGTCTACCCGGAAGTCCTGCCGATCGAAAACCAAATTTTGAGGTCATCGGAAGTGCAGAGAGTCTCGTCGGTCGTGTAAGTATAAAAAGTTATTTTTTTTACTTCTTTTTTAAATTTCAATCCATACAATTGTCATATATATATATTTTTTTTTATAAAAAGAAATAAACGTTTGTCACAATTTTTCAACAAACATTTGAAAATGAAAATGACACATGAAAATCTGGAAAAAAAGATGTCATGAAAACAAAGCCTCCTCCATGAGGAAGCAAAATATAACATCAGTATTATTTTTCAAAATTATGTAAAGACTGACTATTTGATTAATTGAATGACAGGTATTAGTGGAACAAGGTCTGGGCAAATACTGCGATCCGGACTTTGTAAGATACACGTCGAGAGAGATGCAGGAAGCATTGGACATGACCAGAGAGGAGATGGATCGTGCGGCTCATCAATTACTCCTTCAGGAGCGTCGTGGTCAGCCTCTGACCTATCAACTTCAGCATGGAATGGATCAGCAATGGAACAACTCGTTTCAACAGCAACAGGGTCCACGTGAAATAGCGTATCAACAGCTTCGGGAGCAGCCTTCGTCGCTCGAACACCAGCAGCAGCAGCAGCAGCAGCAGCAAAACTCTCAACTCCAACAGCAACAGCAACAGCAGCAGCAGCAACAGCAGCAGCAACAGCAACAGCAACAGCAACAATTACAGCAGCAGCATCAGTATCGTCATCAACAACCGCCGTCTTAGCGACGAGGAAGGCGCTGATAAGCGTCTCGCGTAAATCATTTTAATAAAAAATAACATAGCAATTTGCAATTTCATTGGTATAACCGGGATCACTCGAAAAAAAAAAAAAAAAAAAATTTATACGATTGATAACGCAGTTTACGTACTAAAAACAAAGAGCCAGAGGATAAACTCAAAGTAAAGTAATTTGGGTTATTACTTTAAACGGCCAAATATTTACCAGAAACAAAAAGAAAACCAAAACTCTTTCGTCGGTTTAAATATTGTACTTATAGTGTGTATGCTCGAGGTATTTATGAGAAGAGAACATTTAAAAAGGGAAAAAAAGGACACGTCGAAAAGTTCTCGGCGTGATACGCATCGCAACGAACTATTATGCAACAAGTATTCTAAACAACTCGATCGTGTAATATTGTACAGAAAAAAAAATTCTAAGTCCGGCCGGTTGAGTGAAGAAAATGGAGGGGAGAGGGAACAACAATGATTTCCTTATTCGTTTTGATCCTCTCCCCAAGCGTAAAAACGCAAAAAAGAGACAACGTCGTTCATTGTTCAATTTCATCGACTTACCAGTTGAATTTCTCTTCTCTGTCTCGTCATTAAAATTATCATCAAATGAAGAAAAAAGAAAAAGGAAGATTAAAAACAAACACTACTCTTTAGGGTGACAATTTTTTAAATTGTACTTTTTCATTCTTAGTCGCACTTCAGAATTCTATACTCTGTGGAAGTGGAAAATAATATAAAGAAAATGTTTCGTGGTTCCTTGAAGCTTCACAAATTTTCATTATTAATTGAAAACCGATTTTTTTTCGTACATCTAATCGCATGTTCTTTTATATACACTCTAACGGAGAAAAAAAATTGGGATGAGTCACTAATCTGCAGATTAGCAAACACTATTTGATATTTTTTAATATCAATATTTTTCTTTCAAATTTTGCACACTACCGGATATTTTGTTCAAATAACAAAATATCATATAAAGTTGCAAAAAAAGGGTTTTCAATTAATTTGTAAGGCTTCGAGCGATCTATAAATTTTCGTTTTCCAAGTAGAGTTTTTGGGATTTTCAATTCCTAAACGAGAAAATATGAAATTCTGGAATTGAGACGAAGAACTGAAAAAAGGAATGGTTTCAAATAATTGTTATCCTACAAGTCTTACTAGCCGAATAACGAGTTTAATAATCTTATTCATACTATTGCTACTGCGTCTACTCTAGAAATGAAAAAGGAGGAGGAAGAAAAATCTAATTACGATATACCACGATAATGCTACTCATTTCTACCGTTACTCAATACCGGAAGTAATACTACGCGCTGTAGTAATAATTATCGCATCCATTGTTGCTAAAAAAAACAAAAAAAATAGTATCACGTTATTACTACATACTATAAATTATTATTACTATCGGCGTCATCATCTAATAATACCTATATTATTATTACTATTATCGTCATTACTATTATTGTCCGTACGAAGATTTTTAAGAGAGATAACAAGTGCCTAAGTATCTATAATAACTTATTTCGGACCAGAGAAGATCTTTATGAATATATAGTCAAAGTATATTGTTATGATTAATTAATTGTTCGAGATGTGTACGAGAAGGTAAAAAGGGTTCGGTAATGAATCGTTTTGTCATTACGCGTAATTTAGTGTGTATTTTACCATTTAAAGCAGGTAAAGAAAAAAAAGATATTGCCAATGCGGCAATTAAATAGGCGAGAAGATTGAGAAAAGCGCGTGGGAAAATAAAATCATTAGGAAACATAATTAAACTATATACACTCGATTTTATCGTACTTGCTTTTCGACGTTGTCCTTCTTGTACTTACGATATATTGTCTAATGTCTTTTTATACTATTGTAAAAAGTGTTTACAGTCTAAAAGAGATGAGATATAGCGTTCATAGTGGGATGGTGAACAAAAAAAAAAACGAGCAAGAAAAAAGCACCCCATCTAGAATGTACTACTGTGATCGATTTGAAGGAGGAAAAAAGATAAAGCTGAGAGAAATGTGTCGAGTCTTAAGAAAAAAAAATTCGCGTTAAAAAAAAAACGGTTATTCGAAGAAAAAGTCTTAAAGCATTTTTTTAAGTTGATTTTTTGAAGCATTCTTTAAGCGCTATATATGTATATATATTAGAGTAAGTAAAAAAAGCGTTATATTTTTTTTTGCCCAACTAACTGGTTGAGAAGCTATTATGGTGGAAAAAAAAAAGAAAGCTCACCAAAGGGGAGCTCTAAATAATAATATTTAGAGGTAAAATACGTTTTTGTGTATTTAGACTTTATATACCTCCTTAATAACAACTGCAATTAGTAATTTTTCAGCATATGTATAGAAAAAATAGCGCTCTAAAAAAAAACAGCGTTTTACAGTCTAAAAAAACGCACAGCGTTCTAAAAAATTCTTAACATTATTTAAAGCTGTCATTATCACTCCGTACCTGGCAATAACGTAACAAATATTGTCAAACGAAAATAAATAGCAGTATATAATAATTCACTTGTCCGCATATTGTCATATTTTAGATTGCTAAATTATATAAAAGACATTTGGAATAAGTTTTTGTGCAATCCATTTTTTTTCATAGGTCTACAATTTCCAATCTATGACATTGGTAAAATCTTCTCAAGAGCCAATTTTTTGAGAATTGAATGTCGCACAAAAAAACTTTGAAAAAAAAAAGTTGTGGAAAAATTAATAGTTGAAAACCGGTAAAATTTTATATAAACGTAACTCTCAAAGTTAATATCTTTCAGATTGTTGCATTCAGGCATTTTTTGCAGCGGACCTTTTTTTGTAAAGCGTTAAATTTTCTATAGACATGCTGTAAAATGATTCATTGCAGTTGTCATTAAGGTGGTAAAACAGTCTAAATACGCAAAAACGTGATTCACCTCTAAATATTATTATTTAGAGCTCTTCTTTGGTGAGCTTCCTTTTTCTTTTTTTTACAGCAAAGTAACTTCTGAAGGAGTTAGTTGGACAAAAAAATATAACGTTTTTTTGTTATCACCCTAATGTATATCGTTTGCTTAAAATATCGTGGTTTTTTTCAATGTTGAAAAGAACAAAGAATCAGCACTCCATGACGATGCGCGCAGTTTCCGTGAAATCTCTCAACATTGAGTAATTAGCGATTTATGCGTTTGCAAATTGTGCAACCGAATAAAGAACAGACGAATTTTTGGTAGTCCGAGCTAACGCCCTTTTTTCCTGAGAGACAAAACAGAGGGGAAAAGAAAGAAAAACATAATCGACCAAATATCACTGACGAGTGCCTGATGTCTAATCTTCGCTTCTTACCCGATTTATTATTGTGCGATCGAATAAAACCGACATATTTGAAATTCATAAAAACAAGGGTTGCCCAAATCAACTCAATTTTATTTTTCGCTTTGACAAATCAAATTTATCGATTGCGGCAAAAATCGAAAATTAAAAAAACCGACTAGTCGTTATTCTGTGACTTTTCGTTTGAGAATTTTATCGAAACGAAGATCACGCTCTAAAAAGTTACGTGCAAATCGAACATTTTCATCGTTTTGAGACTACTGAAAAAAAAAAAAAAAAAAATTTTATCGTCTAATGCAACTTTTAGGCTCCTCATTTTAGGTCTATGCAAATTAAAAGTCTGAGGTAGATCGGAAAATAAAATCGACTAATTTTGCACCATCCTAATGTTCATCAACGCGACACACAATGATTTGCATCATCTTCAGCGATTAAAGAAAATAAATAAATAAGCTCGTTGAAGGTATAAAAATAGATGGTGTATAAAGAAAAGAAAAACTTGGAGTATCACACGGTAACGGCAGTTAATATTGGAATTTAATTTCCGTGCAAAGTATTTTACAACACGCTTGTTTTTCTGTCGAGCCGTTATTGTAACTCCTAAAAATTCGCATGCATAAATAACGCACATGTACCATGAGTAGAAAACATGTCGAAGAAACAAGAAAGAAGAGAAAGAAAGAAAAGCCGGCGACCATTGTTCAGCTTAGATATTGTAAATACGTAGTCAACTTTACATAATACCGTAACAAAAATTTATCGAATTTTTAGCGAAATTTTATTCCAATTTAATTTAAATTCTAAGCGAAGAAACGTTTGATTGTTGGTGGCGACGATAGAAAGAAAAAAAAACCGCCGATCGCGGATTTTACGTCCACGCGATTACGCACAATTCGACGATTTTCAGGAGATAAAATAACACACGATAATTGTATTATAAAAATAACACGTGTTTCGGTTTACCTTTTGCACGGAATTACCAGCAAAAAATATTCAGCGCAAAACGCCGAAACATATTGTTTTTTCCACTACAGCAAAAACGACGTTGTAAAAAATATATATACATATATATATATAAAACAGATACGTGAGAAGGTGTGGGAAGCAATGATTCTGCCAAATAGAGATGATCTAACACGAAAGTTTTATTGTGTTTGCTGTTGTTGTTGTCGAAGATTGTGTCGAATTATAAAAATACATAAGAGTTTTTTCCGAGCATCTTAAATAATTGGCTAGCTTTGATACCGTAGGGATTCGCGACTGATTGTACTTTCTTATACCATTATCCTCCAGTCTCGTTGTTATCACACGTATATTTCTATTATTTTACATACCAATATACAGACTGTGTGTTGTATGGCATTCAAGTATTGTACAACGGCTCCCCATCGCGAACTTACACATATTAAAACACATAATTGCTCTCTCTCATCTTTTTTTTTTTTTATCGTAGATGCTCGCTTAGGCGATCTCACAGAATCCAAACGAACAAAGAAAAAAAATATATATAAGTCAGACACGAACGACAGATGGTTAGTAAAAAAAAAAAAAAAAAAAGAAAAAAAAACAAAGTCAACTAAAAATCGAGTCACTATTATTTCATAACTTGAGCTGCTTTTTTTGCCTTGACGAGCTCGACAAGTTCCTGCAATGATTAAAAGAAAAGAAAAGGTTTATAAGACATTTTAATATGCAAATTTATTATTTTCGAAAGGCATGGTGGTCCCATTGAAAAGAATGGAAAGGAAAATTCCTGACATCCCCCTAAATTATAATTTTTACGTGAATAAAATTGCACAACAGATCTTCAATAATAATCACTATTTAGAAACAGCAATGAAAGGATGAGTATTTGTTGTTGAAAATAGTCCGCAAATTGTTAATAGAAGTGATAAATGAGGCTGAAAACGTCGCTTCGAGCAGTAAAGAAAAGTCATATTTTTTTTTCTAAAATATTAACGAATTTCCTGGCTTTTGTCCTCACGACTTAAAATTCCAATACGTTTGCAAATTTTGCATGTTTCAGTGAAGCAGTAAACCACCATGTGATTCTAAAAAATAGGTAAAATAAATAATTTTTTTTTTTTCATCTCACCTTATATCGCCTCATGCACTCCTTTTTGGTTCGCGTTGGTATACAACTTGCGATCTGATCCCATCTATCCGGCACCGGTGTTGAGTAAGTTTTCAGTGCCTGCTCCAAAAGTTTTTGTTCCGCTGGTGTCCACGGCTGTGACGTCGCGGCCGTTTGTTGCTGCTGTGGCTGCTGCTGCTGCTGTTGTTGTTGTTCCTCTTGATCCTCCTCCTGTTGGCGTGTCTCATCTTTCCTCACTTCATCGGCAGTGCCATTTGAAATAGGATTATCCAAGCGTTCGGTAACAGCCGGCATTCTCTCTTCAACGGCCTCCTTGCTCTTTTTCTCCGCGATAAAATTGTCGTAAGCTTTCTTATTGGCCTGTTCCTTCAAGCTCGATTTGCTAAAATCCGTCGATTGTAAATCCTTGGCTTTGGCCAAAACTTGTTTAGCGTCGCGGCGTGCAACGCCGTTCGATGAATTGCCATGTTGATTTATAAAATTAGCGACAACTTCCCATCGTTGATTTGTACCAGCGGGAAAAAGATTGACCGCTTTAATCAAAAGCTGCAAATCATGCTCGCTCCAAGGAACCAAATGTGCTTTTACTTGTTTTTCGGGAGTTGCGCGTGGGTCGTTATTCGTAACGCCGACACGTCGTTCTGCTTCCATTTTTTTCTCAGTCTCGGAAACAATTTTGAGAAAGGCTTTACGTCCACTTGCTTGCAATTCTTTGATAGTATCCTCGAGTTGAGCGAGTTTAAAAAGTTCGCAAATCTTCTCGACGCTTTCCATATTTCTAATACTTTCCGCTGGACTCGAAGCAAAATAGTCGTTAGATTTGCACAAATCACGTAGAGCTTTACGCTCTTTTTTCAATGCTTTTTTCAGCACTTCTCTTTCTTGCTTTAGCGCGTCGTTTTTTGCCTTTTCTTCGGCGTCCCGCCTCTCCCTTTCCTCGCGCTCTTTTTCCGCGGCTTCTCTCGCCAATCTCTCTTCCTCTTGTTGACGAGCTTTTGCGGCTTCTTGTTTCGCACGTTTTGCCGCTGTTTTCCTGTCTTTGTCCTCCTGCTGAAATTTCTTTATACGAGGATCGAGATTGTAAGCTATATCTACGAGAGAACGTATTCTTGCCATTTCCTCTTTCTTTCGTTTAGCCCGCGTTGCTTTGTTCTTTTTTTCAATCCACTTTCTCATGTCGCGACTGCAAATAGAGATTATTTGTGTTTATTTTTCTTTTGACCAACGTTTTAACTATAATAAAAATACCGATTGTGGTTACTCGGTGTTATGTCCTGCTTATTTTTTCCTACTTGACTCTAACCACACATTTTTATTTAATTTCATGACTCATTTTTTGATTTTTTCATTATCTTCAAATGCTTGTCCCGTTCAATGTAAATAATTAAATAAATTGCAACGCTTAAAAAGTCGCGACAATAGCAACATCCTATTGCACAATTGAAAATTCTTAAAATTTTCATGAATAATATACTCACTCTTGGCCACTCTCCTTATCCTCCTCATCGAGATACGAGTACTCCCGCCACGACTCAAATTCATACCAGAATGAGTAAAAACGCTCGACCTTGTCGCGCGAAGTATCTGGATCCCCGAGTTGCGGCACCGGCTTCTTTACCGACCATCTCGCGTTCTCTCGGAACGCGCTGCCCATAGTCTCGTAGAAATTATTTTTTGCATCTTTCTCATCCGGCAAATCATCGCTGAAGTGAGGATCAACGCTGTCGTAACTACGTCGCTTTACCGGATTACCAAGCATCTCCCAGGCACGCGTTATACATGTGAAATAATCGTCGTCCTCGCGTATCTCTTCGCCCATCGCCTTCCTCTTGTCCGGATGATGCTTCAGTATCTTCTGCTTGTCTACAAAATATTAATAATTACAGGCGTCTCGCAATTTCATCAAAAATTCATAGTCCTCCAACTTGAAACAACAGGAAAAACGTTGCTACGTATATCCGGAAAATAATAATTATCAAACTAATTTTTCACAACTTTTAGTATATTTTTTTCCGCCTTTTTTGCAGCTTTTCGGAAAATCTTGACAAACTAGAATTGTCCCATTGATATCTCATACTCTCTTAAGAATATTCTCATCTTAATAGCAATGAATATTATTTCAAGATTTTTTTCTCGTATTGCACCTCCTTTCCATTTTTTTACAATAATTAATTTCTCATTTCTTAAAATGTGGAATGTTTGAGAAAAAAAAATCTAAGAAATTATTTTAAAAAATCAATTGAAAAATAAGAAATTCTGAAGAATACGACAAAGCAAAGATTATCCATTTTTTTTATCACAATTTGTCCGGGAAGATAAACTTTTCAATGTAAATGTTTACAATATCCTGGAAAAATTAATAAAAAAAAATATAAATGTAATTATAAGATTTTACTAAAATAGCAATACAAAAATATTCTGTCATTATTATGAGCATAGAAAAGGTAAAATCTTTTTTCAAATACAAAATTATACATTTTTTTGACTAATCAGTGAAATATTATAAAAAAAAATGTTTGCTATGAAATTATAAGTGAAACACGCAAGAAAATAGAGTAAATTGAAAAGTAATGGTCAACTCCAAAATAGAAATTTTTTCAGACTAAAAAAAAGAACCTTTTTGTTTCTTGTTTGAAGCGACAAATGTGCGTGTACTGTTTTTTTTACTTTAGCTTCAAACAATAAATACTGAAATTAAAATAAATGTTTGAAAAAAAAAAAAAACATTGCAAACATACACGCTCGTTTGATAGTGTCTTCCGTAGCCTTGTTCCTGAATTTCCTCAAACCCAAAACTGCATAATGATCCTGATCTTTCCATTCTTTTGGATCTAGTGATCTCAAATAATCAAGATCATCCTCAAAAAGATCCTCCGCAATTTCATCGTCGTCCGACGATTCTGAGACTCTACCGGTTTCCGAAGAGCTCTCAAACTGTGTCCGCAGTCTCGTATGATTAACTGCGTGTAATACCAACAGTCCGGCAGCTTCAAATTCGACTTTGCGCAATGCTGAAAAAAAAAAAAAAAAAAAAAAAACAAAATTACATTATCTTGATAATTTTGTTGATATGTGAGAATAGCGGTGAGCTTTAAAAATGACGAAAAGGAGTTGAGGAAAACTGTTGAAAATATTTATAATTAGCAGCAAAGCTGAAAAAGCCAAATATAACCTCTGGGCCGGTAACGATACGGCAATGTCGAAAAAAACACGTTTTATCAAAACGTAACTTACGTGAAATTGTATTAAAAATAACGCATTCACCCATCTCGACGGTTTGCGTCATTGTCGTTGAGACGCGAAAGATCACAATTAAGATTTTTTTTTTTTTTTTTTTTCAATCTTCTAAATTAATTACAGTATATCGCGTGCTCACGAGCGAGAGCACAAAATCACCAAGATCGCATACACGCGAAGAATCGTCTATCGTCCGAAGCATGGAACGAGAGCTAGACGACCCCCAGACCGTGTTCGGCACGTCGTCTCTCGTTCATTCTGCGTGCTGCATGTTGACGCGCGCGGCGACAACGCTCTCGTGCACTTTTTTTCGTCTTCTTTTATTCTTAAATCTACCATACCGACGGCATTTTCTGTTGTCAATCAACCGTCGATAAAGCAGAGTCGTTTTACACGGGTAAAAATGAAACTGATTTTTTTTTTCTACTTTAAAACAAAAATTGTTATTCTTATTTGCGTTTAAATTGTTTCTGTTGATTTTTTTAAAACACGTTTGTTTCCAGTTTTGCAAAAGAAAATTGTAAATTAGTAAAGTGGCGAAAAAAAAGTTTGTTTTGTCGAATTTATAGTTTGTTTTGATAAATTACACGTAACAGAAGAGACATTTTTTTTTGCCTGTGTAATATCAATTACAATATATGGGGCAAAACACGTCATTGTCGTAGTATTGGCGTTAAAAAATAAACAATGATTATTTTCAGAATTTTTTTATGGCTGGAATATGCAATAAAAAGTCTGAAAAAATTCCTACGTTTTTTCTTCAACCAGACCAACATCCTGAATAAATTTGAGAATCTTTTGGTGACATGTAAAATTGGGCTGGCCGACTTGAGGTGTTTTGCCTCATATTTGACTGTAGATAAAATAACTCGAGATAATTAGCTGTACCAATTTATACGGTACTTTAGCGTGTTGGAAGACAACGCGTTGCTAACCAACGGTCGATAAAACAGAGAGTAAAGCACAATAAAACACACAGAGTTTAGTTTAATTTTGTCGCACCTGCAGCGCTATTCGAATCGGTGTGAATATCCGAGAAGACGGACACGGACAGCCAAACCAAGGTAAACACCACGTGGATTCGACAACGGTTTATCACAACTAACAAAAAGGCACCGATTTTCATAATTCTGAGATGAACTGTGAGTAATCAAATCCAAATAAATTCACACGACTCTCGTAGAAAAATAGTGTACGCATAATAAATAAGGATATTTCAGATGCTTCGACGTGAAAACGCGGTGAAAACAATGGGAAAACGGAGTGTTGACGTTAATTCTGTTTTTGAGATAGAAAACAAAAAGTATGTCGATATACGGCCGAAGAAATATTTGAATACAGCTACAAAGGATGTCAAGTTGAAAATGAAAAAAGGACTAAACAGCAAAGTCGAAAGTGAAGATGGTACGTTTGAAATTTATGCAATTTTTTTTGTGCAGTTCGCCAATCTTTTTCACTCGTCCAGTTGGTGCTAAATATTTTCTAACCACTTTGGGAGTATAATTTTATGCGTTAACTAATTGTAAGAGAGAATTTTATGTTACAAGGCATATGTAAAATACAGAAATATTTTCACCCACTTTTTTTTTCAACGATAATCCATATTGTTGAATTCCTCAAAGAAGAAGCTTGGCTTTCATGAAATCATTTTTCATTGACATTAATATTGTGACAAATTGATCTATAAAACTTTGTTAAAGATCATACACCAAATATTTAGTACCAAATTTAAGAGACATGACAACCTGTTTAACAGGAGGAAACACCCATTTTCAGACAAAAAGAAGAGAGTCTTATTTTTTTTTTCATCCATAAAAGAAGCAAAAAGAAAAATTTTATCCCCTTGATTACAAGAAACAATGTTTGGAATTGTGGGTAAAAAGTCCCTAGGTAAGAATATAAAAAATTGTAGGAAGAGATTTATTTCTGTCAATATATATTTTTTAAAAATATTTTTCACTCTTCTAAAATTAATCTCCTATGATTTTTGATATATGAAATTTTTCTTTCAATTTTTGTTATGGATTTAAAAAAATAAAATAGGATTTTTGTGCCTGAATTTGAGGTATTTTTAATTTTAGCGATACAATTGTTAATTTCTATTTTAAATTGCAGTTGTCGAAGGAACGTCAATATTAAAAGGATTCGACAAATCGGAGAAAAGAAAGAAAAAGCGAAAGAAGAGATCAAAAATGGGATCTCCGATAATCGTAGAAGATAGTATTGAAAAACGGGCGAAGATAGAAATTCCCGCGGCATTGCGTGACACGATATTTGAAAAGTCGCCGGTTAGCCCTTCAAATTCCCTGGGAGCATTTGCTCTAGGCGTAAAAAAGAATGAAAATAAAGAAGCATCCAAGGCAAAAATCACAATAGCCCAATGCATAAATCCATCAACGATAGATCGAAATGAGAAGAACGTAGCTGAATCTACGCACGAAAGAATTTCCGTGCCAATGGAACAAGAATTTGACGAAATTCCGGCAATCAATTCCAATAGCGATTTTCCCGTAAAAAGTAAAAAAAGATTAATAAAGCACGTCGAACCAATGGAAGAACAAGAAGAACATTCAGCCTCAAAAAATCAATTAACAATCGAGGAAAACTCGAGCGTTGAAAATAAATTCCAAGACGATAATCTCGATGAAAGAGAGATGAAACAATTGCCACGTTTCTACAGTTTAAAAAACAAAGTATTAGCGATGATAGAACCAGATTGGCAATTTTCTTTTCATGGAAAATTACAAATACGAGTTTTCTACGGTGCTGTAAGAATCTACGGTGCTGTTTTGAACAGCAAAAAAACACAGATACCGGTGAAAATTTATTCACCAAGAGCTTACAGTCCAATAGCGATCGAGTCTATAGAGAGCGAAATTCACGACAGAAATCTCGGTAATGTTTGGAAATTTCTCGGCGAGCATAGCGCCGATCGTAAATTTGCAAAACGACTGCAATCGGATATTGATAATCTTCAAGATGGATGGGCGTTTGTTGAGTTGGAAAATTTTGAAGATCAATTGACGATTTTTCTCGATAATTATTGTCCTTATCGCTTGTTTCCGAGAATAAACGATCCCTCGAATCATTCGTGGAGAGACGCGAGAAGAGCGGAAATTGTTTTACAGTCTAATCTTCGTTTTATCGCAAGTTGCAAACAGCTAACGATTGATTCGCGTGGAATTGACGATTTTGCCGATGGCATTTGTTACGACTGGGATACCAAAGACTCTTCACGTACGATTATCGCCGGTGGTAAAGCCGTTGGAAAATCCACGACAGCGAGATATCTTGTTAATAAGTTATTGGCTAAATCAAAAGCAGTTTTGCTTATGGATTTAGATCCTGGCCAGGGTGAATTCACACCCGCGGGTTCTATATCGTTGAATATCGTTCAACAGCCACTTTTGGGACCAAATTTTACACATCTAAAAACTCCGTACTATGAAATTTATGTCGGAAGTGCCGACGTAACGCGCTGCTTCACTCACTATGTCGACGGTATTAAAAAGCTCGTGAATCGAATCATCGATGATCCAAAACTCGGGCGTTTACCACTTGTCGTAAATACTATGGGATTCTGCAAAGATATCGGTTGGGATATTATTAATTATATTATTAAACTCGTTTCGCCAACCGATGTCGTGCAAATACTCTCGAGGAGATCCAAGAACAATTTTCACGACACGCTCAGTCGTCAAGTCGTAGATCGACAGGTAAATTAATCCATTTTAGATATGTTACGCATGGAAAAAGGCTCACTTTACACATTTTACTGTTTCAAATATTCCAAATATTATACCATATATCTCCCAATTTTTATTAGACTCTCGACTGGATCACTTGGACGAAAGATACGATAAACAGAGATAATAAACCAGCAAAGCATCGGCTGCACGTGATTTATTCCGAAGCGGAAACTCCAAGCGGTACCGCAGAATCTTGGAATTTGGAGGCACATCAGCATCGAGATCTCGTTATGCTCGCTTATCTCAGTCAAATAATTGAAAACGATCCATCTTCATTCGCGTTATCGCAGAGAACATCGATTCCGAGTATAAACTCGGTAACGCCTTACGCGTAAGTACATGAAAATCAGTTTGATTCCGGTTTGAGAATCGAACAATCCATTTTTCAATAGAGTATTCTTCGCCTATCATAGATCACGATTACTCGCCGCGTTTCTCAAAACACTCGACTATCTCGAATCTCCGAATTCCCTCCGATTCTCCTTTCTATGCAAATGATATTTATCGTTCTTTCGGCGTATCTCGCTCGATTTTTCGTGCAAATCTCCTATGATCTTGTAATGAAACTTTTTATCACTTTTCTTAACATTTTGTAAAAACGCGTTGCCCCGTGAAATCATAAATAAATAAATACCTTTTTGTAAATGCTTTTCAGAGTTCCATTTTCCGCAGTGAGCGTCGCACTCGCGGGTGCTTTTATCCCTCAAGTGTTATCCGTAATGAACGGAAATATCGTAGCTTTGTGCGGTATTGATCCGGAAGTCGATTCTACGGAGGAATCCAACAGCCAGCAAGATATTGCAGGGTCTTATCCACGTGTTCTTATTAGACCTCCATTGTCGACTTGCTATGGATTCGGTAACTGCCTGCTAAACACAATTTCTAAATCACTCGACTAATTATTTACCTAAATTCACCGAATAATTGTTTTATTATCACAAAAAATAAGGATCTGTTAAATATTTGAAATATAGATTTTTTTCTTTTTTTTTTTAATTGTATTGGAATGACTTTAAAAAAAAAATTTCTTTCGCACCAAAGTTTTCCCGGGCAAATGAAAAAATTGACGAAAATTTAGATAAATTCTAAATTATCCTTGTGCAATTGTAATTTTGAAAATGTATGTATTTGTAATTGTTTAAACAGGAATTTTGCGAGGGGTTGACATGGAGAAGGAAAAACTTTTCCTAAACACTCCGCTAACGCCGAACGAAATGCAACATGTAAATTGCCTCATCGGATGCGTAAACCTTCCTCAGAGTCTCCTGCAGTTGAATCAAGAAGGCACCCCTTACACCGGCGGCGAGTACGATCTGCCAACAAGTCGAGGCTCTCGAAGAGGATATTACCGAATGCGTTACCAAACTGACGCTTGATTCTACTAAAAGCCAAAAAAAAAAAAAAGATTTAATAAAAAGTCAAGAAAATAAAAACGCCGAAGACAGATAATTTATTTTTATTCGTGAACGACCAAAGTCCCTATGAGACTATGAAGAAAAGTTGACATTTGTCTTTAACAACGTTTAAATTTTGATTTCCTCTAAAAGTCGCAATGAATCATAAATGTATTTAAAAACCCGTATAAAAATGTGTTATCTAAAAAAAAATGTGTTTTTGTCTCTTTGTAGCGCACCAATTTCACTATCAATATTCACAGTTGATCTTATACGTAAAAGCTAAAAAAAAAAGTCAATAAAAGAAAAAAAAAATGAAAACACCCAAAACCGAGTCGCTATGATTAATAAAGAAAGAAAAGTTTAATAAAAAAAACCCCACACACGAGTAAAGTTTCCATGAAAACTGACTAAAAAAAAAAGAAAAAGAAATTTATCTCCAACAATATTTGCACTCGGATTTTCTCGATAAGTTGTTACAAAAATCGCAATGTATCGCGGCAATAAAGAAAAAAAAAACGTGCTATGAAAAAATGGAAAAACGTTATGGCAAAAAATGATGAAAAATCGTCATATATAGATTGATCATTGATTACGAGCCTGAAAGAAATTGCAAAGAGGCCTCATAAGTTCAGTGATAGTTTGTATACTCCAAGATTTGCCAATGAGCTTTTGTCTCTTGGTAGCAGACAAATTTTTCACATCTGTGTAATGCTTCGGAAAGCCAAATATCTCTTCCAATTCGGTGATCCACAATGAATCATTTTGCTCATTCATCAAAATAGGTTTCAAACTCTGTTTGCCTTGTTTCAACGAATTAACTCTAGTGGTGACGGTTTGTATTTTTTTCACGAGCGCATGACGATTGCAATTTGGCGTAAGAACATCCTGAAGATCCTGGGACGAGAGTGGATAGGAGACAATTGGAAAATTGCTCCAATAAAGTCTTGGCCTGTGTTGAGGTGAATAATTGGCAGAGTCAATAACATCGGGTTCTCTTCCAAGATGTTGATTAATTTCAAGTCTATATTTGCTTGGCATTGACGCGACATTCTCGAAAAGCCAAAAAAAGTGTTGCTCATTATTAGCTTTCTTAAGAAGATTCTTAATGCGAATATATTGAAAAACAAGAATTCCCGTTCCGTTTGGATCATGAAGACCAAGACGCGTTGGATTAACGAGACTGAGATCATTGCACGGTGATCCACCGATTAACAAATGAATCGGCGCTATTTCACGTATCTTTTCCTCTGTAATTCTTCTTACGTCACCCAGTCGAATAATCTCTTGTCCAAAATGTGCGCAACTCACCATTTCCGCGTCGGAATCAATTTCACTTGCGTAATAAGCATCAATCTGTATTCCCAATTTATTAAGAACCACGAGACCTGCGCTAATTCCATCAAATAGCGAGAGAACTCGCAATTTTTTTTTCCCATCTTTGTTATAAAATTGCACTTGATTAGGAACGGAATCACGATTAGCGTGAAACAATTGAGCAACGTGAGTTTTCCAATCACTTCGAGGTTTTAATAATCCACTGACCAACAATTTCGGTGTGTTTTCGCAGAGAAAGCAAAAAAATGGATCATTTATCATAATTTCGTTGTAGGTTTTCGGTGCAATGAGATATTTAACACAAGCGGTGCAGTAAACACGCGGACAATCGTGTTTGTCGCACATCACAACTGTATCAGATCCAGCGCAAATAGTACAAAAAAAGCATTTACCATCGTCGCCATAAGCGAAAATCGTTGGTGTATATTTTTCCGCGCATTCCTCGCACAGCGCGCCTTCAAAAAATGGATGATCCAAGGATGCTTGATCGATATTTTTCAGGCACATAAGACACAAACTTTTCAAATGTCTTTTTCCCAATAAAACGTATTTCAGAGCTTCGCTATCTTTGATATTGTGCTCTCTAATGGCCGCTATTGTACAATTTCCCTTGTGCTTTCGTAAACCTTGGACTATTCTTGAAGGATACTTTGCGCAGGGTTCGTTCCTTCCTGCTATTCCTGGCAACATATTTCTTTGCAAATTGGACGAATCCTCGTCAGCGTCCGCTTTTGAAAACCATTGAAAAACTTGTTCGATATTCCAATCTTCGGTTTTGTAACCGTACTGCGAGCAAAAATCTTTAGCTGCATCGACAACGCCTTTTTTGTAAACTTCTCTTTTGCAATTTAGTATATAATCCTTCATTCTAACGATGCCTTTCTCAAAAGCGAGAAAATAACGATGATTAACCTCGGACAGTGTGTAATCACCATACCAGAGAATCCATTGACATCCAAAATTTGGTTCTTTCATTCCGCAATCACGATAATCAATAATCATAGCTGGCCACCAAATTTGTCCGGCCATTTTTGCCCAAGTTATGACACCAGCTTTTTGATAAGACAATGGCAAGTGTTCTTCATCAAAACTACCACTTTTTTCACCATTGTTCCTTTTGATTTTTCTCGCTTTTCTTTCCGAGCATTCGTTCATTTTTAAAAGATATCTTTCCGTTGACAGGCAATTAACGCTCTTCAATTCGTCCAACCTTTTTTGCACATTTGATGGATAAGGATGCAAAATTAGTTGATCGATATTTTCATGTATTATCACATGTTTTTCTACCCAAGCGTGATAAGGCTTTGTTATAGGACCTCGCTGTAAAATCTCATCGTTTAAAAGTTTTATTGTCGCCAAACAAGCTTTATAATTAGCATCATTGGGCGTTTTTACACGAAATGTTTCTATCATACGTGTCCTCAGTTCAGTTGAGAAACATTGAATCTGGGTTTTCTCTCTAAGATGAGAGATTCGATATTCGGCAATCCAATAGATCCAACTTTTACCTTCCGAACAACACATTCCAACGTCTGATGCATCGACTATCAAACCTGGCCACCATCCCATACAATTTCCCCATACAAGTGTTCCATTTCTCCATTTTGATTCATTCTTTTCTTTCTCCGTACAATTTTTAATCGAACCTCTTGTTATTCGGTCGATTCCATTATTAATAATTGTATTTTCTTTACATTCACTACTAACAATCGAATCGCTGGATTTTCTCTTTTTCGATTGAGGAAAATTTTTTTTCACGTAAACTTTCTTATTGCAGGATCGATTCTCAGTCTCGTTTTCGTTTTTTTCACGCTCTTTCATCGAATCATCACCGAGAGTCTGATGAGTTCCGAAATTCATATCAAGGATTATGTCAAACTGTGGATTTAAGTCAATAATCTCGTTGTCCTGTTCGTCATTTTCGAAAACTCCACGAGGAAGATCCGTCGATGGATCGACAAGCAAAGTTTCGTCGACTTCCGAGTCTTCGTAATCAATTTCTGTATTTGAAGGGCCTAATATTTTTTCCTTCCGAGGAGAAATTTTAATTGACGTTATTTCATTCGACATTTCACATATTTTCTTTTCTTCTTTAACGATTTTTTTGTTGTTATTGCGATCGTCTTGTTTTGTTTTATTCTTGGCGTTCTTCGAGTTATTTTTATTCTCTTTATTTGCTTGCAACGAAAATGGCTCAAGATAATTTCGTCGTTTAGGAGGAACTCTCCTCGTTCGCTCTGCTTTTTTATACACTTGTTTATAAAAATCTTTCCAACTTGTGGAATCCTGTGAAAAGTCCTGCGAGTCTTGACAATCGTTTTCTGAGGAATTGTCGGAAGATGTTTCACCGATGATTTGACCGGTTTGATTTTTTATGTTGCGATTAAATTCATAAATATCGGGTTTAGAGAAATCTTGAAACACACTCGAAAGTGGCTGATTTCTTGCAATCGGAAATTCCATTTTCGATGTATTTTCCCTACATATTTCAATAGCACGACTTTGTTGATTTTCCTCCAAACAAGACGAATCCTTTTGTTTTCCGTATCGAAAGTATTGTCGTTTTGCTGAATTGTTTTTTACCGAAACTATCGTTTTGCTTTTATTTCCATGATTGAGGCGTTCTTTCAGAGGCAAACTTTTGGTTTGCTTTGTAAAAATACACTTTCTCGTTAAATCCAGTGGTTCTGTTTCATCATCATCATCATCAAAAAGATTTTTTTTTATTTCACAATTGTCTTTGCAAAAATTGGATTTGTCGGAGGAATCACGTAGAGTATTGAAGGGATTGTAAACCGTTGTTTTCTTGTCAATTTTCTTTTCTCCACGGTAATAAATATTTTGAGCTTTTGTAGGAATTACATTTTCTGGCGAGCCTGAAGCAGGTATTGAATATTGATGCTCCTGTAGAATCAGATTGTCTTGAGAATATTCTTCGCGCTTAATTCGCATGTTTAGCCGATCGTTGGAGAACCAAGAATTTTTTTCATCTCTCGAGAAGCTTAATTTTCGAGCAGGTTTATTATTTCTTGTGTGCTTTCCGGGCCAGCTATTCAGATCAGGCTTATTTCTCTTTCCTTCGAATTTTCGTCCATAATTCGCCATCTTCGGTGGTTCTATCAATCCAAGCTCGATGGCACAGACCATCGACCAGACACTTCGTTCCGCCCATTTTTTCGTTCTATTGTTGCGGACACGTCGTCGAATCGATCTTCTTGGTACCTGAAAAAATATAAATCACATTGAAATTTTCAGTATCATTAAAAACGAGTTTATTTTATTTACACATTAAAGATTTCCATGATTAATTTATATTACATTTTTTTCGCTACTTTTACAGAAAATGTTTATCCTCGAATATTTGAAACGAAATATTAAAAAAAATAATTTTACAGCGGATAATAAAAACCAGAGTTTCACGAGAAAAAAATCAGTTTTCTAGATTTTTGTAAAATTTTCTTTAAAATTGTAGATTTTCACATTTTTTTGATTTTGTTAAACAGTAATATATGGTCCACATTTATATTCCTGAATATTTCAATAACATTTTTAAAAAATTTCTACACATTTCTAGTTACAGTAGAAAACTGTAGAAAAATAAATTGAAAATTCCGCCAATGATGTAGAATGTAAAAAAAATAAATTAAAATGTATTACCTTTTCGTTTATTAGAAAAAATCATTAAAGTACGAAGTAAATTTATGAATTCTATAGATTTGACATGATTCAAAAATCCAAAGATCATTCGTGAAAAATAGAAGAAAAATCGAAAAAGTGTTATTTCTTCGTGCATTAAAAAAAGAATAACCAAGTAAATTTAAGGCGACAATTTTTTTACATTCTTTTTGGAAAGAGCAATATTTGTCACTAATGAGTTTGGTATGGATTAAAAAACCATAGATCGTTATAATTAAAAAGAAACGAAAAAAATGAAAGTGTTAATTCTTCGTGTGTTAAAAAAAGAATTTAAAGGGCAATCGGATGAACAGTAGAAAACAGAGTGATCATTAGGGGAGTCGCTGACACGAGACGACACGAGCCACTGTATGTGTGGTAAATCCATCACGAGGGGATGTTGACGAGTAGAGAGAAAGAGAGAGATGGAGAGAGAGGGAGAGAGAAGTCCGATCGCACTTGGCTCCCGGAAACACATTCATTCATAAAGTTTGCCTCTGCGAAGCGACCTCGTGAACGGCCCCCCACCCCCCCCGAATGTCAGAGTCTGCTTCGCTTTCTCTCTTTCCTCTGTGGCTCAAGTGCGGGTTGGGTCGTTATCGGATAAGAGGGGGATGAGAGTTGCGCCTCCTGCGCCAGAAAGAGAGAGAAAAAGGGTGAAAGCGAATAACAGGGTCGTGAACTGCAGGATTCTCGAGAGTTATATAACGACAGGTGTCTTTCGGTGAAAGAGAGAATAAGAAACACAGAAAAAAAAAAAAAAAGAAAAATGTTTTTTAAAAACAACAATGTACATGGCAGTACAGTGCTTCTAGAGAATCCGACTCTACACAAGGGCGATTTTACATATGGCCCAACTCTACACCAATCAACGTGCAGTCGAGAGTTTTCAATTGGAGACTTTTGCTGTGTTGAATTTGTGCTTCTGTATTTTTTGTGGAGTTCAGAGTAGTAGAGAATTAGAAAAATAGAAAAAAAGGATGCAACTTTGCACCTTGCTTCCTCATGATCTTTCAATGTTTGCAAAGCTACATCAATGACGAAGTAATTTTATCTATTTTGGCTTCCTCATACAGGAAGGTTTGTAAGCATTTAAAAATCATGACGAAACAATGTGCAAAGCTCCACTTTGCATCCTTGTTTAAAATAAATAAATAAATGCTGTTTATACATCGTATATTGCTCTCTTTTTGCTTCCTCATAGAGGAAGATTTATTATGTTGAACATTTTTTTTTTTTCGAGATTTTCATGAAAACGTGTTCAGAATGTCCCAAAACGTTTAGAAAACATATTCAGGCAAAATGTCCGGATGTATGTGTCAGGCCTCCAAAATTCAAACGCCTATAACTCGAAGATGAGTAGATCGATCGGGCTGAAATTTGGCAACTTATAATTAGAAATAAATAGAAATAAATAGAAATTTGTACAAGTAGAGTGGTTGGGTCTCTATGTTTAGGACAATTTACAAAATAATTGGAACTCCCGTTCAAATTTTTCGAGACTCCGAATTTTTCGAAAAAACTTTGTTCGCGCTCTAGCTGCCGCAAATATTGAGTTGTGGGGATAAAAAAAAATGTCCAATCGTAGACAAACATCAAACCATGGATGAGTTCGAATATGGTGAGGTTCGCTTGAAAAATACGATTTTTATGACATTTTGAATTTTTCAAAAGATGTAACCGCGTGTCAAACCGAAAAATTGACTCTACTTTTTCGAAAAACAGTCTAAATTTTTTTTAGAAAAAATCCGTTGAAAGATAAATGAAAAAGGAAAAGAAAAGTCCCCAGACTTTTTTTTCTCCAGTTAATAGTTTAGGCGCTACACCTGGCTAAAGTACATTTTTTGCAGATGCAGAAAATTTCAAGCTCATTTAGGGAGTACTGTCAGTGCGAAAATATGCCACTTCAAATAAATGGCGAAGGAAAAAATTCGATATCTCAATTTTTTCGAAAAAAAGTGGTTGTTTCCGGAACTTTTTCTCGAAGTTTTGGTTCCGACAATTGATTTAGTGAATGTTGACTTGAATTAGAGGAAAACGAATTAGAGTATTATTTTTCATGTCTAGAAAATTTCACTTAATTTGGTGTGATTTGATGTGAGTTTGAGCAAAATGAATTTTTTTCGAAAAATTCAAGACCCCACCAAAAACTGAATATATTTGCCGATTTATCCTAAATTAAATACTAGTCGTGCTTTGAGATAGCTTTATTTGTAAAAAATTATTTAGCTCGATAGGTGAACATTTGCGACAGAAATGAAACTTAGAGCACGAACAGACATTTTTCGAAAAATGAAAATTTAAATAAAATTTGAACAGACGTTTGAATTTTTTTTTTAACTTTTCACAAACAAGGTTGTCCACCTGTCCCATATATCTGCCAAATTTCAGCTGCATTGTTAAAGCAGTTCTTGAACTATGAAGGTTTGAATTTTGCATGCGTGCCACACACATCAATCCGGACATTTTTTGTAAACCATTTTCCTCGACTTTTTGGAGCATTCTAAGTGTTCTAGCATGAAAATCTTAGAATTTTCTTTTTTTCACGAGTACAAAGCTTCCTCTATGAGGCAGCAAAAAACAAGAATGTACATGAGAAGAAGGTAGAAAATAGTGAGAAGAGACACGCGCGGATGTTACCAAGGAAAAAAATACCTTGGTATGTAAGAATGTGCGTCAGCTGTTGAGAATAAAAACGAGAGGGAAATGTCGATCCCTTCGTTTCTCGCCTCCGGGACATTTTATTCATTCATTCATTCATTCTTTGTATTGTCGATAGAATAAAAAAAAAAAGGCAATTCTGAAGCTATTTTCTTCGCGTGGTCGTCAGAACAAAAATAAAGTGGTTAACAATGTTAATAATTCCCCGTTTAGCGTGAAGTGAGCGGTATCTGGATAAGCAGACTTTAAATTACGTAGAGTTTGGTGGTGCTGACTCAGCCACCAGCTAAGAGGAAGGAATTGAAGATACAAAAGTTGAACGGGATCGAGATAGGGAGGAAACTTTGTAGGCATCGAAGGGCGTTTTGCGAAAGGAGAGAAGGAATGAAAAGAGTGAGGCAGGCCAAGGGAGAAGAGCAACCCCACTGGTACCATTGCTTCCACTTGTTCTTAGCGCTCTCAATTCCAAAGATATGTTACGAATGCTGGGTCAGTTATGTTTGCTGTTTAGTTTGAGCAAGGCTTCCGAGACGTTTCGATTGCCATCAAAGTTTACGGATTTCATGTCTTTTTCCTCTTGAAGATTCAAACAGATTTCAATTTAAAAAATGCTTTTATTTTAATGGAGGATTTTTTTTATTTATCTAAAATTCTTCTAGAATCAACTTTGAAAAAGAAGTGAATGTATTCATTTTTTGTTGAATCAAATAAATTGCAGTTGATTAAAATATTGTATTGTATTGTTTATTTTCAGTACACAGCTTCTTCAGCTTTCAGCACACCCAGCCGTTTTCTTACAATTAGTTTCACAAAAATATATCGCTTTTTTCCTTAGGGATAACGTTTAACATGTTTATTATCATTAGATTAAAATATAACTTCTGAATTCAGGATATTTGGTTTAATTAAGTTTGGTAAATTGCAATTTTACTTAGGAATGATTTGATATTAATATTTATAATAATTACTCTATTTGGCAGTCTTTTTTTTCTGTATCGTATTATTTTTGTGAATTTTCTATTTACTTTTTTAATGAACTAATAATTGTGCCAAGTGGGTGAATAATTAACGAATTTTTTATGTATTTTATTTATCAAAAGAAATCCGTGAAATAAATGAAATCAAATATTATACATATCCTGTATATTGGTATCCAAAAGTGTCAATATTTTTGTCCACATAAGTTTGAAAATTGTGTTTCTATTTTCCAAAATATTTTATTTAAAAAAAAAAAAATTGTTAATATTTTTAGCCACTAATAGTTTAACAAAATTTAACAAAACAATTACAATTATATTTTGTCACTAGTAATAAAAAAAAAAATCATTCGAAAATTCCGAGTTTGACCAATTTGCCAAAAATTTTGTTGCTTATCTTACTGATTCAACAAAAAAATATGTTTGTCCTACATTTATTATTATAATGTGAAAGCTTAATGAGAAACTTATGCCCTATCAGGATACCCTTTGAGTGAATATAATCGTATATCAACTCCGTATATATTATCAACGTAGAAGATACATTTTTTTTTTCAATTTTCGATTAAGAGTTGTGTTTTGTGTATTGATAAAAAGTACTGTGTTTATCAAATTTACGAATAAAATTGTTAAGCAAAATAATTTAACGGTATATCAATGCTTAACAATTACAAATAACATAATTTGCCGATCAATATGTGTCTAAAAATGAGTTTACCAAATTTATGGATAAAATTCTTAAACAAAATAATTAAACGGTATATCAATGCTTAACAATTACAAATAACATAATTTGCCGATCAATATGTGTCTAAAAATGAGTTTACCAAATTTATGGATAAAATTGTTAAACAAAATAATTAAACGGTATATCAATGCTTAACAATTACAAATAACATAATTTGCCGATCAATATGTGTCTAAAAATGAGTTTACCAAATTTATGGATAAAATTGTTAAGCAAAATAATTTAACGGTATATCAATGCTTAACAATTACAAATAACATAATTTGCCGATCAATGTGTGGATAAAAATGATAAATATCATAATTAACCGGTAAATTAACGTCATTAGCTCCAAATAAATGTGGCTTGAAGCGAAAAAAATGGCTCGTTGTTGTCATCATCAAAGAAACGATGTGATCTTTGGAATTATATGTCCACTCGATAACAATTTCGATACTTGGCAATATCGCATTATCAGTCGGAGAAACTGTGTCTGCTACATGTATGAAAGACAAACGTACGCAATAACGTTAAAGAGAATAGGAGAGAGAGAGAGAGAAAGAGAGAGAAAAAAAAAAAAAAAAAAGGTTTTTGAGAAATAAAGAGAAAGAGCATATGACGAAGGGCTTCCTAGTGGCAAAGGGATAAGGACAGGGATTTTCACCTGCACAGAGAAACGAACAAGGATTTGTGGTATACACGCGCGCATAGAAAGCCTGTATACGTCACGTAGATTTTTCATATGTGTCTGTGTTCATTCTACCCAACTGGAATATCTTTGACAACGAAAGTCACGATAACACGATGCGCATGTGCGGCACGCCGCTACGGTGCATTTTCGAAACATCGCCATTCTCTTTTTTTTCTCTCTCTCTTTCTCTTTCTCTTTCTCTTTCTCTCTCTCTCTCTCACTCACTCTCTCTCTCTCTTATTCCTCATCCGTTCTATCGCACCATGAGCAATCCTTTCGTCGTTGTAATCGTGACTCGACGCTCGGACAGTCTGGCGAACGTATCGTTCGGGCTCTCTCACGTAAACAAACTTGAGAAAGTATCGAAAAGAAATTTTTTTCAAAAATTTATCACAGCAAAATGCTCCAAATTTAAAGTCATCATTTTGTTACATTTCCTTAATTTTTTTTTTCCATATTTTCAGTCAGTAGAACAAATAATTTAATTTTTTTTTAAGCTACACGAAAATTCGAACGTTAGCAAGTGTATTTTTTTGTTGTCCAGGAAAAAACAAAACGTTTGTAAGAAAAATCAATGATATTTTTAAGTTATTCGAGGATATTTTGAAAAATAATGATATATGACGAAAGTATTTAATAATTTATTTAATAATTTGTAGAAAGGCCACTTTGAGTGTAACGGATCACAACTGTTTTGGGATTAAAAGGAGAAATCAATTTTTCTAGAGTCTAGATTTTCCTGTTGTTTAAATCATACGTTTCACCCAGAATCAATTATCGGTTTCTTTTTTTCTTTGCTGTATATTTTAAATGATCCATTGTACGAATAAATGTTCCAACAGAAGATGCAGGTTTTTAATCGTGAATTATAGAAAGAAATATTTTTTTTTATTTTTTGATTTTGCTTTTACTTTAAAGAAAAAATTGGCACGATTATAAATTCATATATTTAATAGTTCGTACGGAAGATTAAAAAAAAAATGTCCATATTTTTTCGATATTTTTCTGTATCAAAATATTTGATAAATGTAATTTATTGAAAATGTTGATTTATCCATTTTTTAGTCTAAATAAAAAAAAAATTTTAATGAAATTTTGTTTGGAAATTTTTTTTTTTGAGTTTACTGTTTGGTATTACTTTCCAAAGTTTTCAAATCAAAATTACAGAAAATATGTATTTTTTTAAATATCTGTTTTACCGAAGTACCAAATAATGAAAACAAAATCGTTAGAAAAATTCTAGCAAGCAGATTCAATCACAGATTTCAGGAATTTTTAATGAACAAGATTCACCGACATTTTCAAGACTTAATGTGATATCATTTTTTTTTTTTAGAATTTTCCAATTTAAATTTCAAGATATATTTTAAAAATATATGTTTTACCACAGCAACGAGTCAAGTATGGCAAATAGGGCACCAAACGTACGAAGCTAAATAAAAAGATTTCAAGGATCTCCAGGCAATTTGGCAATTTTTATTCCGAATTTTTTAGACAAAAATTAAAGATTAAAAAAAAAATAGATATATTTGACCAGTGTACCAAGTATGGAGCACTGGATACCAAAAGGATAAAGCTAAATCGTTGGAAAAATTTAAGCACCAAAACGCTAAAGTCCAATCACATTCCAGGACTTTTTAAAAAAACAAAATTTCAGGGCATTTCCGTGGTTTAGAATAAAGATTTTTCATTTTTTCGACAATTTTTAGGTCCAAATTCTAGACGATTTTTTTTGTTAATATATTTTGGGATCCTGCAACGATTCAACCTTGAACTGACCCTCGACATTTCGTGCGCGATTTCTTCTGATATTCATCCAGCTCTACGGTGGGCCAAAAAAAAATTTCGATTTAAAAAAAAAATTAATTACGATTTTTTATATGAAAATATTGTTAGCCCGGATTGAGAAATCTGAAAAATTTCTAAAAAATTTCGTACCAGATATAAACATTTTCAAGCCGAGACGCAGAATGGGCTGACATTTGCTTCTATTTTTTTTTTTTTTTTGTTCCCCTCCAAAAAAAAATTTTCTTTAGATTTTTCAAATTCGGGCTACCAATATTTTCGTATAAAAAATTGTAACTTAAAAAAAAAAAAATTGAATTTTTTTTTTTGCTCCGCAGAGTTAGGAGAACATTACATAAAGTGGCGAACGTAATTCGAGAGTGGTCGATGGTCGAACCCAGATCGAATCGGTGAAGAATCATGTTTTGCCAACGTGTCAAATATGAAACACTTGCTACTTAGGTTTAAAGCTGAAAAATTTAACTACTAAAATACAACACTATTCCAGGCTATTTTAATAGGCAAAACAATATTTAAGTTCATTTTCATGCTATTTCCATGAGAGTGCCAATTTTTTTGGGCTTGTGCCTGCAAAGCAAAGGGTTTTCATCTAGTCATTTGCAAAAGGGTCCACAGGGTTTTACAGGCAATCTTGTGTCTGAAGACGACCAGAAGACGGAGCTAGCAAGCAGCAGCAGCAGCAGCAGCAGCAGCAGCAGCAGCAGCAGCAGCAGCAGCAGGTTGAGGGGAAACATAGCTAGAGTCATGTAATAGTAGTGGTATAGCGTTATACACTACGAGCGAATGTGAGCGAAATAGCCAGTGTGAGCTGCGTTAAGCCCGTTAAACCCTGCAGACCCTCCACTCCCTCGCAGTGCAGCAAAGGCTTTTCTCGTATTCTATTGATTTTTCCGAAAGTTCCAGTGGTGGGGAGGTAGCAGTTAGTCGTGCGCGAACGTAGAGTTCGCTAGAGCCTCCAACCTCAGTGTTGGTTATATATGTATGTATATATATATATATATATATGCAACATAATATATGTCTCTCTTTCCCCTGCTAAACACCGCAAATGTTCTCTCTCACTTCCTCTTCTTCGTACGCCGAATGATCGTATGCACGCATGTATGAAACACGCGCGCAACCGGTCACGATGCTTTTACCAAACATTCTGCTTTCATAGAGGCACCCTTAACAATTCTTACCGCAAAAACAAGTGTAGTATGTGCGATAAGATTTTTATATGCTTTAAAAAAAGTATCTTAAATTTGTGTCTTTGTTGGTTTTCGAGTTGGAAAACATTTTGTACACTATGAATGTTTGGTAATTTATTCTTTTTACTTTTTTTTTTAAATCTTTTTTTATTTAATTTTTTTTTTTTTCGAACGATGAGGCGGAAGAATTGAGACTAATGTTTTGGTCGGTTGTTAGCGTGAATCCGGGGATTCATTCGTAGAGCGTTACGTCCCTGAGTGTATTTCCACCCACCAGTCGCAGAGCTCGGTATCGGTGGCTATAGGGTCACACTCACGCATTCTCGTCTCACGCAGTGCTGCTGCTACTTCGCATATAGGGCACTCCACGATTATTCGCGTGGCGTGAAACACGAGACTCTTTACTTTTTTTAATACTGTTTTTTTATTGCTATTATAAATAAAGAGAATATGTACGATTTCTATTAGATAAAAACATGATGTCGACATAAATAGTATGGTCATTTTTTTTTGTCAACATAGTTTGAGATAAAATAGTTTTAAAGATTGATAAGCATATATGATAATCAAAATCCGACTATAAGAAAGAATCATCCTGTTTGTTAATTTTGGTTTTGTTGGGTTCAATAGGTGGATGGGTTAAGGGGCGAGATTAAGGCGTTGAGGGAACTGCAGGGGCGAAGCCCCACAGTTCGGTCAGGATGCCCCCGCTTGCGGGGGATTAATACAATCCGACTATAAGAAAGAATCATCCTGTTTTTTAATTTTGGTTTTCTTGTGTTCAGCAGGTGGATGGGTTAAGGGGCGAGATTAAGGCGCTGAGGGAACTGCAGGGGCGAAGCCCCACAGTTGGATGAGGATGCCCCCGCTTGCGGGGGATTGACACAATCAGACTATAAGAAAGAATCATCCTGTTTGTTCATTTTGGTTTCGTTGGGTTTAGTAGGTGGATGGGTTAAGGGGCGAGATTTAGGCGCTGAGGGAACTGCACGGGCGAAGCCCCACAGTTGGGTGAGGATGCCCCCGCTTGCGGGGGATTGACACAATCAGACTATAAGAAAGAATCATCCTGTTTGTTCATTTTGGTCTCGTTGGGTTTAGTAGGTGGATGGGTTAAGGGGCGAGATTAAGGTGCTGAGGGAACTGCAGGGGCGAAGCCCCAGTTGGGTGAGGATGCCCCCGCTTGCGGGGGATTGACACAATCAGACTATAAAAAAGAATCATCCTGTTTGTTCATTTTGGTTTCGTTGGGTTTAGTAGGTGGATGGGTTAAGGGGCGAGATTAAGGCGTTGAGGAAACTGCAGGGGCGAAGCCCCACAGTTGGGTGAGGATGCCCCCGCTTGCGGAGACGGGGGATTGACACAATATTTATAATGACTTTTAATTTAATTTCTTCGTATACTATTTATCTATGATTTGATCTTTGATTCACAAGCTCCGACGGTGTTTGACGGATCAATGTTTTTGTAAATCGATCAATGATTTAGACTTCACAGGATACTTTGACGCTGCGGATATTTTTTCTCCCAGCATATTTTTTGTCTCGGATATTTTTTCCCCCAGGATATATCCATCTCCGAACAATTTTTTCCTCGGGATACTTTCGTTTGCGCATTTTTTTTTGCTAGAATATTTTTTCCCCAGGATTGATTGTCACCAGTTATATTTTGTCGCCGGATATTTTTTCCCCAGGACATTTTATCACCACGCAGTTTTCCCTACCATAGTTTTTCCCCTATATCTCTCATTTACATAAAAAAAAAATCATGTTCTCAGCCAAAGCAACACATTCCTCAATCACACATTTTGTTCTCGACAAATCACGAAAGCCAAAAAAAAATCCCTACATGTTCTCCACTCTCATACCAACATAAAAAAACGTAATTAAAAAAAGTGTTGAATATCCCACGTGAATACCCACAGAATGTCCCATACATAACCCCCCACACACACAGCCCCACACACACACACAAAACGCCTTGAAACCCTCCACCCGCACTTACATTTGCGTGTTTCTCGCGCGTCGTTCACCGACGCAAACTCGCGTGTGCGCGCGCGCCGTTCTCCTAAGTACGGTAAATACGCACACAGTCGCATCGTGTGCCCATGGGGACAAAGAGAGAAGTGGAGGGGGGAAGGGGGGGGGGGTTGAACACTGTGTGTAGCGGCAGCAGGTACGGGCTAGTAGTGGTGGGGTACGAGAGGGGGTTAGGGGAGGGGGGGTGTGTAGAGAGAGGGTTTTAACCGCGATGGCAGCCGCTTCGGCGGAACCATCCGAAGAGTTCCGAGTGCTAACGGGCGAAAACGAGAGGCAGCCAGTAAGCGCGCGAGAGGCGAGAGGCGCTTAGGAGAGAGAGAGCGGAGTGCTTCGCCAAGCCGAGGCCGATCGAGCCGACTTTACCCGAACCGTGTGTATATTTGTTACGAGCGGCTCCGAAACCTCTCTTTCTCTCTCTCTCTCTCTCTGAGCTAAACCGGAGAACACCGCCGAGTTAGCCAGTGCGCCCGACTCTGGTGCCGCGGCTAGATTACTGTCTCTGCGCTTCTCTCGTTACTTTTAACGTGGGCGCCGGATTATTCCTCGTACTTGTTATAAAAAAAAAAAATCGTGGCTTCCGCATTCGTCCAACCTCTCATGTATATATAAATATATACATTTAATTTTTTTTCGTGCCAATCAGCAGTATATATATATATATATGAACATATATATACATATATATATATATATGGATTGTTTATAGTGAACGAATAGTCGAAGACTCTCTCTCTCTCTGTGAACTAGAATCGTTTTTTTTTTTTTTTTAAATACAAAAAGGATATATTTAATGATTGGAAGAAGAGACGTCGCGACGACGGCCATGGCTCGCCGTCGTGTGGGTGCGAACTGTGGTGAACCGGGTCGACGGGTGTGGTAGAAAGAAACAAGAGAGAGAGAGAGAGAGAGAGAGAGAGAGAGGCGGAGGGAGAGAGAGAGAGAGAGAATAAAAGAGGCGAGAAACTAAAGTGAGACAGAGAATGCGAAAGACTACACTGGCTCTCCTTAAGTGTGTGCATGTGCGTCACTATAGTGTGTTCGCGTGTGCGTGAGCCTTTAAGGAGAATTCACAAAAGAGGAAATCAAAATATTTGGAATATTTAGTGCGTGTGTGCAAAAAAAGAAAGAAAGAAAAAAGAAAAAAAAAACGAAAAGCTTCGTATGTAAATAGAAAAAAAACGAAAAATAAAAGTGGCTGATCGATTGTAGAGCGCCTTTCGTGTAGGTTCTAAACTTTGAGATCCAGTGGTTTTTTTTTTTTTTTTTTTTTCATTACTGCTCTAAATTTACTCTGTATACATATTATTTAAATATGTAACATAGTGTACTCTCTCCTTAACTTGGCAGAGCTTAAAACACAGGTGCTTTTTGGAAAGCTCGACAACGTGAAATGAGGGTTAAGCGTTAACCGGACCAAGTTGGAAAGTCGAAACCAGAAGAATATATATATATATATATATATGTATATGTGCGTGTGTTGGTGCTGTTGACTAACGTTCGGGTAGAGTGAAAGCGGCGTAAGCCGCGTGGTTTGCGCTACGCTTGGAGAGAAAAAGAAAAAAAAAATCGAAACGAACGAAGGAAACGGTCATCCTCCTGGACAGGGAAGTTTCAACTCCCGCGAGGAGGATGAGAGCGTCGGGAGGAATAAAGGCGTCGGGCACTTAGCTCGTAAAGCCCGCGAAACTAAACGAGACTGCATCAACAAGAACAATTGGCTTCTTTGGACATATATAAGGAGATTCAGAAGAAGAAAAAATATATATATATACAGGAGTGAGTGTGAGTGAGTGTGTGTGTGTGTCTGTGTGTGTGTGTGTGTGCGTGTTTTTCGAGAGTTGGACGTAATAAAGTCGGACGAAAGGATTCCAACTTGATATATATCCGATAGAAAAAGTTGTTTCACGAAAGAAAACGAGGAGGTTTGTTCAGTGATATTTCGAGGGGGAATAAAAGAGGCAGAATGCAAGTGGCAACGTTGTTTAGGGAGAGCGCTACCCTGTTGGGTGCCTCTACCCTTGATCCTCCACAAACTCATCACCAAACGATGCAACAACATCAGCAACAACAACAACAACAGCAACAGCAACAACAGCAACAGCAACAACAACAGCAACAGCAACAACAGCATCATCATCAGATGCAACAGCAGCAACAGCAACAACCTGAGGATATGCATCTTGCTCATCATATGCAACATCACTATAAGATGTGAGTTTTCATTAGCATTTGGTATATCTTTGATTGAGAGAGTTTGAAGAATCGAAGAAATTTAAAGGTTTACAACTTTTTTCAGGTACCACTCTAATTTAAGTAGCTTGGAGATTACACATTGAGAGAACGTATATGGTATTGGCAACGATCAATTGACGACGTACATATCTTTCATACGTGGCCCTAATTTTCTATAGTTGAGGGTAACTGATAAAAATTGTTACCGTAACTATGTAAATATTTGCATGTATCGAAGATCAATAGTCGACTATACAGTTGCCAGAAGAAATAGAATGTCTCTAAGTGCAGTGTTAGTAATTATTGATAGTTGGTATTTGTTATCGTTTGACGAAGCTAAGGTCAGGATAAGGATTCCCACACTTGCTTTGTTGGACACAAGCGAAAATTGTTTGGTCCGAGATTCTTCGACATTAGTACAAACACACATCGTCGTGAGTTAGCAGAAGTGACGCTCGGATTCTCCGATCAAAAGTTAAAAGAAAGTGTTAAGAAAGATAGAAAGAAACAGATAATTTTGATAATCTCGTTTGCATTTGGCATTTGTATTAAAGATTCGCGTCGATTATTTAACATGAACTTGGGTCATTTTTTTCTCTTTACCCGAAGTGTCTTGAAATAACGAGCGAGAGTAAGAGAGAATCTTGAATATTATGAAATATTGAATATTCCTGATCTCTGCATTCTCACGTCGTGCTCGTCAACCAAGTCCTTGTCACTATCTGCATTATTAATCATCATTGATTTTGATAAATCATACTCATGTACTCGACTAGCATCAAAAAATAGTCCACAACGAGACATGTAGGATGTAAATAAAACACTGAAGAGAGATTCGAGTGCATGAACCGAAACGTTTAATCACTCTTCTAATCATTACCCTGATCGCCCATTGTCAAAGCATTTGTTTTGAATTTTTTACGACCAATGCACGTCTAACAGCAATTCTTCGATTTAGTTTGAAAAATTAATCAGTCTGCGAAAAGCATAATAAAAATACGTGCTAATTGTAATGTGTTTTTCCTCGGTATTTATACTCGTCAAATGTATCGTGTGCTGTGCAACAAAGTTCTGATTTATCAAGATTTGCGAATTTGTTGACCGGTGTAATTTTAAAAAACGTAAACACCGATGAATTTACAGAAATATTAAGAAGGTCCCCTCACGAAGCCACATATTTCAATTTTAATGCTTGAATATTTTGTATGCTATTGAGATATTTCGAAGATAATTACAAAATTTGAAGGTCGATCACCGAGTAAATTGCTAAAATATTAAACATCAAAGACAGTTGATTGCGTCAGAAGAGTTACGTCATTTAAAGTTTTCTTTAATAATTGGCATCGAGTCGTTATCGCGACTTTTGATACAAGGACTAGTGAGCAAAAGAAAACCAAGCCGTTAATTTTGAGATGGAAGGTTAATGTAAGTAAAGTGAATTTTCGAGCAATAACCTATTCTTTAACTATTCAGGATTCAGCTCATACCATTAAAAGGTCACCTTACCGGGTAATTGAAACATTGTGTTTTGTAATTCAAACGAAACCAAATTATGTTATCTTATGTTAAATGCATCAATTAATACACGTGTAAATAAAAGTCAAATGAGCGTGTATATTTCAACTATTTCGAAAAGTCACCTAGTTTGATAATGCTACATGTGACATTATACGCATATATTTATTCTTAATATGAATAAGTTTGTAAAATAATATCCTCTCCTTTTTTTTTATTCGATTTACACAATTTTTATGAGAGATTGTCATTTGGCTATAGTATGCATCGACGAAACCTTAATGGAATCATCAATTCCAAAATTACATTTCTGTCGAATTTTCTTGTAAAAGAATCAGGAACTAATAAAGAAAAATGTTATTGCAATATGGCTCAATCTCTGTAAAGCTATCAGAGCAAAGTGCCCAAAGAGGAGAGTTCACCTTAGGCCAAAAGTAGGCGCTAATTTAATAGTTGTCACACTGTCAAAATTGTGAAAATGCTTCTATTGGCGAGTTTATTCTTTCTCATCGTGAAATACTATATCGTATGTTAGAGAAATGTTTCTCGAATTTAATTACAATAAAAATATTTCTGCAATGCTATGTTCGGATATTGCGAAACATTTCATCGAGACATTTAAAAAATTCTTTAAAAATGAAATGAAATTGTCATCCGCACATTTGTAAAACCAGTTACTTGAAAGTTTGAGTTTTTTTTTACAATTTAAGTTTCGTATGAATGATTAATTCGATCAAAATATCTTTGAGGTCCTTCCAAAAACCTTCTTCTATTTTCTACACACAAGTGATCTCCCAAAGTTCTAATCAAGTCTGTTTAAAAATGAAAAAAAAGTATATCCGTATACGTAGCGAATGACGGGGAGGTAAAAAAATAAATAAATGGTCGATAAACTTTTCTTTGCTATGCATATACGACTGTTGCGCTATGCAGAGAGGAATGGCTATGGTACTATTGCGAAAGGTTCAAACCAGCTCTTTATCCGACGCGACGCATGGCCTTCGGTCAAGTCTTTCTCCTCCTGAGCTATTCTCAGCAACGTCCAACTTGTGCAGGTCTTTTGGAACTTGTATTATTATACACTGAGAATTGCTATTATTCCATCTCAAAGACTATACATTCATTCTTTATCAACTGGACCACGAAAACGATTGAAAAAAAAAAATACATAATGAACTCTGTACACATCACTGTAGGTTATATAAAATGAATAGCGAAATAAAAATTATCGAATCAATTGAACAAAAATATAATACATATAAAAAAACCAAAAATCTCTATTCTTAAAAACATTTAACGTGAAAGATAAGATTTCCATTTCTACATTTTATCGTAATATTATGATTGTTCTACAATTCTTTAAAATATATCTGCAAAAAAAAAATATAACCAAAGGTCAATAAATTAGGAATTGATGGACAATAAAGAGTGAATGAAATTCAACGGCAAGGTTTGAGGATTGAAGATCGACTAGAAACATGAAAACAGGTTGGAAGAAGTGAACTAATAGTTTTGGTAGCGGCATATTTTTGGTCAGTGAAAAGCAGAATCTCAGGGGCATTCTTGTTCTCTTTCTCTGTTTCGTTGGTCATAGCACAGCTTCCATTATGCGGTATAGGTAGACACACTGTGCGTTCTTGCTGTTTCGTGACTCATCACGACACCTAGCTTGCACGCTTCGGGCGCCAGGGGAACACAACACACACGCAGTCTTCTCTCGATCCTGTGGAAGCTGATGTAACGCCACAGGATAAAAATATAGATAAATCGATAGGTGGGGGTGGTGCGAATTGCACGAGAAAATACAAGACATTTACGTTTTTTTTTATATCTTTCCGAGTCTGGAGAACGAATTGTACCAACACAGACACACACACACACACACACACACACACACACACAAAATAATGTCCTTGAAACAAGATACAAAAAATCGAAAAAGATAACGTAAATGTTTGCAAATGATGAAGAAAGATGCAAGGATTTGGATAAAAAAAAGCTAAACTTGTTAAGTGTTGTAAGTGTACTGTTAAATTATATTTTAATTTTTGGTCCAATTTTATCAGTCAATTTTTCAACTAATTTCGGATTTAAGAAAAAACCGGATTTTCCAATTCAATTACTAAAGTAAAGAAAATTGCAAGTTCGATGTATTACTTTTTATTTAAATTAAAAGTAACAAAAAAAAGTGTGATATCGAAAGTACTGTAAAAAAAAAGTAGTGACTAAATTTTACAATTACGCTTTTTTTGTTATATAACTACTAACGACAAAGTTTATAAATTTGATAAAGTTGCAACTTTTTTTTTGTAATTATGACAGAAAATATCTTGTAAATGGAAACGCAGTGTTGCCACTCGTACTGGAGAAGTAACAAATTTTGAATTATCATGAAATCCTGATAAGCCTGGAATTGTAGTAGAAAAGCTATTAAAAAAAGAAAAATAATATCCACGCAAAAAATCGCTTACAAAAACAAATTGACTAGCGATCTAAAATATAAAACAAAAAATTCCTTTCGAGGAAAATCCCTCGAAAGAAAATAAATCTTTTACAAAAATATAAAACCAAATCCAATATATTAGCCAAGTAATAGATGTAGATATTTATTTAAAATAAGCTTTGGTGAGCAATTTCTAAAAAAAAGTCTAATATTGTCTAATATTGAAAAAGCAATTTTTGGTTATGGTCAACAATTTCTTAACTAAATACTTCAGAATTTTTTAAATATTTGAGAAACACATGTTCCAGCGGTTCTAGCAATGATTACATTTTTTCTTTCCATTTCGCTTCACAATGCGACGTTGCCGGATCTGAAACATATGTTTCACCACTGAGATGACTTCACCTCTCACCACACACTACTCACCACTACATCCCCTGAAACTTTGGCCCAAATCCCCTTCTAAAGAGACGGTGAATTCGCAAATCTCAAAAGTATCAAAATACATCAATCTATATTGAAGCTGCTTTATTTGTCCTGTGATTTGCCGAGACGTACAGATCCGGTTAATATCCTTAAAATCATATATGCGAAGTTTGTTTTACAAGTTCAGCAATAATTGGAAGTACGTTGCTCTCCCGTCCTTACTTCAATGGACTGTGAACGGGAGTTAGTCATTGACACATCAAGCTTGTTTTAGAGAAACATCTACATCTACTACTTGGCTAATATACTGCTTTTGGTTTAATATTTTTGAAAAAGATTTTTTTCTTGTTTTTTGAAACGATTTTCTTGCAAGGATTTTTGCTTGCTCATAGAGGAAGCTTTGTTATCGTGAAAAAAAAAAATTTCGAGATTTTTATGTTAGTATACTTAGAAATGTTCAAAACGTCGAGAAAAGTGGTCTAAAAAAAATGTCCCTATGCATTTATGTATGTGTGTATGTGCAGGGCTTCAAATTCAATCGATTGTATCTCAAGAATCGTTCGAAGGATCAAGCTAAAATATAGCACACAAGTAAAGCTGTTTCCCTATTTCGAGTGTTCTAATTTTCAATAAAATGTATACACAAATTTTGATTTTATGTAATTTTTAATTTGTTGAAAAAAGGGCGTGGTTGCTCTGACTTTCGTAAAATTTCGACGATTTAGCTAAATAGTTCTTCATAACTGAAGATACGTTCAGTGTTGTTTGGTATTGAATTTGTTGGATTCAATAGTGCAAAGTTCTATTTTGGAGCCTTTGTTTTGTTTCTGTAATAGCTACAATTTTTATACTTGGCGTATGGTTTTGTTTTTCAAACATATTTTGGGGCTTTCTTTTTGAAATCTTCAGCATTAGAGTATTTTTTATGTCTATTGAAGATGTAGATGACTGCATTTTTGTAGACTTCTGAAACATCATATCAAACAGTACTTACTCAGTGACCCACGTTGGTCGCTCACTCAGTCGCTCACTTGAGAGCTCGCTATAGCTCTCTCTCTCGCGCGGCGCTCTCCAAAGCTCCCTTATTCGATGATAAAAACATCTTCTCGGGCAATTAAATATATCAGTATATTTTCTTTTCAAACCGTGGCTGTGTATGTATTTATAACCACCAAAATTTGGAAAACTTTGTTTTTTAATTTAGCACTGATCTGACTAGCACGGAGCGTCACGATTACTTTAAGTAGTGACAATGACATATACTGTAATGATTTTATGGGTAATAGAAGAATACTGATAAAAGAAAAATATATTTAAAAAATAGTGTACAGTCAATTCATTGAAAAAATTTGATGCGGCAAGCTTTGATTATTACAAACATATAATGAAAATAAAATTTACAAAAAACTTTTTCTACTTTATTTTTAAAAACAGCGAACGGAAATTTTGTATTTTATTGCTTATTTACTTTTTAATCTGCACTCCGGAAGAGCCTATTAAAAGAATGTTAGCACTAATCTTTTTTTTTTAAAGTTCAATCAAAAGCCATTAAAAATATTTACACTATAAAATAATATTAACAAATCAATACTCCTCTAAATAAAAATAAGCTAATGTGCAAATGGGTGAGTAGGCGGGCACCCTCACATTCATCCACACATTTAAATAAAATTCATCTACACATTTAAATAAAATAAAAAGCGATGAAGAGTTTCCCCTCCCAATTTGCCATTAGATGCATATTTTCAATAGAGAAGAGAGGAAAATTGATTTTATAACAAAATTTTCTAGTATAAAGAGTTTTTATGGCTTTTGATTGAACTTTAAAAAAAGCTTTTTAGTGGTATCATTCTCCAAATAGGCTTTTCCGGAGTGCCTAAAAAGTGAATTAATAAAATTCAAAATCACTGTTCGCTGTTCTTTTTATATGAAGTAAAAAAATATTTACTGACCTGTTATCTCTGTCACTGTCACTGCTTCATTTTGTGCTTTTGACAATCAAGGCATGTTGTATACATATTTTCAAATTAATTCACTGTTCACTATTCCTTTCATGTATTTTTTTTTACCAAAAGATGCAATAGCGTTTCCTATTATTACACAAAAAATCACTACAGTATATTTCACTGTCACTACTTAATATTTCTGTCGATTACAGCTTGCCTCACATTACACTTTTCTGGTTAATTCACTCATCACTATTGTTTAATTCATTTTTATCAATAATCATGGTAGTAAACCATTTTCATTTCGAAAATACTATTAATAGTTTATACCGCGATGACAGCAGTGCAGCCTGTTACACGCGCGGACACATTCGCACTGCACTGTCTCTGTCACTGTCTCGCTCTCGTTCGTACTCGGTCTCGCGACTGACTGATCATGCGGTCGATCCACCGCGCGAGGAAGGGAACGACGTGGCGCATGCCCATACACAAGTCCCACCTTACATCTGTGTGGCTCGACGCTGTGTGCGGGCTCGCTTGTGTGTTCGGTGCCGAACGTATATACATATCATTCAAACTAATTGAACTGTTTCTGTTTATTTTATACGCGATCGTACAAAATCTAAAGCTCTGTGCGTGTAAACAAATCGAGAAAATCTTTTCAGCCGAATTTCTTAACTTTCCAGATATCAGCATTGCGGCAATCGATTTTTTTGCACCAGGTCTCATTTAAAAGAGAGAAAAAAAATATTGATCCTGATACATTTTTCATTCGTGTCGCGTGAGCAGAAATAATTCGAGTTACATTTGAACGTAACCGAGAAAGGTATGAAATTTTAGTCAGAAGGAAAAAAACTGGAATTGTCATTTGTGCTTACGATATGATAGCCAACTTAAAAAAGTTATATATATTTTTTTATAAAACAAGTAATATTATTGTAAAATACAAATTTCTGACAAAAAATTTTGTAGATTTTTTTCTGTATAATAGAAATACAAATTCACACAAATTGTTTCTGTACATTTTTATTTTTCCAGAACTCGAATATGAACAAAAATGATATCTCTAAAAAAAAAGAAAAACTATTTACGTACGTTTGTAGACAAAAAGAACTTTATCTTAACGTCCAGAAAAAAAATGTAATTCAATTTGTACTATGTGAATTAAAAAAAAAAAATTCGACCCCAGTTTAAATAAACATTGAGCATTATTTGGAGACTCACAAAAGCAGGTAAAAAGAAATCTTGTAGTTGCGGAGTTTCCGATAATTCATGGTCAAGGTCTCGGATATTGAGTACACTACACACAAGTTTATCGCTTTTGCTCTCGCTATAATATCGTATCATGATAATTAAGCGATCAATGACACTCGATATGGCTTTTCCACATCGAGCTACATGACTTATAGATACAGATAAATATATATATATATACACATATATAAAATAAAGAAATGCTTATAAGAAGTTGTGGAATTATATGTTACTCGTACCAGAGGTACCGGACGAGTATCATTGGTTTGAAAGACCTCTGTTACACACCTCGTCGTTTCTATTACGTGTCTCCTCTTCCTGCGCTTACTCTCGGTCAGAACTCTTGTTCGAGAGTGAGAAAAGAAGTTGAAATAATCTCACCGATAAGTTGTGAGCGAGAGGAGAGTTATAAACCGGCTTTAATGGGAGCGAGGGAGGGACAGAAATGGAGTGGTGGAAAGGAATTGCAAACTGACTGAATGGACATGTATTATACGGCGCACCTACAGCTCAACCAGCAGCAGAGAGTCTACGACGACGACAACGACGGAGACAACGACGACGACGACGGTGACGAAGACGTGTATATATTATGCCACGTGCTCCGAATCTCTCACTCTCTCGCTCTCACTCTCGACGATATCTCGATACGTACAAACCATACACTTCTCGGACAAGGGATTTCTTCTCATGCCCTATATTTAATTCACATACTTATGTCAAACACCATGCAAATCACTACATCAGTAAAAATAAAAAAAATAAAAAAAACAACATCACATTGTGTCGTTTTAGAAATATTGTGTTCATCGAAGCTTTGTGTTATTTTAATACACATTTTTTTCGACTGTTTTTACAGAAAATTAAAATGTTCTGAATTGTGTATTTTTATTTTGTATATAAAATATTATGTGTCATTGTAATTTAATACTTTTTCTGTAAATTCGGATTTGAATAGAATATTTCTGTTAGTATGACACATTTTTGTTAGTCTCACTAAATAATAGGAGAATTTAATGATCAATGTCACAATTATTAAACTTTTCTTGAATGCAAATAAATAATTAAATATAATTATTATTTGAAAATCTCAATATTCCTTTTGGTGAAAAATTAATCAGAGTTACAAGAACTGAAAATTATTTTGAGTACACGTTTATTTGAATATTGCCCATATACCAGCACTGGGGTTGTACTACACTCAACACCTTTTCGAAAGAAAGAATTTTCGAAAACTGCCTTTCAACCTATTCATTTGTAATAAAATTCTTAAGATACACTCAAGTTAATCAAGTGCTAAGATTAAAAAATTGTTTGTAAGTGTTTTAAAGGAAAAGCTACTGTCAACTAAGATAGATCTGGTTTCAAGAGGTCCCACTTGACGTGCTAAAAATGTACAATAAAAATTTACAAAAAAAACACAATTTCCGCTAGTAAATCCACCAGCATATTTTTTGTCAACTGAAATTAGAAATTCTGAAATTCTTCGATTTTCGATTGAGAAGGCTCATTCAATTATTTAAAACATGTTGAGAATTAAAGTTTCGTTAACGTCGTAACTTTGTTGTCTTCTTGATAAATAAATCACAGTAATTTATAAACGATGTATATCATTATAAATATTTTCGCCTAAATTCATCCATTCAGAAATAAAATGAAATTTTACTCGAACCAAAGTTACAGTTTTGACTTGACGAAAAAAAAATTATTGTCGTAAATTGATTGTTATATAATTTGTTCTATATCAAGTAGGATCTCTTTGATCCAGATTCACTTTAATTCACACTAGTTTCTCCTTAAAACCGAGTATACATTTTTTTTTCGAATCTTTGTACTCGCGATTGACTTAACTGTACCGTCGCAAGGACTACCTCAATAAAAAATCGTCTCTTGCGATTATGAATTATTGAAAAATATTAATTACCATAAAAATACGACGTTCACGTGGGTGACATAAATCCAGTGTGTCCTCAATCATTGAACGATCGAGGACACATTGGCTTGAAAAGTGTACCTTTTTAGAGTTAACAATAAGAGTAGAAAAAAAAACATGCGAGAGATTCTACTGTATATGTATACACGTGTACATAGCAAGAAAATTCTAGTAGCTAGCTATGGGTCGACGCACGTAACCAATGTGTATATATATTTATATATATATATATATATATACGTATTACACTTGCTAGACGGCTATGTATACCCAATGTTCACAAGCTTTCCTGGTTTCGCTCACGTACGTATATATGCGTTACTGCTGCTGCAGTGTATTCGACGGAGGGCTGAAGAAGGGGGCAGAGAGGGGTTTTTAGGTATCGGAGCGCGCGGGGTATGCCTTTGGGCTTCGCGCTATGCGTTCTTGGCACGTTCCTGATGCTCGCACGCCAAACTCAGCTTCTCCATTGGTGTGCTGCTCTCTGTTATCGCGCATTTCCATTCCAAGAGCGTCGCCATATATACCAACGCTTCGACCAAACAAATGTATGTGTGGCAAAGAGGATTGTTTTTCCAAAAGAGAGTAAGATAGCAAAATCGATGAGAGTTTTCGAAGCAGCAAGTGGAAGAAAACTATTGTTGTAAAATGTAAAAGTTGCGGATTACAACGCTGCACATTGTTTCCTCATTAATTTCTATTTTTTCCCAAAGCCATTATTATGAGGAAGCTTTGTTTATGAATTTTGGTTTGTGAAAAAAGGTTTGTAAAAAATCGAGTAATTTATTAATGAACCAATGCCAATTAAAATCTCATAAAAATCGAACCTAGTTATCTGTTCACTCCAAATTCAATACCGATTGTCCTTTAACACAGCTTTATTTAGAAATAAATTTCAATGTATGTTAAATTTTTTTTTTTTAATTGATCATGCGTGGACGAAATTTCAGCCCAATTGTTAATGTCATTCTTGAGATATGTAGATTTAAATTTTTAATTGCCGGTCACACACCGACATCCATACAGACATTTCTTTGAAACCACTTTTCTTGACGCTTTCAAATATTCTGAGTGTCCTGACATGAAAATTTCGAAAAAAACAATTTCACGAAATCAAAGCTTCCTTTATGAGGAAGGAAACAAGCACAAGAACAAAGTAATCAACTCTTTAGATTTTTTGCTGTTTTTTTTTTTTGGAGAGACGATTTTGTTTTCATGATTTTTAAGTGACTTGATCGCCTTGAGTTGCTTAGAAAAACATTTCGCCACAATTTTCATTGGTTCCTCGTCGAGTACTTGAAATGTCAGTTTCATAACTATCCTCATAATTTATCGTCTCTCAACATAGGACGAATCGACCAATTATGGAACAGTTAAGTCAATTACCAAACATTGAATTTAAAAGAAATTTAGAATTTTACAATATTTTTGAAATAAAAATGCCAGTGAACATAGTTTAATGTAAATTTAATAACATATTCTTCCCCCAACCTTTAAATAATAATTCAAATAAGAAAAGAAAATACAAATTAGAACTTTCCACGTGGCTTCCTCAATACATATTATTTTTCACATAGCCACGTCTATGAGGAAGTTTATTTATTAATTTCAGCTTCCTCATAGATGAAGCTTTGTGAATAATGAGATTTAATGAGGAAGCAACGAGCAAAGTTAGTTTGCTCATTTTTCATTTTAATTAGCGTTTTTTAAATATCGTTACCTCTCGACTTTTGGTAGTTGCTTGTGCAACAACACAAATTAAAAGTTAAAAATGTATTAACTATAAAAATAAAAAAAAAAAAACAAATTACGTTAAACATGACAACGAAAAATCCGTAATTAATATCGCTGCATCATATTTCCATCTAGTGCAAAGTTTTGACTAACTTTCTCAACTTTTGCGGAAGTTGGAGCGAAAATTTAAGTTCTTTGAAAAATCCAAAATGGCGTAAAATCCGAGCGACTTTACCGATCATCCCCAAATTTGGTACGTAGCAGCGCTGTGTATTATTTTTCGTCTGCAGAACATTTCAGTTGATTTGTTGAGATACGACGTGATTTGGAGCGAAATAATTTTTTTTCGAAAATTTCAAAATTCTATAAAATCCGAATCGCTTTACCGATTTCGTCGATATTCAATACCAAACAACATTGAACCTGTCCTCAGTTGTGAAGAACTATTTAGCTAAATCGTCGAACTTTTACGAAAGTTAGAGCGATCACGTAATTTTATTGAAAAATTAAAAATTCTATAAAATCTGTATATATGGATACATTTTGTTAAAAATCACAGCAATTAAAGAGAAGTTACTACTCTACTTGCGTGCCAAATTTGAGCTCGATCCATCGTGCCGTTCGTGAGTTATGGACGATTAAATTTTCTGTCCCTGGAACATACATACACACACACACACCAACATACAGACATTTTTTGTAGACCATTTTTCTCGACGTTTTGGACCATTCTGAGTAGCTGACATGAAAATCTCGAAAAAAAAATTGTCACCAAAACAAAACTTCCTCTATGAGGAAGCTCTTATGAATTTATTTCACTTTTTTTTTAATACATAGTTGGACCTAATAATCGTTTGTGTAAATAATCTTCTACCTAATTTTTACATCGCACTGAATTTTTTTTTTCTTTTTTTTTTTTTTTTAAGAATATATATATAGACCGCGAATTTTATGCCTCAGAGTTTAAAATGCATGTAAAGTTCGAGTTGGAACTGGCGAATGGTGCTGCGGCTGAGAAAGTAATCGGCAGCAGCAAAGCAAGCAAGCAAGCGCAGCGCCTCCCGTCCTTCTACGCTGTTTTTATTTTCAGCTCGGCTCGAGGCGCGATAACTCGTGAGTGCGTGGCGCGCTCGACGGGACCGTGTCGGGTAAGAAGCGCAAACGTTAGGGCGGCAATGGTGAAGGTAGACAAAAGAGAATGAAGCGGGGGAGTACAAGGTAGAGGTGGTGGAAGAAGAAGAAGAAGAAGAAGAAGGAGAATGGAACGGCAACAGAGGGCAAACTGTCGACGAAGAGCGCGCTGTTCGGAGGGAAAAAACGTAAAAAAAGAAAAAAAAAGAAAAAAAAAAAAAAACGAATACAACGATGAAGAAAAGAGTTTGCCGGAGCGAAGCTCGTTCGACGGTCTCTCTCGCAAACAATTTCCTCTCTCGTTCTCAGTTTACTTCTCTTTCTTCCTCTGCTTCAATTTGAACCCGCGAATCGTAATTGCACCAGTCAATTATCATAATCGAATTCAACTTATTTGTACTGTACATCAATACAGCTCTTTAAATTTCATATAAGGACATTTCCTTCTTTTTTTTTTTTTTTAAACGTCATTTTTGTCTTTTGCAATTAAACATTGCAGATTTATGTAAAAATATATAAATATTTTTTTTTATGAATTGAAAATTAGCTTGTCAATCCAAGTACACGTCCTTCAAAACAGAACTGCGACGTTAATGTTTTAGAATAAAAACGGTTACCCAATTTCATCACATTCGTTTCTTGAAAAATAGATGTCACGAAATCTCGATCTGCGATATATAAATTATAAGTGGAGCCGGTTAACTCGTCATTCTGATATTGACTTCTGTAAAAGTGTAAAAATAATTTAAACTTGAAAGAAATAAGGCAATTATTACGAAATATATAGTAGAGATTATATAATCAAAATAATAAATCAATAATATTTTTAAAAAATATACTTAATTAAAAACGCGACGAAAAATTACAACGCGATTTTATCACACTCGAGATCGTCCTTTTGGTTTAAAAAAAGGTCTATGAGTAATAGTAATATATATATACGAGAGGCGTAGCCCGGAATAAAAAAAAAATTACGTTTAAATATTACTAATACATTAAAAATAATAATATTTTAAATAGCAGTGAAATTTTAATTCTGTCACGTGTTTACATGCATAGTGGCATAAATTTGTACTTTAGAGTACGTTTTTCAATTAATATTTAAAAAAAAACGCTATAACCTTGAGAACCCTGGATTTTCCGTTGGAAATGCAGATTCGAAGGGGAAGAAAGTGGCCATTTTATTTAATTAACAAATAGCATAAAATGAAATCCGAGAATTTTACAAAAAATGTTGTTGGAAAGTACGCTGAAAATCCAAAATTTGATATTGTTATGATTTTTCTTTGCGTGCCGTAGTATTGGCGTTAAAAAATAAACAATGATTATTTTCAGCGATTTTCAAAGGTTGGAATATGCAATAAAAAAATCTGTAAAAATTCCTATGTTTTTTCTACAACTAGACCAACATTCTGAAGAAATGTGAGAACATGAAAAATTGGCCGATTTGACGTGTTACATTAAATTTAATGTATATTAAATTTAATCCACAAGTGCAACATAAAATTACAGCAGGAAAATACGAATATTAGGAAAAGTTGGGTATTTCGTATAAAAGTACTGTAATTTTACATCATGCGTATGCCAGTTAGCAAAAAAAAAATTAGCAAAGCAAGTTTCAACAATCTAAGCCATTTTTTGTAAGATTTAGTGTTGGACTTTTTGGTTTCTAGCCACATCAATTAAAAATCTGATGAAGATCAATCGACTTATGATTCCTTCTGATTCCAATGGGGGACTTCAGAAAAATCACTATTAAAATCATCAAGACCCCACTACAATTTTCATTGGCTTTACAGAATTTTATAAAAAAAAAAGATAAATAAAACAGAAATAGTGAATTAAATGTGATATAGTTGTTGTTGAATGTTTAGAAAAATCGTTGAGCTTTGAAAGGTCACTTATTGGGACACACACCGGTCGTATTTTCTCGCCACTTCTACTGGACTTGGGTGTACCATTGGAGTACTTGTCTTGTGCTTCCCTCTCTTTTGTACCTCTTCCTTCATCCCGGATCAGAGCGCGAGGTCCGTCGCCGCGCGATTTCGTAACAGACACGATCTCCCCTCTGAGTAGAAGAAACGACGTGGTGAAGCTAACTCTGTTACCGCAACGTCTGCACGAGGAATCTACAGTACAGCGTTGTGGTTTGCTGGTCAATTTGACGATACACACACACACACACACACACACACACAACGTATTCTATCTTTCTTCCATTTCTTTCCGTCTCTCATTTGCCGTGTACTGCAGGCACGTCTCTCTCGATTCTCTTGTCGAGTTTATCTCCATCTTGCTTCTATCTTGCATGCACCTTGTGTATGTGTATGTTTTCTATCTTCACTCTGTACGAAGCGCATTCTTCGAGGCGACTTTTGCGTTAGACGCGAGTCACGAGAGGTGCGACGATGCAGGGTTTAAAAAAGAAAAAAAAAAAAAAAAATCTGAAACTAAGTTTTATATATATTTTTGTAAATATTAAATATTAATAAATCCTACACAGTAGAAAGTGAGCAAAAAGTTGTGTCATTTCCAAAGAATTTTTTTTCCATTTTCGGTATATTCGACACCATTTTTTTTTTCATTTTTTCATTAAAAATAAAATGTTCAAAATGATTTGTTAAAAATGCTCTCATTCTACGAAATGTTTCATCTAAATTTGACCGAAAAAAATGTGTTATTGTCATTTCACAGAATATTTTTGTGACATTAGAAAAAAAATTATTAAAAAAAAAACATAATATTTGTAAATATTAGAAAAATGCATAAAAGACACAAAAAATCTTGAAATTTGATTTTGAAATATATTTATTTCTTTAAGATTATCCGGTTTTCAGTACTTCCGGAATAAATTGTTGAAAGAACACAAAGTCGAACGAGAAATATCAGGTGACTTATGCTGTGCGTTCGCTCGCCTCGGAAAAACCGGGAGGCAAAGATCGAAATAAATTAGCACGCGTGCGCGGCAACCTGGGCGCCGACGACTCGATGATGGAACCTCTAAGCTTATATGCGTCTTGGCTATGTATACAATTTGCAACCTACCCGCATATATATAGCACCATAACACAGTGAGAAGCTTTTTCACCGCGAGACATTGACGCGAACCCATTTTTTGGAAATTATACCTAAAACTAGTGACGATCTTGGTTAGCGCTAAAAAAAAAAATTGGTTTGAAAATTCGTCAATAAATTTATGGTAAAGTTAGCATTATTCGAAAGTCATTATTTTAATCTATATTTTGTTAATATTCTGTAAATCGGTGGTTTCTTTTTGTATTTTAGACATTTATTCTTACTCCTTTTTGCTTTTTATATAGGAAGCTTTGTTTTAATGAAAAATTATTTTTCAGGATTTTCATGTCAGTCCACGTGGAATTGTCTCTTTAAATGTTGGGATTTTTGACAAAATATATATATTTTATATTTCGATAAACTTTTGGATAACAATGTGTTAATTTTTTTTTAATTAATTTTTTCAGGAAAACAATTAAATTTTATATTTTTTGAACGCAATGCGGTACCTTTAATTTTGTCACTTTAAGTTTCACAGAATTTACAAGATTGTATCTAAATTATCGTTATTTAGTGGCTTTTTTATTCGCGTCAATATTTGCCTCACACATCGCTCATTTATTTTGTGTATATGTAAATTTGTCGATTTTATAAATTTTTCTTTCTTAAATGAAATTTCAGAAAAAAAATTTGTTAAATCAGAAATGACAAACATTTTCATTCTAATTCACAGATTTTTTTGCTGAATTCTTAAACCGAGGATATTCTGTATATTTGATCAGTGCGCAAATATTTTTGTCTTTATAAAACTAGAAGTGACAAAAAGTCACTTCTGAAAGAAGAAGAGAAAAGTGTTCAATCAGAAGTGAAACCTTTTTTTTTATTTTTAAGACAAAAACAAATTATAAGAGAATGATATTTTTTATATGTTAATATTTTTAACGAATAATTTTCACAAATTTTTTTTTCTCATAAAACTGGAAATTGAAAAAAAAAATATGGTATCATAAGCAAATTTCAAATTAATTTTTACTGTGTATTTGCATTTCTCGCTGTCTCTTGTGACACATTTAAAAATATTTGTTCTTTTTTCTTCCCTCATCCTACTTTTTGAAAAAGCTTTTCAACCAATAAACAAATAATAATTAATTAAAATTAAAAAGAAATAAAAATCGGTGGTTCGTTGAACTCGAGAATATTTCTTGATTGAAGAAAAAAAGAAATTCTCGCCGATCTTACTCATCACTGATTTTATAACACAAGTGAGCGAGTAAATAAAAAAAAAAGAAAAAGAAAAGAAAAAAGGAACTCAAGTAAGAAAAGGCAGAATGTGAGAAACACGAGCCACGATGGCGTTGTAACATAGGGTCGACCCTTCGAATCCCCAAAGCGATGGAGAGAGCAGAGAGGCGAGGCGACGCGACGAGACTTTGACCGAGTTTTCAGAGCCCGACTGGCGGCGGCGGCAGCGGCGACGGCGTTTATCTCTGTCTCACTCACAGCGCGATGTTCGCCACCCCCGCGACCTCGCATTATACCGGGACACCGACGTAGCACGTTCTCGCTTTTCGCTTCTCTCTCACTCTCCGCGTACGGCTTGTTCGGAGGACAGAGAGAGAGAGAGAGAGAGAGAGAGAGAGAGAGAGAGAGAGAGAGAGAGAGAGAGAGACAGTGAGATTTTGCACAGCATAGTCAACTCTCACCGAACACGGGGGGCCACAACCGCCTGCCTCTGTTGCTTTGCACTTGGACGACGCTTCGTAACACAAACTTTAACGTCTTCTCTGGACTATCGATGCTTACGACTTTCTTCCTACAGGAATCTTCAAAGAAAATCGACACTAACTTCAAGTGTTGCTTCACGTTTATCTTTTTGTTTAAAAAAATAAGCATTATTAGCAAGTTCTGCGATATTTTTAAATGTCACTCAAAACTTTAATCCATTTTTTTCTTCTGAAGATGAAGCTCTTTAGTTTAACAAGTTCTGTCATATTTTTTACCAGCAGGTTTTTGTGGTTTTGATTTTTTTTTTTAATTTAATTTCTCAAGAAATAGTTGTGAAATAAACGAATTTTTCATTTTGCATATCACAAGAGAGAGAAAATATTGTGAAATGTGCACATTTTATTTGTCAATTGTAATTTCACATACAGAAAGTAAACTTGCAGTTTGCTGAATACTTTCGTTACTTTTCAGAATTAATGAAAAAATATAATAAAAAAATTAAATTATGATAAATGTGTGATATTCCTTTTACAATTATTTTTCTCATTTTTACAAAACAAAAAAATATTTTCTCTCATTTGACCATTTTTTTACCACTTCTATCTTAAGAAATAAAAATTTATAAATCTGACTTTTTTACAATATTTATTGTTACTTCTAATGTGTAATCAATGGATTTTTTTTTAAACATGACAAATATATATTGTCACTTCTATATTTAAAAAAAAAATATTGGTAAAGCCACCAATCTTTCAGAATATTTTCGTTAACTTTCAAACTTAATTTTTTTAAATACTATGTTTAATAAACGAAGCTTGTTTTATCGAAAGCTGTTCCTCTTACTACACAAAAAAAAGTTTTTTAAAATTTAATTTCTCAAGAAATAGTTGTCAAATAAACGAATTTTTCATTTTGCATATTAAATGACAGAAAAAATGGTGAAATGTACATATTTTATTCGTCAATTGTACTTTCATATACAAAAAGTAAACTTGCAGAGTTTGCGGGACATTTTCGTTACTTTTCAGAATTAATGAAAAAATCTGTATAATAAAAAAATTAAATTATGAAAAATGTGTGATATTCCTTTTACAAATATTTCTCTCATTTTTACAAAACAAAAATTTTTTTTTTCTTACTCGACCATTTTTTTTACCTCTTCTATCTTAAGAAACAAAAATTCATAAATCTGTCATATTTACAATATTTGTTATTACTTCTAATGTAACCAATGAATTTTGTTTTTAAACATGACAAATCGATATCGTCACTTCCATATTAAAAAAAAATATTGATAAAGCCACCACTCGTTCAGAACATTTTCTTCATCTTTCAAACTTAATTTTAAAAAATCTACATTTAATAAACGGAGTTTCTTTAATCAAAACCTGTCCCTCTTGCATTACAAAAAAAAAAGAAATTAGCTGTTCATATTTACCAAAAAAAAAAAAAACTGCATTCTAACGTTGAAAATAAAAACGACGATTAAAAAAATTGCAACCAGCGCTTTCTACAAGCAGACACCTGAGCAGACTTGTAGGGTCAAAGCGGTTCATTCGCCTCAATGAACGAAAAGAAAAAAAAAAGAAAAGAAAAGAAAAAAAAAGTGGCTGTGGCGAGGTCGCGATTGTAAAGAATTTACGAGGGCTATCCCAGTGACGAGAGGGGAGAGAGAGAGGACATTGCAGTTTGCACACGCTATAAGTAATATCGTAGAGCCGAGACTCGACGATATTAAAGCGAAAGAGGTAAAGAGCAGGCGGTATAGCGGTGACGATAGAGAGTGGAAAAATATCGATGTCGATTTATAAAGAATAGAGAGTAGAGAAACGAAGAGGAGAGTGGCCCCGGGAGCGCGGTAGCAGCAACCACCACGGTAGGTCAGGATCGCGGCTGCTGATGTCGCCGGCGTTGCGGGTGCGCACGCGGAAATAGTGGATGGATGGGAAAATCGTAAAATTTGATCGGGGGGGGCTAAAGCGTGCGCGCCGAGGGCGAAGAGAGCCAGCCCACGGCACGCTTCGCGGCTTCTCTCCTCTTGATATAACGACGGCGTCATCGTCAACCAGTCGCAACCCACCCCCTTCATAGGTATACCCGGCTATAATACTATAATACTACATCCGATATCGATAAGGGGCTTTTGCCGGGTATTTCCGTTTAACCATCGCGGGACCGGCGGAGACCAGAAAACTAGTACAAGTGTACATACTGTCTGTGTTTGTCTCTCATCGTCCACTTACCAAACTTCATTCACTATTTCGTCGTCGTTGGCAATTTTTTTTTTTTTAATTATCAATTCTAGGACAATCGATGTATCAAATTTATTGAATTTTAAAAATGATATTTTGTAAAAATAAATCATTGATTCAGTAATTATTAATGTGATGCTAAAAACATATTTTGTTATTTCAATTCTATTTGAAGTTTTATAATTTTATAGGAAATTGAAATAATGTTTTTTTTTTTTTTTTTTTTTTTTTTTTTTTTTTTTTTTTTTTTGTTTTTAGAATTTTGTAAACAAAACGTATAAAAAAAGCATACATGTAGGGCTTTACAGACCGACCTCTCCGATTGCATCCCCGATTTTTTTATCCCATTGACCCAACTCTAAGTGACAACCAGAATTTCTGTTAGATTTTTTAAAAATGTTTTTGAGGTTGAAAAAAATGTCAAAAATCTTGTATCAGATATGAATATTTTTAAGCTTGAATCCAAAGTGGGTATTTCTTATTCATTTTTTTTTTTCAAAGTGAAAGTTAAAAAAAAAAGTCAGTTGGCTGCGGACTGTTGATTAGGCATTTTTGGAATAGACTCAAAAATGTTCTTTGCAAAAAGAAAAAATTTTGAAAAAAAATCTAGAGTACTTTTTCATATTGCCCTAGAAAAAAAAGGATGCGAAGTAGAAAATTGCTTCCTCATCATCTTTGAACGTTTACAAATCCGCCTCATTGAGGAAGTGACTTTATCTATTTTGGCTTCCTCATCGAGAAAGCTCTGTAAATATTTAAAAATCATAACAAAGCAATGTACAAAGCTCTACTTTGCATCCCTGTTTTAAATCAATAAATGAATAAAATGCTGTTTATATAATCATATATTGTTCTCTGTTCACATTTCAATTGATTTAGAGTCTGTTGACCTGAGTCAGAGTTTTAAAAAATTCAAAATACCATAAAATCCAAACCCCTTTACCGATAATCACCAAATTTGGTACATGGCAGTGCCAGAGTATTATTTTTCGTCTGTAGAAAATTTCAGTTCCTTCGATGAAACTTGACGTGAGGCAAAATGAGCATTTTTCAAAAAATGCAAAATCTCATAAAAACCGAACCTATTTACCGATTTATCCAAAATTCAATACCAGTCGTCCTTTCACATAGCTATATTCGTAAAAAATTATTTAGCTCGATTGCTAAAAATTTGTGGCAGCTAGAGCGCGAATAGACATTTTTCGAAAAATGCAAATTAGAACAAAATTAGAACAGATGTTTGAATTTTTTTTTCAAACTTTTCACAAATAAAGTTGTTAAAGCGGTTCTCGAGATATGAAGGTTTGAATTTTGAACACACACATCCATCCGGACATTTTTTGTAAACCACTTTTCTCGACGTTTTGGACCATTCTGAGTGTCCTGAAATAAAAACCTCAGAAACTTTTTTTTTCACGATAACAAAGCTTCCTCTATGAGGAGGCAAAAGTGATCATCTCCCTATTGATTATAGAACAACAAGTCAGTAAGCAAAAGAAAAATGATAAAGTGAAAAAAGATGTACATTTAGTGAATGAATGAAAACGATCGAGTTGGTCCAAGTGCAATGTCAAGGAAAAGAAAATAAAAGGCCTTTCTGCTTATGTGAGAAATTGCGTGAAAATAGGTGTTGAAAAGGGTATAAAAGAAAAATAAGCTGTGAACGAAAAAGCCATATCGGACACGTTTGAGAGGAAAGAAGGCCATGGATAGTGTTGGTTTCTCTTCCTATCCAAGTAGCCGCCTCTCTTCGTTTGCTTCTCGTTTCTGCCCTTCAGCGGTTTATAACTCTCGGAAACTCGGTGTGTTGTGCCTCTCTTACACCTCTTAAGGCCGCGACTGTACAATAGCTACGCGAAAGGAGTAGTAGTAGCGTCTTGAATCCGATACATCGTATATGCCAGCAGACGGAAGCACATCGGGCGTTCGTAAAGGAGCTTCCCCGATCCCCAGCCGGGGAGTTAAAGCGAATGGACGGTCGTAGCTTTAAGTCACAACCTATCGCGGGACAGCCCGAGAGCCTTTGACTTTTATTTCATTTGTCACAGTAAAAAAATTCAATTAACCGTCAATCCAACTTATACCGCACTGCATTCCATTCTTATTTTCCATTTCTTATGTTTTTTTATATTAGTTTATTAATGCCAATTGGCTTCAAAATCTTTGTGAACAAAATTTTCTTTTTTTTCACCCTGATTTAGATTCCACATATTTCTTAGCCAAGTAATTTCTTAGCCTTGTGAAAAAAATGGAAAGTAATGAGGAAGTAATACAAAAAATTGTACACTGCATTATTTATTTGAGTTTTTTTTTTTTTTAATTTATTCTTATTTATTTGAAGATAAAAAATCGTGCAACAATTTCTAAGCCATAAAAAAGTTTTTTTTTTAAACCTAATTAAGATTCTACATATTTCTAAACCAAATGACATTGAAGAAAAAAAAAAAAAAAAAAAGTGTCAAACAAACTCTGCTGTCCATATCTGTCTAAAGTTCGAGGCGTCAAATCTTGATAACAGCATCGTTATTATTCGCATCGTAAAATGTTATCATACGCCACGTAAGTTACTGGCATCGGAATGTGTGCTTTAAAACTGTATATCAACCAAGCAGAAGCGGAAGCGGCTATTAGAACATGTGTAGAAAAAAAAGAAATAGGCATCCAAAGACTTTTTTCTTTTCGACTCATGTATCAAACGTGTTATATTATTGTTTTGCCTCGCGCAAACTAATCATTCAAGGTATCGATGCCTCGATCCAGATACTATAAATTATATTCTCTTCCCCCTCGCGCATAATTCCGGCCAGTCTCGCGGCTGTCTGGCCGCTTCGATATAACTTTACCGACGCGTCTCGAAGAAGGAAGAGTCGAAGGAGGAGAAGAAGAATTCTAACACTTTCTTCACGTTCTCTCTATCTCTGTCTTTCATGTTTTTTTTTTGCTCTCTCTCTCTCTCTCTCTCTCTCTCTCTCTCTCTCTCTCTCTCTCGCTACCGTTTCTCTCACGTGCCTTCGCGAGAAGCACGCGAGCCGAGTAGAGCAGAAAAACGAATTCTCGAGATACGTGATGGAATTATGCAGAAGGGGATAGTATAGCTCTCTCGTGTACGAAGAGAATTTTCCAATAACAGAAAGAGTATGTGTAATACGGGTCAGTGGGTATTTCGAGCCATTATTATTATTATTAATATTATTATTATTAATATTATTATTATTATTAATATTATTAATATTATTAATATTATTATTATTATTATCATTATTAATTTTCTATGTTATTTTGTATTGTTGTTTGAGAATTTTGCTGTGATTTATTAATTTTTGTAAAATTAATAAACTAGACAGTAAATCATTTTTGTGAAGAATCAGAATGCCGGTTTCCAAGATAAGAATTCGGTGTAATTTTTACGTCATTTTCTTTTGTATGGATTTTTCTGTTAAATTTGAAAACTAACACCAAGATTTTGTAAATTTGACGAATTTACAATTTTTTTGTTTTTTGTAAAATAATAAGCGACTATTTTTTTTTTGCAAATGACAGAAAATATATTGCAATAGGAAAATGTCGATTTTCTTTCACTTCTGAGAATGGTAAAAATATATTATTGTATAAAACTAGCAATTTCTTTTTTGGACAGAGTGACATAAAATGTTTTGTAAAATGAAAATACATTTTGTTTTTATTTTATATCAAATTATTTTTGTACTTTTTTGTTTTGTGTAAAATGTCAAATTAACATATTTTTGCGGATATTTGGGGACTGAAATTTGTTGTTAAAATGAAATAATTCCCAATTTAGTTTCCACCCTGTGAATGCCTCCAAATTGGACAATAAACAATTTTTGTGTAAAATTGAGGTTTTCGAAGTAAAGAAACTTCTCTTATTTTTAAAGTATTTAATTTTGCACGAATTTTTGTATTACATTTTAAAAGTAACGCAAAGTTTCTGTGAATTTGGCGAATTTACAATTTTCTTTTTGTAATATTAGAAGTAACACAATTTTTTTTATTGTGAATGAAAGAAAATATCTACCGATAGAGAAATGACAATTTTTTTTTGTAATAAGAAAAATATATTATTACACGAAAATGGCACTTTTTTGAAAAATGAAATTACACAAAATTTGAGGATACAGTTTTTCTATTGAAACTAAACAATCTTATCTTATTTTTTGTTACTTTTAGAAGAAAAAAAAATCCAACCTACCCTGCAACAATATATGTTCCGTCATTTTTACAGCATCAAAAAATTGTTGCTTCTAATTTTCCAATAAAATATTGATCGCCAAATTTACAGATTCTTCTCCTTATTTCTTTTTTTTAAATCTAACAAAAAAATCCGTTACAATGCAAAATGTTGTCAAAATAACACAAGGGACACTAATTCGAAAGCTCCAAAGTTTACACAAGAATTGTTTGCGATAAACATTATGATAGTTTATTGTCATGCTTTCCTCAGGTAACAATTATTTTTTACAGTTATCGCTGAAAAATAAACAGTGTCACAAGTAATTGTATTAAAGCACGATCAACTATTTTCATAGCGGAACTCACTATTTTCTCAATTTGACTATATAACATTTTCTGAGTGTATCTCGAAAGACAGAATTTCTTCTTGTCGGAGGGAGAAAAAAAGAAGAAGAAAAGCAGAGATTAGGGCAAAAATTCAAATTGTGGTTTTAGGACATAATATAGCGACGGTATAACTTGGAGAGTGCAGTATATGCGAGAGAGAGAGAGAGAGAGAAGCTTTTCGCTCGTGCGCTATTCCTAGTCCCGCAGGGTTTTTCGTTATCGACATTTTCATGGAAGAACAGTGTGCGTGCGGTTACGTGCGTGGGTTGCCTCACTCTATTTCTCTCTCTATTCTATACCACACTATTTCTCTCTCTCTCTTGCATTTTCCTCTCCCTCTTCGCTTCGTTGGTTTGCCAACGTCCGTGTGTACCTCCCGTTCTCGTTCCCGTGCGTTAGCCCCCGGCTTGAGTGTATGCTCTCCTTTCAATGTATGTGTGTGTGTGTGTGTGTGTGTGTGTGCGAGAGAGAGAGAGAGAGTCTTTCTATACATGTGCATACTATAGATATGCGTGTGTCGCTTCTAGCTGTGTACGTTGAGTTTTCTGGAGGTTTCCCCTAGCAACGAACCAACGAACGAACGAACGAACGAGCCAGGGCCCGAGCCCAACACAGTGGCTTAGGGGTGGCTGCGAGTGCCGCTTGTCCAAAACTATACTACTACTCGACTAGCCTAACAAGGGAGCAAAGAAATAAAATAAAGAGAGAGAGAGAGAGAGAAAAAAAAATTATGTTTAAAGAAAAATCTGACGACTATCAAAGCTTAAGGGATGGTGGCTCTGCAGAGGTTTTGTTTGAAACAAAAAAGAAATTAAAAAAAAAACACAAATTTTCATCATCAAATTGGCCTGTTAAGGAAAAATGTATTAAACATTAAATGTAGGCAAGAGTTTCAAGGGCTTATGTATATAGTAGTGTATTATGGTACAAGTGCGTTAAAACACATTTTTCTGATGAGCTTTGCAGGGCCGAAGATGAGTTTTGTAATGACACGAGTTAAGAAAAAGTTATTGCAATGAGTATTGTAGAAAATTTTACTTTGAAACCTGTGAAGATTGGGTTTCTATGCACGCAAAACGTCTGTGAAGGAGAATTTAATATATATGAATATAAAAATGGAAGGAAGAAAAGAAGTACTCGGAGTATTTATTTGAAAGAAATCAAATTATGAGCTTTTTAATTTATCGAGGAATTTGGTCAGTTAGGAATAAACACATTCAACGTTTAAAAGTAAGCAAAGATTTAAAAATAATGAAATAGTACCTGAGGGGTTTTATTTTTTTTTTTATTAAAAATAACTAAAGATTTTTAGAAAGGCAGGAAAAAGAAATTCTTGAGGATTTCTATTTGGAAAAAATCAAATTATGAGCTTTTTAATTTGGCGAGCAATTTGGCCAGTTAGGAAAAACACATTCAACGTTTCAAATTAAGCAAAGATTTAAAAAAAGGAAATAGTACCTGAGGGCTTTTATTTTTTTTTAATTAAAAATAAGTAAAGATTTTTAGAAGGGCAGGAAAAAAGATACTTGCGGATTTCTACTTGAAAAAAATCTTTGTGAGTTGTCAAACAATTTGGTCAAATAAGAAAAAACACATTCGATGTTCAAATGTAAGCAAAAATAAAAAAATACTATAGTACTCGAGGGCTTTTATTTTTTTTAAATCAAATGTAAGCTAAGATTTTTGAAAAAGAGGGAAAAAAAGAAAAATGTTCTTGTGAATTTCGGTTTGAAACAAAATCATATCATCAGCATTGTCAGTCTTACTGCAAATCGGTGAATTTTTAAAAAACGTTCAACGTACAAATCTAAGCAAAGAAAACAAAAAGGTGAATCGTTTAAAAAAGGAGATCGTTTAAAAAAGAAATGTTGCAAATGTCAGCACAGATAAAAAAAAAAGTATTAAAGATTAAAGATCTCGAGGGTTTCTATTTCAGAAAAGAAATTCAATTATCAGTATTATCACTCGTCAACCAAGCTAATCGATTAAAAAAAAAACATGCAACGTTTACAAGTAAGCAATGATTTAAATAAAAATGCAAAAAGTTGAGTTCTTAAGTGTTTCTATTTGAAACAAAAAAAAAGTTATCAGCATTCAAATTTGAGCAAACATTGAAAAAAAAGGAAGAATAAAGTTCTCAAGATTTTCAATTACAAAAAAACAATCAATCAGAATTATCAGTCATTCAGCGCAAGTTGATCGATTTTTAAAAAAACATTTAACGTTCAAATGTAAGCAAAAATTAAAAAAAAAGTAAAAGCAAAGCTGTCAACGATTTCAGTTTCATGAAAAGAAAATTCAAACCCAAATCTATTCAAATGTAACCACACATTTAAAAAAAGTGTTAAAAAAAATCCAATGACTTACATAAGAAGAATTATCATAAAAAAATGATATCATTGTCAAGGAAATTGTTCAATCGCATCAAAACTTCAGCGTTCAAACACACCCAAACATTAAGTAAAAAAAGAAAAAAAAAAAAAGGAGTAAATTTCTGAAAGGGCTTTACCTCCGTTAAACTTTTAACATGCTAAAGTACAACTTTTTTGTTTGAACCAGTGCGCGAAGCTGTCTCGAATCTTTCGCTACTGACTAGCCCCCCCCCCCCCTCCCCCTCTACCGCCCTTCACCCCTTGCCCCTTCGTCCCGAGCGTACGCCCTAGTCGTTTCCAGCAAGTACTTCTATGTACCAACCATCTCCTACACGCTACCCTCATATACCTTGTGTATTTTACTCGTTGGAGCACATAGAGCCATGTACATTGCCCGGATGCTTATATATATATATATATATATATATATATATATAACTATATCTATCTCCCTCAGACTCTCGCTGCACATTCTACAGTCCATATAGTAAATGTAGATATATAGATAGATTTATATATATGTATGTATAGAATATATAAGAGTGTACATATTAAAGTATGTATCAAGCGAGGGTGGGCTTGACTATACTATATGAACATAAGGTGGTATATATGTACATATACATATATATATATAATATATATATAGGATGAAGGAGAAAGACAGTGAAAGAGAGCTATGGTGGCACACGCAAAAAGTACATGAGAGGCAGCGCCAGGTATATCGTGTGCCTCTCGCTAGAAAATCATCCCGGGTTGGGTATTTTCGAATTAGTGGGTTTCCCCTCCGAAGCTGCCCGCTGTTCTTCCTTTGCTTCGTACTTACTTCCATGCATTTGTGTGCAAAAATAAAAAGTGTAAGAGATGTAGAATGTGTGTGTTATAATGAGCGAATAGAGGAGAGTACAGATTGTAAGCATGGATATTTGCGACTAAGAGGAAGCATTCGCCATGATCCACAGAATTTACAGCATCAATAAATTCGGACCTCTCCTTTGGAAGATCTCGCACGTGTGAGCAGAATAAATTTGTCCTTCAGCTGATAAAAAAAAAACTTGTGTCAAGGAAACTTTGCGTAACTTGAAATTTGTTTTATTTGATAATTAGGATTGATAAGAAAATGAAAGAGTAGGGCGATTGAGTATTTGTAATGGATAGAGGGGAATCGCAAAAAAAAATACATCAGTTGGAGCTATTTTGTGTATAATTTTTTTTTTTAACTGATAAATATTTGTTTTACTTTAATTGGGTTTGGAAATTAATATTTCTGTTATTGGAAATTTCGAGTGTTTTTAAATATAATTATTATTACTGCAAGAGAATAAAAATAAATCCGGGGGAAAAAATATGTTTAAAAAAAATCGGGTATTTTAAAAAAAAATAAATATATTTGTTTTAATTGAATTCATTCTGTAAATTATTATTTCTGTACCTGGAAGTTTGGTCTTAAAAAAAAAATACACGTTAAAGGTTCAAGTCTAAGCAAATATTTTAAACCAAGCTTCCTCTATGACGAAGCAAAAGAAAAAAGATAAAAATACTCGTGGGTTTTTATCTTTAAAAAAGTTAAATTATTAGCTTTGTCAGTCATTGGCAAATTTGTTAATTTAAACAATATATATTTAACGTTAAAAGTTGGATAAGAAATTAGAAGAAAAAAATAGTACTCGAAGGTATCTAATTCTTTTTTAATAAAATGAAAACGAATATTTGGAAAAATCGAATTATCACCATTGTGTCAGTCTTACAGCAAACTAATGATATATTTATCAATGTGATTTGAAAAATTGATCATACAATACAATGTGACAAAATAAATGCAGTTGAAGAATCGTTATACACTTTTTTTAATTTTATTTTTGGAGTAGATAAATATTTGTTTTAATAAAATTAACCGTGTATAGCATTCTAATTTTTCAAAGCTTACTTTCGCTTCGATAAATCTTTGAAAGAAGAATAAAAATGTTTTTTGTTTTTAAATAAAACTTTTAGCACCCATTCTTTTTTAGGCTTAATTGAAATCCTGAGGAACGAAAAATAAAATCAAACGAATTTAGCTCGTCGAAATTTTGGTAAAAAACCTTATTTCACAGTAACTTTTGGTAGGATTTACTTGATAGGTACGTCGTACGATTTCCATGGTGTGTGTAGTACTATGTTGTATGGTATAAAAGGGCATGGTCGACGATCGGAGCCACAACACGACGTGTGTAATCAACGGCACGCACTATCAAATAACCTCCGGCACTATCGAATGTCGAAGCTTTTAAGGCTTGATTGTGCGTAAATCAATCTCGTACACGCGCCTATCTGCCTCTTGCCGCGTGTGCAACGAGTATCGCTCTTGGGCTTCGTCAGAGGGCCAAAGAAAATCGAGCCCGATTCACGTCGCGTTCATCAACAAGCTTCCGTGGTTTCCAAAAATTCCCTCAACTATATTATACTGTATAAAATTATTTTTATATTTACCTGAAGCTCGATCAGTCCACTGGCAGTGGTCAGCATGTTTTTGTAGCTCTTGATTGATAATCCCTTAATTGTTGTCTCGAACGACTCCCAAAGCACTGAAAACAAACAAACAAAAAGTTACAAAGTAGAACTTAAAACTGAACCTTCATTACTTTCGATTCGTCACAAAACCGCTGCAATGAAAAAGTATGTTGATAAATTCTGGAAACTGTAAGAAATTGTTTATCCTAATTTTTTTTTAAATTGGTAGAAACTTAAATTTAAGGACAAGTAACTCGGTATTCGATGAAAACCAACAAAAAATTTGTTGCGTTTGGGGATTTTTTTTCTTAAGAAATCCCTAGAGTATTACTTAAACTGGCTCGTCAAACTTTATTCTGATCAATTCGTAAAGTTATTCTCGAATTACAGGTTTTTACTTTTGCAAACGACGAAAATCTTGAATAACGAAAATTCAATGTTCTGTAAAGGTTGAACGCTTCCATTGATTTTTGCCAAATTTTTTATCGAATATTCCTCAATTTTATTGAGTACATGTACAAACTTTTATTACGTATAATTTTTTTTCACAGACTAATTGAAAAATTCAAAACCCTTCCGATCTTATCTAAGCTCTATTTTGTTTCTGTAGATATTATTATTTAAATTAATCAAAACATATGAAAATTAATAGATAGAACTAATTTTTTTTGTAAAAATTTGAAACTCAAAAAATTTGAATTGAATTATAGTATACACTTTGTTTCATTAAATTTTTCTATACATTTACTACATATATTCTCTTCTATGGGTGTATTCAAATATTTAAAGCAATGTTTATTAATTCTTGTATTTCTTTGTTTTGTTCCAGGTCTTACCCGTCCCCGGTTCACAATGGAGTACACAATGGCTCGTCGATGAACTGTTCCTCGCAAAGTAAGTAAAAATTCAAAAAATACATGACACTTTATATTACTGTTACATGACTTGATTGTCGAGTCAATATTCTCACCAAACAGATAATTTGGTATTTTCATAAACAAATAAAAATTCACTTTCCTACTATTTATTAACAAAAATAAAAACAGTCTAATGTTTTTATATATTTTTTTACTCAAATTCAGGTCTTGCCACGTTACCAGAAAAAGCATGCGATTAATGTGAATTTCAAAACCGCTATAATTTTGAGAAAGTTGAATATTTTTTTTAAATAAAAAAATATTTACATTCACTATAAATGGTGATATTTTAAAAATTCATGAGGAAACCTAATTCCACTGATTGTCGTGACTAAAGATTTTGATTACAATTTCAAGAAATCTTTCTGTAAAAAAAGAAAAGGTTTTTTTTGTTAAATGTTTTGTAATATTTGATATGGTCTGTTGTCGTGGGTGAAAATTAGGTGTGATGGTGAAACAAGAGGCAAGAGACGATGGTTACGAGACAAGTCCGGATCCGGAGATGAGAAGCAACGGTGGTGACAGTAGCCAACAGTACCATACGCCACTGACGCCTCATACGCCACACACACCTCACACACCGCACACACCCTTAACGCCAATATCGGCGACGTCGCATCAACCCCAACAACCCGGTTCCAACGCCGCAACGCTAGGACAGGTGAGTGAATTTTAAGAATTTTTTTGAAATATAATTAGACACTTTTCATTGATTGAATAAAAGCAAAATCATTGCAAATTATTCCAATTGAATGATTAATATATTTATTTCATTTCAAAGACGTGTTGCATTTATTTTTAATTTTTTTAAAATCGTTTTACGTGTATTCTTTTCTTTCAACAACCCAAACATTCTATAATTTTCAAGTATCACGACTTTGGTGGTAAAAAAAAAAGTTGTCATATTGAATTTGGTAAAAATGATAGAGTAATTTCAATTTTATCGTCGTTTGAATTTGATGAATTATATTATGATTCTAAGCTCGTAGCTGGAAATCAAAATTTAATTACAGTTAATTAGAAAAAAAGCGTGAAAAGTAGAACCTTGCAAATTGCTTCCTCATTATTTTGTATCTTTGAGAAAGCCTTTTTTTAAATAAAACTAGCTACAACGAAATACTTGGTATAGTGTTAAGCAATAATTTGATTACTTTTAGAAACTGTTTTGTGGTAACATTTTATAAACCAAGTTCATGGTTGTTTAAACGAAAAAATGTTCTCCATGAGGTACAATCATAGTGTGTTTTTGTTATTGTTGCTATTTTGAAAGGTTTCGATAAAATGTGAAACACCGGTGGATCCGTACTCGTTCGTGGACGAAGAAATGTCGATGGGAGGCGGAATGAGAACAGCAAGCAGTCCTGGAGAGAATCCTGAGAGCATGACGTGTCCAGGTGGCGCACAGTCCGGGTTGGGAACGCCAACGTCGCCCTCTCCAGGTCCCATGTCCGGTCAGCATCATCAGATGAATCTCGCGACTATGAATGGCGTGAATCCTCTTCAATTGCCACATCAGCCGAAAAAACGGGGTCGCAAGAAAAAATCTGAGATGATACTCACACCAGAAGAGTTAGTAAATATAAAAGCTACTAAAAAACAATCATTCCACAGCAAGAAAAAATGTAAAAACAAAAAAAACCAAAAGAACCTAAAAGAACACAGTTAAAAAAACGAAATTTAATTCCACCAAAGTAACCAGTTAGTAAGGCAAAAATATATACCGTTTAATATGCCATTACATCCAAAGTTGTTGCTGTCATTCTCCAAACAATTTTTAACATTTTTCAACAATGAACTTTAAGTGTTAGAACAGGGTTCTTATTTTTTCGATATTCTGCCAGGGATGTTTTGTCGTTAAATATTTCGTTTTGAACCATTTTTTTAATGGTCAAAGAGGAAGATCTGCAAATTGTAGGTATCTATTTTTTTTTTAATATGATTTTTACATTAATGAATTCGGAATTATTAGAATTGGCCAAGTTGTAATAGTTTTATGAAAATAATTTTTTTAATTAGTGTTCAAATCTATAGGATTTCAGCAATTTAAAGAAAAGAAAAGAATCGTAAGAGGTACATTCATGAAGTAAATATACCTGTTTCGCAAATTTGAGAATTTTTGTTTTGGAAATATTTGGATGATCGATTGACTTCAAGAGGTGAGACAAACGTAAAAATCCATAAATTCCGACTATAAATAAAGGATTTAAAAAAAATCAAAATAAAAATATATATATATATTTCTTTCTCTTTTAATACCAGCAATCGAACAAATGAGATTAATTCGATTCATTCATTTCTGCACCAATTTGATATTACACTGTTAAAAACATTTGTAAATTTTCATTACCAAAAATCTTACTCATCATTTGGCATATTCAATTTAATGCACAAATATTATTGTTAATATATACAAATTTATGTAAAAAAAAAGCTTGCCATACCAGTAATGGAAGTTTGTAGGAAAAAAATGTCATCATTGAATTTAAAGGGTTAATCCGACTGAAGAAAAAATTGCCCAACATTTCTGACTCCATGATCCAAGATAACATTTTTTATTTTCCGGGTTTGGCCAATTTTTCCTTACAATTGCCACCATGTATAATATGATAAAGCCGTATGATCAATATTCTCGAGTTATTTCTCCCTAATGCTCTCCGTTCTCTTCTGCCAGAATTAAAGCTTAAATTACTCGTCTCATTTATCATAATTTCGTGTGTGGATATCTCTCGCGGTTCCGACGAGTCTCAATCTTGAAAATGTACTCGACGTATCTCAATGTTACTGTACTTATATATCTATATATGCGAAGGTTTTTAAAAAATTCAGCCCTATGAATACTTTATGCGGTATTCACGTGAGATGTGGAGCGTTATTTTTACTCGGAATTTAAATCATCACTCTGCTTCCATCACATGAAATACGTAGTACTGCTTCATTTCCCAAGTTGAAATCAAATGTTCTCGTACAGGCGAAGAAACGGAAATTCCAAGAGTACAAAAGAGAAAGAAAAAAAAAAAAAAGAGAAGCGAATTTGTCGTAGTTAAATATAGCCGAGGGATTTTCGAGCTCTAATTCGTTCTGGCTTTTTCGCAGGGCTGAACTCGCCGAAGCGAAGAAAAGGGCCAAGACATACAAAGAGAGGAAGAAGCACGACAGGTTCGACGGTATGCCAGAAGAGGAAGTCAGCAAGCGAGTTCTTCCCGATCATCTAACCAGCAACCTCGACATCATCATAGTGAGTCACAATCGATTTATTCCCTTATTTTTCTCATTTTCCAATCGCTAATTTTTTATTTTTTTTACAACGACAGATAAACCGAAAATATTTAGTAACGATGCTTAATATTTGGTTCGAAAATAATTTAGATCAAAATGAAGAATTTAATTTTTACCAATTTATTATAAAATCAAATTGAGTCCACTCGAAAAATATGGCTGATGTAAAATGAAATTCCAGATAAAGTGTGCCAAATTGAGTGAAGCTGTTGCATTCAACATTCCGTTCCCCAATGCAAAATGTGTATATAGAGAAGCGTCAGTGACGTTGTATTGAAATAATAATCGGAGTGTAGAATTGTATATATGAATCTATCTCCGCGGGTATCAGTGCAACTGTGCGTGCCACGACGCAGGCAAAGCAGAAAGGGTGAGGGGGGGTTAACGTCGATTTGACCGCGATTACAACGCGTCGACGAAATAACCGAATTTCCGCGGATCGTCGCGTGCCGCGCAATGAACCGGCATAGAGCCGCTGCAGTCAGACCGAGAGAGTTTGAAGCGCGCGTGAGCAATTATTGGGGAGTAGAGCGCGTTCGCGGCCTTTATCGTTGCGTACGCTATAGACTCATCTCTAACAAGTTCAACGCACAATCGAAAACGAGCGAGAGTGAATGATGCACAGAGAGAAAAAAAACCGCAACTACAGTCTATTTTAAAGAAAAAAAAAGAAAAAAACGGGCTACTCATGTAATCGTCTACTTTCAAATTTTTTAAAATATAACATTCAATGTCTTTTTTTCTTACGCAAAATAAATTACAAAATTATAAAAAAAGGAAAGATAAACAAAAAAGAAAAAGTATAGGATAGTATTTACGTGCACTTAGAAAAAAAATCCAGGTGTCGGTTTGTGAAAAGAAAAATATTAAGATATTGCAACTGGTTTTTGAAGAAAAACAGTGACCCCTTCGAATTCACTCCATAATTTTTTATACTACTCTATACGCTCGAAAAAAAAACTTTTTCTTTCTGAATCTTCTTTTTTCATCAATTTTTTAAATTTACATTTTTCGCCGCAATTTAACAGTTTGAAAATTTCCTTTTAAATCCTGTATTAGGTATCGAAATTTTTTAGCTTTGACCCAGAGTGGGCAGAAGTTTGCGTCAATTATTTTAAAGCCATTTTTTCGAAAAAATGGAAAAAAGCAATGAAATGAGATGTCAATTCATGGACGGTTGTTGAGTAAAGTTTTTATACTTAAAGCAGGATTATTTTCGAATTTTCCTAAAAATATCCAGGTGTCTGTGTGTGAAAAAAGCAAAAATCAAGATATTGCAATTGGATGTTAAAAAGGAATACTTGCGTATTTATCTTGTTTCGGATGTTTGATATGAAAGTTAAATTTTTCTTAAGAAAAGAAAAAAAGACTAATTAAAAATTAAAAATGGTGATACAACTTGGTGCGATATTCATGTTTAAAGCTACCTCACAGAAGAAGAAAAAGAAAAAAAGAAGTAGACGATGGTATTAGCGTAAAGTCGCGCGCGCAGTTATCCTTGGACTCTGGCATGATTAGTTACCTAATCTCCAAAGTAAAGAGGGACGATAACGCGGCGCGTTGACGAGCGCGAGCTTCGTCTTTGGTTGCGCAACAGGTATCTACCGTTATGAGCAGTCGGGAGCGTCTATACATAACTACTACACGTACTATACGATTAGTATACGACTCGGTACTAGTCCGACAAGAACGTTGCATAATCGTCGTAGCGTGGTTTACAGGATGCGGATCAACTGCTCTCATCGTGGTACGATAATAATAATACCGAGAGCGTGAACCAACGTGCGCCCCAACTCAAAACTTCCAAACTATCGTCGTCGACGTCGTCGTCCTCTCCTTTCCTTTCCACTCTCTGGTTTAACTCGCGAAAACTCTTTGGCTCTTCCAATAACCAAATGCGAAACTTGGAAGCTCCAACCCCGTTGCATCTTGACTCAGCTTTCGGTGACTCGTAGTACTACCGGAATTCGATTGATCGATAGATATAGCTCCTGAGATTGGCTCGTTAAGTTCCTCGGTCGACTTGCCAACTTTGTCTGAGCGACACCAATCGCTTGACCCAAATAATGCCTTCCAATTCAAACGATCCTGTATTATTTCAGATTGGCATAAATCCTGGACTATTCGCAGCTTACAAAGGACATCACTACGCTGGACCTGGAAATCACTTTTGTAAGTATTTAAGTAAAAATATCATTTTAACATCGACGAAAAATTAGCTCTCAGAAAAACTTATGAGATCTGGGAGGATCAAGAGCAGGGAGATCAAAATCGCCGATATACATTGAACATTATCTCATTTCTTTCATTGTTTCTGAGGGAATATTTTTAACTACTAAAACAAAGTATATTTTAGGCTGTGACTATCGTAGACAAATCATCATAAATTTATGGGTTTTTTTTTTAATTTAAATTCATGCGTTTGTTGAACATTTTCATGTGAACCGGTCATCCAAATATTCTCAAAAAAAATTCTCAAATTTCCGGATGATGTTTACTTACAGCATTAATGCAGCTGTTTTTGTATTAAATAGATCAAGTCACATAGATTTGGACACTACTGTTTTTTCCATAAATTCATTACAACATTGCCAATTCTAATTAAAAAAAAAAAAATTCTACATTCACGCCGCAAGGAATCATTATACGCAAATTTGAATTTTTTCTGCAAAATATTTGGATGATACTTGAAAATGTGCGACAAACGCACCAATTAAAATTTTAAAGATTCATAAATTTATGGTGATCTATCTAGAATAGTTAGATGCTTCTGTCACTGACCAAAATATTCTTTCCGCTAGTAGTCAACAATTTTCTTTTACAAATAGTCAAACAAATGATTGATATTCTACAATGAATATTGGTGATTTCATATCCTCCCTCCCCTTAAAATCATTAGTACTAAGATGAATATTTGTTTTTCTTAAGCAAAAATAAGAGAACTCTTTTTTTTTGTTATAACAAATATTTTTTGGAGATAGTAAAAAATGATACCAAAGATGCCCTGACAATGGGACAAAACGTTAAATTGAAATATTTTTAATTAAATATTTCCTTCCTTGTGTCGTGTAAAAATACTTTTCTCTTGTTTGTTCATGACTAACTAAAGCTAGGAAATATTTAGTTGAAAATGCTAGATTGACAAGTAACTATTTGTTACCGACAAACGTCATTTCAAATATTGTTAAAGTTTTCTAATTACACTTTTTCATTTTATATAATACAAGCAATTGTATTAAAAATAAACTAACACATTTTTTTGAAGGAATTTTAGAAAGAGTAATTCAAAAAATCTCGTTATCTACGATGCTTCTTCCCACGACGATGCTTTATAGATCAGAATTTTTTCATTTTTTACATATCAAAGAACGTGGGCCAAGAAAATAACTAAAAAGCAATAATCTCAATACGTTGAAATGATTGAACCCACTTCCTTGTAAAGCAAAAAAAAAAAAAAAAAAAAAAAAAAAACACTTGTATAATCGAGCTGTAGAAGCAGAACGCACAGGGCGTTTCATGTCCGGGCGAGCTGGCGCGCGTTCGTTCTTCGATAAACAATTTTGCGACCCGGTCGAGCAAAGCGCGCTCGTCTCCCCCTCCCCCGCCCCTTTAGCCACCCATTCGATATAGCTTGATAGGTGTACGAAGACCCCCCCCCCCCCCCTCCCCCCGCCGCGTAGAGAGCTTGCTCGTTCGTTCGCCCTGAAGCCCAGCGAGCTGCCTCCTATACCTTGTCGTGTCCCATTATGCACGCACACGCGTGCGTGAGTTTTGCACGCGTTGCTGCAGGAGAAGCGGTGTATGGTGTGGCCACTGGTTGGGTTGAGTGTGGGTGGCAGTGGGTTTCATACGTTAACTCTCTCTCTCTCTCTCTCTCTTTTTTTTTTTCCATCCGTCTCCCTCTCGACCCCTTCGCCTTTCTGCGTTAGGGCAGAACGAGAGGGCTCGATTTTCCAGGGTTTTCCCGGGGGTTGCGGTAGTTCCGGAGGATAGACCGAGGCAACGGGAAAACAGGGTTGGTATAGGAAAAGGGGTCGGCCGGGCGGACCAGAACGTCCCTGTGCTGTTGGCAAAGGGTGGAAAAGGGTAAGGGGGATGGGTGTGCAATCCAAAAGGGAGAAACCAAGAGGGAGAGAGAGAAAGAGTGGCAAAGGGGTTGAAGGGGAGGAGGCCAACATGCTTCCCATGGGAGGGGCGATGGGAGAAACTATAATGAGCGACGGGAGAGTCGAGCTCGCTAGGCTAGGTGAAAAGCGGGGGAGAGAGCGAAGAGAAGAGGAGACGCAGAGAGGAGAAATGGCGGTGGTAGTAGTTGTGGGCTGCCGGTGCTTGCTGGGATAAAAAGGCAGAATGGGCGGAGGGCGAGGGAAAACCGTTGGTGGTGGCTGCGCGCAGCAGCTCAAAAAGGGGGCGACGAAGGGGGCGCAGAGGGGGGAGGAGGGTAAAAATGTCGGAAGCTGAGGTGTGCGGATGGACCCGTACTGATGGTGCTACACTCACTGGATGGTGAGGAACGAGGGGGGGGGAGGAAGGGAGAGGGGAAGGGCAGTGCGGGCGCGAAGGGAGTTGGGAGCTGCCGGTGCGGCGCCGAAGCACAGGCATATAGTTATAGATGTACATTACATGTAGAGCGCTATATACACATATATGTATATATATATATATAGGCAAACTCGAGACTGTAGAAAATGAATATATATATATATATATATATATATATGTATGTAGAGAAGCCATAGGATGTATATAGGTGTATATACCGTGGTAGGTAGAAAAATATATGGATGGAGCTGTGTTGTATGCATGGATAGGGATCGAGCGATGGAATCAACGGAGGATGGATCGCAAACGGGTTATCGTTGAAATACAACAGCAAAAAAAGCTGGTATCGGAACTTCAAAGTATTTCAAGTAGATGGAAAGGGTGATGCGAAACGAGCGTCAAATTTGAACTATTTCTGATGTACCCTTAAAGACCCGAATGGAATCATCTTTCCTTCTTTGTAAACACATTATAGGACCAATCATGGGGTCAGTGAGCGCCTCTCTTTAGACTTCATATTTATGGCAAATACAACAGTTGCTTTTTAGGATCTTTTTTTTCATCCGTACGGTTAACGATATCAACATGTGTTTATTTTTTTATAGCCAAAGCTTTGTTGTAAAATACAAAATTTGTGTGTATGTGTGTGCGAGTGGAATCAGAAAAATTGTAATTTAAAAAAACGTTGCACTTAAATGTTACACACATTGCCCTTTATTTCACATGATTCTTTTCTTACAGTCGTTAAGCAGAATTTTGTAGAATTTAGTGTTAGATACTCTACAGAGGCACGCTGTAAATTTACTTATCACAGTTGTCATATAGCTGATATAAAAGTCTAAATACGCAAAAACGTAGTTCCCATCTTATTTGAATGGGAAATTAAAAATTGCGTTAGGCATCTCTAAATATTATTTTTTTTAAGCTCTCCTTTGGTGAACTTTTTTCTTTGCTTCAAGGTAACTCTTCTCAACCAGTTAAATGAGTAAAAAAAATACTTTTTTTAAAATTACCCCACCTAAAGAATCGTGTATTGCTGAGACAATAACGTCAAGATCACCAAAGTAGCGCTGTAAATTCGCTTGGACATATGATTTACCGCTGTTATAGATAGCGCACGGGATGGCTTAAAATATCGATTATCAATCGACTCTCAAAGCAGTATTTCATTATTCTTTCTTTTTATATAATCGAGCCTCAACACGGCAACGGTTGTTGCGATATATCACCGCGGGTGCAAAGGTCGTTGCACTCTATGTACGTAAATATAAGAGAGAGACTTCACCGATGAGCATTTGCAGATATAGTAGCGGATGGCACAACGAATATATAGACAGGGCTTTTCCGATAGATAGAGTACTTCATCAGCTGCTCCGTGCTATAGACTATGGATTACTCTACAAGCGAACTTCGTCAACCTGTGGAACACGCCACGTTTCCTCCCTCTCGGGTTCCTGTGAAATTACTACTGCGTAGAGGCCCGCGTAACTCTCTTCGCAAATTCGAATTTGGCCTTGCGCCAGTAAAACTCTTCCAGATTTATACTAATGCCACTTTTCGAAACACCCTTTTTTCTTATACATTTTTTTTTTTTTTAGACGAATGCACTTTTGTAACCTGCATAAAATTCTAACGAAAATAATGCTACCATTAGCGTAGATTTATCTGGTTTTCACTGGGAAACAATGTCCTGTTCCTCTTTTTGTTCGAATATGGATTCACGTAGGTTTTTTTTTTCATACATCTAATTAAATTCTACTGTTATTTAATGCATAACAGTTTTTACAAACTATAAATATCAATATTTTCTAAAAATATGTTGAAATAGTAAGAATATTAGAATAAATGAAAGACTTGATTTCCAAAATGCGGATCTTTGAGTTTTTCTCGGTTTCTGATGGTTTAAATCGTAAAAGCTCGGTGTTTTTCAAGATTGGCAGTAAAAAATACAGAAAATAGGCGCCAGGAATGATCGAAAATGCGAGTTTCAAGGCTTATGTACGTCGTAGAGAAAAACGGATTTAAAACGGAATAATCAACTGATGACATTGTGTCTTCCATTTCTTGAATCATTTGAACGTGAAATTTTTCATTTATTCAATCGCTTGAAATCTTTTTTTTTAGACTATTTTTTTGCGAGTCCTGTTTCGCCTCGAGATTTCAATTTTCCCCTACGAGAAGAATCCGATGAATTTGCATTGCTGTCAAATTATTGCCACATCAATGTTTGGATAATTTTCAGCAATTTAAATCAATCCAAAAGTATAATTAATTTATTTAGACAAGATAAACGTTTAATTAACCTAAATTCATCATCCAACGATAAAGAAGTAATTTCATATTTAGTCACTAATTGTAAGTACTTCAACGTCCTATACTGAGAGAAAAAAAGATAGTTGGAAAAATGAACTTTTTGCCGAAGCGTTCGACGGAACTTGCAGTTGGTACAACTAAAAATATGTCTCAAACATATTTTGATCAATCGATTGGAATAATTATTGAACCAAGTAATTTTTTAGTTCCACGAACGAAAGATTCAGTTGATCGTTGGAAAAGGCAGATTTTGATCCAACATAATTTTTTTTTTTCCTCGCAGTAAGAGGACAAAGTATTATGTGGGAATGAGCGCAAACCATCCCTGAGAGCCTTCGTCAGGACGGTCCTCTTCATTGCCTTGCTTCATCCAACGATCCTTAGGACGGACGAAAGACGAGGCAAAAAGGGAAGCCGGGTTTGCGTTGGTGGGCCGGTGAGACGAGGAGAGAGACGGTGAAAGAACGGTGGGACGAGTGGCGAAGGGAGTGCAGCAGCAGCAGCAGCAGCAGCAGCACACCTCGTGCCTATCCGCTCGATAGCGGCTTACAGCCCGTCCACGTTCGCTACCAACGCTAACCCTCCCCGCAACTCTTCAACACAGTTCATTCTATGTTCTGTCCAGGCAGATACGTCACTGCTAGCCATGAAATAATGCATTCGCTTGTCATTTCGTCTCAGTCACGTTTTTGTTTTTTTTTTCCACATCTCTGCCACTTGAAAAAATTGTTCACAAAATTTCAGTGAGCTAAACAGTGCTGATTGAAACTTCAGTACCTTTTCTTACGTAATTTTTAATTTTTTAATTTTGCAAATGATAAATACAGATGTAAAAGTGAGTAAGCACTGTTTGATCATTAATTTATGCTCGTTCTGGTTCTGAAGTATGTGAGCATAGAATTAACTGCAACATGTCTGAAAATGTATTTTTTAAAATGTAATCATACATTCAAGAAAATTGTATGAATTAAGGTACTATCGAAATTTTCCTATGTTAATATATGGGGCATTCTACACCAATTCGTTCTGGGTTTGAATCTCGATCTCTCGGATTTCGTTCACGGTTTTATTGTCATATTCTACCAACTCTACGGAAATCACAAAAATTTTCAATTTCCATTTTTTTTTTTTTTTAATGATTTTTTATATGAAAATATTTTTAGTCCGATCCGGAGTGGACTGACATTATTTCCTTCTATTTTTTTCCGAATTTTTATCGAAAATAAAATCAATTTTTTTTTTATTAGATATGAGAAAATTTTGAAAAATATAAAAAGGCGTTTAAAAATATGAATACTAAATCACGGGTATTTTGAGATCTCCTTCGATTTTTTTTCCTAACTTTTTTTTTATACTAACAAAAAAAATCAGCGTTTAATAAAAGTGAACAAAAATCGTCAGACATTTTTATATAATTTTCATTAATTCTATGCCCGATACACCCGATGGGCACCATTGAATGAAAATTACACTTTTGAATGGTTTTTCATTCGAAAATATATTTAAATAGTGCTTCTAAATACTTTTTCGAATGGTAAACCATTGACCAGTGTAATTTTCATTCAATGATGCCCATTTTTGCTCCTAAGTGAAAATGTCTAAGCGTCAAATCGACAAGTAAATTTACATTTAAAAAATCAAAAAAACTATAATTTCTCTATAATTTTGAATGCTTTTTGGTAAAACAATTTATGAATATTGTATTAGCTGTAAAATAACTCAGTAGAATAGGTATGAAATAATTTTCGTAACTGTGAAGAAATATCGAGATTAAATTAATGTTTATGTATTAAATACAGTTTCTGTATTTAATTAAAGATCAAAGCTGGAAGATACATCTATGTAAATTGCTAGAACCATTATATGGTTACTTTTTCCCTAGAAAACTTTTTTTTTTCGTGATAAGAGAACACATCACTGATTAAAGAAGCGTACACTGTTAAATAAAATCCGGAATATTTATTCATAAATTGGTATATCAAATTAAAATCCAAGTGGAATGAAAAATAAAGGTACGTTATATTAAAATGTGAAACAAAAATTGAAGGAAATTCAAATTAAAATCGTGATATTTTACATCATAATTTTTATATTAAATTTAATATACTATTTTTGCGAATAAAAACTTCGACTACCGGTACATTTAATTTTTCGAGCATTGTTTACATTGTCTAGCAGTATTTAAAAAAACGTTTTTAGGAAAAGAAAATAAAAAATCCAATGCAGTGATAACAAATAAATATGCAAGGATAACATTTTCAAAAATTTTAAGGATAATTCCATTTGAGTTCTAAGAAAGCGTAGAAAATAAAAACATGATTTCTCATAAATTAAGATACTTTTCGAGCAATCGATTTTGTCAGCTGAAATATCAGACATAATTAATCGCGATTAGAGATTCTCATGATAATTTTCAAACATAAGCAAACCCGGTAACCCAGGAATTTTGTCCTGGCGGCTGATATTCACAACAGAGAGAACAGACGAACCATATGTGGTGAGAGGGACAATTGCTATTTGCCAAAGCATCCGGGTTTTCAAGGTCGTGAATCGTCTGCTCTTCGGTCTGTGTCGTTTAGCATAGTATGGGAGGAGAGGAGAGGGGGATGGGGGGGGATTTATTGTCATTTTTAGTCTCTCCTCTTGAAGGGCTCTAGGGGTGCCGGAGACAAGCCGAGACTACCTGAAAAATTGCAGGCCCTTGGTGAAAATATGGCTCTTCCCTAGTTTCACTTGACCTTCCCCAACAGCGATCGAAATTTTACAAGTCTCTCCGGAGGGAGAATCCCAATGAGAAGTTTTGTTTTTTTTTTTTTTTTTTTCTTTTTTTTTTCTCTCTCCCTTTTCACCCAGGGATTGGAAAAAGCGTATGAACGTGATGACTGGTTTTCCCTCGCACTCGCAGGGGAAGCCCCGTGAAAATTGATTTTCCAGGCGCGGTGGTCTCTCTCTCTCCCTCTCTCACGGTTGCTCGCTTCTATCCCTGGTACGTAAACTCCCGGAGAACCGAGCCGAGCCGAGCTGTGTGCTACTCTCACCAGCCTCTCTTCCTCTTCACCACTCTGCTTCTCTGCCCACGGTTAGCAGCTCTCTCACTCTCTCTTTCTCTCTCTCTCTCTCTCTCTCTCTCTTGCTCTTGATGTATACTCGCGGTCACAGGTTGGAGCATCGACCTGCGACCTGGCGGTTACCAACGGTACTAGTCCCTTGCCCTACGTCCTTGCTGAGAAAAGACGCGAGAAAGGACTACTCTGGCGAAGCTTCTGTAGATTTTTTTTATTTATTTTTTATGTTTCTTGGCATTCCATGGTAATTCATACAGGATCAAAACAAGAATTAAAATGTAACTCCAGGTTGAGCAGGCTCTCCGGTCCCAACTGTTCAATTAAAGAAAAAAAAGTGTGAAATGAAATTTGAACGACAAAATCTCGACAGTTCTCCTACTTAAGGGGGGGGGGATGATAGACAATGAAATCCAACATATGTTTTACATACTGTTGACATCATCCTTTCTTTGGTTTTAAAATGATTCTCTAAATTCTTAATCGTATCGTTTACATTTAGTCTTCACTGACAAATTCGTTACCTTCCATACATTCCTCCATTGGGCTATGGTTTTCCACTGTCTAATCGCTTTTTCATACAAAAACTTTTTCATCATAAAATAAAAGTCCTGCCTAATTACTACCCACAATGAAATTTAAAAAAATATATGAACTATTAGAACATTCGAAATTCAATCAAAAACACAATTTCGACATAAATAACAGAGCATTTTGTTTAATCATGTAACGCAGTGTAATATAAAAATAGTACAAATGTTGATGAACATCATTTTCAGGATGTTTATCAAAAGCTTAAAGTAAAGAATATTAAGTTCCAGTAACTACCTTTTATCATATGATAGAAAAATTTAAATGATTAAATCTATACATTTATTATTTAAAAATGAATTTAAACTATTGTGGAATTTCAAGATATCATTCTAAAAGTTCATAAATCTTCAATAACAATTCTTCAACAATTTTTTTCTATTTCCAATAAACAAAAACAGTTACTTTGCGGAAGACCCTCGAAAAAATAGTATTTTATTTAAATATTAATTTTACATCATTTTTATGCCACGAGGTGCGAGAAGTGTCTACTTCTCGCACTCGTGAAATAAAGTTGCACATCCATGTAGCAATCAGGCATGTAGTAAAATAAAAGCATCGGATAAGCAGAAAAAAAGATAATAAAAAAAATTGAAAAGTAAGAATCGAAAGAAAAAAAAAACAAGATCTAAATCCATGCTTAAAATTTCTATTCTAATCCATTGAAACAGGAGAATCTCGATATAAAGAGTTCCTTCTTCTTATAGCGTGAAATGTTAAACATCATTTCACCCTATAAATTCGTCATCGTTGATGTAAACAGAGAAGAAGAAAAAAGTTCTGTATGTTAAATTGAGCCAGGTTAGTGCTCCTTTCCACCACGACCTCCCCTTCACATATTCTTCTCCGAGATTGGGTTGAGGCTGTTATAGATGAACGGCACAACGTCAAGCGCACACCCCTATCTCTCTCTCTCTCTCTCTTGGAGCTGGGCTTCGATAAAGTTTGCCCGATCGGAAGGGCTGTCTTTAGAGTTCCCTTTATCTCCTCTCTTCTATATAACCAACTTCGCGACCGCGTGCTTCTCTCCCTTTCCATTTCTACGCCAAGAGGAGCGGCGAGGGGGGAGGGGGGGGGAGGGGGGACACGCCGCCCCGTATACGATAGAGTAAACGGAGAAAACGTCGGTACGAAGCGACGTAGCTCTTTCGACCGCTTAACTTTGTTCGCGAAAGTTGCCATGCTTCTGGCTGCTGCTGCAGCGCTCTGCCAAGGTCGCCGACATCCCAGTAGCAAAGCACGAAGAGAGGCAACCAACCACCTTCGCCATACCAACACACCAAACGGTTTTGAGTGTGCCTCTCCGATGCTTGACTACTGCGCCCCGCGCAGAAACAGGGAGAGGCTCACCCAATAGCGCCCTCTTTCCGCTGAGCCGCAGTCGCGGACGACTTGCCGTAAAGTGATAAATTTCCTCGGTATATATGTAATGTATATATATATATGTGTGTGTGTATATATATATAAACAGTACGTATCCTCCCTGAAAGTTTTGCTCGAGTTTTCTCTCACTTTTACCGGCGTTCACGACCCTCCCAACAATTTTACGGTTTCGAGTTGTTACAAACGTGCCAACCCCGTCGTAGTCTGCCGGCCCCCACTCCATACTTTCGTTTAATCGGAGAATAAAAAAAATGACAAGTAAAATGCACCGCTGCGAAGAGAGGAAAAGTGGAGGATAGAGAAGAGTTGCGGAAAGAAAGTTTGCGCAAAGTTTCACCCACTGGCACAGTATCGAGAACTTTCTTTCACTTGGCTCTTATTTTCTTTTTTTTTTTTTTTTTTTATTACTTGTAGAGCTTTGGGATGGTGAAATTTGTTTTCAATGCCAGTGGATTCAAAACTTGAGACATTGGACGAAAATTAGATGCACAAGTGGCCGAGTGCGTTTGTTTATTAATTACCTTTATTTAATATTATTTTTGCACTAAAATTGCATGCAAATCAAGTTTTATGACGTTTTTAATTTTTTTTTTTTTAATGTCTGGATACCGTAAATTTTATTTTACGTGGCTACTAGTATTTAAAAAAATAGAAATATGGAGGGCATTTCATCTGGTTTCGACCTGGGTCTGATCGTTGACCCTTCCCATTGGGACCGCACGTTTTTATATCATTGACGTAACTCTCAAAAGCACTGATTAAAAAAAGAAAAAAAAATACACATTTTAAAATTATTTACGATTTTTTTTAAAACAGATTATCAAACGACACATTTTTTAAATCTTTTAAAATTTTGAAAAACCTTTTTCGGAAAATAAAAAATTGCGGTAACCGAGCCGAAGTGTACTTTACGATGAGCAGCAGCTACAACATTTTTGTATGCAGCACATGATCTTAGAATTTTTTTGAGATTTTTACAATGTTCATATATTTTATTTCATGATGAACGTTAAATAAAATTTGCGATTATTTCAGCAAAATCGCAGCATTTATTTGGAAAAAGCTAAAATCATAAAAATCATGTGTTTCCTATAAAAATGTTCTAACTTGCTGCCCATAATAAAATTACTAATATTTCTAACTTTCTCCACTTTTTATTGTTGAAAAAAGGCCGAAACAAAAGATCGAATCAAATGAATGGATCAATCAATCAAATCGAATAGATAGATTTTTTTTATTTATCGTTCGATAATTTGTTTTAAAAAATTGTAAATAAATAAAAATGTGTCTTTTTTAAAATTTGTGCTTTTTAAAGTTGTGTCAATGATATAAAAAATTGCGGACCCAATCGGAAGTATCAAGGGTCAGATCCAGGTCGAATGCGGGTCACCGTTTTATACTCTGGAAAGGGAAACAATAGGCCAAAGTTTCCCTAAAAAAGCCCATGTAAATGAAATTTCCTGATGTATTAAAAAAATGTATTGAGCTGACAATTAAAATTTCTTCACGAAAAATTAAACCTAAAAATTGCGATGCAAAACAAAAAAGCCCATCTCTTTGAATATCCATCAACTCGACCCGATTACCTCCCCTTAAAAACAGACAAACCAATATCAAAACAAACCTCCTTCCATACTTATTATTCTACTGAACCCTAACGTTTCGTCTCGTATTGTAATGCTTTCAGGGAAATGCCTGCATCTCAGTGGACTTACGCCAGAGCCACTGACCGCTGACGACGATTTCAAATTATTGCGCCTTGGAATTGGCTTTACTAATATGGTGGCAAGGGCGACAAAGGGAAGTGCGGATCTTACGAGAAAGGAGATAAAGGAAGGTCGGTAGAAAAATTTCGTAACCTTACCCGTTTTATTTCAAAGCCACATTCTTCTTTTTTCCGCCACAAACGTACTCTAGATTTTATGTCGTTAAGTAATGAATAATAATAATAATAACAAAAAAAATATAAAAAAACAAGTCTCGCCGTGTCTATTTTATCGAACGACAAAGAAATAAAAAGTTGGATAAAAAAAAATATGCAAATCCAAGTGTACTTACTTAACGATTTGGCCGAGTCTCGGCGTCCACGTGACAACAAAGTTGCCCCTCTTCCCCCACCACCGGAGTGTTATTGTTCTCGGAAAGTTTGTCCAGTCCGACCCGGTTCGCGTGACCCTCACACCTAGCTTTCTGTGTAGGATAGTTTTAGTTACTATGGAGAGGAGTTCTCCTTTACTTCAAGGGCTACCCCTCAGCCAAGTATTCCGAACTCTCTTTGGAGATCGGAAACAACACAATACACACACACACATACACAAACACACATACGCACTCACCCCACACAGGCATGCACAGCGCGCGCGCGCGCCCAACTAATAATCGCCACGAGATGCCATAGCCTCATTCGCGCCAACACCTTCTTTTGTGATGGTGAATAAAGAAAACGCGCAAGGGAAACAAAGCTCTATTACCGACTAGCGGACGACATTGCTAACGACGCATGTGTACAACGCACTCTATCGTCTTTATAACACATTTTTCTATCTCTCCCTCAGATACACCTGTTGTACGTGTTCTGTCTTTTCTTAAATTTATCGTAATTCTTTTAGGTATACGTATTTTTATTAATGATAATTGTTTTTAAAAAATATATATATATTTTTTTGCTTCAAAGCAAACTTTGTTCTCGTAAGAAACTGATTTTCATTTTGTATCTAAAAAAAAAGGTTTCGAGACTAATTTTGTTAGTAAGTAAAATGTATTTTTGGTAAAAATGATAGATTACACAAAAAAATGTTTCAGTGTTTAGAAAATGAAAAAAATATCTCAATACTTGTATCACGTGGTTTTTTTACCCCCTTTTATTTGAAATACTCATGTTTGTATGTATTGCTTACAGGAAGTCACATACTACTGGAGAAATTGCGAAAGTACAAACCGAAAATAGCTGTTTTCAATGGCAAACTCATTTACGAGGTTTTCTCCGGAAAAAAGGAGTTCGGATTTGGTAGACAACCGAGTCTTGTCGATGGTACCAACACGGTAATACAGTATTTCATACACTTGCTTATAACATTTCATATCAGTTTAGCCACTGAAAAAAAAAATCTCAAATGATTTCTAATAAATATCCATTTATTTATTTCCAAATTTACTAAGCTTCCTGTAAAAGTTATATTTTTCCTTTTTTCACTCAAACAGTTTTATCTTAAGAATCTTTCGTCATATATAAAAATTAAAAAAAAACATTATATATGCAAAAATTATTATTATGAAATTATATATGAATTTTATATGATTTTTTAATTATCGACGATGTTTTTAAACAAATTAACGTTTTAAAATTCTGAAAAACCTTTTTTTGGAAAATAAATATTTTGGTTCAGAATTTTTTCACGTTTTTAAAATGTGTCGTTCGATAATTTGTTTTAAAAAATTGTAGATAATTAAAAATATGTGTAAAAGAAATTAGTGATTATTATAATTATGTCAATCATATAAAAATTGCGAACCCAATCGGGAGGGTCAGAAATTTCAAAGATTATAGAATTTTTTTTTTAAAGAAAAAAAAAGCGGAAATTCACCCCTACTTAATTTTCTCAAAATTTAATATGAATTTGTAGTATTACTTTATTTATGAGATTAACTAACAGCATTTTAATATTTTTTTCTTTAAAAAAAGAAAAATTGGTAAAAAAAAATATTTTTGTTTCGAAACCTCCGAAAAAAAAATCGATAATTTGATTGTCAAGAATAGAACTGAAGGAAATCAAATTGGCGTCAGGACGTTGCTTAAAAAAAAAATATTTTGAATGATTCTGCCATAGAATGTATTTTTCAATGACTCAATTACAAATCTGAATAAATTTTCTACTCATAGAAAATTAAAAGTTGTACACTTTCGTATTTAAATTATTTAAACGGACCAAACACTCCGTTTGAGTTACAAAGTTAAAAAATGTTTAATTTTCCAGTAATACATTTAAAAAAAATGGTATTTCTTACTGTATTTATGGGAATATAATGAGATTTTTAGAAATCACTTGAGGAAAAATAATATTCAGTAGCTAAACTGCAAATCTATCCAGAAAGTATTTTGTTGTCAATATAAAGTAGCAATACTCGATTAATTGTTTTTCAAAGAATTATTAGAGTAATATTTTTGAAATGATAATTCCGTTAATGAAATCAACAATATTTAAGCTAGCAATACTAGCTGTAGTTTTTGTAAGAATTCAACAAAAGTAAAAATGAAAAAAAAATGTATATTAAAAATTTGTTTACCAAATAAGGAAGCAGAAATTGAGAAAATTGAAAATATAACAAATATTTTTGTTGTTGATATTTCAGCACATGTGGGTGATGCCATCGAGCAGTGCAAGATGCGCTCAATTGCCACGGGCAGCTGACAAAGTTCCCTACTACGCGGCGTTAAAAAAATTTCGCGACTACCTAAACGGCACGATAACGCATCTCGACGAGTCCGACATAGTATTCGCGGATTCGAAGCTCAAAAAGAAAGATCTCGAGGCAATAAAGGACGAGAAAGCAATGTTCACCGACGAATTGGGCGCCGACGGCGAGAGTACAATGACGGATTTAAGTAGTTCAACGATAAAACTCGAGCCCGGTCTTATTCCCGGTAAAAAGAAAAGAGGACGTCCGAAAAAGATAAAAAATCCTGACGATCAAGCACCACCGGAAGCGGATAAAGTCGACGCAAACGGCGAAGTAATAAAAAAACGTCGCGGCAGACCGAAGAAAATTCATCAACAGCAGAAGCAGCAAGAGAGAGAAGCGAGAGAGCGTGAGCAACAACAGCAGCAGCAACAGCAACAGCAGCAGCAACAGCAGCAGCAGCAACAACAACAGCAACAGCAACAACAGCACCAACATCATCATCAAGATATGTCTCATATGAACGACGCATATGGTAATTCAGGTGTACCCCATTGTTTCTCACCACCATTAATGTCGCCACCAAAGCCATTCGCTCATATGGCGCCGTATTCGCAACAAATGACCGATTCAAATTTCTTCGGTCAAAATTTAAACGACAGTCCCTACAATATGAGCGCAAAGCACAGTCCAGTTCATATGCAACATTACAGCCAAAGTCCAAAGTCAATGTCGCTCTCATTCACGCATTCGGATCTCTCGTCCGAAATAAACACAGCGATATCATCGGAAAATAATTTGGAACCATCGCCATTAACATCGCCGAGCGTTGAGCATCCAGATTTCGAGCCACCGACCAGTATTTCCCAACAAAATCTAAACAACGAACATCGCCAGTACAATCCATCAGGTTCGGGGGAAAACTCGGCACATCATAGTAATCCAGGAACTCCGGTTCATTCGGGTTACGCGAATTACATGGGATTTCATGAGCAACAATCATCGGAATCCCATCAACGTCATCCACACCAATCAACGCCAGGTTTGAGTCAACAAAATGTCGAAGAACAGCAGCACGCTGCTCAACAACAGCAACATCATTCGCATCAAACATCGCCGCACAATCAGTCGCACACACCGACGCAACATTCGTCAATGTCGCCGCATAATCATCCCCACGAGCAATACGGCATAAAGAGAAATTCCGGTCAGGATGTTGCCTCAAAAAGTATAAGCGGTTTAGAATCTCTTGTAGATCAAATACCGAGTATAGCCGACGGTGGAAATCCACGACTACAACATCCACATTCGGGAATAACGGAAGACGCATTGGGCGAAAAACTTGAGGCGCATCATCAATCTTATCTCACGGGTTTTCCGGGTGTCAGTATGACGAATTACAGTCCGCCGCTTGCTACTGGCGGAATATATCCTGGTTCGCTTCATTATTCCGGTGCGGAAAATTATGGTATTTATGGTATGAATGGTAGGCATCATTCTGTACAACCGGATCCTCAACAGCAGCAGCAACAGCAACAACAGCAGCATCAACAACAGCAACAGCAGCATAGTAAATCGTATACGGTTGAAAATCTTGCTTCTAGCAATTATACACCGAGTATCAATCACGGACAGTCGAGTAATGCTTATTCGAATGTTTTGCCAAGTCCGCATTATCCGGTTTCGATGGGTTCAACGAATGGCTATCTTTTTGGTGGTCTTGAGTCGAGTTTAATGCAGAGAACTTATGGTATGAGTGGCATAAGCGGTATGGGTGGAATGCATCCATCATTGGGACATATGGCTAATCCTTATCCTTATAATGCTTCTTATTCGAGTTCCTTTGACGCTTATCCAACACCACCAACGGGGATTCATGCGCCAAGCGCTAATTATCCCGGTTATCCAGGTGCCGGACCTCCTGGTGCTGGAAATTCTACACCACCTTCTTACCTTCAATCTCATCATAGACCATCCGTTGACCTTGCTTATGATGGCGTATGATAATCAATTTAAACATTTTTTTTGTCGTCATCTCTTTTCATTTTTCGTTTTTTTTTTCTTTCGTTTTTCGCTATGTTAATTATTTTTTTTCTGTAATGTGTAAAACGAAAGAGGAAAACACTTCCGCGCAGGATGAAAAAAAAACCTACCTTTTTTACGTATTTTTACACTCTGGAAGAGAGAGAGAGAGAGAGCGAGAGAGAGAGAGAGAGAGACGCGATATTTGGATCACGCCGGATGAGAGAATTTTTTCCACTCAGATTGGAATTTTTAGTTACAAGATCAAACTTAAGATGTTGCTCTCGGATAATTCAAGAAGATTTGACAACGCCTCGATCATTCATAATTTCAAAAGTCACGAGGTAACGAGACCCTATTTGTGTGCTAAAAATAAGCACGATTAGTCTATGCGCTTTCGATATATGTTTGAATTATCAGAGGTCAAAATCTTAAGTTCGATTTTATGACTGAAAATTCGGTCCTAAGATGGTTAAGTGTTTTAAGTGTGGGAAAAAGAGTTGTGATGATATATCGGGAACTTTGTAATAAAGATGGAAGGATGAGAGAGAAAGTGAGTTTTGCGTGAGCTCGAGATACGATTTCTCTATTTAGGCTTAAATCTAGTCTATGCCCAACGAAAGTGGGCTTTCGGTGGATCTGCTAAGCGAGCATCGGCAATATCTTTTTTTAGATTGCTAAATTATCGAATTTCTGAAGGTAATTTTGTTGGCGTTCTCCGATTAGTCTAATGTTAATTGACGGTACATTTTTTTTTCAGGAGGTTCAACGGCTAAATTGTGCCGCTATGCAATCTCCTTAAAATCGCGAAAAATGCAATTTTAACTTGTACAAAAATTTCAACGGTGCGTAATGTACTTGGAAATTTTGGGATTTTTTTGCTCTGTGCCGCTATGCAAGATCCTCACTTCTGCCGAAGCCACGAGATAGAGAAGTGGGTTTTTCGAAGGGGAAAAAAAAAAAAAAAGAAAACCGACCGCACTCGTGAAAACGATATTTCTTAATCTGATAAACAGGCGGAAAGATAAATAGTGAGAGACTTGCTTTTTTTCTCCTAATTGTGCTTTCGTTGCAGGTTTTTTTATTTTTCGATGTAGACAACGTAGTTAAGAAGGCTTCGACGATAGATTCAAGTTAATCCTGTTGAAACATTAAAAACAAATTGTAATTGTAAAGTATCTTAAATAAGATCGAATTAATACTACATATTTAACTTGCAAAAAAATGGCTTAAAAATGTATCTCGTGTTTTCTTCATGTAATTTGCGCAATTTTTTTTCTGTAAATTGAGTACGCATTTTTTAAAACTTTAAGCAAGAATCCTTAAGTTCAGATCAGCATGCCTGAAACACGAGTTTCCCTTTTTTTAAAAATCAACAATCTATTTTTGAAATCTTAGCAAAATCTTATTTGTAAAAAATTTCGCTCTTTTTTAAAAAAAAATTTCTACACTTTTAAATAACAAATCAGTGTCCACAAAAATAAATCTAGATTAAAGAGTTCCTATTTAATGTAGAAAAAAAATTACAATAATGAATTTAAAAAATAAATTTCAGGTTACATAAATAAATCCTCGCGCATATTTTAACGCAGTTTTTTGAAAGTCACTTTGGTAATTTTAATTCGACACTCGTCAAGATAAATAAAAAATTACAAATTTACCTTGAAATAAAAACTGCATAAAAATATACCCATGAATTTATATTGCAAACTGAATTATTATTCTGTAAATTAGTTGTTATACATTTTTTTCTTCATTAATTAAAAGTCTAAGAAAATAAGATTGACTAAATTTACACAAAATTTACCTTAAAAATAACTTGAAACAATTTTTAAAAAATCTTAACGCTCGATTGATTTGACCGTCGAATCCTCCTTAACCAAATTTCGTATCCAGTGTCTCCAAAATAATAATAAAAAACGGCATAAAAACGAGATAGGAAAAACAAAAAAGTGAGGAAATTAAAAAAAAAAAAAAAAAAAAAAAAGGCGAGTGGCGGTGCTAAACCGGCTTATGGCTAAAACAGAACGTTTTCTACTTATATTATATATCCTTGTACCGCGTATATATCGTTTTTTTCAAGACTTTATTATTATTGTTGTTGTTGTTGTTGTTGTTATTATTGTTGTTGCATTACATTACCAGCACTATAATACAAACAGTTTAGTGTCGTTGAATCATTTCATTGCCAAATGATTGTGGCATGAATAAAAGAAAAATCTTTCACACACAAACACAAATACAGTTTTTATTATGTATTGAATAATAGTAATTAACGCGTTACGTTGCGTTGTCGTTTAACAATTACATGAAGAAGAAAAAAAAAAAGAACGTTCGTGTGTTTGCCGAGCCTGGATCGAAAAAAAACTACTCGCCTGTAATATACAAAAATATCTCGACTTTTGAATAACGGAAACTGTGTGAAATTATAACAAACAAACAAAAATTCGTTTAAAACAAAGTCGCCCGGCGCTTTTCTTCCGCTTGGTCATAATAATTCCCTTTTTTACACGAGTTTTCTCCATTCTCTGAGAGCGGTCGTTGTTCTTTTTTCTTTTTTTTTTTTTTAATTTGTAAATAAATTACTAAATTTACACGAGTTTCGAAAGGCCGAAAATAAATCGCTGTTAGCGGCGCTCATCCTCGGCGACTCGCGACTACCGAATTAGATAATGAAAGGAGATAAACAAATAAATGAATAAATAAATAAATAAATAAATAAATAAATTTAGCTTCTAAGGTTTAGAATCAGAGACGCGAAGAGACACTACTGGCATTATTTCTCGCGTGTGAATTGAATTTAAAGACACGCCGCAAATCTTCGCGTACGAAATAGTAATGAAAGAGAAGAAAAAGAAAAGAAACTAAGAAAAAACTAAGGTAAATGGTTTTCACAAATCTTCATCATCTATCTGTTATCGTTGTTATTGACGAATCATTATCGATGTCACCACAAAAACAAACTAAGACGCAAAAAAATGAAAAAAAAAAAAAATGAAAAAAATGAAAAAAAAAAAAACGTATAAATGTCCATCACTCGCATCACCTAATCGCCATTTCCATCTTCACATCAGTCATTTAAACGTGTCTTTTTCGTCGACGATTATTAGAAAGAGGAGGAGAGACGAGCATTATTATTTATTAGGGTGACAATATTTTGGTCTGTATTTAAAAAACAAAAAAAAAAAAACAAAAAAATTCTCATCACAGAATTTTCTATACATTTTTATCATGAAATTCAACTTGTAAAAGTTGATCAAAAAAATTACAGGTCGATTGAAGACATAAATTTTCAGTATTAATTAAAAGTCGACTTTTTTTTTTTGCAAGTTCTCTTATTTACACCGAATAAATTGTAGTCTGCAGAATTTCTGAAAGAAATATTAATATTTAATGATTGCTTCTGATTACAATTTTCTGATTACACAGTAAAAAATGTTTACAAATAACTTGTTGTGTTAATTTGACGGTAACTTTTTGTATTTTAAACATTTTTCTCTTAATTTTCAAGTGTGGAACATAAATATGTAAATTTTACCCATTTTTTTTGTGTTGAATTGAAAGTAAGACAATAATTATGCATAAATAACGTAAAATGAAAATACACCATTTTTAACATATTGTTTATGTACTTTTTCTATAAAAGTGGCAGAAAAAATTGTGCCAAATTAACACAAAGTTTCTGTCAATATAAACTTTATGTTAAAACTCCATAATTTTCAATTTATTATTTACTATGTAGGACAATATTCCATTTTTTTTTCAACATAATTGTTCATATATGTGGATTTATATAGGAATATTTTCCCCTAAAATATTGCCTACTATCATACTTTTTTGTGAAAAAGAAAATTGGTAATTATGTGAATTAGTAAAAATGACTAATTTTGAAGACTTTCAATTTTTGTTTGAGCATAGTTTTTCTGCTCTCTGTCATGATACACCCTCTGACTAAAAAACAGATTAATATTTAACAGTGAGAATTTGAAATTATGCAAAATTGCAAAAAAAAAAAAATGCTTTTGTGCATTTAAAAAATTTCTTACGTATACATTTTAAACTTAACAACAAATAACAATCTTTCGCTGAGAAAAAGTACTTAAAAAATAGAAGGAAAAAAATATATTTCAATTCCTTGAGCAACTATTAAATATTTATATTTTCCTCTAAAATTTTGCTAGCTCCCAGATATTTTGAATATATAAAATAATATGGTTTCCGAGGTATAACGTTTTCTTTCAATTTTTAATTAATAAAAATGACTGAGTCTTGGATCAACCTGTAAATATTTTTTTTTACCATTAATTCCACGACCACAAGAAATAAAATTCTGTTGTGAGACTAAAAATTAAAGAAATATATAGATTAAAAAAATGTCACTCTATTATTAATCCTTGCAATACGATGAATCTATTATTGCTGATAAAAAGAAGAAAAAAAAAAAAAATGCGAGAATAAGAAAATCTAATTTACTGTACACCTTAAATATAAGCGCGTTGCGTTATGTTATGCCATAATTATATTCTATTACGTTTTTAAACTCTGTAATAAGTCATCGGAACATAAGTGAAAAAAAAAAAAAAGAAAAAAAAACAACAACAAAAAATGAGAATGCTTTGTGTGTCTCGATCAGTGATTGCTCCGCATTACAATTATATATAATAAATATATATATAATTAACTATCGAGACACACAGACGCAAAACAATCTCAAGCTATTATCGCTGTAAAATTGATGCGTCAGTTTTATTATACATACACAATGAATATAAATATATATAGATATTATATATGATAAAAAAAAAACAAATATAAATATTATTATATTGAATAGCTAAACTACGTGAATTAACATTTATCGAGTAACCACATAGAATGTGTCGAGAGAAAGAAAGCGAATGAGAGAATGAGAGAGAGAGAGAGAGAGAGAGATAGAGAGAAAAATGAAGGTGTTTAAGAAGATGCACAGGGTATAGATGAAGTCGTTAATACAATAACTGCTGTCTATATATATATGTATACATAAGATATGTAGATGTTTCTTTCGTTCTATCGGCCTCAAAATGAAGCGAATCAATCGAGAAAAGCTGTAGTAGATGTTTTTTCGCAGGATCCCAAAATTAAGAGGATCCCAACAAGAAAGAAAGAAAAAAAAAAAAAATGAAGAAGGATATTAAGATATAGGTGTCGTAAATGTTACTTATTTATCGACAACTCGATCGGGTAAACCAATCGCGATCACTTATATTGATTGACTCATTGTTTGATTAAAAAAGCGAAAAAAAGAAAAAAAAAAAAAAAGATAAGAAAATGAAAAAAGGAGCGAGTAATCGGCAAACACTGATTGTAAATTAATATATAATAAAATGAAAGAAAAGAAAAAAAACTAATAATAATAATAATAATTAAATATATAGTATACAAATAAATGAATCGCTGTTGCACGCATCGAGTTTAATCGAGAGTAAAAAAAAAGCAAAAGAGAGCTTCGGCCAATCCGGCCGCCAACATATTTTTTAATCGCTTGACAAAACCTTTATTGTTCTATAATAATAATCTTCCCGAACTTGTTCCGTATTGTTCGACATAATTAAAAAAAAAAGGAAAAAAAAAAAAAGAAAAGTTGTACTTGGATTTATCCGCAAACAAGCACGACCGCGGTTAGATGGAAAAATGATCGGAATGTGTTTTATATCGGTAGATAAAACGAGAAGAAAAAAAAGATTTATGTACTTATTTGAATAACTTATATTGGACGATGATAATTGATTGTAATATTCGCAATGCGCATGCACGCGAATTTTTTTAAATAGTAAGAGAAAAAAGAGGCATATTACGGAGGATTAATATACTCGGCTCGCTTTTCTTCAACATTGGCGACGATTATATGCTAAATATATTACGAATATATTAGAGGGATTTCTCGCGAAATCGGTAGAATTTTGCTTTTGATACTTTCGGATTTACATGAATATTTTTTACGGTTCCAAAGATGACAAAAGAAACAGTCTGATTTTTTTTTTAATCTCGAAATTTGAAAAAAAAAATTTTTTTGATCTTGAAATTGTAAAAAAATCTTAAACCTCGAAATTTTGAAAAAAATCTTGAATCTTGAAATTTTAATGAAATCTTAAATCCCGAAATCTTTGATTTAATTGAAAACTGCGATTTCTATAAAATCAGGTGACAACATCTTTAGGTCTATAAAGTGAACAAAAAGTTGTTATTTATTTATTTTTTTTTCATTATTTCAGATGACTCAAGTTTTTTGCACATAAATGCTTTTCATAGTTTTTAATTTATCTAATTATTTATTATCTTAAACAGGGTTCATCTTGATGAAAATACTATACAAAGAAAAAATATACAGTGACCTTGTCTTTAAGATATCTACAAAAATAAAAAATTACAAAAATGCTATATTGTGTAAAAAAAAAAAATCGCCGAACGATTTTTGGAAGAAAAGAAATTCAATCGCACGAAGACCGATTTTATCTGATTTTACTAGGACTTAGCGTGACCACTACTTTAAGTAGAGTGACAATGGACATATACTGTAATGATTTTATGTGTAATGAATAAGAAAACGCAACATAATTGCTAGTGCGCCTCATGATAAAAGAAAAATATATAAAAAGAATAGTCAACAGTGAATTAATTAGAAAAGTTTGACACGGCAAGCTTTGATTATTAGAAACATAAAATGATGCAGTGACAGATATCGTACAATTTATAAAAATCCTTTTCTACTTTATATTTAAAAAAAAAAATAGCCAAAAGAAATCTTGTATTTTATTACTTATTTACTTTTTACATTACACTCCAGAAGAGCCTATTGAAAGAATGTTACCACTAAAAATCCTTTTGTAAAGTTCAATGAAAAGCCATTAAATATATTTACACTATAAATAATAATATTAACAAATCAATTCTCCTCTAAATAAAAATATGCTAATGTGTAAATAGGTGAGTGGGAGGGCACTCTCACACCATCCCTTCACCTACACATTTCGCCTCCCAATTATCCATTAGTAGGATATTTTCAATGAGAGGAAAATTGATTTTGTAACATAATTTTATAGTACAAATAGTTTTTATGGCTTTTGATGCAATTTTATAATTAAATTTTTAGTGGTAACATTCTCCAAATAGGCTTCTCCATAATGCCTAAAAAGTAAATGAATAAAATTCAAAATCACTGTTCCCTGTTGTTTTTATATCGAGTAGAAAAATATTTTCATAACATGTTAATTGGCCTGAAGACGCTACCACGTCTCTTCACCTGTTATCTCTCTCTGTCACTCCCTAGCAAACACTATGATCAAAGAAAACAACCAAAAAATGATCGTATAACGACCGAAAAAACGACCGGTCGTTAAATGCAAAAAAAAACAATTAAATGGAGCCAAATGACTAAGAAAGCGACTATTGCGATTATTCTTGATTAGACGTTTCTTCGTCAAGAAAAATCGGAAACAACCGTCGAAATGACCATTTAATTTAATAATTTGTAACCGGTCATTTTTTCAGTAAAGACCGGCAAATTATCATCGAAACGACCAAATAGACAATCAAAACATATAATGATGATGGTTTGAATAGCCGAGTGGTCTAAGGCGCAGAGCAACACTCAGAAGGTCCCAGGTTCAAATCCTAACTATGATAATTTTTTTTTTTTTTTTGGAAATTTACATTCATAAAAAAGAAGTCGGTTGGATGGTCATTTCCAGGTTGTCACTGAAAAAACGACCGGTTCAAATTATTAAAATGGGCATTTCGGCGGTCGGTTTCCGATTTTTCGTGACGAAGAAACGACTAAGCAACAATAATTTCAGTGGTCATTTTCTTGGTCATTTAGCTCTTTTCCATCCTTTTTTTTTTTGCATTTAACGATTGGTCGTTTTTTCAGTCGTTCGGCCGGTCACTGGTTCTGCTAGGGCTGTCACTACTTCATTTTGTGTTTTTAACAATCAATTCGTGTCGTATCAAATTTTTCAATTTAACTCACTGTTAATTCTTTTCATGTTTTTACCAGGAGACACTACATGAATTATCTCGCGTTTTCTATTATTATACATAAAATCACAACAGTGTAATGTCACTGTCACTATACTTAATATTTCGATATTTCTGTCGATTAGAGCTTGCCTCGAGTTACACTTTTCTCGTTAATTCACTCATCTGCACTATATTGCTTTACTTCATTTTTATCAATAATCGCAGTTTATTGGTTGATTATAATCGCGATGACAGCTGTTCAGCCTGTCACACGCGCGCACACATTTGCACAGCACTGTCTCCGTCACTGTCTCGGTCTCGCGACTCTCGCGTTTACCGACCGACTGATCATGCGGTCGATAATCCGCAGGGCAAAGTGAACTACGTGTGATCAAACCTCAACGAGTGCGAGCGAGATAGAACCAATCTTACGATTGCAAATTTTACCGTCAACGTTAATCTTTTGGATAAAAAGTGAGAAGCTCGACACGCACAATCGTAAGACCGATGTCGAGTTTCCCATCTTTTATTCAAAAGATCAATCGGGACGGAGGAAATCGGTTTACAGTTTTCGTTACCGATCGAGTAATTTCACATCGTCTTAATTTTGAAAGAGAAAAAAAACTGAAAAATGATTGAACCTGATTCATATTTTTCATCCGTGATGAGTAGCCAGAGATAATTCAAGTTACATCTTACTGTAAATAGGAGAGAAGAGAGAGAGAGAGAGAGATTAGGTAGCCTCGACATCTCGTGTGACGTCAGCCCTCATGTAAACGGACGTTTTCATTCAAAACTAATTTTCTTTTTTATACTTGGCGTCGAGTGATCGCTACCGCGACTCTTGATATTGAGATGAGACTGTTTTATTCTTCCTGAATTCTTCGGTCACTATAAAAATAGAGTGACAGGCTGTCCGTATAAAGAAAAAAAAATGACACAACACGGCTCTTTAATTTCACGGAAACCATCCCATCCAAAAGTGCACCTCAATTAAATGGTAGTCAAGCAAATAATTGATTTTTCGTTTCTTTGTTTTTTTTTTAATTACAAGTTGAAAAACAAAATTGGGGAGATGCGAAGTGACGGTAATTTTTTTTTTCACATATTACGATGATTTTCTGCAAAATAGTATAATTTCATATAGATATAGCTATAGAAGTGAAGCAAAGGTGATTTTTGGAAAAATGACGAATCTCTTGCAATCAATAGCGTCATTTTACCGATAAGTTATAACCGAAGTAAACGCAATTTTTAGCTATCAGAAGACTCCGTTGTTATCGACGATTATAGTTGATGGATACAGAGACAAGATAGGAGGAATCTAAAAACAGAGGGCATTGTGGCAAAGCATTTGTGATGGAATCGTCGAGTTTACCAACTGTTTATCTAGAAATTTGCAATTCATTTCGTGTTGGCTACAAGACTCATCATCAAAGTGTCTGTTCATCGTACTCTCTCTCTCGCGTTTTATTTCAATTGATAATACAATAGCAAGGAAATAAATAATTGATTAAACGATAATGCCGTTGGAAAATCTCGAAGACGATGGACTTGAGAAGAATCCGAATTTGGAATTGGCGCAAACGAAGTTCTTGTTAAGTCTCCCGGAACACAAGAACGACGAGAGTTTAAAGAGCAAACTCCTCGATGCCATAAAAGCCGAAAGTGAGATTGCATATTTTTCGTTTTTCTATTTTCTTATTGTCTCGTATTTGGCAGTTGTAAGAATTTTTCATAAGAAATATTCGTGAAATTGAAGAAACTTAACAACAGTTGGAAATTTTCTATTTAACGGGGAAAATAATATTCGAATTCTCTGGAATTTGCCGGTTATTTATTTGTTTTCGTTATAAAACGATATTGTTACAATTTTCATGATTTATTTTAATTCACTGTTCGTTATTATCATTATATTTAGACATGGCTCCGTTCTACGAGCAAGTCTGCACAGATTTGGATTGGCCGATAGACGACGCTCTGAGAAATAAAATGAAAGCTCGTAACGCAGAGCAATTAAAAGCGCTGGACGACGCGATAGAGGATGCTGAGAAAAATTTGGGCGAAATGGAGGTGCGAGAGGCGAACCTCAAGAAATCTGAACATCTCTGTCGTATCGGCGACAAAGACGGAGCTATTTCGGCTTTTAGGAAAACCTACGAGAAGACAGTGTCGTTGGGCCACAGACTGGATATAGTATTTCACAATATTAGAATCGGACTCTTTTACATGGATCACGATCACATTGTCAGAAATATCGATAAAGCCAAAACGTAAGGATAACAAAAATTAGGATAATCCATTAAATTAATGACAATTCATTTTTATTTCCCTCTTTTTCATTCATCTTTTAGCTTACTTCTTTAAAGTTTAATTAATCAATTAGCAAATTTAAGCATTGAAGACTCTTCAATCATTTCTATTTCGTTGAAGCAACTACATTTTTTCTCTTTTTTTTCATTGGACAAAAAATGTCCTAACAATATCATTGTGTTTATGCCATCTTGATATTTATATCGAAATTTGCAATTCATACAATAATCGATTATTTAAATCGAACGTCCCTAAATAATGAAAAGACAAAACAATTGAATATCTTTGTGGAATTTTGTAGTTTGATAGAAGAGGGAGGCGACTGGGACAGAAGAAATCGTTTAAAGGTCTATCAGGGAACTTATTGCATAGCGGTACGCGATTTCAAGGAAGCCGCCAATTTCTTTTTGGACACTATAAGCACATTCACGAGTTACGAGCTCATGGATTATAATACCTTTGTTCGTTACACCGTCTATCTCAGCATGATCAGTCTGCCGAGAAACGAGCTCAGAGATAAGATAATAAAGGGTTCTGAGATTCTTGAGGTGCTGCATAACAATCAGGATTGTAAGGAGTATCTGTTCTCGTTGTACAATTGTCACTACGCTGATTTCTTCAAAAATCTTGGTAAGCATATGGAAAATTATGAAAACCACTTTGTCAAGAGAAACAACGAGCACCATTGCCTTTGATTCAATTTCAATTCTAGTGAATATTTGCACTTTGACATTAAATAAATATAAATAATTTTAATCACCATATTTTCAATAATCGCTTTTATAATGCCCTTTATTTAATAAATCAAACGAATTTACCTTGTCTTAAAATTTTTCGAAAAAACCTAATTCCAATAAGTATTTTTTATACGTTAGTTTACAAACACCCAAAACAAAATAAAAATTAACGCTTCTGTTATTCCTTAGCCCAAGTTGAAGGATTGCTACGCACCGATTATCTCATATTCCCTCACTATCGTTACTACGTAAGAGAAATGCGAATTCTCGCTTATACTCAGCTTCTCGAATCTTACCGATCATTGACTCTTCAATACATGGCCGAGGCTTTCGGAGTTACGGTGGAATACGTCGATCAGTGAGTACCTCTCCGCGATGAGAGAAATGCAACTTCAATTAACTATTGGGGCAAAACACGTCAAGTCGGCCACCCCAACTTTTTCATGTCAACAAAACGTCCTCACATTTCTTCAGGATGTTGGTCTAGTTGAAGAAAAATCGTAGGAATTTTTTCAGATTTTTTTATTGCATATTCCAGCCATTGAAAAACGCTGAAAATAATTATTGTTTATTTTTTAACGCCAATACTACGGCTGATTGGCAGATTTGACGTGTTTCGCCTCTATTATAAAATTAACTATTAGCAAACATTTTAATACATAAACCGATAATGTCAAATTTACGAAATTTAATATACAATTACAAAGCAATCTTAACGTAATTTTATATTACACATAAATTTATTTGACATGTTTAATAAACCATTTATTATTTTTTAATCAAAACGTCATTTAAATTTGAAATACTGATTTATGCGATTGATTTTCACCAAGTTTTTTCATTAAATTATATTAATTTTCATATACATTTTTTTTTATTTCAGAGAGCTTTCGCGTTTTATCGCAGCAGGCAGATTGCACTGCAAAGTCGATCGGGTTGGCGGTGTCGTCGAGACAAATCGTCCAGACAGCAAAAACTGGCAATATCAGGCAATGGTCAAGCAAGGCGACCTTCTTCTCAACAGAGTTCAAAAATTATCACGAGTTATAAACATTTAATTTTTACGAAAAAAAAAGAAAACAATCAATAATAATCATAATCGAAGCGATGGGGTTAAATAATTTATTAATGGTCCCGTCACAGACGGATTATCCGTTTTAATGATTTCCCGCGAAATATTTATGCTTCGATATCATTGTCTCATTTCAGTGATTCGCATTCAAGTAAAAAAAAAATCACAAATGCGACTTACTAATTACAACTATAATTTTGTAAAGCAAATACACGGATTATACAACTTTTTTTTTCCGTCTGCCCTCCCATTTCCCTGGAAATCGAGAGTTTCATTGTCCGCTGTTGCAAAACTTTTCAAACGTGATCTTAAATAATAATTACCTTTACAAGAAAAAAAAAAAAAATACAGCGTTTTCAATGTATTTTAATATAAAGAAAAAAATACTTTGCATCAAATCGATATCGTTAATTTTGATTTTTAAAAGCTTTGTCTTTAACGGTCGATTATTGTAAGCGGCTAATTATTATTATTTATAAAGGGCGTGATTTTTATTTGTTCGCTTTTCGGTTGATATTTGTATTTTTCGGTTCGGTCCGGCTCTGAAATAACGAACATCACCGTTAAATTTATCCTGAACGGATATTTTCGAAAGTATTCCCTCACAAATCTTTGTAAATTATTGTTAGTATAAATTTAAAAAGGCGTGACTTTTATTGTTCTCTTTTCGGGTTTTTTTTTGGTACTTTTCGATTGGACCCGACAAAAAAACAACAAAAACCAAGATTAAATCAATGCCGAAGGGATATTTACAGAAATATTCGCTTTGAATGTCAGTGCCTCTGTTTTGTATAAATTTTCACATCCCAATAATTTTAGAATGGTTTGAGCTATCAAGTACAAATTTATTATACAAATAGAGGGGTCAAAACTTGGTGTATGTACCAATTATCAGCGAAATATGTCAAGTCGTTTGTTTATTTACGCTATTTGGAAATTAATCCATCCCAATTGTTGATAATGTTAATATAATAATTATTGTAATTAATAATAGTGATGGAGAAGGGATTTTTTTTTAAATCTCGGAATTTTCCAACTCCGAGATGGTTAATAATTAATTTAATAATAATAATAATATTGAAAATTACTCGAGACATTGGGGATTTTCGTTAGACATTTTGCTACCTTTGCTGGAGAATTCATTGCTTTAAAAATTCTTCAAAATGTTGTCCCACCGCATTCGAGCGATTTTTAAAAATCGCAACGGTACTTTTCATCCCCACTCTTGTTATAAGCACGCGCGTGTGTACATTTCTGCGTGTGCGGCAGTGTACACTCGAGTGCGAAGCAACGCGCACCGAGAAACTGCAGTTGTAGAGAAAGTTTTTATTTATTTTTTTTTTATTTTTTTTTTTCGTCGATCCGTTAAATAGGAAATTTGAGAATTATCGTTTACGGATTATTTGTGAAAGTTTGTTACGCTCGGTAAGTAAAATTTACAAATTTTTCGAAAAACGTCCCGAAAAACTTTTCGACGCTTTCGTGTCTTTAAAAGATTCTTTCATGATCCTAATTTTTCTTAGACTCCACAAAATGAACGAACATTTTTTAATTCGTAAATAGTACATTTTTAAAAATAATGCACACTCAAATTAATGCGTTTGTTTCTTTTACCAGATGTAAAAAATTTTAGGTTCTGTTTGGATAAAAATTTGAAAAAAAGAAGAAAGAAACATCTATCAGTAAGTACACGAAGCTGATTGAATATGGGACGAAGAAAGAGTAAACGACAAGCGCCAACCCGAAAGAAGAACATCGAACCTCTGGATACACAATTTACGTGTCCATTTTGCAATCATGAGAAATCCTGCGAAGTTAAAATGTATGAGCAGGTATGAGTGATGAGAAAGTGAGATTCAACACGTAAAAAGAAATGAAAATTTTTATATTTTGTACGCAGGGATAAACCTCGAAAAACAGCGAGGATAAGTTGTCGTGTTTGCCTCGAAGATTATCAAACAAGCATAAACCTTCTGTCGGATCCACTGGATGTTTACAACGATTGGATCGACGCCTGTGACGCTGCCAACTGACGAGCTCTTCTTCTTCTTCTTCTTCCCTTTACGCCTGGCTATCGCCATCTGGGGACGGCATGTGCCACAACTGACGAGCTCCTAACGAATTCTTTGCATAATTCTAACATATATCAAAATTCATTGTTGAATCGATACAATCATCTACGGTGCATTTATCCCAGGAGAAATGGAAACATCGATGCTTCCACTGCGTTTGGGTTCGCTAGAAATAACGGGAGAAGTCGCTACTCCGCGAATAAAATTTCGCGTTACTGAAGATAATTTGCTACACCGACTGAGTCACCGTAAGTGCGAGAGAGATAGCTGAATCTTGCCGAAGCGTTGCTCTTGGCTACAATTAATTTTTACGGGTAAAACACGAGAACGGTTCACTGCAGAATTTTAAAACGCAGTGAACCGTTCTCATCTTTTGTTCCAAAGATGAAATTGAAAAGGGAACAACGCTTTACAGTTTTTGTTACCAACCGAGCAGCAGCACATAACTTTAAGGTGATGTGATACACCGACTGAGTCACCGTGAGTGCGAGAGAGACACCATCACTGGTGGCCACGGTGGAGCGAGAGAGAACGACGGAAACGTGTAGCACATCATCTTAAGTTAATCGAACATTTACAAATTCAGCAATGATCACGTAAACTCGCACTCAACTAGGATTTCACGAAAAAACAGAGCGACAGAAAAATCATTGCAAAGTTTCATCGAAAACATACGACGTGCGTTCACATTGAAGCGATAGTAATACGTAAAAACGTAAAGTTTACATTAAAGTAGAGTATTTACAAAAAAGTTTGTGTATCAATGTTTCTTATGTCCAAAGTATTCCTTTTACCTTAGTATTACAATTATGCCGAATCGAAGTATGAAATACACAGGATTTCAATTTTTTAAGTATGAGACACATTCAATTATTTCATTAATCTGATGAAATACGTAACTTTCTATTATAAAAAATGTGAAGGTTTTTGATATTTATATTTTTCCTGATGATTCTACCAATTTTACAGCATAATAAAAATGGCGTTTCTTAGGAAAAAAAAATTTTACATTTTTCGATGAAAAGTAAATTTTACTAAGTCAATAAGTCATTTGAAAAATTTCACTGAAAATCTAATACTACAATTTTTGTTTTTAAATACGAACGTAAATACAAAATGGCCTGTTCGAAATTCCCGCTCTCACAGTACATAAGCGCCCGTCGCGCCTCTGTTGCCTTCGGCAGGAGTTACTTTAGGTCGTTTAGATCACTTCGAAAGCTTTACGTTCGACCTCGTGTACTGTAGGCTGTATGTTCATGGACGTACAATGTACCAACGCCGAGATTAAACCGCGCTTGGTTTTTTTGTACTTTCTAGCCAAATCCATTACCGCCAAACGTTTTAATTGTAATATTCGTAACCAGCAAATGATTTTGCATCGATTAAGCTTTAATTGAAGCCGTTACCAACAAAACACTGTTTTGTTTGGCCAATTTTACGCTTCCTGGCTATCTTTATAGTCTCGCAAGTGTACTTGAAATTTTTTAAACTTGTACCAATCGTTTGTTGGCATTTGTTCATCGTTTAATTGTAATAGAAAAAAAAATAGAACGTAAAGATAGGCAAAAATTTTTTTTTTGTTTGGTTTGGTAATCGTTTCAATTAGGTTTTAATCCATGCGAAAACGTTTGGTGGTCACTCATTTTGCTGCAGATGCGACGACGTCATTCGATTTTTTTTTTTTTTAATTTTCTAGCCAATCGAAGCACCAAACATTTTAATCACGATTTAAGAAGAAAAAAAAGTGCCTAATTTTGGTCTTATTTTTTGTCGTAATTACTGTAATTAAACGACATAAAAAAATTAATGTTGTACAGCTAACTTTATCCAGCTACGTTTTTGTCAAAGACATTTAACACGCTTATTTATAGTCAGTCAAGTGACGGTCAATTGACAAAAGCTGACCGGTCAAAAATACAGAGCGCAGAAGCGTGAAGCGTGATCCACGTGCGGCGTGGCACGAGACTTTTCGTTGTACGATACGACGCGAAATTCCGTGTTTTCTTGCAACAAAGCAAAAGCGACGGAAGACGGGTATCTAGATACAGCAGCGCGTCTCTCACGCCGCTCTCGGTTTGTCACACTTTATTTCTGTCACAGGCGGGTGGTCTCCCCTGCCGCGGGAGTTATCCTGTTGTTTTTCCCATACATTCTATTTTGAATACGCGAGCCAAGATAACTACAAAACAAAAACAAAAAAAAGACATTAAATAACGTCAATCCGTTGATCGTGCGTAGACCGTGTAGCGAGTACATAAGTTTCGGAAAAAAGTTTCTTTATCGTTGCTAGTGGAAATAAAATACATCGAAGGAAAGATGCCCGAGGTCAACCAAGAAATCTTCGGGTCGAATCGTTTGTAACAAAAGCCAAGAGAGAATCTGGCAAAGGTTATATAGCACATATTAATGCTGTGTGAGACTGATCTCGGTGCAAAACCGAAATAAGCCATTAAAATTGTTGTACGAAGCGCTTTTCTGCAGTTCGTAAGCATTAAATAAAGTGTAACAGTGTAACTCACGTATATACACACACACACATATATATATATATAGCAGAAACTGCATCGCTGCGTATGGCTCGAATTGCTGTGATAATATGGCAACAGTTTTCGAAAGCCCTTACCTGTCGAACAGGCTTCGACACATAGAGGAAAGCTACGAGGAACCAACGACTTTTGGCAAGTGCGACTGTACGAGTTATAGCTATCTTGCTCTAAGCGTCGTGCTATTCACAATCGGCACAGCCATTACGATATTGGCCCTAGGCGATGTTGCCGATCGTCACGTATTCTCAAACCTCGGTCACATGTGGCTCGTCGGACCGATATTCATATGTTCCGGGCTTATGGTTGCAGTCAAATGCATATTATACCTCAGGAGAAAGTCCGTTATACAGATGATCTTCCATCAGCGGCAGCTGTTCAGGGTAAGGAGAGAGATTATTGTCTATATATATATATATATATATACATATATGAGAGATCCTTGACCTTTTTCTCAGGAGTAGCGCGCTCTCTGGGAGGATTCGCTCTCGCGAAAAATAACAAAGAAACACCGGAGAGCGTGAAACCGAACCCGTTTTACCTAAAAAATATTCCCCTCCACACTTGTTTTTCGATCGAGACAAAAATTTACTGCGCGTTTGAAAGCGGAATATTGGGAGATTTGTATAATTACTTGTGCTGGAGATTTTACGACTTCTTCGGTGCGCCTCGATTTTGCCGTGGATTCAGCGTGTTTCGGTCAGGGGAAAGATAATTTCATGATATTGTTTTACAGTTTACATTTATTTACATTTATTTACATTTATTTTACATTTTACAGTTTTATAAGAAACTCTGAAGCTTTCAAGATAGTCTGCATTTATCTGCCATTAATTCTTTAATAAACTCTTTAAACATCCAACAATTAAGCCGTTATCTCTATAAAATGGATACAATAATAAAAAAAAGTTGCAAAATAGAACTGTGCACCTTGCTTTCTCATTAAATTTCATTTTTCACAAAGTCACCTCTATGCGAATGTTTATTTATTATTTTTGACTTCCTCATAGATAAAGCTGTGTAAAGAATGGAAATTAATGAGGCAGCAATGTGCAAAGTTCTACTTTGCATCTTTTTTATTTGAATAAACAGTTGTTCAATGCGTTGTCTCTATATCTTTGGTAGTTACAGGTGCAACAATACTAAAAAAAAACAACAGCTGATGTTACTGGAGTACTATGCGAAATTTTGGATCTGTTGCTTAAACTATTCTTGAGCTGCAGCATTTAAAAAAAAAATTTACAAAAATGCAAAATTTTATAGAATCTTAACTGCATTATCGATTTTTGTCAAATTCAGCATCAAGTATAAACACAGTTTATTTGAGTTTTATGCAGAAATTTAGATCAGCTGCTTGAACTACTCTCAAGCTATAGCATTTTTTTTTAAATTACGAAAATGCAAATTTCTGTAAAATCTTAACTACTTTGTAAAATCTTAACTACTTATCGATTGTTGCACAAGCAACTACAAAAAGTATAGAGGTAACGATATTAAAAAAAATGCTAATTAAAATGAAAAATTATGCAAAGTAGAACTTTGCGCGTTGCTTCCTCATTAAATCTCATTTTTCACAAGGTTGCCTCTATGAGGAAGCCAAAATAGATTAAGTTACTTCCCCATTGAGGTAGTTAAAAATTTAAAAAATTTAACATATTGACTACTTGTGAGTTGTATTTTTTTTCAGATATCAACCTGAGAAAACGGTAGTTTCAAAAGTATATTATTGGTGAAAAATGAAAAATTCTAAAACAATGATCAATAGTGTTAAAATTGGAGTATTTCTAAAAACAAGGTTATAAAAAATTATGGGACAACTTGTTTTCGAAAAATACAGTAGTTTCTAATGACCTAAAGTCTACAAAAATTTTAGGTAAATTTAATAAACTATCGGACAGAGACTGAGAATAATATATGAGAAGTTCTAAAAAAAAATATTTTCACGACGAATCTTAGAGAGTACCGAACTTATAAGCAATGTTTTATTTTCCCCGACTATATCAGGTTGAGTTATAGAGCGTCATTCGAGAAGCAGGATGAGCTGTCGCGTATTCTTTGTAAAAACTTCACTACAGCATTACTCCTTGGAAAGGAACATTAACAAGTTAATGTATTTGCTAATCCATCGCTATTAATGTTTCTTTGGAGTAAGTAAACATGCTGTAATACAAATTATTCTCCATAACTGTTATTTAATGCATGAAACTGTACAGAAACGATTTTTTAATTTTTTCTTTAGAATTCACCTGACTTATGTTAAGCGCTCAAACTTCCTTAATTAATGCGTTTCTCAATGCGGAATATGTTGACGTTTGTATAATTAATACTATACTTGACTGCGTAAATGTCTTGATTGATTTTAATATTCATTCATTTAATCGTGACCTATCTCTCAGAGTGAATCTTGACTATCTTGAGATTTACACTGAAATGCTATTTTTTTTAACCATGTTCTTCACACCAGTAAAATGAACGCTAAATTTTTACAATGTTTGGTACAAAATCCGATTCTACACATCACCGACTCTACACAACTGAGTCTACACATCACCGACTCTACACATGCTTTAATTGAACACATCTGCAACTCTACGTGCAGCAATTCTCACCAGCAAAACTGTTACCAGCCAAGTTCATACGACGGCAATACTTTACACAAATGGAACTCTCCACGACAAAGCTGATCTCGGGTAAAATTCAACACAGTCCCAATTCAATACAACAAACGTGCACCGACAGATGGAAATGTTTTTAACGGCGCACGTTGGTTGATTTGTGAGTAGGTGACGTTGTAGAATCGTTCATGTGTTGCATCGGGACTGTGTTGAATTTTTACGCTGCACAGTTTTACCTGTGTAGAGTGTTTCTTGTGTGGAGTTGGAGACTTGGAGACTTTTGGCGCGCTGAATTTGTGCTTTCGCATTGATGGGTTTGTGTAGACTTGGGGCATGTGCAGAATTAATCTTGTGTAGAGTCGATCGTTGTTGTAGAGTTGGTGGTGCAGCGTCGGTTTCAGTAGAAACGCTGTATCATCCAATGTTTTATGTAAATTTTAGTGCATTAGTTGATTGTAGTGAAGGTTGACTTGTATGTGCCTTGACCTAAAGATGTGCATTAGCGTCAATGAATTTGCAAAAATACTGATCAAGCAATCACTGAAAACTTTCATGAACGTACACATTTTCGTTGGAACTACTTCAAAGAATAGTTTCTTTTAAAACATACAAAAAAGAAATACGGCCTAATTTTGTCGAGTTAAGAAGGCTTCAACTGTACAGCCAGATCAATCGTGTAATTGGATTTAAAAAATTGTACATGTTTTCAACCTTAAATTATTGTAGAAAAAAAAAATATCCAAATTAAAGAGTTCTTTCATAATATAAAAAAAGGAAGCCAGTTTACACGAATAATCCAAGAAATATTTTTAAAACAGTTTTATAGAAGTCAGGTTTTTCATTTTCGTTAAATCGTGACGAATAAAAACCTATAACATTTTTTTCATACCTACTTGGAGTTACATGTATGGTATGAAAAAATGCCATTAAATAGCACAAGTCTAAGATTTTAACAAAATCTAAGAAACATATCCGGAAAAGATTAATTAATCTAATTAAAAACGAAAAAAAAGCAAAACTTAGAATGCAAAAATAAAGAATAAACAAGTTAAATAAAGGTAATACAGTAATTTTGAAAAAAGAACGACTTAGATAATAACAAAAATTTTAGTTTGTTACGCTCTTGCGTATTGTTGTTACAAGCAAATGAAATTAGCGTTCCACTTGGTCGACTTAAATACTCAGACAATTGCATTAACAATTAAAATAATTAAGACAAACTCGTGGGACTTCGAAAAAAGTTATTTTCTTACCGATTATAAAAAGAAAACGCCGGAATAACATGTCTTTCGCGGTACAGAAAATAATAACATTGATAAATTCATAAAAACTTTGGTCTTTCATAGATTTTGAGATGTGTTTGGGGATTCCTATAATAATCCTTATCCGAATTCCCTCTTGTATAGATTTTTAAGAAACTTTTTGCTTTTTTATGGGATGACCAACGCTGTAGTTTAGCATTTGCAGGAATTGGCAGGTGCTCAAGCTGTGAGTGGATCCGGTACCGGCATGATCGGTCCACCCTCCTACGATATAATAACCCAAGGTCAAGGTACCAGTGAACTGCCGCCACCGAGCTACGCGGAAGCTGTAGCTTTGCTCCAGCAAGCCGGTATTCACGGTAAGAACTTGTTTTCTGTCTTTCCTACGCATACTAATGCTAGAACGATTTGTAATTCTAAAAAAAAAAACAGTTTGGTAGCCCTAAACTAGAGATCTTTACTTAGTTAGTATTAGAAACGTGTTTAGCGCGTTTTATAACTTCTCGGTCTTCTGATATTTCCGAGTTCCAAAGGTTATTTTGTCCATAGTATTATACATAGGTCGTGACCGTTAGATTCTCAACATTATTTTTAACAGTGATGCCGGGTATTTTTTTTTTTAGAATCACGAAATTTGCGAATCACAACACGAATCCGAGCACATGCTTGCTTCAGTATGAAAGGATACATTTACATATTTTCAATCAAGATATTGAATCCAATGAAATTTGAGTATTTTGAGGATAGATAAAAATAGGACAAAAAAATAGCGTAATAGAAAATACGGAAACCTTCATTTTTAATAATTAATAATAATAAAAATGGGAACAATAATAAATTATTATTTTTTAAGTACTCCAGAGATTCGATAGGAAAATAATTTTTTTGAAAATTCATTCAGTTACCAGTTCTCTCAAAGATTGCTGATAATTCGGGAGAAAACTGAGAACATCCAACTACGAAATTATGCCAATTTGGCCGTTTTCCGTGTCTGTCAGAAAGATCAATCAGCTGTGAGAAATCTGGCAAACAGGTTTTGCTAGGAACTTTTTTTTTTACTCTCTGCATTTTTTTAACGTGTTTCACTTCACGTTAATTTCTTAT